>OZ020310.1:49268016-49893016 GCA_963971305.1 Arcuatula senhousia
CCAATATAAGGCTCAGAGACAAGGTTACATATTGAGAATACTCAAAGAAGTAGCAAAACCTCTCTATATGTATGTATTTCTGTTTATGGATACCAGCAAAGTACCAGCTAACTGGTGCACAGCTAACGTATCACCAGCCTACATGAAAGGATCTTAAATCGAAGCAAAAATTATACACCCATATCCCTCACATCGATATGCTGAAACACAGGATAACCAGCAGCATCACAGATCCTCGAGAATCCAAAAACCTATCTGACCTTCTACATTACGATTTTCGACACATAAGCCCCTGATAGAGACCAAACTGATATTATAGGTTGACGACATATTTTAAAATCTACAAGACGAGAGACAACCGAACATACTCATTATGTAGACCTCGTAAAGGCTTTCAATAAAACCAACACTTGCTTTCTCATACATTAATTTTAGCATTAACTTATGACATTGTTAACAAAACCGTAAAAATGGACCAAAAGCTGAGTATCATAAAGTAAACTGCCCGCAGTAGTACTAGTAGATGGAGTAACATCAAATCAATGCAGTCAGTGTAGCCACTGGTGTCCCCCATGTTCAGCATTAGGACGAAGACTCTTCATCTACTATATCAACGACCTACAGTCTCGTCTTAGCTCCAAAATACGCTTATTCGCTGATGTTACGATTGCATTTATACCTGCCAATATCAAATGCTCAAGATGCGGAAGCAAAACAAGAGGACCTTAATCAACTAAACCAGTGGGAAGAAGACTGGTGCATGAAGTTACACCCTGATAAATACACAGCCCGTAAGGCAGAAAAAAACAGATTTAACAACCACATATGATTCAGCAAAGTCTGTTGAACGGATTCAAAGCAGATGTGTCTAGAAAATATGACATACTAAGTCCTTCCGTTGTAGTGCGGCGATAGACCATTTATTAATATGAATCCTATAAATCTCACGGTGATGGAATAGCAAATGATTATCCGTTTTCCATATCCTATGGGCTTTACATGGCGTTTCCCAAATTTATTATGCTTATGTTGTTTTATTGTTCGATAGATATCATAATATCTATATAATTGCTTGAGAGCAATCTACAACCGTCACAAAAAATCATTGCATATATATAATATACCTTAGGCGACTTCAAAAATGATTAATATCTATAAATTTACTTTTAGGGGTGTGTCTCGGAGATCTTTGTCCTTGTTTCACTGTTTAACTAATTGACCCAGATTTTTCCTGTTTAATCAGTTACTTTTAAGAACTTATTACCTGAAGCTTCCATATATTTTTATTTTCATATGGAACCATTTTCATGTGTACAATGCATTTTTTAGGAGCCGAATTAATCCGTTTTCCAAAAAATCAAAGCTTAACAAGCCATTTACCAACAAAATAATTCTATCAGTTTCTCCCCCGCGCTTGTCAATGTTCAAACACATGTTAAGTTGAGTTGAAGGGTGTATTTCAAATGTGTTCAGTGTATACTGGTCTTCTCGTGATTTTTAACATCTTAGAGTTTGTTTCCTTTATTTTTTGCAATGATGCTTTATTCATCACGCACCCAAGTAATCAAAGATCATTTTAAAAATTGTTCCGTTGTTATTTGGTGCAGATTTAAAAGAGTTAAAGGTATATGGAGAATTCAAAAATGAAGTGGAGTCAATGGAAAAAGGCATGGAACGGGTGAAGAAGATGTTTAACGAGAAACATAACGGTAAGAATAATTCATGTCCATTATATATATATTTCTAATCAAGCACGAAAATCATATAAATCTACCATGGTTAAAATATAGAATGACTTATGCATATATACGACGATAATGTAAAATTCTTTCATTTGTACGAAAACGCATCCCCTATTAGTCCTTTATTGCATAAAGAATATTTTTCCGCCTACTAGCCTCAATAAAAAATGAATATCACAAGACCTATATTTTGCAATCCAAATTCTAGACTTTCCTTGAATACTAAGTGAGTGAGTGTGAGTGATATGAGTTGGTGTTTTACGCCCGTACAACGCTATATAGGTTATTTATAGGCGATGAATATGAAAAGGATGATAAAATGAACATGAAATAATGATGATAAATGAAATATGGGGGTGAGGTGAGAAACAATATTAAAGGAATGGTAGATTTTGAAGAACCACAGGAAAAGGGTAGAGATTGGCAGGGGCGGAAAATTTAGCCTATGTGGTGCACTTCTTGGCGGTCCACAAAGGGGTCTTTTACGTGCATGAAACGTAGCACTCAATGTTTACTTATCTATAATTTAATATCGTAAGCAATCAGAATATTCATTCTTAGTTTGATATAGCCTTACCATTTTAAATGTATATTTCTTTTTCTTTTGAATACCATGTAGATCCAGCAAGCCATGATAAAATAAAGGAAATTAAAAAAGAGATTGAAAAACGTTTAACTGAAGTTATGAAAAGTTAGTAAACAGTTAAATATAATACAAACTAATACCCCCGTCACACTGGGACGAAGACCACCAAGTTCTTAGTACGTTCTTAGAACGCAGTGCAAACGGGATAAAAATATTGCTCCTAGGTTTTCAATACGACTTCTCCACGTCCTTACAAAGACCGTGCAACGTCCTTCAAGTTTACAACCAAGTTCCTTCTAGGACTTACTAGTTTTTACTACGTGTCTTCTACGTTCAGCACGTTTTCACTACGTGTCTTCTACGTTCATCATGTCTCAACTACGTTCCAACTACGTTTTTGCTGCGACTGTACTGCGACTAGCTCGTTTGCAGTACGTGTACAGAAAGTTTGCGACAGTTTTAAAACAAAGCCAGCAATATCACCTCTGCGCATGCGTTCGATGACTGATTTTTATTTTTTTTTAGCTCTACAAACCTCTCAAAAACTGCATGACACATCATTTACTCACTGTTAGCAAACTATATTTTACAAACTAACTTAGTGCATAATGAAAATTGCATAAATTGTGTTTTACAATCGTGTTGTTTTGTGTTGATGTTGCACACGGATTCTAAAATCGCAATTTAAAGGGAAAGTTTAGTGCAACAAAACCTGGTTATCTTGGGTTTTTATTCAGCCTGTACCATATAAGTCATAAACTAGTCTTGTATATAGCAAAACTTACGGTGACAAATATCAAAGTCTTTTGGGGTCGTGGAGAAGTCGTATTGAAAACCTAGGAGCAATATTTTTATCCCGTTTGCACTGCGTTCTAAGAACGTACTAAGAACTTGGTGGTCTTCGTCCCAGTGTGACGGGGAAATAAGAACGTAGTACGAACTTTATCCAGTGTGACGGGGGCATAAGATAGGGTATGATTACAAATTGGTCCGTTTATTTAACTAACTTATGAAACCTGGAATATTTTGAATAACAACCTAATATATTACATTATTTAAAATGTGCACACATGTACAGTGGTTAAACTGTGAAATATGAAAAAGTTGGTACAATTGATATAACTGTTTTATTCACTGACTTGAGTTTAACATTCTACTATTTCAGACTTCTGAATTAAAATAAAAGACGGAAAAAATCACTTCTATTAATTTGTCTTGCTTTACCGGATTTGACACGCTGAATGGATTATTGGCAACGCGACAGGTGTGCTATAGCAAGCAGGAACTGCTTACTCTTCCGGAGCACCTGGGTTCACTTTTGTTTCGACTGGAGTTCGCAATGTTGATTGATATTCAGTATTTTGAGTTTCCATGTTTTACATGTTGTCTGTTTTTGTCCCGTTCGTTTTGGTGTTTACTGGTTTTGTCTCTGCCCTTTCGGACTTTTGACGTTCGGATACCCCACTGGTTCCTCTGCTTCTTTGTAAGGAAAATCGAGAAATAAAATTGCAAAAACTTTTTAGATAAAAATCTAAGATGATCACCAACAAAGACTAAGAAACATTAGTTTTCTTATGTTATATGAAGATAAAGATATGTTATGGTGGTGTATATGTTGTGTACAAGTTGCATGATTGTACATGTTGCAACATGTACAGATTAGTTGTACAAGTAAAGACAAACTTTTCATGAAGTACATGTAATCTTACAGAAAACATATGCGATTTTACACTTTTTGTTAAAATTCTGCATGCCAATTTTAAGGAATATTCACCTTAATATTTTAAAAATAGTATTTGTAAAGTGCCAAACAAAAGCGCTTAAAGTGTTGTTGCTGAAATCAAAACACCAAAGTATGGGAACTTATATTGCCATCATCATGTAATGGAAGTTCTTAAAACTTGTTGTTGTTTTAAGATTTGAATGATTGTGAACTTTATTATACACTTTTTCTTTAATATTCCTTTCTCCTTTATAATTACAAAAAATAAGTCGTGTCTAATAATGTTGGGGCATTCAATATTTTTTCTCAACTTGTACGATTTATCTGTATATGTTGGAACATGTAACAAGTTGTAACCTGTACATGACATATATATGCAACGCAAAAAATAAGCATCTTTCCATTGATTTTAATATTTTTGAAAATACAATTTTAAAATTTGACATACAGAATTCAGCAAATAGCAAAATAAATTTATATCCATTTCGAATGTAGTGTTTGGTGCAATTCCGACACAAGACATGGAAAGTCAAACGAAAGAAGAAATCGAAGCCCTGAAAAGAGATATTAAAAATAAAGAGAAAGAAGTGTCAATGTCTGAAAAAGGTAATAACTATTTGGTTTCTACATATACCTTCTTTATTTAATAAGTGTCGTAATAAAAAAAAGCGGGACCTTGGTCTTGTATTCGAAACTTTTATAAGAATATCCCGAGGCCCGTCTCAGCAATTATTTTAACCATATTCATCATATTTATCTATCAATGATTGGGAAACAAGCGAATCTCTCTCCAGCTTGCAGTTTACGATGGTGGCCTTTTTAACGCCTCAATTGAACCTTTCTTTTTCGAACTCCACAAGGAACTATTTAACATGCACGGAATATTGCTCTTCCCATATATGGGACCAGCCTTTTTGTCCTTTCTGAAGGACCAGCATCGTACCTTTAGTAAGCAGTACATTTAAGTTAGTTAGTTATTGCTTTACTCCCAAGCAGCACGATTTCGGCTATATCCGGGAGATGAACATGACAGCGGTGATACAATGAACATGAAATGATGATTAAGTGAAGGAAATGGGGACACAAGGCCAATCGGGTAGGAGATTGACTGTCACTGGAAAAAGGAGTGATGGGTAGGGACGGGAAATTTAGACTCCTGCATGGGGATCCTACGGGTCCTACTCTTGCCGACACCTGCAGCAGGGTACTTTAACGTGCGAGGAACGTGACATTTTTCCCAACACGGTGCACCAGTATGGTTTGCGGTCAGGTGTTCCGCATTATCGCCTGACGACCCCGCATCTCTCGATGTCAGGGCTGGCTTATTCAACCACCCGGGGCACACATCCCAGTCGGGATAAAAGCGGCAAAAAAGCGGGTAAAGCGGCCTGACCCGATGTCAGGTTTCTGAGCGCTCTTTGGTGGACTTTTACCGACAAGCTTTGCGCTGCTGCGGGCCTATTCACCACTCGGAACCCGCACGAGTAGCAGTACATTTTAAATGTTTAATTTATTTTTATTTAAATTTGACTGTGTATCTATTACTTCTGTTTATCCTAAATAACATGAAATGTTATTTCTTCATATTGTAGCCATCATACTAGCACACTTAAGAATTAACTGTAATAAGTTTTTGGTTTATTGAACCATAAACTAAATATTTCAGGGTGCACATTATGTTCACCATTAAAAATTTAGTTGTGAGTTGTGAGTGAGTTGGTGTTTTACGCCCGTGCAACGCTATATAGGTTATTTACAGGCGATGAACATGATAAGGATGATAAAATGAACATGAAATGATGATGATAAATGAAATATGGGGATGGGGTGGGAAACAGGACCGGTAAATTTTGAAGAACCACAGGAAAAGGGGAGAGGTGGGTAGGGGCGGAAAATTTAGCCTATGTGGTGCACTACTTGGCGGTCCACAAAGGGGTCTTTTACGTGCATGAAGCGTGGCACTCTTCACACACGTTGGCCCACTATGGTCGGCGGTCATGGTTTCCGTATTATAGACCTGACAATCCCCGCGGACGAGGGCTATCCTATTCAGCCACCAAGGGTACACACTTGGTCGCTCTGTGGGCTGAGCACTGACCCGACGTCAGAATCCCAAGACCCTTAGTCGCCTCTTACGACAAGCTAGGCTCTGCTGCGGGCCTATTCGCCACCCGGGCCCCGCACGGGACAAAAAAAAAAAAAAAATTGGTTTATGGCTTCAATAATCCAAAAAAAAAATATAACAGTCAATTCTTATAAATAAATTCATTGATATTTTTGGACCGAAAATTTAGTAAAATAATACATTTTTCATGAAAACATTAAAATTCGGTTATTCAAATCGACGTATTAATATTTACACCTGTAAATCACATTGCACGTGGCGTCCGTGCAACTGCAAAGTGTTTATAAACTTCATTGTTGTAATCCAGTTTAATCTTGATTCGATACAGTAACTGTTTTTTATGATATTAGGCGTAGTTTATATGATCGTTAGTCCAATCAAATTCTTTCGACTTTTTAACCAAATTTTCTTTTAATGCAAATGTAACTAAAAAATTTTTAAAATTTATTTATACATAAATAACACAATAACATTCTGGTCTAAGAAAATATTTTTTACAACTAGTGTAATTTCCATATTATCCTTACAGCATTAATAAACAAAACAAGAAATGAGATGGAAAGAAAAGAGGTCGAGATTAAACAGATTCGAGAAAGGATTAAAAGCATGGAGATGGAAATAGTGAAGTACAAGCAATGTGAGTGACCAAAATAACTATTTGTTTTTTTTTATTTTTTGCAAAAGCCGAGCATAGATTTTTTTTGCGCAAAAATTTTCCGTCAAAATACCATCCTGCCTTTTTAGCTCACCTGGCCAAAGGCCAGGTGAGCTATTGCCATCACTTGGCGTTCGTCGTCGTCGTCGTCGTTAACTTCTCTTCAAACTTCTTCTCCACTGATACGGCTGAACAGATTCAAACCAAATTTGGTCTGATGGTACCTTAGGGTATCCCCCACAGAACTGATGTGGGGATTTTTGATTCGTCGAAAAACATGGCCGCCGTTGCTAAAAATAGACCAGGGGGGTCAGACTACTGTTTTTGGGTTGTAAATCAAAAAGTATAAAGTCTCCAACGTGTCAGATGACCCCTTAAAGGTGAAAAATAGCGTTTTTTCATGTTTTTGCCCTATAGTATGAAAACTATTGCAGATAGAGAAAAGCTGTTGCTTGCTTAAATGTTCAGCTCATTTAGCTCTACAAAAGTCTCCATAGGGTCAAAGTTGTCAGATGACCCCTTATAGGGGTTACGGCCCCTAAAATAATGTTTTTTTTTCATGTTTTTGGCCTATGGAATGAAAACTATTGCAGATAGAGAGAAGCTGTTGCTTGCTTAAATGTTCAGCTAATTAAGCTGTACAAAAGTCTCCTTAGGGTCAATGTTGTCAGATGACCCCTTATAGGGGTACGCCCCTAAAATGATGTTTTTTCATGTTTTTGGCCTATAGAAAGAAAACTATTGCAGATAAAGAAAAGCTTTTGCTTGCTTAAACGTTCAGTTTATTTAGCTCTACAAAAGTCTCAATAGGATTGAAGTTGTCAGATGAACCTTAATAGGGGTTACGGCCCCAAAAATAATGTTTTTTTCATGTTTTTGGCCTTTAGAATGAAAACTATAGTAGATAAAGAAAAAACTGTTGCTTGCTTAAATGTTCAGCTCATTTAGCTCGCTACAAAATATAGGGTTGACATCAACACCAGGTGAGCGATTTAGGCTTCTGGGAGCCTCTTGTTTTAATTCAAAGCACTGTCCTATTTTATTTCAAATTTCATTATAGCCCCCCCTATAAAAATCAAACGGTCACTCGCTTAGAAAGAAACGACAATTGTTTAAATTTCTTTTATAGAAAACGTAGGATTAGTAGTGATTGTGTCAAGTCCCGAGACACCGATTGGGTTTTCAGTGTGTTGTTACTCTCTTTTTAAATTGATTTAGATTTTGTGTGTGTGTGTGTATATAATCGTCAAAATTGGAATGAAACCCCCTTTACTCATGAATGTGATGTTAATGGAAACTCCGTGGAAATTTTCTAGATCAACCTATGCCTAGAAGTATGATCTATCAAAGTGCATATGTGTAATGACAAGGGACCTCATTTGTGTAATTAATATGGATCTTTACTTTTCATAATACGACCGCAAAAAATTGCGGACATAGTATAGTATTATGCTGTCGTCGTCTTTGTCTGTTAATTTAAGTGTGTCCACTAGTTATCCGATTGCTATGAAAATTGAAAATGATGTTCCTTACCAAAAAATGATGGATGGGATTGATTTTAGGGGTCCCCCATTTATTCGTTTAAACATTAAATGGTTCTTTTATGTTTGTTCCCACGATAACTTTTGTTCTGGTTTACCAAAATAGTGTGAAATGTTAAAATTATGTTTCATACCATTAATGGATGAATGCGATTGATTTTGGGGTCCCTCTTTATTTGATATCTAGAAATTTGGGGTCCAAAAGGGGAAAAACAATCAAATATTATATGTTTCCCTACAATAACTATGGAACAATTAATCATGTATGGGATTAAATTTGGGCTGCAAAAGGGAAAAAAGAGCAAATTTTTTATTCTTTGTCCGATCTTGGTCCGATTTTGATTTTTTTGCAAGTTAAGTCTTATCAAGTAATTGATACTAAATTGGGGATTAATTATTACAATCCCCTTTTAAGCTCACCTGGACCATAGGTCCAGGTAAGCTATCGCCATCACTTGGCTTCCATCGTCCGTCCGTCGTCCAACTTTCAAAAATCTTCTCCTCTGAAACCCCTCAGCCAAATATTACCAAACTTGGTATGGTTGTTCTATAGTATGTGCTTTACAAATTCATAGTTCGGATTTTTGATTCGTCAAAAACATGTCCGCCCTGGCAAAAATTAAAACATAGGGGTAAATTGCAATTTTTTGCAAACAACTCAAAAATGGTCACAGATATAAAAATTCTGGCAGGGTAAAATTGACCAGCATGACAAGATCTACCTACCCTGAAAAGTTTAAGTGGATCCAACAACATGTGTAAGTTATTGTCCTGTTTCCGATTTTTTCACAAAATTTGCACTTTTTAAGCTCAATATCTTGAAAACTATAAAAGGTATTTAAGAAATTTTAATTTGATATTATTCAGCACATCAAGATTCAAATAAAAAGCTACGCCGAGCGCAGCATGATACAACCGCAACATGTTGAACCCTGTACGTTTGCAGCCCAATATGGATTGTCAAATGCTTTGGACACATGCAGCCCATGGTGGACTCACAAAGCTTTTTGATACATGCATTCTTGGGTGGACTTTCAATGCATATTTGATTTTTTTTATACATTTATACTTGGACCCCCCAAAAAAGATGATTTTTTTGGGCGTGGCCTGTCTTGGCTCCCTTTAGCAATGTCAGGGTACAATATATATCAAAACCATTGACACATTTAGTTGACAGATTTTAATGAGGAATTCAATAAAACAAGAATTTTCAAAATCGAATGGATAATAAACATTTTACAAATATTTTGTCAAAACACCTGTTTTAGCCCCTTTTGGCTCTTTTTTCTTAAGCAGTAGGGGCCACCAACCCCAAATGCAATAAGAAACTTCCTTTAGTGGATATAATCATCATATTAAAACTTCATAACAATTGGCTGGCCCACTACAATTTAATTTCTTGTGTAAAACCATTTGCCTTGACTGACTTTTAAATATGGAGTTTTTTGCCCCTTATATACCTAATTTCTCAAAAATGCATTAAGAAGCTTCATTTAGTGGATATAATCATCATATTAAAACTGCAAAACAATTGGTTGGCCAACTACAACTAAATTGTTTGTGTAAAACTATTTTCCTAAACAAACTATTAAAATGGCGTTTTTGGCCCTTTGAACCCTATTTCCTCAAAAACGGCTAAAGATATTGCAAATCTGAATGAAAAATGCAGGCAGGGATTTCCACAAGGATTCTAATGAAAAAAAAATTTTGAAAATCGGACCAAAAATAAAAAAGTTGATTTTTTGGGCGAGGCCTATCTTTGCCCCCCTGTATTAATGTAACGGTGCAGTATATATTAAAATCATTGACACATTTAGTTAACAGAATTTAATGAGGAATTTAATAAAAAAAAGAATTTTCAAAATTGAATGAATAACAAACATTCTACAACAGTTTTGTCAATACACCTGTTTTAGCCCCTTTTGGCCCTTTTTTTCTAAAACGGTAGGGGCCACAAACCCAAAATGCAAAAGGAACCTTTCTTTAGTAATTACAAACATCATATCATATCAAACATCACAAGCCTGGTAGTCAGACTTGTCTGACACGAATTACCATAAAATTTCTAACATATTGTCGCTGAAATTTCCGATAGTTAAATTCAAAATTGATGAAAACACCAGGTTTCTTTCCTTGTAATGCACATGGTCGATATCCTCGGTGCTGGATTTGGCTTCCTTGTTCGAACGTTTCGGTTTTGAGTACTTTTCGTTTTCAACTGTTTGGGATTTTGACCTTCCAATGTTTTGGTTTAAATGCTACTGATGAGAGGTTACTCCTTGAAATATCGATATATAGCATATCCAAATTAACCGTTTATACCCGCGTTTTGGTATTTCTAATCAAAATTTCATAACAATTGGTCAATATTTACTCAAGTTATCGCACGGAAACCAAATGTCCCCAGACGACGACGACGACGACGACAACACAACGACGACGACAACATCGCCATACCATTATACGATCGCAAAATTTTGCGGTCGTATAAAAACTGTAGCAGTTCAATTCTGTAGGACCGGTCCTGTTAGGAGTTATTCCCCTTACAATGTCAAAATGGACCTTTTTACAGCATTTCCTCATTACAATAAAATCTTTAACTTGTCTTACACCATACCTCTATTTACATTAAAACCGGGTATAGTTGTTTATTAGCATGAGTTCTAGAAAATTATAGTTTGGGTTTTCAATTCTTAAAAAAAACATGGCCGCCATGGCTAAAAATAGAACATAGGGGTTAACTCTAGTTTTTTGCAAATAACTCAAAAACGGCTACAGATATCAAAATTGTGATGAGAAGCAAAAGTGATCAGCACATCAAGATCCACCAACCCTGCAATTCCCAAGAAAATCCAATTACTCATGAAGGAGTTATTTCCCTTTTTCCGATTTTTCCCCAAACTTTGCACTTTTTAAGCTCAATATCTTGAAAACTAAAAGTTATTCAAGAAATTTAAATTGCATATTGTTCAGCTAATTTAGCTCTACAATATTGTTCTTTGGGTCGAAATTGTCAGATGACCCCTTATAGGGGTATAGCCCCTTAACTGCCAAAAATATTGGTTTATAGATTGTGAACGATAGAAGATAGAGAAAAGGTTTTGCTTGCTTAAATGTTCAGCTTATTGAGATGTACAAAATTGTCCATTAGGTCGAAATTGTCAGATGAACCCTTAACTATGGTCCCTTAAATGCCAAAAATAGTGGTTTTAGCCTCATAGATTGTGAACCATATAGGATTGGGAAAATGTTTTGCTTGCTTAAATGTTCAGTTATTTGATCTCTAAAACATTTTTCATTAGGGCTAAATTGTCAGATGACCCTTATAGGAGTTATTGCCCCTTCAATACCAAAATAGTGGATTGTATGTGATACATAGATTGTGTACCATAGAAAACTGTACCTCACATTTGCGTGCTTAAATGTTCAGCTTCATAAAGCTTTCCAATGGTTTTATTGTCATGATGATCTGTGCAATGGCAATGTGAAATAATGTTACATTGAGTTATTCAAGCCAGGTGAACGGTTCAGGCTCCTGGGAGCCACTTGTTCCGTTATGAAATTAAGGGCTAAAATCGAAACTTATTTTAATTGTGTGATTTAAATTGTTTTTTGCTAAATAATCATTGTCATGTAGTGAATTTTACCAAATTTAGGATTAATTTTGTTATACATTTACCCCTTTATTGGCATTTATAGGGGATCGACAGGGGAAAAAGATAACAGATACCTTTAATTAGGGGTCAAAAGGAGAAACATTTTTGTAACTGGTTTATTTTGGTCTGCTTTTGAAATTAAAGTTGAATTATTTGTGAAATGTGGCTGGAAAGTCAACCAAAGGCTTCATGTGTCAAAAGGCTTTGTCAGCCCGCCATTGGCTGTATTTGTCCAGAGGAATTGACTATCCATATTGGGTTTCAAATGTACGAGGCTCGACATGTTGTGATCGTATCATGCTGCGCTTGGCGAAATTTTTTATAAGAATATCATTTAGGGTCATCGTTTTCCATTCTTCATTTTTTACAATTATTCTCAATGGGAATTTACGCTCTGGTAAATGCTGGAAATCTTAAGACAGTCGAAAAATTACGATGAAAAAAAAAGAAAGCGGAAAAGACAAGTATAAAGATAAATTATCTAGCATTTCTCCAAAAGTTTGTATTATTCTTAATTAAAAATCGTACACTGCAAATTTGTATGGACTGCTTTATTCCGAGTTTTAACCATAACCGGTAATACAAATGGCCTGTATATAGAATAAAATAGAATAGAACTATTTTATATGAAACCAATTATTGGCCCACTATTGGGCACATAAATAAATACATTAATACCATTGTACACATAATAAAATAACCCCCACAAAATATGTTTTGTAACACATTATTCTATATTCCTAAATCCACATCCACAACCTAATATGTATGTCACTTTCAAATTTGTAGTGTCCGAAAATCAGTGGATTCGTGTCGACATCGAAAGGAAAAGAAAGGGATTGACAAACAGAATCAAATCATTGCGGGAAAAAATTGAAGAGAGCAATAAAGAACTGAAGAGGTATCAACAAGGTATTGAAGCTTAATTTGATAACTATCATCATCGTAACTTCAGATTCTATAGATATACCTTTATATTGTAAAAAGTAGATAATTTTATTTGCAACCTTACTTTGAAAAGAGGAATCGACGTTAAGTTGTATTCTTATAAATAATTATAATTAAATTATAATTATATTGCTACATATATTAATGTATATTATTGGTCTTTTGTCCCCTAATAAGAATAGTATTAAATCCGCTTTGGCCATCAACCATTGTTTACACTAGACTTTGTAGGAATTTCAAACCAGTTTGTTTTTGGACTGTTTACAGATAATTTCTGTTTTTATAAGACAAAAGCAAATGTAACACGAAAGATGTTTGGTGTTTAAGTTTATCCATAAAATAATGGAAAAATGTAGACTGACAAAAAAGTAATAAATTAGATACAGATGAAATCTAAAGTGCAACAAAGATTCAGACGCGTTTGTCTATTCAAGACTTACCCAAAATATTAAAATCGCTAAAAACTACATAAATACGAAGAGTACACACCATTAGAACCTAATATGTAGAACTAGAACCCAAATTATGACATAGATGAACCCAAATTATGACATAGATCACCCTAAATCTAGGGTAGGAAGAACTTTAAAATTTTGACAATACTAGTAGACGAAAAATATTATTGCTTTACAGGTAAATTGACGAAGCTTCAAAACCTTTACTGAACCAAAATAATCATTCTAGTATAACGCTCATATATATGCATGTTATAACTACCAAAATCTTTCTGCTTTCGTTTTCATTAAAGAATTTTTGGAATATTGGGTGATCGACGACGAAGATGAAGGTTTCGATGAAATTGACATACAGAAAAATATGACTGAAATCAAAAGAGAGATCAGGAAGCAGCTGAGACTATATCTAGATGAAAAAGACAGATACGACATCAATATTGGTATAATTTTTTTTATGTTATATACACTTTTGTTTTGATATCGCTCACATAATTATACATTAATTGACTTTGATATCAATGAATACCAGGTCTTTATCAAAGTTATGTTCACCGAGCCAACGGCGAGGTGGATATTATTTTTCAGGGTTGATAAAACCGGTATTCTTTGATATTAAAGTCTATGATTTTTTTTTATAGATATATGACTTTCTAAAACAAGGGAATCGAAAAAAAAAATAAGACAAAATACGAAAACCTTTGGCATATTAGTACTGAAAAAAATATCTAAAAACTTCTTTATTTCTTGAACCCGTATTTGTTCACTAATATGATGAATGTTTGAAAGTGGAATCTTGATTTAAGTCTTCACCGGAATCAAACCATAATAAACATATTCAATTTTACGAAGAAAGAATCATCTTGATAAATTGAGGTAACAAGTTCATCCAATGACGCTACAATCAAGATTCTATTTTCAACGACTGAAAAGTGATAAAAACTCGAAATAGTAGTTTAAGCGACTCAAAAGTCGAAACTTTTTATCAGTCTATTTTATACTACTTGGAGGTTACCATTGTCTCTGTAATTTACTTTTCGTGATATCCTGAGCCAATCAAAATGAAGATAAAATAAAACGTATGGTTGCTCAGCATTATAATAACAATCTACAAACAGTTGTACGAATAGGACTTTTCTGTGGATACCATTATACAATAAACGACTTTGATATCAGTCGGTATCATGATTTATCAACCCAAAGAAAGGTTATATTCGCCAACCTTTAGGTAAGGTGAATACATATTTTTGAGGTTTGATATATCGTGACAGGGACTTTTATCAAAGATGGTTATTGTTTTATTACATGAATCAAGTTATTATAATTTGAAATAGCATCACCGGCATATGAAGATTTTTTTTTGCAAAATCAACGAATATAAAATATTTTCACTATTCCAATATTTGTTTAATAAATTAAACAGCAGTAGATATTTAGTTACTTCTGTATCTTATTTTTACGGATATGTTAATAAAATCAAATTCAATAAAAATGAGGTGGAGGAAAATAAACCCACTATGATTTTTTCCTACAGTATTCTTATTTTCTTTATGCATTATCAAATTCCAAATGACACCTGCTCTATTTTTGGCATGTAAACTGTGCAAGCAGAAAAAAATATATATGTATTATAGCCAATTTGAACTAGTGTCACGATATAACATGACCCCAAAGTAGTTTCTAGACCAATCAGAAAACAGTCAATTCTATAGATGCTCAATCTCAAAAGTCCAAGACGAAAGTCAAAACAAGATATAGAAATAGCATTCCTGACAAATTAAAGACTACAATGGTAATGATTTGGTTTAGACATTTCAAAAAAGTGGTGGAATTCTTCCGGAGCACCTGAGTTCACTCTCGTTTCGACTTGAGTTCGCGTTGCTGAATGCGGTTTTGTTGTTATGTGTGTGTGTTTTATGTTGTTATGTGGTTTGTATTGTTGTGATAATTTTTTGTCTGCCGGTTTTGTCTTTGTCTTCACGGTTTTATGATACTGATTACCCCTTTGGTACACCTTTGCTTCTTTCTTACCCAAGTTTTTGATTCTTGACCTTTCTTTTACATAGTGATCTTTTAGTTCGGTGGCAAAACAAAACACAACGCTATTGTGAAACCGAATATGGCTTGTGAGGTTGATCATTTCAGTTCCTGTTAGGAATCATTTCGTCTGACAGAATTTAGAATTTTTGGCCGGATTTCACTGAGTGAAAAATCCGGGTTATAAAATGGTGAATGTCGGGCGGGCGGGGAAAAATCGTAACAGTTTTCTCAGCAACTACTAATCACAGCCACTTGATATTTGGTATACAGCATCAGGGTGGGATCCCATAACGTGGGATTTGATTTTAGGTCTGTCGCTCACCTACTTCCTGTTTAATGAAATCTGGCCATTTTTTACTTTGACAGATTGTTCTATCCTTGGCTTGAATCAAATGAAAATCATTTTTTTTGTATACTGGAAGTTCACTTTAGCACATGTTAGGACTAGATCCCTAAGGAATAAAATCATAAGATGTTGTTATAAATAGAAAATTTACAAATATTGGATTACTTACGGAACTACATACAAGTGTACTATTTTTAAAAGCATGTTATATACATGTATGTTTTAATTCCAGATTCATATTCGAAGGAGGAGGATAAAATATATACCAAAGAGAAAGTGGAGGATCTTGAAACCTTGAAACCCGGAGACAGCATTGGCTTCATCAGGTGTGGCGGTCTTTACTATCACCATGCGATAGTAACCCATGTCATAAGTGAATCAAGATTTAGCTTTATTGAGTTTACAGCGAAAATGGAAGATGTTATAGGGTTTATACGCTCAAAAGTCACTGGCGCTGGCAAATCGTTGGGTTTTCTATATCAAACCATAGAGGAGAAAAGTAATTGTACAGAAATTTTCAGATACAATTACAAAAACAAAAGAAGAGATGGTTTTCATCCATTGGATGTGGCTCGTATCCTTCTGTTTGAGGGGCTGCCAAAAAATTATGACCTCTTCAAGTTTAATTGTGAACATTTTAGTTCATTTTGTGTCACTGGTGAGCCATTCTCAAAGCAAACGGGAAAGTTCAACAGGGAAGCCGAAACACGATTGGATAAAATTGTAAAAACAAAAATGGTGACTCTACCAGGTCACGTTACAAATTGTTTGTTTTGCCAACATTCGCACCTAATCTATTGAAATAAACCGTGACAATTCTGCCAACATTCCAATCTTGTCAGCTCTGCTGACATTCCTATCTGTTGTAATTGAAATAATCAATGACAGTTCTGCAAACATTTGTGTCTGTTCTACTGAAATAAATAAACCGTGACAGTCTGTCAACAATCCCATTTGATTTAATGACATAAATCGTGACAGTTCTGCCAACATTCCAATCTGATCTATTGAAATCAATCGTGACAGTGACAGTCTGCCAACATTCTCATCTGATTTATTGACATAAACCGTGACATTTCTGCCAGGAGTACTGTGTTAACTAATGACATATATCGTGTCACTTATGAATGCCCTGGCTATTGAATAAAACCTTCACGCACTAGCTACCATTCAAATATCCAGCAGCCGTTTTCACAAAAAAATCTGAAGTGTTATATTTATCGTAAGTGTAATTTTCAGCCAATCAGAATCCTTGAAATTCAAAATTAAGATAATTTTTACACGTGAAGATTTTTTTTATGAAACAAACAAGTGTGGACTCTAATGCATATTGCCTAGCAAGCCGCTATGGACACAAAAAGCAAAGGTCTGCTTTAGTAACATAAAAAAGACTTTATTATTTCTAGGTCCTGCTAAGGTTTATTGTTGAATTCTATAGGTAGCCTTTGCTGTACACATACTATAAAATCGATCTAAAATTAAGCCATTTTAAGATAAACATGTTGATGAATCTTAGTCATGTAAGTGTTTATCCTAAACATTATTTGTTTTTAGATCCCGTATAAGCATGCATTGTACTATCTCCTATTTAGTTTAAAATAACTGCATCAAAGTTTGGTTATGTTAGTGGAGGAAATAGGAAACTATTGCAGATAGAGAAAAGCTGTTGCTTGTTTAAATCTTCAGCTCATCGAGCTCTACAAAAGTTTACATTGGATCAAAGATGTCACAGTCTGTTGTTCATATATACTTTTAAATCAGCTTAATGTTACAGTTTAAAAAGGTTTCAATCTTCAAATTATTCTGAAAACAAAAGTTACCAACGGGATTCTGGGAATACCGAAGAAGAAAATCAAACATATATTTTGCGCCTAGAAATTTTTACAAATTTTGTTTTATAATATACTTTATTATTTTCAACATTTAGTTGCATTCTAAGCATGCGGAGATGTAAAAAAAAATCGTACATTGTTATTTTGACTTTTTTCTAAGTGTGACCAAAATTGAAACTGGACTCATCCTCTTTTATATTTTAGTCTTGGGCCAAGACGGCAAGCAGCGACTAATGGTCATGCTGAAGACTGATGGCTGTTTTCCATTGTGATTTTTAAAATTCCCGTTTCTTTATGTTGGTTGTGTGGCGTACAATTATTCCACATCTATTTATCGTCTACTTTAATGGTTATCATTTGTCAGATCAGCCTATGATTTTGAAGTATATAATATTATATGAAATAAGTTTAAACCCAATTGTAGATCTCTTTATGAAAATTTGCAATGTAAATGTATGCCTTTAAAATTTTTACGTCTAATAGCAATAAATTATATTATAACTCAAACAGGGCCAGTCCCAGAAATTTTTGAAAGGGGTTGGTCCACAAAAATTCCGTTGTGGACCTAGGACGAAAAGGGGGTGGTTCCAAACAAATTTTGCAGAAAACCTACACGTAACTTGCGAAATTTTTGTCGGAAAGGAGGAAAATTCCAACCTCGGAACCCCCCCCCCCGGGATCCGCCATTGCTCAAATATTTTATATTGTCACCTATTCAAAGATTGTCCCTCCCTTTATGATAGAGACTAAAGCAAATTTATGCACGAACGTTGCAATCCATGTTCCGCACACAGGGGCTTGGATTCTGGTCATTTATATTGACTTTAAAAAAACGCCCCCTACTCTATATTCCAAGCCCCTGTGGTTCCGCACAGTTAAAATTATTTTCTGATGTGGCGACATTGGTCTCTGTTTGGTGAATCGACAAAATTATCAAGCAATGATAACATTTTCGAACAACCAATAACTTGGGACAAATAAGTTTATTTTTCCGGATCCCGCAATAGCTTTGTGAGAAATAGACATATTAAAATGACCTAGATCAAGACAGACGAATGACCCAATGTGGCTATTTGTCATTTTCCAAAAATCAATAAAATGCTTGAATTGTGTGTGTCTGATTGACCTAGTTTGCATAAGCATTATTTCTGTCTGTGATAATAAACTTTATTCAAAGAATTAACATTTTGCAGTCAAAAATTTATAAGAAAGTACACTCAAACATGTGCACAACCTGATAAAGTGACTACGCCATGTACGCTACATGATCTAGTTGCTTTAAAACACCGCCACATAAAAGCATGAAAAACGAAGATGCTGTCACGGTGTACAACTTTTTTGCAAGATTTAACTTTTTTTTGGTGTCCGAATAGTATTTTTGTCCTTTAAAAGTAAATTTTCGCAATCCAAAATCAAATATCCATTACGCTAAAGCTACGCAAGATATGCTACACTGACTAAAATAAAATCCGAAGCGGAACACATAATCTACTGGTCGCGGCCATATTGTCTTGATGTAAATCCGAAGATTGAGAATCCGAATATAGCCCCCGAGTGAAAAGTGAAAGTATGTACATTGCAAAGAGCTTTTGTAAATATAGAAACGACGGAAACAAACGACCTAATTGAAGTATCGCTACATATTTATTTATAATAGGTAGTAACTACAGAAGTTTTATAAGTGGATAACAGCTATGTTTATGTGCACCTCGTTTTTTTTAATCAAAAACAACAAGGATGGTGTTGATGTTTTTTTTGTTGCAATTATGTCTTTGTATATGATAAATTTATTGATCTAATATACATACTAAAGTTTCAGATTTTTCTAGCTAGGGTTAGTACAAAAACGTATAATTAGGGTAAGTGTTAGTGTAAAACATATAATTACGGTAAGGGTTGGTATAAAACACACAATTAGGGTTAGGGGTTAACATATTAAGATACACTTAGAGTTAGGGTTAGTACAAATCATACAATTAGGGTCGATGAAAACACCAGATAAAGGGTAGGGGTTAGTACAAAGAGACACAGTTTAGGAAAAGGATAGTACAAAAACGTACAATTAGGGTTAGGGTTAGGGGTTAAAACATATAATTAGGGTTGCGGTTAGTATAAAACACACAATAAGGGGTAGGGGTTAACATATTAAGATACACTTAGGGTTAGGGTTAGTACAAAATCTTACAATTAGGGTTAGGGTCGATGAAAAATCCGAATAAAGGGTAGGGGTTAGTACAAAGAGATACAGTTCACGTAAAAGATAGTACAAAAACGTACAATTAGGGTTAGGGTTATTGTAAAACATATAATTAGGGTTAGGTTTAGTATAAAACACACAGTTAGGGTTAGGGGTTAGCATATAAAGATACATTTAGGGTTAGGGTTAGTACGAAATTAAACAATTAGGGTAATATTCGATGAAAACACAAAATAAGGTTTAAGGATTACTACAAAAATGCATTTATAATAAGGGTTAGTACAAAATCGTATAATTAGGGTTAGTGTTAGTTTAAAACATAGAATTAGGGTTAGGGTTAGTATAAAACACACAATTAAGGTTAGGGGTTAACTTATTAAGATACACTTAGGGTTAGGGTTTGTACAAAATTATACAATTAGGGTTAGGGTTGATGACAACACCAAATTAAGGGTAGGGGTTAGTACAAAGAGATACAGTTCAGGTAAAGGATAGAACAAAAACATACAATTAGGAATAGGGTTAGTGTAAAACATATAATAAGGGTTAGGTTTAGTATAAATCACTCGATTAGGGTTAGGGGTTAATTAGGATTAGGTTTAGTATAAAACACACAGTTAGGGTTAGGGGTTAGCATATAAAGATACATTTAGGGTTAGGGTTAGTACGAAATTAAACAATTAGGGTAATATTCGATGAAAACACAAAATAAGGTTTAAGGATTACTACAAAAAATGCATTTATAATAAGGGTTAGTACAAAATCGTATAATTAGGGTTAGTGTTAGTTTAAAACATAGAATTAGGGTTAGGGTTAGTATAAAACACACAATTAAGGTTAGGGGTTAACTTATTAAGATACACTTAGGGTTAGGGTTTGTACAAAATTATACAATTAGGGTTAGGGTTGATGACAACACCAAATTAAGGGTAGGGGTTAGTACAAAGAGATACAGTTCAGGTAAAGGATAGAACAAAAACATACAATTAGGAATAGGGTTAGTGTAAAACATATAATAAGGGTTAGGTTTAGTATAAATCACTCGATTAGGGTTAGGGGTTAATTAGGATTAGGTTTAGTATAAAACACACAGTTAGGGATAGGGGTTAGCATATAAAGAAACACTAAGGGTAAGGGTTCATACAATTAGGGTCGATGAAAAATCCAAATAAAGGGTAGGGGTTAGTACAAAGAGATACAGTTCATTATTGTGTATCTTAGCTTTTATAATTTTAACATTCAAATTCATCTTCAATTTTCAACATTCGTCAAATTGTAATGATTATAAACATGTACATGTATACACGATTGTGCTTCAAATAATAATTTTATCTTTATGATTCCATTAATAAGTATTAGAATATATCATTGTAGTTTTGAACATTATTAGAAATTGAAAGTTATTGATCTGCAAGTCTCCTTTGGGAACAACTCATTGCAAATGTTTTATTGGTCTGAATAGAAGTTATTCTTTGTAGCTTGAATATTTTTTTCATAATTACAAGATTTATGATTAAAGTACTTTAAGTGCCGATAGACAGGATAATCCACAATTTTCAAAGATTGTTCATGTGTAATATAAAAATAAGGTAGTATTTGATATTGGAATATAAGCTTTATTGCAACAATGTTTTGATATGTGAATTTAAATGTGACAAGGAATCACGACTTTTGATTGGTCAGTTACTGAACGGCTATCGTACCTATAGCCGTTGTAAATTGCTGTAACGATTATCCCGGCTAAAAATTAACACTATTTTGTTTGCATGTAAGTTATATACTACTTATGTAATCGGAAACATTTTTTGTTATCATGTTAGTTGTATAATACTTATGTACTCGGAAATTTTTTTTTGTTAGCATGTAAGTTATATATTACTTATGTACTCGGAAACATTTTTTTGTTATCATGTAAGTTATATAATACTTATGTACTCGGAAACATTTTTTTGTTATCATGTTAGTTGTATAATACTTATGTACTCGGAAATTTTTTTTGTTAGCATGTAAGTTATATATTACTTATGTACTAGGAAACATTTTTTGTTAGCATGTTAGTTGTATAATACTTATGTAATCGGAGATAGCATAGGTAAGAATTATTAAAAATAAATTGTTGAAATATAGATTTTTTAATGATGTTCTTAAAACATGTCAGGTTGAAAATATGAAAGTTTTAAATTAACACCCCATTAGCCTATACATGGAATCAAGAAATAAAAACAATTAAAACAAAACCTCACTATACAACATAATAGGAATAGGATAGTAATTCAAATTAACGTCGAATCGACAGTAAACTCACGTGCTAATTAAGGGAAATAACAAAATTATCAACCATGAAGGACAGCAACTTAAATGTCCAAGAGAAGACAAAACAAGGAATGCATACTGGAGAAATAGAAAATCGCAACAGTCTTGACTTGACACAGGCATTAATGTAAGAAGACATGGTGGGTGAAACCACTTTTAATGGCGCCACACCCTCTTCAATTGTGATCTTAGGGTCTGGTCGTAAAGAAGGCAATGCAGCGCCTGGTTATTACGGTTTAATGTGTGCAAAACCGGTAAACAAGTGTCAAACTCATCTGTGCTGGTATGAGGATTTGTCTAAGATTTCATGATTGTAAAGCATATGATGACGCCCATAAGCAACAAGCTAAATGCTGATGAGCAACATAACCCTTTGTTGGGGATTTTCGAGTTAGACCTGAATCCCTATATTAGAATTTTTATTATACACCCAGATGGTCTGAGACGAGTATTATTTGTGAAACAAGTCGCCGAGTTTGTAAATAGGATACATTTTGTGATGTAAAACCCAACACGAAGCTCACCTTCTAGAATGTTTGAATGTCCATAATCCTTAGTAGTTTCTGGGAGAAAGTCACTTAATCGATCTATATGTTTAGTGAAAGGACATCATCAATATAATAGAGGGTTAGATTGAAGGATAGAGAAAGTCTGCTATCCCTTTCGTCCGAAAATTGAATTGGATTTGCTTGTCAAATATTTCTGTATTGAAATTACCATCTTGGTAAAATTCGAGGTGTTAAGTAGAAAATAGTGTAAGTGAAGCTGAAGGATAAATTTAAGCGACAGAACATTTTTTTTTAAGATAGACATGTCCAGACATGGTTCTCCGTCATTTTATATACTGAATACTTGAGAGTTCCTTAGAAATGCTCCTCGGTTGCCGTCTTCATTCAAGAAATTTTACGAAAGACACCATGTGAAAAATATGGGATTTCTATTGAGTGCAGATGTGCTAGAGCAAACAGGAACCGCATAATCTTCCGGAGCACCTGATTTCACTCTCGTTATGACTAAAGTTTGCGTTTTTAATTGAGGGACAATTGACGTGAAGTAGTTTTTGTTATTCCTTGTGTTTAACATGTCTGTTGTTTTTGGTCCCTGAATGGGCAAAGAAATAAGCCAATAAACACGAACGAGAACAGGTCGAATAATCCACTTACTGTCACTTGAAAAAGGAGTGATGGGTAAGGACGGGCAATTTAGCATCCTGCATGGGGATCCTACAGGACCTACCTTTACCGGGAACTGCAGCAGGGTGTGCGAGGAACGTGAATTCCCCCCCCCCCCCGACACCAAGCACCACTAGTACTATGGTTTCCGAATTATAGCCTTACGACCCCAGTATTAATTATGATAGGATTGCTCCATTCGACCATCTGGGGTACACATTCCAGTCGCTTTGTGTGCTCCTCGATAGCTGTCTTCACTCAAGAAATTTTTGGTAGACACCATTCACTCGTAGACAAATATGAGATTTGACACTCAGATGACTGCAAATGTTGGTTTGTCATCTTTAGAGTTTTGTTTTCCTTTACCGGATTTGACACACTGAATTAATAATAATAATAATAATAAGACAAATTTATATAGCGCCCTATGTAATACTTACACCACTCTAAGGCGCTTTACATCAAGACAAAATAAAATGACTTACACAAAACATATTTTAAAAAGTAAATGATCATTTGATAGAGTTACTAACCAATTTATGATTAAAAATACCTAACGTCGATTATATAATAGTCCTAAAAATATACACCAAAATATATGATAAGACCGAAGTCTACATTTTAAGATAAGTGTAAATTATCTATAAATTTAGAATAAAAAAAAATATAAAAAATAAAAGTTAAAAATTCACATTTGACACAAAAGTTAAAAATTAAATCAAAACCAGAACTAAAAATTTAGATACTGTAGACATAAAAAATAAAATAAAAAAAGAATCACAAAAATTATACAGACTAGTTAAAAATATTAAACAAATTAAAAATGTTACAAATCAATATCACAGTCAATCAGCAATATAAATACACCTAACAAAAAGCAAGTCTATAAAAATATGTTTTCCACTGTTTTTTAAAACACTCTACAGATTTTGACTCTCTAATGTCCACAGGTAAATTGTTCCAAAGACTTGCAGATGAATACCTGAAATTCCGTTCACCATATGTTATGTGCGCACTCTTGGTTGTTCCAGTCTTAATGTATTTCCAGATCTCAAAGTCCTACTCGTTTCCTTGATGTTAATAAGTTCGTAAATATACGGGTACGAGACCACAATTATCTCCCTTCAATTTTCGTTGTTGTTTAATATAGTTCCTAATAAAACATAGTATTTCTGTCTAAATTTGTATGGATGTTAATTTTAATGGTTTTAATATGTTTGATGGTGGAAATGAAAGAATATACATTGCAGAAATTTATTCCATTTTTGATTTTGATAAATTTATTGATTTTGAAGTAAATTGGCTCAGTGCAAAAAGGTAATTTTTTGAGTTCTCGGAACGTTTCTGGCTTGTTTATTGCAGGGGATGAATATGTGGGACTGTAAAATTGTTCGAAATCGGTAAGATTGTTTAATTTTCTGATATTTTTTCAATGAAATGTTAATCTTTGGACACAGAAAATTTCAGTAAAATCAAATGGTGTATTTTTTTTATATTCCAAAAAATGTTATAATAGAAATGAGTTAAGATTTTGTTCAAAATAATTATAGTCTCGGGCCTACGGGCGCAGTCCTCTGTATAGCTAAATATGTTAGAACAAGTATTTTGAATTTCGGCCTGAATTCAACGGGTAACCAATGCAGTTCGGCTAGGACAGGAGTGATATGGTCATATTTCTTCGTTCTAGTTACAAGTCGTGCCGCTCTGTTTTGTAGTCGTTGTAGCCTGTCCAAGAGACACTTGTTAATACCAAACAGTAAACAGTTGCTATAATCCAGTCTAGAAGTCACTAACGCATTCACTAGAGTCTTGCATGCATCAGTAGATATGAATCGTCTGATTCTCCCGATATTGCACATATGATAATTGCAAGATTTGATAATTGACTCAACTTGTCTCTCCATTGTTAGAAACTGGTCGAATTGTACACCGAGACTACGAACCGATGTTGAGCTGCTGATAACACTATCGCCTACTTTAAGTTTGAATACAGGCGTTTTAGTTGATTGGTGTTTGGAGGATAAAACGATCATTTCAGTCTTGTCTTCGTTTAACTTTAGAAGAATGTTAGACATCCAGGCGCTAATGTCACTCAGACATAACTCAAGTCTTTCAGTATAGTCGTTCCAGTCATCCCGAGGCTTTATTATCATGTAAACTTGTGAGTCATCTGCGTAGCAGTGATAATGAAAGCCATGACGGCGACAAATATTGCCAACGGGTCGTGAAAATAAACAGTAAAGTTTCGGTCCCAAAACGGATCCTTGGGGGACCCCGAATGGAAGATGAGAAGGGTCCGACATTTCTGATCCAATAACAACCCGTTGATTCCTATTTGGGAGGTACGACCGAATCCATTGTAGTGACTGTCCAACGATTCCATATGACGTTTCTAGTCGTTCAAACAATATATCATGGTCGATAACGTCGAACGCTGCTGAAAGATCTAGCAAGACTAGTATAACTGACGATTGTCCATCCAGTGCTTCCATGATGTCATGGTTCACTTTGAGAAGTGCAGTCTCAGTGGAGTGTCGTGGTCGGTATGCGGATTGTAATGGGTCACGTAAAAGATTGTCATCAAGATGTTTGTCAAGGCGCATGGATACAACCTTTTCCATTACTTTGGAAATGAAAGAAAGGTTTGAGACAGGTCTATAGTTTTTTAAAACTTCTTTGTCTAATCCTGGATTTTTGAGCAATGGTCGAACTATTGCTTCCTTGAAATTCGATGGAAAAACAGTCTGTTCAAACGATGTGTTTACGATCTTACAAATAAACGGAATGATGCTGTTCAAGTGTTTTTTTCAAAAAATCGGTTGGGATCGGGTCTAGTTCACAAGCTTTATTTGGCGCTTTGTTGATCATTTTTGTGATTTCATCGACACTTGTTTCTGAAAAGTCCAATAGTCGATGGTCAGTGAATGGAACGTCTTGTCAATGCTCGATTGTATGAACTCCGTTGACTAAGAGTATTTCTGATGGTAGCCACTTTGTCGATAAAGAATTCTGAGAAGGTATTCGCTAAATCTAGATTCGACGTTGAAGATGGAAGAATTACCTCACGTTGTTTGCCCATCAACATGTTTGAAATTTTAAATAGCTGTTTCGTGTCACCTCCGCATTCCTCTATCTTATTAGAGAAATAGTTTTGTTTTGTTCGGTGCAAGAGTTTCCCAGTATCCGCACACTTTTCCTTATAGATCTGACGGTGTATTTCTAGACCAGTGCGCCGATAGACCCTTTCCGCCGTTTGCGCTTCGACTCGTATAGTTCTTCGGAATAGAACTCTGTGTTCGGTAGGACAACGATTGATTTTGTTACTAACGGCGCATGTTTTTCAACAGCGGACCTAATTGTTGAATTGTAATGATCGACTAATTCATCTACAGATTTGAGTTCCTCTTTTTGAATACCACTATCGATATCATTAGATAATGCTGTTTTGTCAACTTTTTTCCAGGTTCTATACGATATAATTTTCTGCATTTGCGGTGGTCTTGAATAAGATAAGACAGATCGAATCGCAGAATGATCATAGAATGCGTTACCACGCGAATCAAACATATACGGATCATGGACAGTCGGTTTATCGCTCAATATGTTCGATTCTGCTCTTGTTATAAACAAATCCAGAAAATGTCCACTATTGTGAGTGGCAGTCGATATGTGCTGAGTAAGATTGCGGTCTTCTAGCGTTTGTGTAAATTTCTTAGCATCAAAATCATCGTCGTCGTCAACATGAAAATTGAAATCGCCGGTGATGATAAGATCCTCAGAGGAAGTCACAATGTGGTCTAGGTAATTGTTCCACTGATCAAAAAATAACCTGGTTTTTAACCCGTTTGATCTAGACGGCGGTGGTCTATAAATTACGCATATCATGACGCTTGTTTTGACATGACTTAATTTGACTTCCATATGCTCAAATTGGTCGATATCGATAGTTTTAGGTTGTTCTTTCACCTTTAGCGATGCGTTGTAAATCAGTGCAACGCCGCCACCTCTACGTCCCTTTCTATCATCATGAAGTAGCTCATAGCCTGCTGGTGTCAACTCTTTTTTTACAGAATCATCTACATTTGAACCAAGCCATGTTTTTTTAATTTGGAATTAGTAGCGGGACAGGTGTGCTATGGCAGACATGAACCGCTTGCTTTTCCGGAGTTCACTCTTGTCACGATTTAAGTTCGCGTTGTTAATTTCTGTTTTTGTGTTTCCTTGTGCTGTTCTAATTTGTGTTTACTAGTTGTGTCATTGCCCTTTCGAACTTTTGACATTCGAATGGCCTTATTAGTGCTTCTTTGCTTCCTTTTAAGAGGCTGTCCAAGCTAAACCCAGGCAATAGCTGGCACATGACAAATTTTGTTTTTCAAAAAAAAAATCATTGATTTCACATCAGGTAAACATCCATTCCCAAAAACAAATGCAGATTTTTGGTTTATTGAAGTGATAATTTAGAAATAATTTATATGGAATGCATTGAAAATATGCAGAAAAAGGGAGATAACTCTTGCATATTTGCAAAATTTGGTTACTTTGTTCATGAACTTTAAGGCTGAATCACAAGTCATCCATGTTGCTTTCAAACGAATCCTGGGCCCAGTTGTTCAAAAGGTCGTTAGCCTAACGCTGCGTTAAATTTGTCGTTAAATCTATCGTTAAACTTAACGAATCAATTAAGTGTTGTTAAAAATTTTAACCAAATCTTAAGTCGTTATTTTTTGTGTTAAATCTAATCAGATCAAATAGGTCGATTAAATATTTAGCGAGTTATTAAATATGGCCGCCTTTATGCAACCTCCTGTCCCAAACCAAAGGAGAGAACGCCACTTTAGAGAAAGGGAAGCTTTATCATTAGATTTTTCTGACGAGGAATTAAGACAAAGGTACAGATTTGGCCAAGAAGGTATTTTATACCTGTCAAATCTTCTGCATGATGATTTAGCTAGAGATACACACAGGAACCATTCTTTGTCTGTTCAACAGCAAGTAATGATTGCTCTCAGATTTTATGCATCAGGGAGTTTTCTTCAGGTAATTGGAGATACTTTGGGACTGGATAAGAGCACAGTTTCTAGGGTGATTACAGCAGTGACCGATGCACTGACCAGTAAGAAAGATTTGTTCATCAAGTGGCCAAATGTAGACGAAACCAGAGATGCTTTCTTTGAAATTGCTGGTTTCCCTAATATTTTGGGAGCAGTGGATGGAACTCATGTCAGAATTCAAGCCCCAAAAGAGGACGAGGCTTCCTATGTCAACAGGAAGAATTTTCACAGCATTAATGTGCAGGGAATCTGTGATGCCACAGGTGATTTTAAAATTTTATTTTCCTCTGTGTTTGTTTTTGTTCCTTACAACATTAAAAATTATTGTGACTGGTTCTATTGATTTCTAAACCAGTTCTGTCACACTAATAAGTGCCTGGGAGTGGCCTAGGAGTACTAAATTCAATATATTTATTTGTCTGAGAAGAAAAATGATAAATATATTTCTGTGGTTAACAAAAAATAAAAATAAAAATGAGTGTGTTCATTTTACACATCATAATAAAATGAAGTCACACAAAAACCTTAGAAATCTTAAAATCTCTTTGGGGGGTGGGGGGGTTCTCTAAAAATTTTCCTATAAATACACCGTAACATAGCCTGGACTATATTTATTGGAAAGAGCACACTAGAGGTGTGATGCAAGAAACATATATATTTTAAAATAAACATATAATAATGTATAACAAAGCATAAGAATAGAAATAGACATTTGAAAGAGAGTGTAACTCTAATTTCCGCTAAGTGTAAGTTAACTCAATATTAATCCCTGTATCTATGAATTTATAATCAATAAATGGATTTGATATTTGATTTATTTTTATGGTATTTTTAGGTGGTGAAAAGGCTGCTACTTTTTTTTTTTGGGGGGGGGGGGCAATTTTTCAGCAGGTATTTATTTGGGTATGCTTCAAAGACCCTTTATAATTTTGATATTTTTGGGGATATTTCTTTTTCTTTGAGGGGAGGGGGATGTGTCAGCATTTGTAAAAATAAATGTATTGGCTTGAAATGTTTTAGAGAAAAATATATGTATGGCTATAGTAATATAAGAGTGCGTAACCCCCCCCCCCTTTCCTGTGCCGAAAACATCTATACCTTGTGACATCTGATACGTTAAGCTTTCATTTGTCTCAAACTGACCCAATCACGCACATATTCATTTGTAAAAAATCCTACCATTTTCTCATCTCTTTATTAACCCTTATATATGTTATAAACTTTTTCAAATAAATATATGGATATATATTTGTTATTCTGTATCATTTTACAGGAAAGTTTACCAACTTAAATGCTGCTTGGCCAGGAAGCTGTCATGACGCTCATGTTTTTAGAACATCACAAGTAAGTTAATTATTTGCTTTAACTAAGCAGCCCCCTCCCCCCCACCCGGGGGTTGATAACCTTTTGATTCTGAGGGGAGGGGGATATGTCAGCATTTGTAAAAATAACTGTATTGGCCTGAAAATGAAAAAAAGAAAATTTGGAGTTTATTAATATTCTGTCCTCTAGGTTCTATATAATGGGTGGGATCATCGAAGTTGAATGCATATGTCCGAAATTAAAGCATATAAAATGCTTTACAGTAATTACATCATTTTTACAAAAAAACCTTTTTCACACTATTTATGTCTTCTACATGTATCATATATTTGTATTTTATAAATGCAGGTTTGTGCTCATTTAGAACAAAATGGAGGCTGGCAGAATGGTGTATTATTAGGTGACAGTGGTTATCCATGTAGGCAGTTTTTGTTGACACCTTTCTTGAATCCAATTGAGCAACATCAGAAAAACTACAACAAATCACATTCTTCCACAAGATGTGTCATTGAACGTATGTTTGGAAGGTGGAAGAGACGGTTCCACGTCCTTCATTCAGAGGTAATGTCCCACAACAGTTTGTAGCAGAACGACTTTGATAGTCCTGAACCACTGAACATGAATACACAATTTGAGATTTCAACCATAATGTCACATGAGTCAAATTGATTTGAAAAAGGGTTCGCTTTATGCAGCTAAAATATTTAGTTGATAATAATAAAATTAAATGACCCTTTTTTTCATTTCCTAGGGGAGGGAGTCTAAAAATCTTGGCAAAAAGTTGAAAAACCTATATGTCCCCCTACTAGTTAAGGTTCTTGTCAACTTTTATTTAAATTGGATTATATAATTTCAATAGCATTCATATTTATAAAAACAAGTACTTTTTTATTATTTATTCAGATTCGTATGGAGCCTAGGAAAGCATGTAAGATTATTATGGCATGTGGGGTGCTACATAACATAGCAGTTTCTTTACGGGAGCCAGATATTGATGACAACCAAGTAGTGAATCAAGTGCCTGGAGATGTATATCCTGATGGGAATGGTCAAGATGGGAGAAGAATGAGGGATCACATAGCAAGAACCTATTTCATATAAACCAATAAATAAAATTTAATTATATAGATGTAATAGTTTCTATATGTAACAAATTTTTTTGGTGTTGAGTACTTTTTGTTGTTCATTGTTTTGGATTTTAACCTTCTAATATTTTGATTCAAATGCTGCAGATGAAAGATATTCCTTAAAATGATTTGATATACAGCATAACCAACTAACCGTTTTATGCCCATTTTGGTATTGTATGTTACCATCATGTGGCCTCTCAATTTACCAGATTCTATATATTTAATCAATTGGTTTAAAAAACTGGGGAAAAAATGGAAATGGTGCTTTAATGAACAAAAAAAAAAAGAAGGATTTATTTTTTTCAATTTTTAGCCGGGGTAATCGCTAGCGATTAGCCACGGCTTTAGCTACGATAGCCTTTCGGTTGGCTAGCAGATGGTTTTTCCGGCGGTTCACCAAAAACCTATTAATAGAAATATCAATATACACGCTTGCAATATAGTCCTTTTCCAGATCTGTTTTTTTTTGTCGCTTAACTGGCAATTATGTTATAAAACTTATTCATTTAGTTTTCAAATTTTGTACAAGTATGTAAGACGCCTATCTGATGAGATAGTATTAAATGATTTATAGAGAATACAAATGCGGATTGATATTTTGTTTATAGGAGTGTTCACCGATCTCATTAGTGAAGTCATATTCACTAATTTGCATCTCATTAAGTGTCAACTGGATGGCAATAAATAGTGCAATAAACAAACATCGATGGACAGGATAATTTACCCAAAGTTTAAATCCTCATAACTTTTTTTTGATCAAAGACAATTCTGTAAACGGTTCTTTGATAAAGAATTTATTCATATTTACCATAATTGATTTTGAAAATTAGGCTTAAGAATAGATTTTCTGTAACCAAGTATTTTTTCATTGAACCAAATTTTCGATCTTTAGAACCAATGAATATATGTATTTTCAAAATGCACTACAAAAACGATCTTTTTCTGAAAATTGTAGAACCAAAAGCAATTTTACAAAAAATGTAAGTGACTCTCTGGTACTGTTTAACAGATTTCTATGGCAAGCCGTTTTTACATTTATTCCTCTTTATAGATATCTCATAAACTTTATAAGATATCTCATATACTTTATAAGATATCTCATAAAGTTTATAAGATATCTTATAAACTTTATAAGATATCTTATAAACTTTATGAGATATCTTATAAAAAATAATTTATAAGATATCTCATATACTTCATAAGATATCTTATAAACTTTATGAGATATCTTATAAATTTTATAAGATATCTTATTTACTATATAAGATATCTTTAAAAGAAAATGAGATATCTACTAAACACAATGTTTATAAGATATCTGATAAAGTTTATAAGATATCTCATAATGTTTATAGGATATCTTATAAAGTATATGAGATATCTTATAAATTATTTTTTATAAGATATCTTATAAAGTTTATAAGATATCTTATAAAGTTTATCAGATATCTTATAAACTTTATGAGATATCTTATAAAGTATATGAGATATCTTATAAATCTTATGAGATATCTTTAAAGAGGCCTTATAAAAATATAAGATATCTTATAAAGTTTTTTAAGATATCTCATATACTTTATAAGATATCTTATTAAATATATAAGATATCTCATATAAATGGGAGTTTATAAGATATCTTATAAAACATATGAGATATCTTCTAAAACATATAAGATATCTCATAAAACATATAAGATATCTTATAAAACATATAAGATATCTCATAAAGTTTATTAGATATCTTATAAAGATTATGAGATATCTTATATAAAATAATTTATAAGATATCTAATAAAACTTATAAGATATCTTATAAAGTTTATAAGATATCTCGTAAACTTTATGAGATATCTTATAAAAAATAACTTATAAGATATCTCATAAAATATATAAGATATCTAATAAACTTTATGAGATATCTTATAAACTTTATAAGATATCTTATTAGTTTTATAAGATATCTTATAAGTTTTATAAGATATCTTATAAATTATTTTATATGAGATATCTAATAATATTTATAAGATATCTTATAAATTTTATGAGATATCTTATATGTTTTATAAGATATCTTATTTGTTTTATAAGATATCTTATATGTTTTATAAGATATCTCATATGTTTTATAAGATATCTTATAAACTTCCATTTATATGAGATATCTTATATATTTAATAAGATATCTTATAAATTATACGAGATATCTTATAAATTTTATGAGATATCTTTAAAGAGGAATAAATATAAATATGGCGTGCCATAGATTTCGATGAAATTTTGGATTGTTTGTCATTTTAAATTTATAAAGTCTACAGGAGTTACAGGACAGATTTTGTTTTAGTTGTATTCATCTCAGATGTTTGTATAATAATACTATTTTGAGTTTCGAGTTGAGCAAAGTTAACATAAATATCGAGATTATTGTCAAAGTAAAATATTAACTGTTGTAAGATCTTGTAATGTGTGGAAAGGGGGAGCATTGGCAACCTGTAGCAATCTTGTTAATTTGTATGGTTTTCCTATAGAATGAGAGAAATCTTATGCTTTTAAAATTATTTAGCTTTATACATCAACAGAAGTTTACAATTCAACATAATTTTCACAACCTCTTCTCATGAGTTATTCCTCGTTTAATTTAAAAAAAAGGTGTTTGGTAAGCCTACAGAATTAAACGTTTATCAATCAATCAATCAATCAAAATTTTATTTAAAGTCGATGCATATATAACAAAAGTAACACAAGCTCTAATGAGCTTTTAAATCGACTATAACGTTGCTTGCTCATCTGAAAAAAAAGTTGTAATAAACTTAACAGAGGAAATAAAGGTAATAACAAAACTACCGAACTTGAATGATCAATCTCATAGTCCAGAGAAAATGACAAAAACGAATCAGTCATACCGGAGAACTGGTGGATCGCAATGGTCCTGACTTGGTACAGGCATTTCAAACGAAATGGTGGGTTAAACCAGGTTTTATGGCGCCAAACCTCCCTCTTCCATTGCGATCTTCAAGTTCATAATATACATAGTTACATAGAATAGTGCGACACTGTATAATTTTCTTGGAATTAGGTTTTATAAGTCGAACAATATAAGACGTGTAGGATATGAAAATTATCATGAAGTTATCCGTTGGCCTGCAAAATATATAGATAAGCTGTAGCAAATATGCTGTACAGAACTAATCAATTCAGTTGAACCGATGGGTCAACACACAAAAGTAATAGAAAACCGCGTGTTTTTTTTCATTTGACCTAATGGGATAATAACATTGCATCAGGGGGGTCAAAAAGGGGACTTCATCCTTAAATCAATCGACTTTTTTATTTGAGTTCCGATTTGCAAACTCTTTTTCATTGGAACCCTTGTGAAAATCACTGCCTACTTATTAAAATCAGATTTGCAATATTTTTAACGTTTTTGAGAAATTAAGGATTGAAGGCGCAAAAACGCCATGTTTTAGAGTTTGTTGAGGCAAATAGTTTTACACGAGAAATTAAGTTGTAGTGGGCCATCCAATTGTTATGAAGCTTTAACACGATGGTTATATCCACTGAAGGAAGAACGGTGTTGTATTTGTTTTTTTTTTTATTGATATCCTCATTATATTCTGTCAACTTAATATGCCAGTGGTTTTCATATATATTTCACCTTTACATTGCTACAGGTGACCAAAGAAAAGGCCAAGCCCATAAAATCAACGTTAGAAAAAAATTTGGTTCGATTTTCAAAATCTTTTTTTTTTCATTGGAATCCTTGTGACAATTCCTTTGCAACACATACACAATTTAGAATTTGTATATTACCCCGGCTACCAGTACTTTCAGTACTTCGATTATTCATGTTGTTATGCTGTGAACAGTGCATACAAATTTATAGACAGAAGCCTTTAAAAACAACAAATGCAGCTGAAAACATTAACAAGTATTAAATTAGAAACAATGTATTACAATGCATGTTTCAAAACAGATTTATAGATATAATAAGGTATATATATATATATTCACATGAAGTTTTCTAACTTAAAAATTGATTCGTATAAATTTAACGCATGTAACATATAGATCTATGTAATCCTCAACTACTGTTCAATTAAAGATAAGAGTTGCAATGATTCAGTGTCATTGGAAAGTTTAACTTTTTGGTTCAACTGCCTGAGGAGTTTGATCTGGAGATTGACCTTAATGTATTCCCTCTCCAAAACTTTGCACTGTAGGGCATAGACATCTTCTGCTGTTTTCTTTTTCTTGCTACTTTGTGGTTGAGCCATGCTAGGTCTGTGGAAAAGAAAAACTAAAATTAATGTTTTCATAACTTTGTTTTATTCATGCACACAAGAAATGAAGAAGTGTGTGTAAAGGTAATGAATGTAGAATAGGGAAAATCTATTATATATCATTTTAACCACCCAGAAAATTGCCGCCTAACCCAAGATATTTTTCCACAGGACACAAAATAAGCTTTATATATGAAATGCATGCATCATTACTTAAGAAATAAACTATAGTGCTTTCGAAGATCAATTTATTGCAAAATGCTAGTATTTCTGTAAAGAATTTGAAATTTTCAATTTTTTTCATTAATTTTATTCCTTATATACAAACAGAAAATGTGGAAGAAAAGAATATATGAGAAATTCAATCCTATTCATTTGTGTACATGTCCCTCAAAACATGGGAGGGTTTAATAGATTTCCTTTTTATCATATCAATCAAGGCATTTGAAAATTTTATACCTTTTCTTTGCTGACTGGAGGCCTGATGTTGTTGGTCCCGGGTGAGAAACTGCTGAAGATCTGTTTTGTGGCTCTTCAACAACAGTAGCCATATCCTGAGTGCACATGACTACAGAAGGAATCTGGATGACTGGTTGCACTTCATACTCCACATGGTTGCTTTGTTCTGCAGCCAAATTACTAAAATGTCTGTCAAGAGCATTGTTCCAAACTGTTTCCTGGCATCTCTGGCTTTCTGATGGGACAACAGTACTAGAAGACTCTACAAAAAAATATCACATAATATAAATTCTCTGGGAAAAAAAAGCATTTTCCCCTGTTTTAAACGTGCACAGCAAGTTTTTTTTTTACTAATTTGTATCGCAGAAATCCTTTTTCAGTGTATTTATGTTATCCCCTCCCAGCAATCAAGATTAAAAATATAATATTTTACAAAATAGATTTTTAGGTTAAACATAGACCTGTATATAAATATACAGGTCTTTGGGTTAAATAAGGTAGGGTGGGAGATGTTAAATTTATCTGCCCACATATTTTAATTAGGTGATTGGTTAAGTAAGTTATGTATGGCTAAAGAAAGATAACTCAAAATGACATTTTGAAATACTCCATCCTTACTGAGGAGTGCACCTACAAAGGAGGAATATACCTGAGAACTGGGTGTTTTTTTTCAATGATATAGGTGGTATTATTTACATGGTTGGAACAAGCAGGTAGATGCAAGGGAAATAATAAGGAATGGATGAATTTTTTGATGTCAATAAGAAACCATAAAAAGTCTGATTTTGCGGACATGCCTTTGAATATCAGGTTTGTCTTTTGACAGATGCTAGATTTTGTTTTCAGCTTTGATGTTATCTATTTTTCTTTGTTATTACTGCAGTCCTTTTTTCCAAATCAGATGTTGAAAATCGTTGTATAATGGCGTAAACGTCTTGCCATATCGACAATTTTTTGTCGGAATGAAATTCAACTTTCAGTGGTCAATTGTTTCTATATATTTCACTTCTAAACGACCAATTTATAAAAAATAGATATATTGGAATGTAATTTAGCGTAGTTTTCAAAGAAAAACTCATATTTTTTAGATCTGAAGAAAATGACAATTGTGTTTACAAAATAGCTGTTTGTTTACAAACGCCATTTATTTTTAGTATGGCCCACCCATCTATGTGTGTCTACACATGAACATGGTACATGAACATGTCAAGATCGAAGAGTGAAAGGGAATTTTAAGAGGAAAGATTTGGAACTGGAATTCCTTTAACATATAGTAAGCATAGTTAACATTTAGCTGTAATTAATGTACAACATAGCAGTATAATGTGCATGCATCATTTTGTTAGGACTTATAACATGCATGTTTGATAAAAATGGAAATAAATATGCATTGTTTTATACAATGCAAGACAAAAAATGTTATAAATTTCCATAAATTAACTACCAATTTAAAATACATATGTATGTACATGTATGTTCACCTGCATACATCAATGTTATTTACATGTCATGTACAGTGTATGTTCCATAATTTAAAATAAATTATGGTGGTTTTTTTTTGGTTTTTTTTTTTTGCTTTCCAACTCTGCCATTGAACCATTCCTATTCTATTACCTTTAAGCTGATGTTATTCATGTTATTTCTCATTTGATAAAACTATTTTTAAGGCTGGGAAGCTAGAAATATCTTTAATTTGATATTTTTTGGTCCAAAAAGGTTGATGTTGATAGATTTGACCAAATGAAAACAAATTTAAAAGAAAGCAGCTACATGAATGATTAAATGGCATGATTTTCATTTTTCAGAAAGCTTGAATTTTCTAGAGTAATGACATTTATCTATTTAAGATATTTTAGTTCACTAGCAAAGTCATTCATTGTATCAAAGAGGCAATCAAACCCGGGGGGGTTACTCTGTTGTTTTATGACGGGGGTGTGCATTTTGTAGATTGAAATTGGTACCCGAATCTATGTCAGGAAATCGTCAAAAACATACCCAAATCTATGTGATTAGCAAAAAAATACCCATATCTATGTAACGAAATAAAAGTCAATTTAGGTTTTTTTCATTTATTAGAGCCAAATGGCTTATAAAATAAATTACAAGTCTCTTTCGTACTTAAAATGACAAATTAACTTCGTTAAGTATCCACAGAACACAAAAAAAAAACCAAGTCTATGGCACCTTTTCTGTTTTGACTCTCATGCCTATGTAGACATCAACAAAAATGGGTACCAAATCTATGTGTACTGCTTAAAAAAAGATACCCAAATCTATGTAAAAAATTGTGAAAAATGGACCCATAAAAATTGCACATCCCGTATATTGGTATATAGGGAGTAACCCCCCCAGGCAATCAAATTGGTAAAAATTCAAATTAATACATAATTCACATGATTCAAGGAACATCAAGGACAACAACAATATACAGAAACACTGAACACAATACATGTATCTACATGTATCAAGGAACATCAAGGACATCAACAATACACAGAAACACTAAACACAATACATGTATCTATATGTATAAATTGTACATGCGAATGCATTGTATTCTGAAAGATTACCTTCTTTATCTGAAGTACAGAAGCATGAAAATGCATAAACAGAATCTAATTTATATTAAAAATGTACAAGAATAAACACCATAAAGTGGTAATTATAAATGTACATTGTTTATGTACATACATGTACATGTTCTTTATTGAACCAGGTTTTATTGTGATAGTGAGAATTTTTAGTTTGGTAGCGATTTGTTTTTTATTTATTAATATATATTTTTTTAAAGTGCTTTGATTTTTTTTATGTTTCAGGTATCAAGAAGTGTCTATCAAAATGTTTACATCCCAATCAGATGGACTAGTACTGGAAGAAACATATTTGAAGTCTTTGATTTTTTTCTTTCACAACTTAAAGATATATTATCAGTTTAGTCACTGATGCTGGTTTAAAAAAAAACAAACTAATTTTCTTATGCCAATGATACAAAAAATATACCACAAAGTGTGCAAACTTTTAAAGAAAGAAAGAAAAGACACTTTTTAAAGGTTTATGATAAAAACTGAAACTCAAAGGGATGTTCATGTTATGTATTTAGTTTTAAATCAGTTACTGCTACATATATGTCATGTATGTTTAAGTCAAAGTATCAAACTGGTCCAGGTGCGTTGATAAAGAGTGTTAAACATGCACACACACACACACCTAAAGTATCAAACAGCTGTCAATAAAATGATTTACTAGTATTCTGTTATGCTGTTTATTCATATTTCAAAGAATAACCTCTCATTAGCAACCATTTTATCAAAATAATTGCAAGGTTATGAGAATCAAAAGCAAAGTACTGGTAACAAAAATTTAAAGCCAAACTTCAATACCTCTTAGCCATGTGTATAAGAAAATATACAAATTTATCACAAAGGTAAAAAAATATATAGGCCATGCTATTTTACATCAAGTTATGCATTTCCTCTTTATATGAATCCCAAGAAGTCCCTTTGAAATTGTAAAATCAGTATTTGTCTTGGAATGTTAACTACTGGTTCCCTTAGCTACATAAACCCAAATTGTTCTAGAAATTAGGGAAGTGCTTTAGTCTTCATGGAGTCTCTAGTCTATACTGTACTGAAAACTATTGCAGATTATAAATACCAAAATGGGTAAGTTGGTTATGCAGTATATGCATATTTCAAGGAGTAACATCTCTTCAGCAGCATTCAAATCAAAACATTGGAAGGTTAAAAAAACCAAAAGTATTGAACAATACAAGTTGATTTTTATATTGCCCTAGTCCCAAACAGGAAGTAGATGTCCGACAGGTCTCGAAATCACTTAGGACGTATAGTTTGTCATACTGAACATTCCTACAAAGTTTCAAATAATTCTCATATACGGTTCCTGAGAAAAGCTTGACGGAAATTCGTACGGACGGACATGAGTAAAACTTAATGCCCCCCCCCCCCCGACATGTCGTCGAGGGGGCATAAAAAGTGCTCAAAACGAAAATAGTTCAAACTGTTGAACAGGAACACATCGAAAAATTTTCTTAAGGGCATATTTGGAAACATGGAATCATTCCATGTTTTATTCATGGGATATGAGATATTTGAAGCAAAACTTGTAGGAAGAAGGTTGTATCATCTCAGTGACTCAGTGAAAGTGCAACTGCTGAATGGGGTAAAACTGCATATAATTTGCATATACATTCTATGCTGGTCCTAGACTTAAAGTGTGCACGTTCGTATATAGGTTTGTATCAATATGATATCAACCTTAAGTTCTCTGAATCATTTATGGGATAAGATTGCTTTTTAGCTCACCTGATCAGAATAGACGATCTTCCAATTTCGTTTTTTTTGGTAATTGTCGAAATCTTACCTCAAATTACTGGATAACTGGTTGCCGACGTCATTTGCGCGTAAAAGAGAATTTTTAAATTTCATTATTTAAGAGTAAATGAATTGGTTTGAAAGGACCCTCCGAATGAAACAAATTAATTCATTTCATGTTTGATTGCTTTCCATTAGAAAACACATTTAATAGATTGATAGAATAATTCAGTCCCTGTGCTCTCTTCTAAAAAACCGCCATCTTACCCCCATTGACCTCTTGTGACCCCTATTCTAACATCCGGAACGTTCCGGAATGGCACTTTTGGAAGATCGTCTATGGTCATATTATGAGCTAATTATATCATTAGGCACATGTCTTTAGGCGTCCGTTATTTTTTCTTTTTAAAAATCTTCTCTGAAACTACTGAAGGTATTGCTTTCAAACTTTTTACACTTGGTCAAAAGGGGTTCTGGTACTTCAAAGGATAAAAATAGCTTTTTCATGTTTTTGTCCTTAAGTATGACAACTATTGCATACAGAGAAAACTGTTGCTGACTTAAACCTTCCTTTCATTAAATTGAACAAAAGTCTCTTTTGGATCAAAGTTGTCAAATATCCCTTACAGTCGTTAAGGCCCTTTCAAGTTCAAAAATAGCGTTTTTCATGTTTTTTGGCAAAAAAAAAATGTCGGAATAGTATTTCAGACGAAAAAAACATTAGGCTCAACAAAAGACTTCATTCGGTTGATGTCGGATGTCTCATTATAGAAGACTCTTATGGCTTGAGGACCAGGTGAGCGATTCAGGCTCCTGGGAGCCTCTTGTTAAATTTTACCTTGAAAACCGTAAGTGCTAGAGGGAAAGTCAGCATTGTTTAGTTAGGGTCAAAAGGGGGGGGGGGGGGCTTGTTTAGGGGGGGGTTTCCAATATCCCATATCCCCGTAATTTTTTCATCAAATATCCCATATCACAAAAAGTGTTTTTCCAGTATCCCATATCCCTGCCCAAGGTAGGTGCTAGGTTTCCTCTGGGTAATCCGGTTTCCTCCACCGTTAAAACTGACCGCCCTACATGACCCAGGTGCGTCGATGAAAGGCGTTAAACACCAACAAACACACACACACACATACATCATTTATTAACTAGCAACATTTTAGTACTTCGATCACGCCAGCTAGACTTTGTAAAAAGGATACTTTTACTGCGGCACCGTTCCCTCGCAAATTCTAACTGATGCTTTTTAAAGTGCCCCAGTCCTGAATAGTGTGTGTCTGTTATATTGAATGTTTCAAAAACGGGATACCGATTTCTTATTTTATATTTCTTACACTACATAAGCATACGTTTGTCAGCCTTTGATGCATACGTGTATATATATTTACTTATATGACTTTAGAGAAGTTTTTTTGGAATTAGACACAACAGTGGTGTTTTCACTCTTCAACATTAACTTTACTTTATTTCTCATAACCTTATGTTACGATGTTACAGAGACCACAGACTATTTACATTATATAAAAAATCTCAGTTGCATGACGGTCATGAGTTTCATGAATAATTGAGATCTTGATCCTCACTATATATCTCATTCATTCTTCTTATTATCAAATTAGTCAATGTTTATAACTGTATACTAACTAATTAAATAGAAAAAAATGAGATCTATATCCGTGGAAAATGTGCATGTGACACAGCTCACATGCACAGCACAGCACAGTTAAAGTCAATGAAAAACCGCCAGAAGCCTTCAACGAGGCTAGTAATAGGTCCAAGGTCTACTTAAGATGCATATGATTCCAATAAAGTAATGTATTATTTTTTTCAAGTTGAACTTCGCATTGTCACGACAGGCTATATGTATAAATTTGTTCATAAATCACACACCAGAATCGTTCCTATGTGGTATTGCATGCTGCAGCAGCCGACATTGCATAGTAAGGCAATCAGAAGACGCGATAAAAAGTGGGGATATAATATTGGCCTTCTATGAGCCCCTTGTTCATTAATAGTTGTTTGTTACCCACTGAACACAGAACGGTATCGGAACGTTAGTTAATAGTTCTCTCAGGGTTTTTTAAAACTATATAGTTCTCAGAACGTTTTAAAAACGTCCCTTCGTAACGTTCCGCTGTAACCTTTTTAAAACGTTCCGTACGAACGTTATTATATCGTTCTATCAAGGTCCCTTCATAACGTTCCGCCGTAACCTTTTTAAAACGTTCCGTACGAACGTTATTATATCGTTCTATCAAGGTCAAATATTTCATGGATCGTTCTGAGACCGTTAGTACAAAACGCAGGAAAACGGACTGTAATTAAAACGTTTTAAGAAGGTTTTAAAGGTCATTCGAAAAAAAATAAAGAATTTCTTCTTTAATACATGTAAGATACTCATTAAAACTTTATTGTTATACATGTAGCATGCATAATTCCTTAACAATAATTTGAGAAAAGGAATTATTTTAAATGCGTCAAGCGATATGTATTTCAGCATTTTAAAAAGGATTCCTTATTTTTTTTTATAAATACATTCAATGGTATTTGTCAATATTATCATGGTCTAATTTACATTTTTAAAAATATGAATTATCGCAATTGTTTATGTATATTCTTATAAAAATACAAATTTACATAAAAATAATTTCAATTTCAAATTCGGTAATAAACATGTGAAGTATCTTGCACTTGAAAATAGACATGCGCACAACAGTATCGCCCGCGTTTGAAAAATTATGACTGCCGACAGGATAGACACATTTCAATGTCTCGGATATACCGGTAAGAAACTATTTTTATTTTGACAAAATGTTAGAAAAGAACAAATTATATTTGGGATTCTAACGGATTTGATTAATATGTGTAAACTATCATACTATTTATACAAAATATTCTTAAATAACAAATGAACAATCAGACAATCAACTTCTCGTGTTCATGCACATTTATGTAATTAATAATATATTTGTTAACGACAATTCTATAAATTTGTGTTTATTTTGATTTCATTTGTTGATATATACATGCATGATATATAGAAGATATTAAATCAAAATAATTAAGCTGAGAGTTTGTGTATTTAAAAACGAGTGCTTTATCTCTACACACAGATATCAAATTGCATCTGCTACAACACCGGTCATGCTGACCCAAGATAAGAAAATATCTAAACTTGATACACTAATCGTAATTAGTTGATACAAGAAAGTGCAATTAAGTGTAATGATTTTATCATTGAATGTTAAAAAATAGAAATACATAACGAGCGGTTTTACCATTAAAATGTTTTTTTTTTCTTTTCAGGTCCACTCACAATAATATGCATACATGCAGGATAGAAAAAATAATGCCGGCTTAACTCAATTAGAAACTTCAAAGTGTGTTGGTGATGTTAAAGGGTTGACTTTGATAGGTGGTTGAGGTAGGATATGAGATTACTTATTTTGCATCATATTCAAAGCAACAATATATTCTTGGATCTTAACCCATTTAATAGAAGATATTTGGTACTTAATTAAGACATTTAATTATGTAATTATTAAATTATTTTATCATAATAGACAACAACTTGTTGAGAGCCTAACTTACATGTACTATTCCTAATAAAGTATAAGATGTTTATATTTATGCTTAAATGTATTAGTTAGGTTCAACATGCCTTATTAAAAGAAATAATAATCTCACTGCTGCTTGTGTATATTTTGGTGTTATTTTTTTCTTATTGGATAAAATAAATTTCTTTTACGTTTCAGGAAAACAAATGCATGAAGAATAAAGCATCTTGGAGTACGATGATAAAAGAGACCATATCATTCTAATATAGTGACAAATATGAATGTAATTCTTGAAAATTTCAACTGAGATGGAATATAAATGAAACTTAAATTGAGAATTACACGGAACTATTAGTGAGAATATGTAGGATAAAGAGGAAATGGACAATAATTATTGACTGCACTTGAAACTTTTAACTGTGTTTGTGGAGTTTTTTCTTATAAAATATTTTATCTAAATATATTTTTTTTTCTTTTTCTTTTGCAAGAAAGTTTCAGGTAAATGAACGCACGTTTATAGTGTATTTAAGACTTGTCAGAGACGATCTATCTGGAAGATCTAAATGCCATTGCAAAGAGTATTCATTATGATATAGATAACATAACTGCTCTTATTAATTAAGATTTAGCAGTGACACCATGTAAATTCAAAACCAGAAAGACATTCAAAAAATGTTAAAAGACTTTTAAAAACTATCAAAAAACGAAGATTTATGAAAAAAAAACAATTTCATTAATCACATATAACTAGAATCATCCCATCAGTTGTGAGAGGGTGCTGGTAAAACATTAACAGAACGTAAATAAAACGTTCTTAAAACTATACATGAACCTCAAGAGGTAAAACAAAACCACCAGAAAACGTTCAGGGAACGATCCAATATAGTTCCGACGGAACGTTATAAGAACCGAAAATGGAGTCTACACTTTAACGTTCCTGCAATGTTATTTCGGAACGTTCTAGAAACCATGAATGAACGTTATGGGTACCTTATTGGAACGTTAGTGCGTTTAGTGGGTTATAATGATATTTGTTAAAATCCTAAATAAGATGAAAGTATATTTAGATGTACCCGATGATTTATTTTTTAGTTTTTTTTTTCTTTTTTTTCTCAGTGATTCACGATTAACCTGGGATAATAATTTTCTCAGGATTAACCTATCAAACGCACCATCTACTACGTCAGAGAAAATGTGCACACATATACAATGTCAATATTTGCATGTGACCTTACGCGGCTTATAGGAACCAATGAATTTAGCGAATCAATCCAGATCAAGTTCTCCCAACTTGTATTATTTTTATGTAGAGTCTAGAAAATTCCGAACAGAAATCTTATAGACATCATTTCATTCATTTCTTTCCCCTACACTTATAACCCCTGGAACAAGGTCAAATGAAATTTTTGTAAGTCCATCAACAGGGAAATTACAGAAATCTGATTTACTTTTATCTTTCCATTTACAAGTCTTTGCATGTAATTTATATTCTTTGCATTGATATTGTCTTTGGTGAGATAACAGCTTAATTTCTACCCCAATAATTTGTCCAAAGAATGCATAATTTAATCACACCGGCGACAGTGTAAAAGTGAATTGAAGGACACAACTATTTTAAAGAAAATACATATAAATTGTGAGTATTGTTTTCTTACTTTGTCCACTAATAATGGTTTCTACCCCTCCAACTATCCCACTGAAGGAAGCAGAGTCCTTCATACTCTCTACAATCAATGACTCTGCAGCTGTAGGTTGAGCAGTGGATGGTGGTCCCCCTCCAGTCCTTCCAGCATGCTTTCTTGCGGCTGTAAACTTTTCCTTGGCACCCCTGCACATGTTTCTATACTTTGTCCTAACTTCATCTTCTGTCCGAAAGCAGACGCCCAAAGCGTTTACTTCCTGGGTTATTTTGACCCACAATTCTGCCTTTTTTTTGGCAGTCACTGAACTGCTGAAGGATCCCTTTAGAAGCTCTAGTTCATTACTAGCTCTTTCAGCAATAAGATTTGCTTCTTCAACAGTAAAATTGCTTTTTCGATCCCTTGGAAGCTTTTTAGGAGCATTGATATCTTCCATTTTTACTATTTGTAGCAGAAGTGAATTGGAGGTGTATATTTTCCCGTACTTTTAGAGCAAAGGATTGTGGGGGTAAATTAGCATAAAATCAGTTAATACAATGTTAGCTAACATTTGTGTTAAATATTTTTGAACAACTATTTTTAACACAGTTGTTAACTAACGAGAAATTAAAGTTTTAACGAGTCGTTAGGGATAACGAGTAATTAAAATAACGACACTTTTGAACAACTGGGCCCTGGTGATTTTTCTTTTACATCTGAGTCCAACAATGCATTAAAACAATAAATTTGCTGGGATAAAATTCTTTATGTGCAAGATTCTGTAGGCTTTTGCCTGATATCTACATGGACAGCCTCTTAACAGAGAAGTAAACCACCAACTAGTTTTCTTGTTTGGATTTGGTTATAATACACGATTAAATTTGAAAAAGTAATAAAAGGACGACTAACCAACAGATCTCTACCTAAATTTCAAATTTAAGGGTGCAACATCAGTAGCTATCGAATTCTGACTTCTTGATATACGGATACAACTACAAACGAAACTTTCATTCCAGTAATTATGACATAGTCTCATAGCTACTGTACAATAATGTAGCTCCTTTGAATCCGCCCTATCAACGCTAATAGAGACATAATACTTCTCAAGATATTATGAAAATAACAACTTGTTTGTTAAATTGATTCATTTTGCGTTTTGTGTATTGATTTTGAACATGCTTATGTTGAAAAGGAGTCGATAAGTGTTTAAATACCATTTTACAATCAGGTGCTTAAATATACAGACCAACATATTAATCTATTGATGTCTACTTGACTTCAAAATTGAGCATCTCAACCTTACAACTGTATTACATTTCTAATAGGGAGCTCTTGAGATTATTCTAGAATTAGCATTTTATTTGGATTTCTTGTTATGAAGGCAACTAACACGCTTAAAATTCCATAGATATATTTTTATGTTTTGTTTGTTTGTTTATTGAAAATAATAAAATGTGGGATAAGTGTACGCAACACAGCCCACAATCAAGCAGTGCACCACTTAGGCTAAATTTTCCGCCCTACCTACATTTTGTACCTCTCCCCTTTTCCTGTGGTTCTTCAAAATTTAGCGGTCCTTTGTTTCCCACCCCACCCCCATTTTCATCATCATTTCATGTTCATTTTATCCATCGCCTGTAAATAACCAATATAGCGTTGCACGGGCGTAAAACACCAACTAACTCACCATAATCAAGCGGTAATTCAGAAAAACTACAATGGACAACCGCAAACAGCCTTCAACGAGGCCAGTAGGCGCTGCTTGCGGTTCTGCAATTGGCCCATGGACTAAATAAAATGCATTTGATTCAAATCAAGTCTTGAAATTGTCACAGATAGACCCCCCTTCTTAAACAAGAATAGAGAACATCGAAGAGACAAGTACAAGCGAAGGCTTTGTCAACAAATTCTGGCTTGAGACAGGCACATATAATATGTGGTGGGGTTAAACTAGTTTTTTTGGGCCCAACCTCCCCCCTGTCAATATTCCCAAACAAAGCATAAAAATCAAACACAAAAATTAAATATATCAAGTTCAATTCCTGTAGAAAGGGCAATAGTTAACAAGGAAAGGGTGGATGAAAACTTTGAGAGGTTCAAAATAACACGTGTTATGTATAGAACCGGTAAGTAAACCTAATGGGTGTGTGAAAATAAGGTATAATCCGTAAAGCAACTTCCAGACCTATCAGACTTCTGCTACCGTTTAAGGCTTAATCGATATGAAATTCCGTAAAGCTTTTCCCAGCAACCATATATATGGAAATGATTTGAAACTTGGTAGGATGGTTCAGCATGACCAACTCGCTCTAAGCAACTTTCAGACCCTTTGGACCTCAACCTCCTGTTAAGAGTGGGTCAATCTTAAAATGAACTTTACGTAAATACAAATTTCCGTCAACATTTTCTCAGAAACCATAAATGGGAATGATTTAAGATAGTTCAGTCGTGCTAAGCGACTTTTTAAGATTTTTCGGTCTTTTACTAATTGATTGTGGCCAGCGGGGGCATTCGTGTTCCATGGACACATTCCTTCTTGTTTTTTTTCCTTGATTTGCAGAAATAAATGTATCAACATTAAAAATTTAAATGTTAATAGAAAGAGACTACATTTTTACACATTGATATAGGAGCTTACAAAATTGGTGACCTAATGATTTGTTTTTTTATAGTTATTATCATCAAAATACAAGGCAAGCAACCATTGAAAAAAAAATACATTTCTCAACTAACTAAAAGGCGAGCAACCACTAAAATAATACATATATCAACAAAATACAAAGCAAGCAACCACTGAAAAAATACATGTATCAACAAAATACAATATCAACAAAACACAAAGCAAGCAACCACTGAAAAAATACATGTATCAACAAAATAAAAGGCAAGCAAACACTGAAAAAATACATTTATCTACAAAATACAAGTTCTATTATCATTAAATTACAATAAAAATATACATTTCACCAAATTTAAATTTAATAGCATTCGGATCGGTATGCACATTATTTCCTGTGTTACATGTACAGAACATGAATATGGAATTAAATCTTTCCTCTTGTATAACAGATTCATATTCCAAGGCGAAGCAAAAACTTATGCATGCAGAAGAGCAGTCGGACCTTCAGGCGGATGGAGACGACTGTGATCAGAGCCAGAATAGAATAAGAAGGTTTAAATACAAATGACAAAGTTCCAGACAATAAATTTTGCTACGCCTGACGCGAGTTTCGTCTATTCAAGACTCATCAAAGGCGCTCTACCAAAAAAAAATTAAAAATGACAAACACTATATGATTACTAGTTCTAATTGTGATCGCAAGCGAGTCACAAAAATGTCCCCTCACGTACCCCTCTTTGTCAATGTCTCTTGGCATTTGAGATAACTTAATTTATCCAATTTTCATCAAAATAGGAGTAAGTTTAATTTTAGCGGGAAACGGCGGCCATTTTTAAAATTGCCGACAATAAAAATATTACGATGTCAAAAATCAACTCGCCATACAACTATTACCTTATATACCAATTTTCATTAGAATCTGAGTAAATTTAATTTTGGCGGGAAACCGCGGCCATTTTGAAAATGGCCGACGATAAAAAAATTTTGATGTCAAAAATCAACTTGCCATACCACTATTACCTTATATACCAATTTTCATCAAAATCGGAGTAATTTTAATTTTGGCGGGAAATGGCAGCCATTTAGAAAATGGCGGCCCAAAAAAAAATTTCGATTCCAAAATTACACTCGGCATACCACTATTACCTTGTAAACCAATTTTCATCAAAATCAGAATAACTTTAATTTTGGCGGGAAACGGCGGCCATTTTGAAATTGGCCGACGATAAAAAAATTTTGATGTCAAAAATCAACTCGCCATACCACTATTACCTTTTATACCAATTTTCATTAAAATCGGAGTAATTTTAATTTTGGCGGGAAATGGCGGCCATTTTTAAAATGGCCGCCCAAAAAAAAATTTGATTCCAAAATTGAACTCGGCATACCACTATTACCTTGTAAACCAATTTTCATTAAGAAATAACAAAGTTGAGAATTTTTTTTCATTAATATCACAAAATATATGGTACAAAGAAAGATAACTCAATCTTACAAAAATTTTTTTTTTCGATTTTTTGCAAAATTTTGAAAACGGTAAGTCCGATTTTCAAAATTTTTTTTTTAAATGAAAGGTATTGTATATCCGCACTTAACCTATAAGGGAATTTGTCCTACACCTGCCGGATCAGAAATGCCAGGAAAAATTCAACTTCGGTTTCGAGGAGCCATTTTGAGGCCCTTTTTTTACCTATATGGGGTTGTTCGATTTCGGCGAAAAATACAAAAAGCACAATCTCCCATTCCATACTCTTGATTTATGAATTTTCAGCTTCCTACCTTAAAAGATGTCGAAAAAATGAGGTGGACAAGTTCACGATCCAGAATACCGAGAAAAATAATAATAACTAGTTCTAATTGTGATCGCAAGCGAGTCACAAAGATGTCCCCTCACGTACCCCTCTTTGTCAATATGTCTCTTGGCATTTAATGAGATAACTTAATATACCCAATTTTCATCAAAATAGGAGTAAGTTAAATTTTGGCGGGAAACGGCGGCCATTTTAAAAATGGCTGCTGATAAATAAATTTCAATGTCAAAAATCAACTCGCCATACCACTATTACCTTAGATACCAATTTTCATCAAAATCGTAGTTACTTAAATTTTGGCGGGAAAATGGCGGCCATTTTGAAAATGGCTGACGATAAAAAAATTTCATGTCAAAAATCGATTCTCCATACCACTATTACCTTATTTATCAATTTTCATCAAAATCGGAGTAATTTTAATTTTGGCGGGAAACGGCGGCCATTTTGAAAATGGCTGACGATAAAAAAAATTTGATGTCAAAAATCAACTCACCATACCACTATTACCATCTATACCAATTTTCATCAAAATCGGAGCAAGTTTAAATTTTGGCGGGAAAATGGCAGCCATTTTAGCCGCCATTTTGAAAATGGCCACCAAAAAAAATTTCGATTCCAAAAATGAATTCGGCATACCACTATTACCTTGTAAACCAATTTTCATTAAGAAATAACAAAGTTGAGAATTTTTTTCATTACTATTACAAAATATATTGTACAAAGGAAGATAACTCAATCTTACAAAAAATTAAATTTCGATTTTTTGCAAAATTTTGAAAACGGTAGGTCCGATTTTCAAATTTTTTTTTTTAAATGAAAGGTATTAAATATCCACACTTTACCTATAAAGGAATTTTTTCTACCCCTGCCGGATCAGAAATGCCAGGAAAAATTCAACTTCGGTTTCGAGGAGCCATTTTGAGGCCCTTTTTTGACCTATAAGGGGTAGTTCGATTTCGACGAAAAATACAAAAAGCACAATCTCCCATTCCATACTCTTGATATATGAAGATTCAGCTTCCTACCTTAAAAGATGTCGAAAAAATGAGGTGGACAAGTTCACGGTCCAGAATACCGAGAAAAATAATAATAATAATAATAATAATAATAATAATAATAATAATAATAATAAGAAACCGAGCAAAAACAATATGTCCCCGACACTTCGTGTTCGGGGACATAATAATAATAACTAGTTCTAATTGTGATCGCAAGCGAGTCACAAAAATGTCCCCTCACGTACCCCTCTTTGTCAATATCTCTTGGCATTTGAGATAACTTAATTTATCCAATTTTCATCAAAATAGGAGTAAGTTTAATTTTGGCGGGAAACGGCGGCCACTTTTAAAATGGCCGACAATAAAAATATTTCGATGTCAAAAATCAACTCGCCATACAACTATTACCTTATATACCAATTTTCGTTAAAATATGAGTAAATTTAATTTTGGCGGGAAACGGCGGCCATTTTGAAAATGGCCGACGATAAAAAAAATGTTGATGTCAAAAATCAACTTGCCATACCATTATTACCTTATATACCAATTTTCATTAAAATCGGAGTAATTTTAATTTTGGCGGGAAATGGCGGCCATTTTGAAAATGGCGGCCCAAAAAAAATTTCGATTCCAAAATTGAACTCGGCATACCACTATTACCTTGTAAACCAATTTTCATCAAAATCAGAATAACTTTAATTTTGGCGGGAAACGGCGGCCATTTTGAAAATGGCCGACAATAAAAAAATTTTGATGTCAAAAATCAACTCGCCATACCACTATTACCTTATATACCAGTTTTCATTAAAATCGGAGTAATTTTAATTTTGGCGGGAAAATGCGGCCATTTTTAAAATGGCCGCCCAAAAAAAAATTTCGATTCCAAAATTGAACTCGGCATACCACTATTACCTTGTAAACCAATTTTCATTAAGAAATAACAAAGTTGAGAATTTTTTTTTATTAATATCACAAAATATATGGTACAAAGAAAGATAACTCAATCTTACAAAAAAAATAATTTTCGATTTTTTGCAAAATTTTGAAAACGGTAAGTCCGATTTTCAAAATTTTTTTTTTAAATGAAAGGTATTGTATATCCGCACTTAACCTATAAGGGAATTTTTCCTACCCCTGCCGGATCAGAAATGCCAGGAAAAATTCAACTTCGGTTTCGAGGAGCCATTTTGAGGCCCTTTTTTTACCTATATGGGGTCGTTCGATTTCGGCGAAAAATACAAAAAGCACAATTTCCCATTCCATACTCTTGATTTATGAATTTTCAGCTTCCTACCTTAAAAGATGTCGAAAAAATGAGGTGGACAAGTTCACGATCCAGAATACCGAGAAAAATAATAATAATTAAAATTTACGTTTCCCGAAACGTGGGATGTCCCCTCCCGTTCTCATTTAATGTCTGTTCTCTTCAACAGAAATTCCGACAATGTGCCGTGAGTCGCCATCACCCATATACCCTGTATACCAAGTTTCGTTGAAATCGGACGATGATTACATTTTTCGCGATTTTCGGCGGCCATCTTGAAAATGGCGGCCATTACAGAAATTCCGACAATGCGCCATCAGTCGCCATCACCCATATATCCTGTATACCAAGTTTCGTTGAAATCGGACAATGTTTACATTTTTCACGATTTTCGGCGGCCATCTTGAAAATGGCGGCCATTACAGAAATTCCGACAATGCGCTGTCAGTCGCCATCACCCTTATATCCTGTATACCAAGTTTCGTTGAAATCGGACAATGTTTACATTTTTCGCGATTTTCGGCGGCCATCTTGAAAATGGCGGCCATTACAGAAATTCCGACAATGCGCCATCAGTCGCCATCACCGTTATACCCTGTATACCAAGTTTCGTTGAAATCGGACAATGTTTACATTTTTCGCCATTTTTGGCGGCCATCTTGGAAATGGTGGCCATTTTGAAATTATAAATTGCAAAAAACACTGTAGGACCTTGGGACCTATCACCCCTCCAAGTTTCAAATCGATCGGTCCACCTTTGTCCGAGGAGATAGTCGGACAAGTTCGTGCATCAGGTTGACGGAAGAAAAAGAAAAAAGTATAATAATAATAATAATAATAAGAAAAATAAGAAACGGAGTAAAAACAATATGTCCCCGACGACACTTCGTGGTCGGGGACATAATAATAATAATAAGAAACCGAGCAAAAACAATATGTCCCCGACACTTCGTGTTCGGGGACATAATAATAAGAAACCGAGCAAAAACAATATGTCCCCGACACTTCGTGTTCGGGGACATAATGAAGAGCATAGAACAGTAAAACAAAAAAAAAACAAACTGGCCTGGGGATCCAAATTATTACTGAGATGATCAACCTATGTCTGAGGTAGGACGAACCTTTGGCTTTAGACAATTTTGAAATTTAAACGAATAATTTAAAGCTTTAATGTGTTCTCCAACACAAAAGTGTTGGTGCCGGAGCGGGCTTACCTCGGGGAATTAAAACAATGTAATAGTGACAATTAAATAGATACAAACATATTTTCACCTAGAACCGTATACTGTGGTTTAATTATTATTTGTTTGGCATCACTTTTGGTGGTTTTCGTGGATGGGTTTTATCCACGAAAATCGATGCCCCACGAAAATAAATTTAGCATTGATCTGTATGCCACAGTCTTCAAAACTACGAATTTAGGAATCGACGAACTAATCGTTTTTCATCAATTCACAAGAGTTGGAACCCATGAAATTAAATGACTCCATAGTACCACATTATATATGTAACGAAAATATGGGTACAGGGGACGTATATCAATAGGGTCAACTAGAACTAGACAAATTGTTAAAAATGAATTAAATTTGCATTCTTAGAATAAAATCATATTTACCTCTCGGAGGTAGCCTAGTGTTGTTAAATTCAATTGGCACCATTGGTGGTGAAAAAATATTAGAATGTCTTATTGCCTGTGGTGTATCTATTGATTGATTGATTGTTGATTGCTTATTGTCCCGTCGGCGATATTTCAGCCATAATCGGGACATCAACATGTTATAATAATTAAATCAAAATTAGAAGTAAAACGGAGTCAAAAGACCGTAGATAAAACAAAAGGTATGAAAATATAAATTGATAAAAAGCAAACATTAAAAATGGACAAACTAAAATATAAAATCATAAGGAAACAATAACAAAAACAAAGCAAGTTATAATAAAACAGTAATTTTACAATAACTATGTCTTAGAAAAAAGATCTATATTTTTGAATAAAGTCCAATTTCCTTTAAAAATGATAAAATGACATCGGTTTGGGTGCCGCTGAACAAATTGTGCATTGTGACACAATTGAAATACTTCATACGTGCTGGAGCAACATCAACACAGTCGAGAAGAACATGCTTCAAAGAGTACCGCGAGTCACAGGGAATGCACATCGGGGCCTCCTTCTCCTGTGTCATCAGGTGGCCATGAGTGACTCTAGAATGTCCTATACGACATCTAGTGATGACCACCTGGTCTCGACGGCATCGAAATGAAACATGACTCTCCCCGAGCTGTGGTTTTAGCTCATGAAGTTTGTTGTGCTCAGCGGCAGCCCAAACCTCATCCCATAAAGTCTGAACATATATTTTGATTGTATTTCTACAATCCGAATAAGGAATAAAACAATTTGACACCGGTTTACGAAGGGCTTCCTTCGCAACCCTGTCCACAACTGAATTCCCATGGATACCAGTATGACTGGGTACCCAAAGGAAAATCAATTCTGCGCCACCTCTAATCAATTGATGAACCATATATACAATTTTAGAAATTAATGTGTTTTTCAATTTACAATTCTCAATTGCCAGAAGACAAGAGAGAGAGAGTCGGAACAGATAAAGAATTGAGAGTGCTCAGAAGCATCAATTAGCTTGAGGGCTAAAATGATGGCTCTTGCTTCAGCTGTAAAAATGGAAGCAGTAGACGGGAGGCGTTGTGTTGACGTGCTATTCCCTGAGACAGCAGTAGCAGCAGCAACGCTATCACCATCTTTAGAGGCATCTGTATAAACTGTTAGAAATCCAGGATATCTAGATTTAATTTCGGAATAATCTTGTTGAATAAGTAGATGATTTGTTTCAGATTTTTTATGTTTACGGAGATCAAAAATAAATTTGGGCTTTAAAAGTTCCCAGGGTGGGACCTTCAAAGGCTTGACAGGTTTTATAGTTTCTAAATCAATATTCAGATTAGTCAGGTGAGGTTCGATACGAATACCAAAAGGAGGAGTTTTGTTTTCATGTTTTTCATATATATTCCTGAGAGGTGGTTTAAAAACACAGTCGTGGGCAGGGTTGCTAGGAAAGGCTTTTAATTTGGTGGCATATTGCAGACCGAGTTTGATTCTGCGATGCTTCAGGGATGGCTCATTTGCCTCTGCATACAGACTCTCAATAGGAGAAGTTCTGTATGCACCGAGACAGAGTCGCAATCCCTGATGATGAACGGCATCTACAATTTGTAAGTACGACTTTTTTGCAGACCCATATATAATGGAACCATAATCCAGTTTTGATCGTACAATAGACCTATACAAATTTAAAAGAACTGATTTATCAGCTCCCCAGTCCGTACTGGAGACAACTTTTAAAACATCAAGAGCTTTTAGGCATCTTGATTTTAACATTTTGATATGGGGGAGAAAGGTAAGTTTTCTGTCAAAAAGAACGCCAAGAAATTTTGATTCTTCAACTATTTTAATTTTTTTGTTATACAAATAGAGATCTGGATCAGGATGAAGTTTTCTTTTTTTACAAAAATGCATAGCAACAGTTTTACTTTCTGAAAATTTGAAACCATTTTCAGAGGCCCATTTTTCGATCCGTTTGAGACATAGTTGTAGTTGTCTTTCAATGGTATTCATGTTTTTGGCGCTGTAACATATTAAAAAATCATCAACATATAACGAACCCTCGATATTATCTTGGAGAACTTTTGCAATACTATTTATTTTAATACTAAAGAGAGTGACAGAAAGGATGCTTCCCTGGGGCACACCCATTTCTTGATCAAACTCATCGGAAAAGGTCTTATTAACTTTAACGTTAAAATGTCTGTCACATAGAAAGTCAGCCAAGAAATTTGGTAACCTTCCTTTCAACCCCATATCAGAAATGTCTTTTAAAATACCATACTTCCATGTGGTGTCATAAGCTTTTTCGAGGTCGAAAAAGATAGACACCACATGTTCGTTCTTCGCAAATGCATTTCGAAGAAAAGACTGTGGTGTATCTACCCAAATCAACTAGACTGGTGAGCGCGATAAGGCTGCAATTGGTAAAACGGATTTGCTTAATGTTATCAGAGTAAGAATAATATATAAACGTACGTGAGTGAGTATTGTACGCCCGTGCAACGCTATATGGGTTATTTACAGGCGATGAACATGAAAATGATGATAACATGAACATGAAATGATGATGATAAATGAAATATTGGGATGGGGTGGGAAACAAAGGAACAGTAAACTTTGAAGAACCACAGGAAAAGGAGAGAGGTGGGTAGGGGGCGGTAAATTTAGCCTATGTGGTGCACTACCTGGCGGTTCACAAAGGGGCCTTTTCGTGCATGAAGCGTGGCACTCTCCACATACGTTGGTCCACTATGGTCAGCGGTCAGGGTTTCCGTATCATAGACCTGACAACCCCTATACCTAGGGTACACACTTGGTCGCTCTGTGGGCTGTCCCGTGCGGGGCCCGGGTGGCGAATAGGCCCACAGCAGAGCCTAGCTTGTCGTAAGAGGCGACTACGGGTCTTGGGATTCTGACGTCAGGTCAGTGCTCAGCCCACAGAGCGACCAAGTGTGTACCCTAGGTGGCTGAATGGGGTAGCCCTCGTCCGCGGGGGTTGTCAGGTCTATAATACGGAAACCCTGACCGCCGACCATAGTGGGCCAACGTGTGTGGAGAGTGCCACGCTCCATGCACGTAAAAGACCCCTTTGTGGACCGCCAAGTAGTGCACCACATAGGCTAAATTTTCTGCCCCTACCCACCTCTCCCCTTTTCCTGTCGTTCTTCAAAATTTACCGGTCCTTTGTTTCCGACCCCACCCCCATATTTCATTTATCATCACTTTCAGGTTCATCGCCTGTAAATAACCCATATAGCGTTGCACGGGCGTAAAACACTAACTCACTCAAAGAATCCCAAGACCCTTAGTCGCCTCTTTCTGCTGCGGGCCTATTCACCACCCGGGCCCCGCACGGGACTAATATGTAAACATTGGATAGGACATTTTTAAATATAAGAAATACCTTATTTTATTTTTGAAATCCTTCCTTGATAAGATGTCAACGCGCTACAAATGCCACATTCACAAACTGCAAGACCATTAAGAATCGAATTCGGAGCCTCTAGGTTAACAGTCACACGCTCCGACTCTGACCCAAAGAAGTACTTTGTAAATGCTGGCTATTAAACCTACTACGAAGGGGAGCAAGCCCGTTACACTTGACTTCCTTCTCCTCAGTCAAGAGCCATCATACTCCTGTATTACTCTAAAAAGTTAAACAACCCTGGCTAGTATTCCTTTTAACCACCGTTAGCGCCATATGTAACCGGAGAGCACGAGATGCTTCCGCCGGGAATCGATGACGGGACCTTTAGGTTTACAGTCAGATGATATACCTATGAGCAAAAGAAGTACTTTCCGAGCTCAGGGATATATGCGGATTATTCAACTTACTACGAAGGTGAGCAACCGCGTTACATAATAAAAACATTTATTTTTTTAAGTGCTGTAGTGAGTGGTATGCTTGACCGGCGGAGGGATACGTGTGACGTCATTGGGTTCATCCTAAGCAGCTTCCGGTTACTGATTCAGACGCACAATCCTGGCCAGGCTCCTGCTTGCTGTCTTCGGACGTTTTATACACTGCTGACCAAGCTATAACTTGTTGGTGAGTATTGTATCTTGTTACAGTGGCGCTGCGACTACGTTTCGAACAGCGGTACTGTGTATATTCATCTATATTTGTGGTTGTTGTGGTTGCTGGGAGTGACCTTTGACCGTCATCTTGTGTACTAATTCTCAGACGCCGGTGACGGAGTTTGGAGTTTCAGGAAATATTTGCCAAAATCATTACTTGTGGGGCACAAGAGTGATTTTTGAAGGTTTAATGATCCAGAGACCTGTTATAAATAATTTTCAGTCAACGTTTGGTATATTTACCCTGCATTGGGCATTTTTTGGTCATTGGAGAGGGGAGCAACTTTCGTGTTGTGATAGGTGTGAACCCTAAATCTTGCACCGGAAGCGACCCTTTCTTCAAAGATTTTCTAAGAAGAAAGACCCTTTTTTCTGTTAGCAGAGAAAATCCAGAGTGATCTTGTGGTTTATCGTAAATTTGTTTGTTTACTTGGACAATACAGGTATCATCATCATTTGTCAACACATCCATTATTAGACCCTGGTTTGACAGTTTTGAAAAAAAAACATTCAGACCAGTGTAAAAAATCTGGACTGCAAAAAGTAGCATACACAACATATAAAAACACCAGTTGTTTTGTGTTATAGTTGATCATCGCGATGTCGAGGGTTTTTGTAAATTGGTGTTCAATAGACGAGTTGAGGTTGGGCAAAAAGTAGCCGACCGTATTATAGAATTAAGGGAGCAGAGGGGGGACTTAGTGTTGGATGACCTGTATGATCTCCCTTATTTGAGAGTGACGCCGCACTTGTTACAAGAAGGGGGGGCTTTAGGGGAGCGAAAGGGGGCCCTGGATTTGGACGCCCAGCATAGGAAACGGGTGAAATCAAGCCAGACCGACTCCCAGAAAAGGGGACATGAGGGGTTATGGGGAACCCCAGAGGGGTAGGGACCAATCAGCTCTGTCTCTGAACAGGGGGCCATCACCGCGGGAGTTGCAACGCGACGGTTTTGAGGAGTGGTCTTCGCGAGATCGAAGGGACTGTGACCGGGCTCCCATGCGTGAATTTCCTAGGAGGGATTCAGGCATGCGTGCTTGGTATGATATGGCTAGGGAGTCCCCCCGAGTGTGTTGGGAGGAAGACCCCGGGGAGTTTCATCACGGTAGAGGAAGATCTGAGGTGTGGACCCCCCACAGTTATGGAGGGGGAGGGCGTCGGCGGGGCAGTGGTCGCCACATGGGCCCAGACGAGGACCAGGACCCATACACTCCGGCTAGCAGGGGGAGAAAGGGGCAGGAGGAAAGAGGGGGTCATAGAAATAGGAGGGATGACCCGCAAGGGGGACGAGCTAGAACAGTCAACCTGTCCAAGTCCCTTAAATTTGATGGGAAGTCAAACTGGAAGACATTTTATGCTAAATTTGCACGGCTGGCCGAAGTAAGTGGGTTGTCAGGGGAGGAGTGCTAAGATCAATTGTGTTGGTGCCTTGAGGGCAAGGACAGTGAGTACTACGCTCTCATGGTTGAACGCAAACACAACATGTCTTACTTCGAATTAGTTGAAAAACTGGAAAGGCGCTTTGGGTTTATGGATCTCCCAGAAACAGCTCAGGTGCAGTTTAACAATGCACGGCAGTCTCCGGAGGAATCCTTAGAGGACTGGGCGGACAGGGTCTTGTCCCTGGCCACCCGGGCGTTCCAGGACCTCCCGGAGGCTCACTTGAACCAGATAGCGGTGGTAAGGTTTTGCCAAGGGGCAGTGGACAAAGAAGCGGGTAGTTATGCCTCTAACATTCGCCCACAAACTGTTGATGAGGCAATAGATAAAATGGAATGGCACCAACACAATCACCAGGCCATTTATGGGCGCCCGACCCGGAAAGAGGTAAAGCAAATATCTGAAAGAGGGGATCATACGGAAGGGGAGAAAGGCGTTTTTGCCCTAGGGGAGGGGGTAAAAAAAGTCAAAAGCATAAAAAAGGTTAGGGAGTTTAGAATCTGAAGTGGGGAGACTTGCAAAAACCATGGAAGGGGTTCTCGAGGAACTCAAGAGGGGCCGGAGTGGGTGGTCCAGGTCCCAGTCGAGGAGTCCCTCCCCTAGAAGGGAGCCGGGGTGTTTCCACTGTGGGGATCCGGGACATTTCAAGTGGGAATGCCCAAAGCTCATGGGGTCACCGAAGGTAGAGAGGCGGGTCACGTTCCAAAAACAACAGGGGGCTTTCAACTTCAAGGGGGCAACTCAAGAGGCCTGAGTGAGCCCATCCGACCACAGAACGGTCTCAGCAAAGACAAGACCCAATCATTGACACAGGGAAAAACGGGGATGAGAAAACTCCAGAAGTGAGGGAGATAACCATGGAGGCCCCCGTCTCGGGCCCCCTAGCCACAGTAAGGGTGAAACAGGGTGCGTGCCTGACCCGTGTGACGGATGGGGCTCGCTAGCTGTCGATCCCCATGCCGAAGGGGGGTTCGTGCTTCGGAGTGTCGACCCGGAAGCGGTTACAGACTCCGAAACTGAGTCTGACGGGGAGGGGGACGATACTTTGGTTGGAATATATGTGGTGGGTCATACAGTGGAAGGGCCCCACCTATTGAGTAACCAGGAAGTCCCTGAGGAGCCGGTCTCCATATTGAAACTGTCATATGGGGCAATGTTTAGGGTCCCTATTAGAGTCCAGGGGGTCCCTTTACACGCAGTGGTGGACACTGCAGCTCAAGTTACATTGGTATTTGAGGAATTTTACAAATCCCTAGATAATGCCCCACCCATACGTAGGGAGGTGGTCATGAACACAGGGAATGCAAATGAACGGGTTCATCGCAGGCCCCTTTGAAGTGGAACTGGGGTCGAAGAGTTTTTCGGTGGATTAGTATGTAGCACCGATCGGGGATGAAATGTTGTTAGGGTTAGATTTCTTAGAGCCCCATGGGGTATCTTTACATCTCAAGGAGGGACAGCTCCATACCCAAGGAGATTATCCAGATGTCGTGGGGGAAAAGGGGGCTCAGTGACGGAGGATTGGGAGCCAGGGGTGTGAGCCAGGGGTGTCTTTGGTCCAAGGCTGTAGAGTACCACCCAATTCTGTAATGAGAAAAGGGGCTAATTTGAGCGAGCCAATTAAGGAAAACTTTATTATCCGAGCTTGCACCACCGAAAAGAATGTGCTAATTCCTCGTGAGTGAGTGAGTGAGTTGGTGTTTTACGCCGTGCAACGCTATATAGGTTATTTACAGGCGATGAATATGAAAAGGATGATGAATGAACATGAAATGATGATAAATGAAATATGGGGGTGGGGTCGGAAACAAAGGACCGGTAAATTTTTAAAAACCTCAGGAAAAGGGGAGAGGTGGGTAGGGGCAGAAAATTTAGCCTAAGTGGTGCACTACTTGGCGGTCCACAAAGGGGTCTTTTACGTGGATGAAGCGTGGCACTCTCCACACACGTTGGCCCACTATGGCGGCGGTCAGGGTTTCCGTATTATAGACCTGACAACCCCCGCTGACGAGGGCCACCCTATTCAGCCACCTAGGGTACACACTTGGTCGCTCTGTGGGCTAAGCACTGACCCGATGTCAGATTCCCAAGACCCTTAGTCGCCTCTTACGACAAGCTAGGCTCTTCTGCGGGCCTATTCGCCACCCGGGCCCCGCATGGGACGCTTATTCCTCGAACCTTGCATAAGGGGGGGGGGAGAACCGGTAGTGTGCTTAATCATTCCCACAGACCAACACATTGAGGTGGGGAGGGGGCTGGTTCTATCCTACGCAGAGGAGGTGCGGCCAGGGGAGGAGGAAATAATAGTCCAGCAGGTTTCCCACGCAGAAGGGGAACTGCCAGGGGAAGGGGGAAAGGCCCTCCCAGAGCATTTGGCCGGGTTGTTCGAAAAATCAAAGGGAGAGTTAACTGAACCAGAGCAACAGGCCCTCCGAAACCTCTTATGTGAATTTGAGGATTTTTTGCAAAGAACGAGTTTTACCTGGGGCGTTTTGAAGCTATTCATCACACCATAGACACGGGGGATAACAAACCCATTAAGCAGCACATGAGGTGCACGCCCTTGGGGTTGGCAGGGGAGGAGGCCCAGTTAAAGATGTTTGGGGCGGGGTGATCCAACCGTCGGTGTCTGAATGGGCCTCTGCGCCAGTTTTGATTCAGAAGCGTTGTTGATCGGTTCGTTGGTGCGTGGATTACCGCGCACTCAACGCTAAAACCACGAAGGACGTTTTCCCCCTGCCTCTGGTGGAGGAGTGCTTAGATACCCTGGCGGGTAATATATGGTACTTTATATTGGACGCCAATTCGGCATATTGACAGGTCAAGATAAAACCGGAGGATAGGCCCAAAACAGCGTTCATAACCAAGTACGATTTGTTCGAGTTTGCCAGAATGGCTTTTGGCTTGTGCAACTCCCCAGCCACATACGCGAGGGTTATTGACCTGGTCCTGAGAGGGTTGAATTGGAAGTTGGTCATGGCTTTCTTGGACGATATCTTGCTCTTGGGGAGGGATTTTAATGGGCACCTGGAGAATCTCCGTGCAGTGCTCATTCGATTCAGGGAATACGGGTTGAAACTCAAGCCCAAGAAATGTGAACTATTCCAGAAAAGGGTTGAATTCCTGGGTAGGGTAGTGGGACCAGATGGGATGCAGATTTGCCCAGAGTACGTCCATGATATTGAACAGTGGCCACGGCAAACCTCCACTAAAGAGGTGGAGCGGTTCCTGGGATTCACCAACTACCAAAGACTACAGTCAATTAGCTCTACCCCTTCAGGCCTTGACGGGGAAAGGTCCTACCAGTGGGAGAACGAACAAGAAAAAGCATTCAAGGCCCTCAGACAGGCGATGGTAGAGGCACCAGTGCTCGCGTTGCCCAATGTCAAAGATCCCTTCGTCCTTGATACCGATGCGTCGGACAAGTCAATTGAGGCAGAACTGCTACAGGTGCAGGGGGGACAAGAACAGGCAGTATCGTATGCCAGCCTGACACTGACCCCTGAACAGCAGAAGTACTGCACCAATCGTAAAGAGTTACTAGCTATTGTGAGGTTCACTCGCCAGTACCGTCACTACTTATTGGGGAGGCATTTCACGGTCAGGACTGATCACCACAGTCTGACCTGGCTCATGAATTTAAAGGAACCCCAGGGGCAACTGGCTAGGTGGCTTGAGGAATTAAGTCAATTTGACATGGAAATTCATTACAGGGAAGAAAAACGCCACACTAACGCTGACGCACTAAGCCGTCTTCCAGAGGGAGGGCCCTGCCCCGGGTTTAAAGTAGGGTCAAAACTTCAGGATCTGCCATGTGGGGGGTGTGCATACTGTACCCGGGCTGAGAACAATTGGGCCACGTTCGACAAAGACGTGGACGATGTAATCCCACATTCTCAAGGGAGGATAGCTACTGAGCCAGGGGTAACTCCAAGGGTATCAGAGGTGTGGGTTACATCGGGGGATGTGGGCGCAAAGGTGCAGTGGAAGCCATTGCCCAGCGTGAGAGTAGTCCGGGGGGATGTGGGAGTTAGTTTACAAAGCTCGGGTAGTGCTGAACTCAAGGAGGGTCAACGGCAAGACCAAAATTTAGCCTGGGTAATAAACTGGTTAGAAAACAAAGTAGAACCCAGGGAGAGGGAGGTGTTGGCCGGGGAGGCTCAATCGAAATATTATTGGGTGATTAGAGAGCTATTTGAGTTGGTAGACGGAATCCTCTGGAAAAAAGGGGGATGACAAATACCCCCAAGGCGGTTGGTACCCAGGGGGCTCCAAGCAAGAGTGTTGAGTCTGTGTCACGATCCTCCCCTAGCCGGACACCAGGGGGTAGAAAGGACTACGGGGCGAGTGAAGGGAAGTTTTTATTGGTTAGTTAGTTAGTTATTTAGTTATTGCTTTACTCCCAAGCAGCACGATTTCGGCTATATCCGGGAGATGAACATGAAAGTGGTGATACAATGAACATGAAATGATGATGAAGTGGAGGAAATGGGGACATAAGGCCAATCGGGTAGAGAGTTTTGACTGCCACTGGAAAAGGGAGTGATGGGTAGGGACGGGAAATTTTGCCTCCTGCATGGGGATCCTACGGGTCCTACTCTTACCGAGACCTGCAGCAGGGTTCTTTAACGTGCGAGGAACGTGACATTTTTCCCAACACGGTGCACCACTATGGTTTGCGGTCAGGTTTTCCGCATTATCGCCTGACGACCCCGCATCTCTCGATGTCAGGGCTGCCCCATTCAACCACCTGTTGCACACATCCCAGTCGCTTTGTGGGCAAAGCGGCCTGACCCCGATGTCAGGTTTCTGAGCGCTCTTTAGTCGACTTTTACCGACAAGCTTAGCGCTGCTGCGGGCCTATTCGCCTCCCGGGCCCCGCTCGGGATAAGTTTTTATTGGAGGGGTTTAAGTAAAGATGTGGGCAGTTATGTCAAGGGTTGTTCGGAGTGCAACCAGAACAAGGCAACGGTGGCTGCCCGACATCCAATGATCTCTTATCATGCGGGGGATGTAATGGAAAAAGTACACCTTGATTTCATAGGGTTCCTTCCCAGAACTGAACAGGGTAACGAACACATACTCATGATGATCGACCAGTTCACCAAGTGGGTAGAGTGCATCCCCCTGCCTTCCCAGGGGGCGGAAAAAACCGCTAGGGCCGAGGTGAATCAATTCTTTTCCAGGTTTGGGTGCCCTTTCCAGGTCTTCACGGACCAGGGCCGGAACTTCGAGTCTGCCCTGTTCAGAGCTATGTGTGACCTGTTGCACATTCATAAATCGCGGACCACGCCTTACCGACCGTCGGCCAACGGGCAAATAGAGCGCTGTAACCGGACGTTGATGGCTGCGGTTCGTTGTTTCGTTGGGAAAAATCAGAAGGTGTGGGATAAGTACCTCCCTCAACTGGGAGGGGCATTGCAGGCATCAGTCAATAGGAGCACAGGGTTCACACCTAACATGATGATGTTAGGGAGGGAGGTCAACTTACCGGCGGAGTAATGTATGGGGAGCCGGGAGAGGGGAGGGAAGGTGACCCTGAACAGTATGAAGAAGGGTTAAAAGGGGCTTTGGAGGGATCGCAAAGTGTTGCAAGGGATACCGTACATCGGGATATTTTGGCTGTAGTTTTATTTGGTTTATTAGGCACCTCTTCTCAATGTGCCAAAATTAAACACACCAAAATTAGTTAAGAACCCATAAAAATAATGTACTTCATACAATTGATAGATATGAAATGTTAACAAACATTGTAGATATTGAGTTAAAAAGAAGCAAGTCCATGGCTGCAATGTAAGTAATAAACAAAAATACTTTCTTAATGTTTTTTTTTAAATTTTTTTAATGAACATTTATGTTAACTTAATTAAGTAATTAGTTTGGCTAAAATACAATTACTTGTTTGTCAAATCATCATTATACATCAATTGTCTTGTTTTTAAAAACCTAAATATATACTAATTAGCTTGGGTTTGAAAACAAACATACGCTAATTAATGTTAAAGAGTAGAATTGTGAATATAAATTCAATTAACTTATGAGTGTATAGATGATGTAAAGTATTAAAGAACATTTTTTTCTGAAAGGGCCAAAAGAATACACACCAAAAGGAGTATGTTCGGATAGGGCCAAAAACGGCCCTAAATTTCAACTTCGAGACAGCTACAAAATAATGCTGCTAAAATGGTCATAAGACTCTATACTTTTTAAAATGTCATAAATTGTGCATGAATTGTTTAATCTTGTGAACAATAGAGACCTTAAAAGTTTGTGAATTTCTTAGAAATCGCTAGTTTTGACATATTTAGCCTCTTTTTCTGTAAAAAAATGATGAATATAATGTTGGCCGCATATTCTGACCAAATTTTTTTATTGTTAAAATTTTAACTTGTAAGTAATAAATTTATAATAAAATATCTAGGTTGGTCAGAGCATGCGGCCACTTTTGATTGTGGCATCATAGTGGTGAAAAGTCGACAAAAATGAAGATTTTCCTAATTTTTCATATATTTAGGGTATCATCAAAGGAAACAGCACAATTTTATCATTAAAAAACTATTATATATGTTAAATATAGGTATTCTGTGGGTTATTTCCAATGCATTCATTTAGATTTCTTTAACATGAAAAATCAGCCCAATTACAGGGCCAATTATGGGTCTTTGTGAACATACTCCTTAGACATGGCCATTTTGATATAAAACCGCCAAAATATCCCTACACCAAATTATCCCAATTTACAGTAATCTGAAGTTGGCTCAGAGGCGTATGAAAAGGGATTATGATGTAAAGGTGCGGGTGAGGGAGTACCTTCCAGGGGACCTGGTGTACCAGTTGGACACTGCAACCGTTAAAGGCAAAAGTAGAAAGTTAAGCCTATCTTGGAAGTGAGTGAGTGAGTGAGTTGGTGTTTTACGCCCGTGCAACGCTATATAGGTTATTTACAGGCGATGAACATGAAAAGGATGATAAAATGAACATGAAATGATGATGATAATAAATGAAATATGGGGTAAGGTGGGACACAAAGGACCGGTCAATTTTGAAGAACCACAGGAAAAGGGGAGAGGTGGGTAGGGGCGGAAAATTTAGCCTATGTGGTGCACTACTTGGCGGTCCACAAAGGGGTCTTTTACGTGCATGAAGCGTGGCACTCTCCACACACGTTGGCCCACTATGGTCGGCGGTCAGGGTTTCCGTATTATAGACCTGACAACCCCCGCGGACGAGGGCTACCCTATTCAGCCACCTAGGGTACACACTTGGTCGCTCTGTGGGCTGAGCACTGACCCGACGTCAGAATCCCAAGACCCTTAGTCGCCTCTTACGACAAGCTAGGCTCTGCTGCGAGCCTATTCGCCACCCGGGCCCCGCACGGGACCCATCTTGGAAGGGACCAGGGGTCATATTGAAGCGTACTACCCCCTATCTGTACAGGGTCAAACTGAAAAAAGCTGTATTTACGGCTAACCACGATATGTTAAAATTTTGTGAAGACAGGGTGGTTCCCGTGTGGGCGCAGAAACTCAGCGCCGAAGTTCGGGAGGGTAGGGTCAGTGAGGACATGCCCAAGGTCATGGTGGGTGGAAAGGTGTACTGTACTTGCAGGAGACCCTGTCAGGGGAAGTTTATGATTCAGTGTGAAGGCTGCAAGGAGTGGTCTCACGGTGGGTGTGTTGGGATGACACCCGAGGAGGCAGATAGTATAGGGGACTACATCTGTCCGGGGTGTTGACTGCAGCCACGGTTCAAGTTGGACATGTAGGGGGGGTTCAGTCCACAAGGGAAAGGGGGATAATTATACTTACTGTAATCGGGCACAGGGCTGTTGATCCAGGACACCCTGTGCCCGGTTTTTTGTTTTTTCTTTTACAGATGGCAGATGTAATAGAGATTATGGACAGTGGCAGTGAGACCTTCCTCACTGCTGAGTGTGAGGAAGGGTACTCCTCGGCCGGGGAGGTGGCCAAAATAGTGGAGGAGGTGGAGGAGATGGCTTGGGCATCCAAGGGATAGCAGGCTTCGGTACCACTGGAGTCGCAGCCAGAAGGGGCTCTGGTACCACCGGAGCCTTCACCAGTGGACCAGCGGAGGCCCAAGAAGAAAAACAGGGTGAGAAAGCGGAACGGAGCCGCACGGAGGGCCAGGAGGGCAGAAGAAGGACGCCGTGCGGCTGCTGTGGTAAGTGGGGGATATGGGGGTCTTGGCCCTCGGTGTCGCCGAGTGGTGGGGGAGCTGGTGGAGAGGGGGCAGTTTGCCTGTCCCCTGATGCTAGTGAGCCCTCCTAAGTTCAGGGGCAGGGCAGAGGTGGTGGTGGTTTTGGGCTCCCTAGTTGGGTTGAACCCAAAACTAGGGCCGTCGGGGGAGACCGGGTGGTGTTAGAGGCATCACCCAGAAGCTCCTCCGACATGCTGTGTCAGATCGTGGGTTGAGGGTCTTAGATCTCCGGGAGCATCGCATTCAAGAGCACATCCCGAAGATCTTCTCCAATCTGACCCAAGTGGGTGAGTGAGTGAGTTGGTGTTAAATGACCTGGGAAGAGTCAGGATGTCTGCCCTGCGGACTATCCTGAAGGTGTTAAGGGGCCAGGGAGGGGCTCGTTTGTCCACGTGGCAGACCTGTTTGCAACCCTGGAGGGGCAATCCGTGGAGCTCGAGGCGATGAGGGAGGTCTGTCAGGTGGGGGAATGGGAGATTCCTACGGAGTTCTCTCTGAACCCCCCTAACTCACCTGCAGTTCTTATGAACTGGAGGGCCCTCATCGAGACGCTGGGTCTCTTGCCTGTCTCCAAGAGGGAAGCGGTGCAGTCTCTCCGGTTTCCCAGGGGGTCAGGTAAGGAAGTGAGCCCTCCGACTAAAAGACTTAACCAGAGTCTGTCGGAGGGATCTGAGGACCCGGCGCGAAGGGTGGTCCTGGCCAATGCACCGGTGCTAAAACGGGTCATCAGTGGAGGACGGGACGTCCGACCGAAGCCATGTCACTTCAACTTGAACGACCCCGACCTGTTGTGCCCCCGCAAGCACCGGGAATTGGTCGGGGTAAACCCAACCCCAGGGTAGGGGGAGGTGATAAGGAACATCGGCAACAGACAGCCTGGGCAGGGGTTGAGTGAGTGAGTTGGGTGTTTTACGTCCATGCAACGGTATATAGGTTATTAACAGCGGCTGATAAAATGAACATGAAATGATGATGATAAATGAAGTATGGGGATGGGGTGGAAAACAAGGACTGGTAAATTTTGAAGAACCACAGGAAAAGGGGAGAGGTGGGTAGGGGCGAAAATTTTAGCCTATGTGGGGCAGGGGTTGAGCCTCCGGAATTGGTCCCACGTGGGATGGACTGCCATTTCCACCAGGACCGGTCCCTCTGGAGACTCGGCCTCAGTCCCAGAACAGGCGTGGCCCAATTCTTATCCCGTTCTCCGGTGCCCCCCTGTGCAGCCAGTTAAACTGGTGGGAGGGATATTGGTGTACTGTGACCCCAAGACGTGGCCAGAAGACCCGAGAAAGGTGGCTCTCCCTCCAGGGTTCGTGATGGCAGTGGGAGTTCACCCCTCGCATGCCAGGGAGTTTGACGACGCGCGTCATGCTCAGCTGGAGCGACTTGTGAACTCACCGGCTTTTGCTGCCCTAGGGGAGATTGGGGTAGATTGTGGCAAGCGGGCAAAAGCCTTCGAGCTGCAATTAGGTACCCTGCGGTGGGCGTTGGGGCTCTGTCTACCCTACAAGCCCTTGGTATTGCATTGTCGGGCCTCCGGAGGTAGCTCCGAGGCATCTGCCGTGCTGTACCGTAGGCTGTTGGGGGTAGTGCAGGATAAAGTCCCAAACCGATTGCAGGGTATCAACCTGCACATCTTTACAGGCGACACTGCGACAGTCAAACTCTGGCTTGAGCCGTACCCGGAGACCTACTTTGGGTTTAGCCTCCTTGCTTAGGGGTGCAACGAGGTCCAGAGGCAGGGGATTTGGGCAGTACCGGAGGACAGGCTTCTTTTGGAGACAGACTCGCCGCACCTCGCTGCCTCCATCAACCACCCTGCACACTTGTTCAGGGTGGCGGAGGTTGTTGCCGAAGCCCGGTCCGTCCAGGCCCGGGACATACTGGCAGCGGGGGTGGCCAACGGGAGGGCCCTGTACTTCCGGCCCTAGGGGGTGTGTACTTCGGGGGAATTGAAGAAACTGGGGAAGGGAAAAATAGTAAGTAATAGGCTTGTCCTGAAGAGATAGGACTAGCCAGTTAGTTGAGGGGAAATTCAGATACTAACAGTTGGCCCCGGGGAGAAGGGGGCAGAATTGGGAAAAGTATACTTAATAAGCTTGTCCTGAAGAGATAGGACTAGCCAGTTAGTTGAGGGGAAATTCAGATACGAACAGTTGGCCCCGTGGAGAAGGGGGCAGAAATGGGAAAAGTATACTTAATAGGCTGGTCCTGAAGAGATAGGACTAGCCAGGCAGTTGAGGGGAAATTCAATGAAACTAATGATCTTAAAATTTATAAATGTTAAAAAGCCTCTGACTCTCCTTTTTTTGCAGAATCAATCTTCTCTGCAAACACAAACAACAGAAATAAACTTGGAACCTTATATAAATTCATTTCAGTGAAAGCTTTAATATGTCGCAACAATTAAATTCTTTCCATTTCAATAGTGGTTATGGGCTAATGTCCCTTTTTACATGAATTTACTAAAAGATTACTTAAAACGACAGCACTAAAACCAATTTACATTTTGGCTTCCTTAATTAAGTCGTACTTCAACAAGGACCACCCCTCGTATTGCCTCGTTGAAAAACATTGGTGATCTCTGCTCGTCTATGTGTCACCTATCTAATGTTTTATCCAACTATTGAAAGAAATACCAATTTACTATGCAATTTTGTTTATAATTAGCAAGAATTCCTTAAACATCTGTCGACAATAGGTCATAAAATATATAATATAATCCTTCTAATGCTTACTCTTCCGGAGCACCTGATTTCACTCTTGTTTCGACTGGAGTTCGGGTTGTTGATTGATATTCAGTTGTTTTGTGTTTCCATGTTTTACATGTTGTCTGTTTTTGTCACGTTCTTGTTGGTGTTCGCTGGTTTTGTCTCTGCCATTTCGGACTTTTGACATTCGGATACCATTGGTACATCTTCTTCCTTCTAAAACATATATATGAGCACTGCAAACGACCACCTCATGGTGGAAAAACGTATAGTGGCGGCTGACGAGTTTGTAAATCAACTTGAAACATTAATTGATTTCATACTAAGTCCCAATTAATGTGAGGAGTTCCTTATAACATTTGGTCAATGCCCTGTCTCAGTTTATAAAATTAGTGAAAAACGAAATTAAGTTTGAAAAAACGGGGTCGAAAAACTTTGCCCCTTGGTTGTAACGAAAACAATGATTAAAAACACGTTAAAAAACAAAAAAGGTTTTGGTTCATAAAATACTGCTCGGCTTTTGTACCCATGTGATATTGATTTTTTTTTATTGTTGGGACCCTGCATTGAAGATGGGACACTCAACTTAACTAAACAAGAGGCTCCCAGGAGTCAACCCTATGAAGAGCTGAATAAGCTGAACATTAAAGCAGCTCTCTTTCAGCAATAATTTTCTTTCTGTAGGCCGAAAACGTGCAAAATGTATTTTAAGGGCCGTCTAAATACTTTAACTCTATAGAGACTTTTTTGAAGAGCTTACTGAACTGAACATTTAAGCATGCAACCACTTTACTTTATCAGCTATAGTTTTCATTATATTTATCAGCTATAGTTTTCATTATACAAGTCAAAAACATGAAAATATGCATCTGACAACTTCGACCCTATAAAGACTTGTAGAGCTTAATGAGCTGACCCTTAAAGCAAGCAACAGCTTTTCTCTATCTGCAATAGTTAACATTCTATAGTCTAAAAAAAAATTTTCGCCTCTAAGGGGCTGTAACCTCTATAAGGGGTCATCTGACACCGACCCTATGGAGACTTTTGTAGAAGTATATGAGCTAAACATTAGGGCAAGCAACAGCTTTTCTCTATCTGCAATAGTTTTCATTCAATATGCCAAAAAACAGTATTTTTCACCTTTAAGGGCTGTAACCCCTATAAGGAGTCATCTGACAACTTCGACCCTTTCGTCAGTTAGTTAGTTATTGCTTTACTCCCAAGCAGCACGATTTTGGCTATATCCGGGAGATGAACATGAAAGTGGTGATACAATGAACATGAAATGATGATGAAGTGGAGGAAATGGGGACACAAGGCCAATTTTGACTGCCACTGAAAAAAGGAGTGATGGGTAGGGACGGGAAATTTCGCCTCCTGCGTGGGGATCCTTCGGGTCCTACTCTTACCAAGACCTGCAGCAAGGTTCTTTAACGTGCGAGGAACGTGACATTTATCCCAACACGGTGCACCACTATGGTTTGCGGTCAGGTTTTCCGCATTATCGCCTGACGACCCCGCATCTCTCGATGTCAGGGCTGCCACATTCAACCACCTGGGGCACGCATCCCAGTCGCTTTGTGGGCAAAGCGGCCTGACCCGATGTCAGGTTTACGAGCGCTCTTAAGTGGACTTTTACCGACAAGCTTAGCGCTGCAGCGGGCCTATTCGCCACCCGGAACCCGCACGGGGTTCGACCCTTTCGAGAAACTAAATGAGCTGAACACTTAAGCAAGCAACAGCTTTTTTTTTTTATCTGAAACAGTTTTCATTTTATAGGCCAAAACACTTTTTCGCCGCCTTTAAGAGACTGTAACCCCTATAAGGAATCATCTGACAACTTCGACCCTATGGAGACTTTTGAACAGCTGATTGAGCTGAACATTTAAGCAATCAACAGCTTTTCTCTATCTGCAATAGTTTTCATTCTAGGTTTATGAGCGCTCTTAAGTGGACTTTTACCGACAAGCTTAGCGCTGCTGCGGGCCTATTCGCCACCCGGAACCCGCACGGGGTTCGACCCTTTCGTAGAGGTAAAAGAGCTGAACATTTAAGCAAGCAACTGCTTCTCTCTTTCTGCAATATTTTTCGTTTTATAGGCCAAAAACAGTATTTTTCACCTTTAAGGGACTGCAACCCCTATAATGGAACATCTGACAACTTCGACCCTATGGAGACTTTTGTACAGCTGATTGAGCTGAACATTTAAGCAATCAACAGCTTTTCTCTATCTGCAATAGTTTTCATTCTATAGGCCAAAAACAGTATTTTTCACCTTCAAGGGGATGTAATCCCTATAATCTGACAACTTCGACCCTATGGAGACTTTTGTATAGCTAAATGAGCTGAACATTTAAGCAAGCAACAGCTTTTCTTTATCTGCAATAGTTTTCATTTTTGATGGTTGCTGAGTTATAAGCCATGTTTTACCCCATGTTCCATGTTTAGTAACAGCAGCCACGTTTTTATCGAATCATTACAAAATGAAGAACATGTCATATACCATTCCTGCAAAGTATCAGTTAAAATGGTTTAGTGGTTTTAGAGGAGAAGATTTTTGAAATTGTTAACGGACGGCGACAGACGACGGACGCATAGTGATGGCATAAGCTCACATGGCCAGGTGAGCTAAAAAAATTTATGGAAGAGAGATTGGATTGAAATTTGTAATTCAGTAACTTTTGAAGAATTCTTATATTTCAATTTTGTGCAAATGTGTCTAATAATGTTGGAAAAACTTAGAATTTGTGTCAATAGAACACCTTATATGTTCAGTTTCCTAACTGTATAATTGTTTACGTTTGTGAGCCTTTTGTCTTTGAGAATCGTTCTACAATTTGTACCCGAGCCACCAGATACTGGCATAGGATCAGGTGTAATTCGTTTGACTTCAAAAGATCATCAAATTGATGAATTCATAGATGATAGACCATGCCTTGTATTCAGATCGCAGATACTGAAATCTGTCCAAATCAACATTGCCAAAAACTATACTAGCCCAGAATGCGAAATACGTTGATATTTAATGACGGATATAATTGTTTCGGCAACTTATCTGAGATGGGTATGAATAACATATGTATTATGATCTTATTTAAGTATTACACCTGTTATGACTTGTGAAATATTGTGAATTAGTGTTATGGACATTTAGTTAAAATAGATATGTTTTGAATTTTTTCTTTTAGTATCCAAAATCAATAATTTAAACTTGAATAACAGTTAACTTGACATTCTAAACATATTATATAAACATGCTTGAACAACTGTAGAATTTTTTTTTGTTACAGGTTTGTGAACTTGGCCATGCTGCACATAGATGGTGTTTGCAGCCAGTTCTCAAGCCAGGGGTCTTCATGGTAGAGATGTGATGCTGGCTGCCAGTATTGTACTTTCTGGAAGCAGTTCCTTACACTGCCAATACTGTCGACATTTTTAAAAGAATCTAGCGTCACTACCTAATTCTATCTGTTGATGAGTACTGGATAGAACATCAGAATTCCACATTTGAATAGTTTCGGGACCAGGTGAGTGAGTGAGTTGGTGTTTAGACCGTGCAACCCTATATAGGTTATTTACAGGCGATGAACATGAAAAGGATGATAAATAGAACATGAAATATGGGTTGGGGTGGGAAACAAAGGACCGGTAAGATTTGAAAAACTACAGGAAAAGGGGAGAGGTGCGTAGGGGCGAAAAATTTAGCCTTCCACAAAGGGGTCTTTTACGTGCATGGAGCGTGGTTCTCTCCACACACGTTGGCCCACTATGGTCGGCGGTCAGGGTTTCCGTATTATAGACCTGGCAACCCCCGCGGACGAGGGCCACCCTATTCAGCCACCTAGGGTACACACTTGGTCGCTCTGAGGGCTGAGCACTGACCCGACGTCAAAATCCCAAGACCCTTAGTCGCCTCTTACAACAAGCTAGGCTCTGCTGCGGGCCTGTTCGCCACCTGGGCCTCGGGTGGGACTTCGGGACTTAGACTTAGTAATTTTTGGTTTGTGATATTGGAATAAAATATAATATCATTTTAATAAATTTGTTTATGTTTACTGGTAATAGGTGAGCAAAGTTAAAACTTCAAATGCCACTGAAAAGAGAAGATAAAGGTTATAATTTTTTGTACTTAACTAATTCACAGCTGCACTGATTTCTATTTCATTAATGATGTTTATTTACATGTAATGGTGTATACATGTCATATTTATAGACAGAATTGAATATTATGAAGTATGAATTGGACATGGACAGTCCTGGTCATTCTGCACAGTACTGCTCTTACACCTTCATGGAAAATACCACCAAGAAAATACTGTGCATCGTAATCAAGAATAAAGGTGCGGCTGACAGAAAAAGTACCAACCTAGACCTGTCCATCCTCGGAAACCCAGGGGTTCTTCTCTCGCCTACTGGTGAATGAGTAAGCGAGAGAAGAAACCCTGGGTTTCCGAGGATGGAAAGAGGCAAGGTCATTTAATCTCACTTTCAGATATATTGATGACGTCCTCTCTGTCGAAAACTCGTCGTTAGGCAGTTGTATCCTTTCGATATATCCCCAGAGCTAAGGGAGATAATAAATACAAGTTAAAATTAATTACATTGACAAATGGAGAAAATTGTGGAGGAAGTTAGCTATTTCAAATGTACGAATTTTATTGGTTCGCCAAAAATAGTAGGGTACCTAGTCTAGCTTCCTGAATGTTGCTATCTAACGTTTCCAAAAAAATACATAGGTCTATATATATTAACACATTAAATATCATATATACTCTGTAATATTTATTATTTATTGTTATACACATTTTATATGCACTGTAATATGCCCCCATGTGGGCCCATTCTTATGGACAATAAAATATTCTTCTTCTTCTTCTTCTTCATAGGTCAAAGTTAAGAATAGTAATTTTCAGGTTGAATTGTTAATGCGATTAAATTTCAATTTATTTTTGCTAAATGTTTATGAAAGGAGCTAAAGTTATTGTAAGATGCCTACTTGAAAGGGACAGGTGTTAATAGTTTTTTTTCACCTTTATACAGGTAATTAGAAAAAGGGCAATATTAGATATTTGAGTTGCGGAAAATGGGCTTACTCTTCTAGATCATAATCTACTGATTGCACAAGATGTGATGTGGAAGGGTGTGATGACTGCTATTTCAAGACATATAACTCATACATTAAACACTGGTAAAAAAAATCATCATGCAACTGTTAAGATTTTGCAATGTTCAAAATGTTATGCTCAAATTATTGAGAACAATCAACTAATTCGACATTTGAGTAAATCTCATAAGACGTCTAGAGCTGGAGCTTGTACTAAACTTAAAAATGTTACAAAAGAACCAACGAATAAAATTTTGTTGATCCAAAAGGTGTCCTACCTTATATCAAAATGTGAAAAAAAAATGTTATATGCTTGTTACAAAATTAGCTACATTGTATTTACTATAACAACAAGAGGCTCCCAGGAGCCTGAATCGCTCACCTGGTCTTAATGTCAACCCTTTGAAGACTTTTGTATAGCTAAATGGGCTGAATGTTTAAGCAATAAAAAGCTTTTCTCTATCTGCAATAGTTTTCATTCCAAAGCAAAAAAAAACACTATTTTTCACCTTTAAAGGGCCATAACCCCTTAAAGGAATCATCTGACAACTTCAACCCTAAAAAAGACTTTTGTAGAGCTAATTAAGCTAAACATTTAAGCAAGCAACATCTTTTCTCTATCTGTAAAAGTTTTCTTTCTTTAGGCCAAAAACACTATTTTTTGCCTTTAAGGGGCCGTAACCACTATAAGGGGTCATCTGGCAACTTTGACCCTATGGAAACTTTTGTAGAGCTAAATGAGCTGAACATTTAAGCAAGCAACAACTTTTCTCTATCTGCAATAGTTTTCATTCCATAGGCCAAAAACACTATTTTTTGCCTTTAAGGGGCCATAACCCCTATAAGGGGTCATCTGACAACTTTGACCCTATGGAGACTTTTGTAGAGCTAAATGAGCTGAACATTTAAGCAAGCAACAGCTTTTCTCTATCTGCAATAGTTTTCATTCTATAGGCCAAAAACACTATTTTTTGCCTTTAAGGGGCCGTAACCCCTATAAGGGGTCATCTGACAACTTTGACCCTATGGAAACTTTTGTAGAGCTAAATGAGCTGAACATTTAAGCAAGCAACAACTTTTCTCTATCTGCAATAGTTTTCATTCCATAGGCCAAAAACACTATTTTTTGCCTTTAAGGGGCCATAACCCCTATAAGGGGTCATCTGACAACTTTGACCCTATGGAGACTTTTGTAGAGCTAAATGAGCTGAACATTTAAGCAAGCAACAGCTTTTCTCTATCTGCAATAGTTTTCATTCTATAGGCCAAAAACACTATTTTTTGCCTTTAAGGGGCCGTAACCCCTATAAGGGGTCATCTGACAACTTCGACCCTATGGAGGCTTGTGTAGAGCTAAATGAGCTGAACATTTAAGCAAGCAACAGCTTTTCTCTATCTGCAATAGTTTTCATTCTATAGGCCAAAAACTCTATTTTTTGCCTTTAAGGGGCCATAACCCCTATAAGGGGTCATCTGACAACTTTGACCTTATGGAGACTTTTGTTGAGCTAAATGAGCTGAACATTTAAGCAAGCAACAGCTTCTCTCTATATGCAATAGTTTTCATTTCATAGGCCAAAAACATGAAAAAATGCTATTTTTCACCTTTAAGGGGCCGTAACTCCCATAAGGGGTCATCTGACAACTTCGACTCAATGGAGACTTTTGTAGAGCTTTTGATGCTGAAGCAGTAGCGTGGCATCAGATTTCATCTATCTCTTATACTTTTTGATCTACAAGCCAAAAACAGTAGTCTGACCCCCCTGGTCTATTTTTAGCAACAGCGGCCATGTTTTTCGACGAATCAAAAATCCCCACATCAGTTCTGTGGGGGATACCCTAAAGTACCACCAGACCAAATTTGGTTTGAATCTGTGCAGCCGTTTCAGAGGAGAAGAAGTTTGAAGAAAAGTTAACGACGACGACGACGGACGACGACGACGACGACGACGGACGCCAAGTGATGGCAATAGCTCACATGGCCTTTGGCCAGGTGAGCTAAAAATGTGAGTGAGGGAGTTGGTTGGTGTTTTACGCCCGTCCTACGCTATATAGGTTATTTACAGGCGATGAACATGAAAGGATGACAAAATGAACATGAAATGATGATAATAAATGAAATATGGGGGTGGGGTGGGAAACAAAGGACCGGTAAATTTTGAAGAACCACAGAAAAGGGGGAGAGGTGGTTAGGGGCGGAAAATGTGGCCTATGTGGTGCACTACTTGGCGGTCCACAAAGGGGTCTTTTACGTGCATGAAGCGAGGCACTCTCCACACACGTTGGCCCACTATGGTCGGCGGTCAGGGTTTCCGTATTATAGACCTGACAACCCCCGCGGACGAGGGTCACCCTATTCAGCCACCTAGGGTACACACTTGGTCGCTCTGTGGGCTGAGCACTGACCCGACGTCAGAATTCCAAGACCCTTAGTCGCCTCTTACGACAAGCTAGGCTCTGCTGCGGGCCTATTCGCCACCCGGGCCCCGCACGGGACTTAACTATCACAAAAATAACTATTTACTTGTACATGTATATACAAATCATATGTATATTTTACTTCATATTCATTACAGACTGTCAGATTATTCATCAGTAGCACCATTAGTAAAGTAAGACAGAGAGATCTGGAAAGCAGATGCAGTATGTGCTGTACAGGGTTGTACATGCCCTGGACCCTACTCCAGTTACCAGATCTACTTCAGACACTGGAAGATGTACCACAACGCGCATCATCTTAGGCTCTAATGTCCTGTTAAGTACTGTCGCAGCATATTCGATGCAATTTCTCTAAAGTTCAGTCAGCAGAAGAAAATATAAGGACTACATTCCTCCAAATATGTCTAAGCCATTTCAGTTTGTTAAGGTAGATGAGGAGTCTAAGGACAAAGCCAAGGATGAGAGGAAATGCGATTGCCTGGAACACCCGGTTCCAATCCATATTCCAGATCCAGATGATCGTCGAGTGTTTGTCCAATTTGATTAAAAATTTGAAAAGGCGTGGATCGAGAAAAAATTTGAAATTTTAGCTTCTCTTTGGACTTTTAAACCTTTGAATTTTCAACTCTTTTGGAACAATGGACATTCAACTATATTGGACTCTTTTGGACTGCCATGCTGTAAATGAAATTTTGAAACTCAGAAGCTTTGAGGGGGTGGACTTATTAATTACTGAACTTTGTTTTATTATATTATTGTGTATTATTTTTTTATTATATTTCATGATCAATTTACGTCTTGATAAATAATTTGTTGTTATTAAGAACAAACAAGATTGCTACACGTAGCCAATGTACCCTGCCGCCGCATAAATGTTGAAAATTTACTTAATAAAATTTGAATAATTGAAATTGCATTGTGATATGATCAACTACAGATCATGACAAACAATCCTACAAAATTTCATAATAAAAAGCTTCGCCGAGCGAAGCATGATACGACCGTAACATGTTGAACCCTGTACGTTTTAGGCCCAATATGGATAGTCTATTGCTCTGGACACATCCAATATGGATAGTCTATTGCTCTGGACACATGCAGTCCCGTGCGGGGCCCGGGAGGCGAATAGGCCCGCAGCAGCGCTAAGCTTGTCGGTAAAAGTCCACTAAAGAGCGCTCAGAAACCTGACATCGGGGTCAGGCCGCTTTGCCCACAAAGCGACTGGGATGTGTGCCCCAGGTGGTTGAATGGGGCAGCCCTGACATCGAGAGATGCGGGGTCGTCAGGCGATAATGCGGAAAACCTGACCGCAAACCATAGTGGTGCACCGTGTTGGGAAAATGTCACGTTCCTCGCACGTTAAAGAACCCTGCTGCAGGTCTCGGTAAGAGTAGGACCCGTAGGATCCCCATGCAGGAGGCAAAATTTCCCGTCCCTACCCATCACTCCTTTTTCCAGTGGCAGTCAAAACTCTCCTACCCGATTGGCCTTGTGTCCCCATCTCCTCCACTTCATCATCATTTCATATTCATTGTATCACCACTTTCATGTTCATCTCCCGGATATAGCCGAAATCGCGCTGCTTGGGAGTAAAGCAATAACTAACTAACTAACTAACTGGACACATGCAGCCCATGGTGGACTGACAAAGGTTTTTGACACATGCTTCTATGATGGACTTGCGACCCAGGGGGTAAAAATATATTTTTTTAAATTTTGTATTCTACTCTTGAAAAGAATAATGTTTGGGGAAAAAATTTAAAATCGAACCAGAATTTTTTTAAATTATGATTACAGCCCCTAAGGTAATGAGCGAAAAAAGTGGGGGTCACAAATATGTATTCTTAAATTTAGAATCGCTAATTGGCAAAAATGAACTTGTAAATTTTTTTTTTAATCAGACCAGAAATAAAAAAGTTTCGATTTTGGCCCCTTTTGGTCCCTAATAACAACACAGTAAAAAAGGGGACACAAAAATATATCTACAACTTGACAAAAATAAACTTGCAAAAAAAATGTCAAAATCGGACAAGAATTTAAAAAGTTTCCATTTCGGCCCCTTTTTACGTTACAGGTAAAAAAGGGGTGGGGTCGCAATAATAAATCTTCAAATTTGGATTCCCTACTTGACAAAAATAAACTTTTCAAAAACAAACAAGAAATAAAAAAGATTTGATTACGGCATCTTTTGGACCCTAATTACAAAGCAAGTGAAAAAGGGGATAGTCGCATAAATTAATTCTCAAACTTGGATTCGCTACCTGACAAGAATAAAGTTGCAAATTTTTTTTCCAAAATCGGACCACGAATAAAAAAGTTTCGATTTTGGCCCCATTTGGCCCCTAATTATGTAATAGGGGAAAAAGGGGGTGGTGGTCGCAAAAATTAATTCTTAATTTTGTATCCGCTATTTGACAAGAACAAACATGCAACAAAAATTTTCAAAATCGGACCACAAATAAAAAAGTTATTATTTTGGCCCCTAATTACAAAATGGGGGAAAAAGGTGCCGCAAAAATTCATCAGGTTCAATCTTGTATTGTAAGAAACTATCTTGACAAATTTAACACCAATAGGCCAACTAGGACCAAAGTTATGGTGGAAACAAATAAAATATTTGAATTTTTTGCCACTTTTGGAACCCTTAGTTAGTTTAGTTAGTTATTGCTTTACTCCCAAGCAACTCGATTTCGGCTATATCCGGGAGATGAACATGAAAGCGGTGACCCAATGAACATGAAATGATGCTGAAGTGAAGGAAATGGGGACACAAGGCCAATCGGGTAGGAGAGTTTTGACTGCCACTGGAAAAAGGAGTGATGGGCAGGGACGGGAAATTTCGCCTCCCGCATGGGGATCCTACGGGTCCTACTCTTACCGAGACCTGCAGCAGGGTTCTTTAACGTGCGAGGAACGTGACATTTTTCCAAACACGGTGCACCACTATGGTTTGCGGTCAGGTTTTCCGCATTATCGCCTGACGACCCCGCATCTCTCGATGTCAAGGCTGCCCCATTCAACTACCTGGTGCACACATCCCAGTCGCTTTGTGGGCAAAGCGGCCTGACTCCGATGTCAGGTTTCTGAGCGCTCTGTAGTGGACTTCTACCGACAAGCTTAGCGCTGCTGCGGGCCTATTCGCCTCCCGGGCAAACTTTTTTAATAGTGGACCGATTTTGAAAACTGTTTTTGCATGTTTCTTCTTGTCAAAATAGCGGATTTGAGAATTAAATTTTTCTACCCCATCTTTTTCCCTTGTCATGTAATTAGGGGCCTAAAGGGACCAAAATCGAAACTTTTTTACTTGTGATCCGATTTTGAATTTTTTTTTTAATGTTTGTTCTTGTCAAATAGTGGATACAAAATTGAGAATTAATTTTTGCGACCCCTTTTTCCCCCTATTATGTAATAAGGGGCCAAAATCGAAACTTATTTATTTGTGGTCTAATTTTGATCTCCGTTGGGGAAAAAAATAATTCCTTTTAAAATGTGACAAGAAAGTCCACCAAAAGCTGCATGTGTCAAAAACCTCTGTCAGTCAACCATTGGCTGCATGTGTCCAGAGCATATTGGGTCTAAAACGTACAGGGTTCAACATGTTGCGGTCGTATCATGCTGCGAACGGCGAAGCTTCTTATTGACGAAATGTAAATTTTCACAAAGAGCAGTTAGTTAGTTAGTTATTGCTTTACTCCCAAACAGCACGATTTCGGCTATATCCGGGAGATGAACATGAAAATGATGATACAATGAACATGAAATGATGATGATGAAGTGGAGGAAATGGGGACACAAGGCCAATCGGGTAGGAGAGTTTTGACTGCCACTGGAAAAAGGAGTGATGGGTAGGGACGGGTTTTTTGCCTCCTGCATGGGGATCCTACGGGTCCTACTCTTACCGAGACCTGCAGCAGGGCTCTTTAACGTGCGAGGAACGTGACATTTTTCCAAACACGATGCACCACTATGGTTTGCGGTCAGGTTTTCCGCATTATCGCCTGATGATCCCGCATCTCTCGATGTCAGGGCTGCCCCATTCAACCACCTGGGGCACACATCCCAGTCGCTTTGTGGGCAAAGCGGCCTTACCCCGATGTCAGGTTTCTGAGCGCTCTTTAGTGGACTTTTACCGACAAGCTTAGAGCTGCTGCGGGCCTATTCGCCTCCCGGGCCCCCCACGGGACTTTTGGAACCCTAATTTTGAAACAAATAAAGGGGGAACCCCCAAAATCAATCCCAATCATCCTTGTATTGTAAGGAACATCACTGTCAAATTTCATAGCAATCTGATTACTAGAACTAAAGTTATTGTGGAAACAAACAAAAAAAGTAGTATTTTTGGCCCCTAATTTCTAAACGAAAATGGGGGGGACCCCCAAAATCAATCCCATTCATCCTTTTATGGAAAGGGACATCATTGTCAAGTTTCATAGCAATCGGATACCTGGAACTATTTCTCTTCGGTAAAATGAATATTTACTCAGCTTTCCTCCTGGAAGATTTCGTAAATACAATTTAGTTAGTTAGTTATTGCTTTACTCCCAAGCAGCACGATTTCGGCTATATCCGGGAGATGAACATGAAAATGGTGATACAATGAACATGAAACGATGATGAAGTGGAGGAAATAGGGACACAAGGCTAATCGGGTAGGCACTGGAAAAAAGGAGTGAAGGGTAGGGACGGGAAATTTAGCCTCCTGCATGGGGATCCTACGGGTCCTACTCTTACCGAGACCTGCAGCAAGGTTCTTTAACGTGCGAGGAACGTGACATTTTTCCCAACACGGTGCACCACTATGGTTAGCGGTCAGGTTTTCCGCATTATCGCCTGACGACCCCGCATCTCTCGATGTCAGGGCTGCCCCATTCAACCACCTGGGGCACACATCCCAGTCGCTTTGTGGGCAAAGTGGCTTGACCCGATGTCAGGTTTCTGAGCGCTCTTGAGTGGACTTTTACCGACAAGCTTAGCGCTGCTGCGGGCCTATTCGCCACCCGGAACCCCTATTTGCACCTGTAAGGTGATGTAAAATCCCACAACTTCGACCATATGAAGACTTTTGTAGAACTATAGATGCTGAAGCAGGAGTGTGGCATCGTAATTCATCTATCTCTTATCCCGTGCGGGGCCCGGGTGGCGAATAGGCACGCAGCAGAGCCAAGCTTGTCGCAAGAGGCGACTAAGGGTCTTGGGATTCTGACGTCGGGTCAGTGTTCAGCCCTTAGAGCGACAAAGTGTGTAAGCTAGGTGGCTGAATAGGGTGGCCCTCGTCCGCGGGGGTCGTCAGGTATATAATACGGAAACCCTGACCGCCGACCATAGTGGGCCAACGTATGTGGAGAGTGTCACGCTTCATGCACGTAAAAGACCCCTTTGTGGACCAAGTAGTGCACCACATAGGCTTAATTTGCCGCCCCTACCCACATCTCCCTTTTACCTGTGGTTCTTCAAAATTTACCGTTCCTTTGTGTCCTATTCAATCCCCATATTTCACTTATCATCATCATTTCATGGGTGAGTGAGTTGGTGTTTTACGCCCGTGCAACGGTATATAGGTTATTTACAGGCGATGAACATGAAAAGGATGATAAAATGAACATGAAATGATGATGATAAATGAAATATGGGGATGGGGTGGGAAACAAAGGACCGCTAAATTTTGAAGAACCACAGGAAAAGGGGAGAGGTGGGTAGGGGCGAAAAATTTAGCCTATGCGGTGCACTACTTGGCGGTCCACAAAGGGGTCTTTTACGTGCATGGAGCGTGGCACTCTCCACACACGTTGGCCCACTATGGTCGGCGGTCAGGGTTTCTGAATTATAGACCTGACAACCACCGCGGACGAGTGAGTGAGTGAGTTGGTGTTTTACGCCCGTGCAACGCTATATAGGTTATTTACAGGCGATGAACATGAAAAGGATGATAAAATGAACATGAAATGATGATGATAAATGAAATATGGGGATGGGGTGGGAAACAAAGGACCGGTAAATTTTGAAGAACCACAGGAAAAAGGGGAGAGGTGGGTAGGGTCGGAAAATTTAGCCTATGTGGTGCACTACTGGGCGGTCCACAAAGGGGTCTTTTACGTGCATGAAGCGTGGCACTCTCCGCACACGTTGGCCCACTATGGTCGGCGGTCAGGGTTTCCGTATTATAGACCTGACAACCCCCGCGGACGAGGGCCACCCTATTCAGCCACCTAGGGTACACACTTGGTCGCTCTGTGGGCTGAGCACTGACCCGACGTCAGAATCCCAAGACCCTTAGTCGCCTCTTACGACAAGCTAGGCTCTGCTGCGGGCCTATTCGCCCCCCGGGACGAAAAATTATTGTAAAATTTCACAGCATTTGGTAAACCAGAAGAAAAGTTATTGTGGGAACAAACAAGAAAGTAGCATATTTCGCCTTTTTGGCCTCTAATTTCTAAACAAATATAGGGGGACCCCAAAATCATTCCCATCCATCCTTTTATGGTAAGGAACATCACTGTCAAATTTCATAACAATCCAAACACTAAAACTAAAATTATTGTGTATACACTAAAGTTAACAGACAATGCCAACGACGACGACGACGACAGCATCATACCATTATACGTCCGCATTTTTTTTGCAGTCGTTTAAAATCTGAAACTTTAACCAACCAGTAATGTTTAAAATCCTTGACATATGTTGGACTCGAACTTGTGATGAAAGTCGAGTGTCTTAATCACTAAGCCACCACAACTAACATCCAATTTAATTTATATTAAACCAGTGTTTTCACCCAATTGTGACAGAGATGTAGCACAAGAATAGTTCCTAAAAGATTTTGAAATATACCACTTTGAAACAAAATAATTTTGTTGTTCAAATGATTACTAATAAAAGTTAAGAGACGCAAACAGATTTATTTTTGAGTTAGTTAGTTATTGCTTTACTCCCAAGCAGCGCGATTTCGGCTATATCCGGGAGATAAACATGAAAGTGCTGATACAATGAACATGAAATGATGATGAAGTGGAGGAAATGGGACACAAGGCCGATCGGGTAGGAGAGTTTTGACTGCCACTGGAAAAAGGAGTTATGGGTAGGGACGGGAAATTAAGCCTCCTGCATGGGGATCCTACGGGTCCTACTCTTACCGAGAACTGCAGAAGGGTTCTTTAACGTGCGAGGAACGTGACATTTTTCCCAACACGGTGCACCACTATGGTTTGCGGTCAGGTTTTCTGCATTATCGCCTGACGACCCCGCATCTCTCGATGTCAGGGCTGCCCCATTCAACCACTTTGGGCACACATCCCAGTCGCTTTGTGGGCAAAGCGGCCTGACCCCGATGTCAGGTTTCTGAGCGCTCTTTAGTGGACTTTTACCGACAAGCTTAGCGCTGCTGCGGGCCTATTCGCCTCCCGGGCCCTGCACGGGACCTTTTATATTAAATATTTTATTGTATAAATATTGAACTTTTTACAGATTAAGGGGTTCTTACTGTGATTCCTGAAAATATTGTTAGTCTGTTACGTGTATGTTACTCGAAGTGCATTTTTTTCTACTTAATCAGGTCCTGTCTGCCTGAAAAAAGGGTCGGTACGTAGGTAGGCATTTTTTTTTACCTTGAGTTAATGCATGGGATGTAGATTTCAAGTTTAACAGTGCTTAATCAAAAATGGCAATAAAAAGGCTAAGGTCGGCATGAAAAACTAGGATGAGTAGAAAAATCTGAAACACACATTTTTTTACACCTAAAGAGAATATATACATGTTATATGATATTCTAAATTTTGATGAATTCTATATTTATCATTCCAGAACAACTCGTGTTTTATGGAACTGCGCATTGGAGATCCAATGAAAGGAAGGTCTCTGAAAATAAAATTCTGGCGACAAAACATGGATCTAATAAACGAAGTAGAAAATGCAAGTATATGCATCATAATTAATAACATTCTTGTTTTTAGGGATATGATTCTGATAATGTTCCACTTTGGACAATCAAACCATCAGAAGTTTTGAAATCCTGATGTATCAAAATCTATTATTAGTTAGTTATAAAGTGTAAAATCAATCCCTTTTATCCTTTTATGGTATGAAACATTGTAAAATTTCACAGCATTTAGTAAACAGATTAAAAAGTACACAGACAATCGTTACATAGTAGTGTCGATTACATTTAAGCCATTCTCCCAGTGCCTTCGTAATTGAGAGGTATAAACTGCTAATATGAACACATGTTCACTTATTATACGGGGGTATTAGCAGTTTATACAAACAAAGTAGGGAGTATATTGGAAACACCCTCTCTGTCTGTCCGTCCGTCTACATAACTTGTAAGCGCTTCTCCTCCTAAACCACTTGATTGATTTTGTTCTTGAGGTTATTTTTGGCGTTACAGATCGCGTCCAATATGTAGCGGGGGTGGGGGGTATCTTTTTGTGAGCTCGCTCACAGTATTACTTGTTTAACTTTAAATGTGCATTATTTTCACCAGAAAGCCAACTAACAGCAATGGAACGAAGTGGAGAAGTGAGGTTCAGTTTAGAAATTGTGAGGATGATGGATCCCCACAGTAATGATCCCTCTTAACCTGTTTCTGGACGATACAGCGACGCATAAAAGTAAGCAGTGGATGCCACTGCGCTACATTCAAATGCAAATGTCAGGTAAGGTCACATGGAGTAAAACAATTCTTGTCTAGCATTGACTTGATTAAATAAAGGTTATGAAATGGATATTTTAGTAAAATCTTTGAATTTAGTCTTCTTTGGTAAAAATATTGATAATTTGATACTTACTTTAAAATGTTAATTGCCTTTTTATACTTATGTCATTTTTGAGCATTACAGCGGTCAAGTGTGTCGGTTTTGTGTGATGATACATCATCAAATCAAGTGTTTGACGTGTTGTGTCGGATTTAAAATCGACATACTTGATTTTTTTACATCAGTCGATGGATGCTTCTTAGCTAGCTGTCAGTAACTTCGAGTGTTCTCAAGAGAGTATCTTTACGTCCCGTTAATTACCTGTTGTCCTTTTGTCTCAGATACTCTCTTGTTGAATTGAACTTCTATCGATTTGATTTTTACTGTGTGTTAGTTTGTGCTTTGTTATTGATTATCATTAGGGGGAAGGTTGGCGCAAAAAAACTAGTTTAACCCCGCCACATTTTAATGTGCCTGTCCTAAGCCAGGAATCTTTATCAAAGCTTATGTTTGTATTTAGTCGAATTTTTGTTAATTGTTTTTTGTCAAGAAGAGGGTCTTTCAATGCACTTTGGGACTGGGCTTGAATCATATGTATTTTATTTTCAATCCAGGGGCCAATTGAAAAACAGCGAGCAGCGACCGCTGGTCAAATTGAAGGCTGCTGGCTGTTTTCCATTGTGGATATTTAAAATATACGTTTATAATGTAGGTTGTGTCGCGTACACTTATTCCACATCTCATTTTCTTCTATAGGTAATCTATCTATTACGAAGCTCACTTTGTAAACATGATTGCGACGACCCTAAATCCTCTTTGTAAAAAAAGTAAGGGCTTTTCCATAAATGAGTAGGTGGGTGGGTTTGAAGGCACTTTTTCCAGACCCCATCACGCACACAAATGTATATAAAGTTTATGAATAGGAATAATGTGTGGAGTGTGCCACGCTTCGTGCACGTAAAAGACCCCTTTGTTCACCGCCAATTAGTGTACCACATAGGCTTAATTGTCCATCCCTACCAACCTCTCCCCTTTTCCTGTGGTTATTCAAAATTTACCGGTCTTTTCTTTCCCATCTCACCCCCATATTTCCTTTATAATTATCATTTTATCACCCTTTATACTGTTCATCACCTTTACATAACCTTTATAGCGTTCCACGGGCGTTGTTAACACCAGCTTACTCACAATTATTTCTACAAAATAATTTTAAGCCTCTCAACGGCTATTTTTGTTTTCAAAAACAAATAAGGAAGACGGTGATGTTTTGTTTTATATTTTATGAAAACTAAAATAACAAGGGTTAATCAGGCTGCCTCAGAACCAATCGGGATAGCATGAAAAGCAAAAAAACATGAAATGAAAAAAATGATAATGTAAAGTTCAGGATCAAAATAGTGCAAGTGGCAATTTTATCAATAGTTATTGCTTTATCCCCAAGCAGCACGATTTCGGCAAACATCAAAATGGTGATGCAATGAACATGAAATGATGACGAAGTGGAGGAAATGGGGACACAAGGCCAATCGGGTAGGGGAGTTTTGACAGGAAAAAGGAACTTTATCAACATATCATATAAATCTGAAAAACACAGCAATTTTATATTTAGAGAAACAAAATACCCAACAAAGAAGAAAAATAGCAGATTTGGAAGACCAAGTGATATCATGGAAATTGCACAACTCAAGAGCAGACGACTCACTGCTTTTATTAGACAGTTTTGACAGTGATGAGGACGCAAAATATGAAATCCGCAAAAAACTTGCGTCACCCATTAATGTGAAAAATGCAACAGTTGATGTTACCGCAAACAAAACCTCAACCGAGGAAATGAAGCCGACACAAAAGGTTCGCGGTGATAAACATGATAAAGATGTACCGATTCAACATAAGGATATCAAAACCGGATATCGTAACGCTGGCAACAAATCACAAAGCACGAAGGTCGCCACCACTACAAACAGCTCTTCTTTACGTAAAGGACACAAAGTAACTATCATAGGCACATCATATACAAAATTTGTCAGCAGAAACTTGCTAAAGAACCAAAGAGTTGAAATTGTTAAAGTGATGAAGTATACAATAGATGAAACAAAACAGTATCTTAACAGTTCAAAAAGTGAGAAACTAAGCGATTCCGATGCAATCTTTCTACATCTTTTGTGCAATGATCTAGAGCAAAGGAGTGCAGAACAGTGTACTGCAGAATTAATTGATATTATCGACAATATCAAAGGAAAGTGCCCGAAATCAAAAGTGATCGTCTCACTTAGTTTGCCAAGAAAATCAAACGAATTCAACAGAAAAGTGGAAAAAATGAACATACTTATCAAAGAAGAGTTACACAAGAGAGGGCAAATAACAACAGTGTGTGACAACAGTAATCTCTTTTATCGCGGAAGGGCAGCATATGGCGTCTTGAATAGTGACAAACATCTCAGCAGAAATGGAACATTGAAGTTTAGTGCAAACATTCGCCAAACTCTGAGGGAAGCGTTACAACTTAATGAATATAAGGACCAACATCGAGTTAATGACAGAAACAGTTATGAGGTGTCAAGATACAACTACCAGTGGGGAAGAAGACAATGGTATTTAAATAGTAGTTCCAAAATGACAATTAAACATTGTAAATATTTAAAGATAGGCAGTTGGAATGTACATGGTTTGAAATCTAAAATTTTTGATAAGACATAAGATAATGCATTTTTGAATGAAATAGAACAGTATGATTTATTCGGCATGATTGAAACAAAAATAAGCCATGATGATATTTTAGTTTTTGAAAATTAAAAAACATTTAATGTTTTTCGACCCTTAGAAGAAGGGTTTCCAACTTCGGGAGGCATTTCGGAAAACAAAATCCAGTGAGATACAATGGATTAAGTTATCCAAGGAATTTTTAAGATTTGATAGAGATGTATTTTTGTGCTTCATATATTTGCCACCATCAAATTCGGCATTTTCAATTAGACATAATTTAGATATAATGAGCAGTTTAGAACATGATTTGATGATTTTTAGTAATAAGGGTGAAATTGTAATATGCGGTGACACAAACGCAAGAACTGGTAGAGAGCTAGATACACTTGATAATGATAATATCAGTGGACTTTGCTGTTGAAAAGTTAAATAAGATCTTTCATGAAGCTTGTGAAAAGTCTCTGAAAAAGAAAAGAGCGACACATAAAGGAACATCTAAGACAAATATATAAAAAAAAACATGAATGGTTTGATAATGATCTCTTCATGATGAAGAGAGAATTGATCAGAAAAAGTGAGCAATACGCTAAAAACCCAAAAGATCCATCAATTAGGGGATCTTTCTTCAAATATAGAAAAATGTTTAGTAAAGCTTGTAAGAAAAAATGTAAAGATTTCAAGTCACAAATTATTGAGCAGTTAAACAACTTGTACGACAAAGATCCTAATTCTTACTGATCATTGTTTAACAAGCTGAAGGAAGATAAAAAATCTGACCCTAGTGAACAAATCTCAGATATGGACTGGGTTCAATATTTCATAGAACGGTTGAGTGTAAAGAGTGCATTTAAATCCACAAATGATCTTTATACTAGACTCCTAGATACTATTGCTTCTCAGAAAACATTCTCTGATTTGGATTTTAGATTTACAGAAAAAGAAGTCTTATCGGGAATAAAAAGTTTAAAAATAAGAAATCAGCAGGTCTTGATCAAATAACAAGTTATCGCACGGAAACCAAATGTCCCCAGACGACGACGACGACGACATCGCCATAACATTATACGATCGCAAAAATTTTGCGGTCGTATAATCAAGAGGCTCCCAGGAGCCTGAATCGCTCACCTGGTCTTGATGTGAACCCTATTAAGACTTTTGTATAGCTAAATGAGCTGAATGTTTAAGCAAGAAAAGGCTTTTCTCTATCTTTAATAGTTTTCATTCTGTAGGCCAAAAACACTATTTTTTGCCTTGAAGGGACTGTAACCCCTATAAAGGGTCTTCTGACAACTTCACAGCTATGGAGATTTTTGTAGAGCTTAATGAGCTGAACATTTAAGCAAGCAACAGCTTTTCCCTATTTGCAATACATTTGCAATACATGTAGTTTTCATTCTATAGACCAAAACACTATATTTTGCCTTGAAGGGGCTGTAACCCCTATAAAGGGTCATCTGACAACTTCAACCCTATTGAGACTTTTGTAGAACTAAATGAGCTGAACATTTAAGCAAGCAATAGCTTTTCTCTATCAGCAATAGTTTTCATTCTATAGGCCAAAAACACTATTTTTCCCCTTTAAGGGGCCGTAACCCCTATAAGGGGTCATCTGAAAACTTTGACCCTATGGAGACTTTTGTAGAGCTAAATGATCTGAATATCTAAGCAAGCAACAGCTTTTCTCTATCTGCAATAGTTTTCATTCTATAGGCTAAAAACACTATTTTTCGCCTTTAAGGGGCTGTAACCCCTATAAGGGGTCATCTGACAACTTCGACCCTATGGAGACTTTTGTAGAGCTAAATGATCTAAACATTAAAGCAAGCAACAGCTTTTCTCAATCTGCAATAGTTTTCATTCTATAGGCCAAAAACACTATTTTTGCCTTTAAGGGGCCATAACCCTTATAAGTTGTCATCTGAAAACTTCCACCCTATGAAGACTTTTGTAGAGCTAAATGAGCTGAACATTTAAGCAATCAACAGCTTTCCTCTATCTGCAATAGTTTTCATTCTATAGGCCAAAAACTCTATTTTTTGCCTTTAAGGGCCATAACCCCTATAAGGGGTCATCTGACATCTTCGACCATATGGAGACTTTTGTAGAGCTAAATAAGCTGAACATTTAAGAAAGCAACAGCTTTTCTCTATCTGCAATAGTTTTCATTCTATATGCCAAAAACACTATTTTTTGCCTTTAAGGGGCCATAACCCTTGTAAGGGGTCATCTGACAACTTTGACACAATGGAGACTTTTGTAGAGCTAAATGAGCTGAACATTTAAGAAAGCAACAGCTTTTCTCTATCTGCAATAGTTTTCATTCTATAGGCCAAAAACACTATTTTTTGCCTTTAAGGGGCCATAACCCTTATAAGGGGTCATCTGACAACTTTGACCCTATGGAGACTTTTGTAGAGCTAAATGAGCTGAACATTTAAGCAAGCAACAGCTTTCCTCTATCTGCAACAGTTTTCATTCTATAGGCCAAAAACACTATTTTTCGCCTTTAAGGGGCCGTAACCCCTATAAGGGGTCATCTGACAACTTCGACCTTATGGAGACTTTTGTAGAGCTAAATGAGCTGAACATTTAAGCAAGCAACAGTTTTTCTCTATCTGCAATAGTTTTCATTCTATAGGCTAAAAACACTATTTTTCGCCTTTAAGGGGCTGTAACCCCTATAAGGGGTCATCTGACAACTTCGACCCTATGGGTGAGTGAGTGAGTAAGTGAGTTGGTGTTTTACGCCCGTGCAACGCTATATAGGTTATTTACAGGCGATGAACATGAAAAGGATGATAAAATGAACATGAAATGATGATGATAAATGAAATATGGGGATGGGGTGGGAAACAAAGGACCGGTAAACTTTGAAGAACCACAGGAAAAAGGGGAGAGGTGGGTAGGGTCGGAAAATTTAGCCTATGTGGTGCACTACTGGGCGGTCCACAAAGGGGTCTTTTACGTGCATGAAGCGTGGCACTCTCCACACACGTTGGCCCACTATGGTCGGCGGTCAGGGTTTCCGTATTATAGACCTGACAACCCCCGCGGACGAGGGCTACCCTATTCAGCCACCTAGGGTACACACTTGGTCGCTCTGTGGGCTGAGCACCGACCCGACGTCGGAATCCCAAGACCCTTAGTCGCCTCTTACGACAAGCTAGGCTCTGCTGCGGGCCTATTCGCCACCCGGGCCCCGCACGGGAGACTTTTGTAGAGCTAAATGATCTGAACATTTAAGCAAGCAACAGCCTTCCTCTATCTGCAATAGTTTTCATTCTATAGACCAAACACACTATTTTTTGCCTTTAAGGGGTCATCTGACAACTTTGACCCCATGGAGACTTTTGTAGAGCTAAATGATCTGAATATCTAAGCAAGCAACAGCTTTTCTCTATCTGCAATAGTTTTCATTCTATAGGCCAAAAACACTATTTTTTGCCTTTAAGGGGCCATAACCCTTAAAAGGGGTCATCTGACAACTTTGACCCTATGGAGACTTTTGTAGAGCTAAATGAGCTGAACATTTAAGCAAGCAACAGCTTTCCTCTATCTGCAATAGTTTTCATTCTATAGGCCAAAAACACTATTTTTCGCCTTTAAGGGGCCGTAACCCCTATAAGGGGTCATCTGACAACTTCGACCTTATGGAGACTTTTGTAGAGCTAAATGAGCTGAACATTTAAGCAAGCAACAGCTTTTCTCTATCTGCAATAGTTTTCATTTTATAAGCCAAAAACATGAAAAAACGCTATTTTTCTCCTTTAAGGGGCTGTAACCCCTGACATCTGACAACTTCGACGAAATGGACATTTTTGTAGAACTTTTGATGCTGAAGAAGTAGGGTGGCATCAGATTTCATCTTTATCTTATACTTTTTGATTTACAAGCCAAAAACAGTAGTCTGACCCTCCTGGTCTATTTTTAGTAACGGTGGCCATGTTTTTTGACGGATCAAAAATCAAAACACAAGTTTTGTGCAGGACACCCTAAGGACCACTCACACCAAGTTTCATTAAATTCTGTTCAGTAGTTTCAGAGGAGAAGATTTTTGTAAAATGTTAACAGACGACGACAGACGACGACGGACGCCAAGTGATGGCAATAGCTCACATGGACCTTCAGTCCAGGTGAGCTAAAAATGAGATGTTAAGATATAGCTGTAACTTTACATTACCATGTATTGTCAAATTGTTTAATTTAATATTATCAAAGGGATGTTACCCAAAAGAATGGAAAAAGAGTTTTATAAGACCAATTTTTAAAGGTGGAGAACAACTTGATCCATCAAATTATAGAGGTGCTGCTATTATGTCATGTCTTGCTAAGTTATTTAGTTTTTTGTTAAACGAGAGATTACAAAAATATCTAGATGTCAATAACATCATTGACTGTACTCAAATTGGTTTTCAGCCTAAGGCAAGAACTGTAGACCATATGTTTGTTTTACGTACTATTATTGAGAAATATACACAGAATAGGTCAAAACTTTATACATGTTTTGTCGATTTTGCAAAAGCATTTGATACCATCTTACATCCTATGCTCTTTTACAAGATTTGTAAATTAGGTATAAATGGAAATTTTTTCAATATTTTGAAAGATATGTACTCAAAAAATGAAGTCAATATTAAAATTGGAAATAGACTCACAGAGAGTATTAACCCAGAAATCGGTGTTCGTCAGTATTAACCCAGAAATCGGTGTTCGTCAGGGTGATAATATCAGCCCTAACTTATTTAAGGTGTATATTAATGACCTACCCACATTTTTAAAGGGTAGCACAGATGGCATTAGTATTAATAATAAATTGTCTTTTATATGCAGACGATTTGATTTTATTGTCAACATCGGAAAAAGGTTTACAAGAATGAGTGAGTGAGTTGGTGTTTTACGCCCGTGCAACGCTATATAGGTTATTTACAGGCGATGAACATGAAAAGGGTGATAAAATGAACATGAAATGATGATGATAAATGAAATATGGGGTGGGAAACAAAGGACCGGTAAATTTTGAAAAACCACAGGAAAAGGGGAGAGGTGGGTAGGGGCGGAAAATTTAGCCTATGTGGTGCACTACTTGGAGGTCCACAAAGGGGTCTTTTACGTGCATGAAGCGTGGCACTCTCCACACACGTTGGCCCACTATGGTCGGCGGTAAGGGTTTCCGTATTATAGACCTGACAACCCCCGCGGACGAGGGCCACCCTATTCAGCCACCTAGGGTACACACTTGGTCGCTCTGTGGGCTGAGCACTGACCCGACGTCAGAATCCCAAGACCCTTAATCGCCTCTTACGACAAGCTAGGCTATGCTGCGGGCCTTTTCGCCACCCGGGCCCCGCACGGGACTTTACAAAAATGTCTCAATAAGTTAGATATATATTGTAAAGAAAATGGGCTGATTGTTAACATTAAAAAGACAAAAATTTTAGTGTTTTGTAAAAGTGGAAAAGTGTCTAATTTAAAATTTTATCATGACAACAAAGAAATAGAACATACCAAAAGTTATAAATATCTTGGAATAGTTTTTACTACTAGTGGTACGTTTACTCATTGTCAAGCTGATTTGTACAAACGTACATTAAAAGCACAGTTTAAGATGTTAAAAGGTTTTGGAAGTGTTAAACCAAAACCGAACACTCTTTTACATCTTTTTGACCATATGATAAAACCTATTTTACTTTATGGTTCTGAAATTTGGGGAACAATTAATTCAGTTCAACAACAAAAGAGGCTTGGTGTACCAGTGCCTTAGCTTCTCTGTACAGAGAACCCTACTACAGGAGAAAAAGTGCGGGTTGAGTCACATATCAACAAAATCCACCTGACCATGGATCAATTTAGGTTTTCATGCCGCCTGTGCATGTTCCGTTGTGACAAACGGTCCGACTTCTCGTCACATTGGATTAACTTTAAACCACATGAGAACCAGAGGGAAGCTTTGGGAAGTTCCTATAGTGGTGACCCCAGTTACATGGAATTTAACAACACCCCATATGTCATCACCCTTGGTAGAGACTATGTCCAGTGGACCCCAGAGATGAGCTCCGCCCGCTGGACTAGTCGTAGCAGAACATCAGCTAGTTCTAGAACTCCTAACACCAATGTTCGTACCGCCTCCACCTTGAGTAATCCACGTGCTACTGTACTAGTTCCATGGAGTCCAACCCGTCCGTCCATAAATTCATTTCCTTCCCATACTATTACGCAACCAGAATACCTCTCAACACCAATTACACCTGCCGCTACACCATATCTTCAGTACTTGCCTATGGGTCCACCCATGACACCCTCCATGTTAACCCAACCAGTCTCCATAGAAACATCTATCAATTCTACATCAGATCAACCTCGCCGTACCTCAACACCGGTCTCAGAAACTTTTAACTGTAGCATGGAATCGCTGAGCTCTCCCGTCAGACGTGTCATAACAGCTGATGCCCAGGAGGATCTTCTACCTGACCTCATGGGATTAGACACTACATTCACAATACCAGAGGCACCATGTCATTACAACAATAACAATAACATTATCAACAAGGTTAATGACAACAACGACAGTAGTAATATCAACAAGGGTAATGATAATAACGACAACACCAGTCAACAAATCCTCGACACTATGGAGCAAATACTACTCAACCAACAAAATCACAGTAATCTCTTACAGGACTTAACATCAGCTATTTGTTGCCTCAGGGGTCAGGTTAGGCAGCAAGAGCGCACTTTAAGCAGGCAACAGAGAGCCATAGACCGTCTTAATCAAGGATTCAATGTTCGTAGAACAGGTACTGCACGTCGATGCATTCCTTACTGTAAAGGCAAAGCCCCAAAGACACAGATGAAGTCAGTCGTCAAGAAACTAGACCAGTAACTTTTTTGGACTTATATTTTAGGGCATATTGTAAACTTGTTTTTTTTTCAAAAAAAAAAAATAGGTAAAGTAAAAATTTTAGGGGTTAATTCTAAATATTTAAGAGTAAATTTTATAGTGGAAAATTTTTGAATGAAATTGTTTAAATCAAATTTGTATTTTTTTTTTTAGCTTTAAAAATTAGAGGTCCCGTGCGGGGCCCGGGAGGCGAATAGGACCGCAGCAGCGCTAAGCTTGTCGGTAAAAGTCCACTAAAGAGCGCTCAGAAACCTGACATCGGAGTCAGGCCGCTTTGCCCACAAAGCGACTGGGATGTGTGCCCCAGGTGGTTGAATGGGGCAGCCCTGACATCGAGAGATGCGGGGTCGTCAGGCGATAATGCAGAAAACCTGACCGCAAACCATAGTGGTGCACCGTGTTGGGGAAAAATGTCACGTTCCTCGCACGTTAAAGAACCCTGCTGCAGGTCTCGGTTAGAGTAGGACCCGTAGGATCCCCATGCAGGAGGCAAAATTTTCCGTCCCTACCCATCACTCCTTTTTCCAGTGGCAGTCAAAACTCTCCTACCCGATTGGCCTTGTGTCCCTATTTCCTCCACTTCATCATCATTTCATGTTCATTGTATCACCATTTTCATGTTCATCTCCCGGATATAGCCGAAATCGTGCTGCTTGGGAGTAAAGCAATAACTAACTAACTAACTAACTAAAAATTAGAGAATTTAGAAAATTTCTTGGTATACTCAAGTAATTCGACCTCTGTATTTACGTAAAATTGTGCAGAATATAATACTTCCATATACAGTTCATTTCCTCACATATATCATGTTGTTGTCAGGTGCTTCCTTGTTGTCCATATCTGAAAGTGAAAAGTACATAATGTTAAAGCAATTTTTTTAAAGTAAGATTTGTTTTTATGTGATTTGTATACATGTATATTTATTCATTTCAAATACAGACACATCTTATTACATGAAACTTAAACACATTATAATTAGTAAACTTACCCATCAGTGTCAGATTATAAATACATGTAGGTAGATCTCGTTGGTATCTCAACTAGTAGTAATATGTACATGTTTAGTCAGGTGCAGCAATGTAAGTTGTAACTGAAATAGAAAAATTTTATGATTACATGATTATGTCATATTTTTTAATGAGTATAGAATGTTTTATATATTTGCGGGACGCAAATAATAAAAAAAGGGGGGGGGGTAAAATGTTAGGAGTGACTTTGCTCGTATTAGTATGTTATTGTGGAATGAGAGTTCATGCATTACTGTTTTGCCAAGTTTGTATACATGTGCGTAATGATGTATGTTTGTAACTTGTAAATTGTTGAATTACTTATTGATAGGAATTGTAAATGATAGCCAAGTTCAAATGGAATAGTAATTATATATATTTATTAAAGACATTTTATATATTCATAGTTCAATGTTGGAAATTGAATGTAAACAAAGTATACCATGCAGATCGTCTGCTGAATGCCATGTGGTTTCCATGTGCTTTCTAACTTCTATGGCATGTATGTCACTTATAAGTTGTAGTTTTCGTACGATTGTTGTTATAATTGCCGTATGATGTAAATAAATTATATCTGTATGTTCATCTTCACATGTAGAAGTAATTGTCCGTCAGATTTTCACGTATTACGAATGTTTTCCCAAGTATTTCTCCAGCCGATGTTATAAGCACCTGTCCATTTTCATGAATGAAGTAACACATGCGCAATGATTGATTTTTCCTTCCGATCATCGATAATTGATATTTAGTACGATGTTCATTGTTTTCACACTATTATATGTATTTAACTTAAATCCATAGTCATATCCTTCAATCACTGTCCACTTTGTAGTTGATGTTAACGTCTATTTTTCTCGGAATAGTTCATAGTCGACCGCAAGCATTTCTACTTTCACTTTTGATTTTATTGTTGTATGTAAATTAGTTGCGCAGAAAATCGAATCGTCTTTTTAGATACCAAGAATATTGTAATTTTTTTTTTATTTTCCACTATTAGAAATTGTGAAATTATTGTAGTTTTACTTAATTATTAATAAGATAATTTATTATATTTATTTTATATTAATCTAAATTAATTTTGTAAACTTTGTTGGGTCCATCCAACAATCCAACCTTCCAACGTCCAACTTTGTGGGATTTTAGTTCAAGTGACGTAATTTTACGCTGTAAGTCAGTCTTGCTTAGGCCAAACAAAAATATCATTAGCTTCTCAGGCCCCGCCGCGTCTCCCTAAAACCCGCCGCATTCGTTGTTTTTTATCATATATAAAAAAAAATAAAAATCGGCAGTTCCGCGTCCCGCCCGGAAATTTTTCGCGTCTGTTTCCGTTACCGGTAAAATTTATGATTGCGATCTTAATCAGCGAAACGTTTACATGAACACGCTTTAGCACGTTGCGTGGTGATTTAAATCTACATAGTTTTTTTACTTCCGCCTCATGGCATCGTCTTTGGTGTCATGTCAAGTCCTCTCGGGAGGAAAAACAATAATACCGTGGACAATTCATTGCGATTATATGACAGAGAGTACGCTTGGGGATTTGTTAAATTCAATTAAAGCCGACAATGCAGCAGCCTTGCAAAAAAAAAAAAAGGAGCCGCCCTGCCTCGTCAAAAAATTTTAAAAATGGAGAAGCAACAATTTTTTTAAGAAAAAAACAAAGAAAATAAAAAAAAGGTTCCTCCCTGCCTCATCAAAAAATTTGAAAAATGGCCTGAGAAGCTAATGATTTTTTTTATGTGGCCTTAAACTTTTGGCTTGAACAGTTAGTGTTTTTTTGTAGAGATATTTTATCTACATATTTATGGTTAAATTTTTGATACGTTTTCGTCAGAAAACGTTTTATTTCACGTTCTAAAGTAATTTTTGTAAAGCGGACTCTTAGGAGCCGGTTTCCTAACTTTTGATTATTTGCTTTGGCAGTAGATTTAGTTAATAATTTCACTTATTTTTATTTAAATTTGCATTTGCAGGCAAAGCTTTAGGTTAAATTGTTAAAGTGTTAAATTGTTCTAGTTGTTTTTATAAATAGGAATAAATAGGAATCTTTGGCTTTAGGAATAATTTCTTTAAGGAAAAGAAATTATTTAAACACATGGAATAGTTGAAGGACAACATTCTATAAAATAAAATATAGAAATATAATAGAAAAGATCTATATTATTCTTAACATTGTCCCGTGCGGGGCCCGGTGGCGAATAGGCCTGCAGCAGAGCCTAGCTTGTCGTAAGAGGCGACTAAGGGTCTTGGGATTCTGACGTCGGGTCAGTGCTCAGCCCACAGAGCGACCAAGTGTGTACCCTAGGTGGCTGAATAGGGTAGCCCTCGTCCGCGGGGGTTGTCAGGTCTATAATACGGAAACCCTGACCGCCGACCATAGTGGGCCAACGTGTGTGAAGAGTGCCACGCTTCATGCACGTAAAAGACCCCTTTGTGGACCGCCAAGTAGTGCACCACATAGGCTAAATTTTTCGCCCCTACCCACCTCTCCCCTTTTCCTGTGGTTCTTCAAAATTAACCGGTCTTTTGTGTCCCACCCCATCCCCATATTTCATTTATCATCATCATTTCATGTTCATTGTTTCATCCTTTTCATGTTCATCGCCTGTAAATAACCTATATAGCGTTGCACGGGCGTAAAACACCAACTCACTCACTCACTCAATTACAGCTTTCATTATACAATTTTGGAAAAACCAGCATAAAGAAAAGTTTTTGAAAATTCCCAATTGATTATTAAAATCAACTGTGTAAATTTCTTTTTTTCATCGAAGTTGAAAAAGCTTTTCCTAGATAAAGTAATAAGAAAACTGAAGTTTTTTTCAAAGATAATGTCTGATAATTTGGATACTATCGTTACATTTGAAAGTCTTGAAGACTTGATGCTAGTGTATGCACATATCATAGAACTTCACCAATGTCATTTTAACAAAAGTACATTTCAAATGTATTTAATGTCAAAGACAGCAAAAGAGTTTCTTAAGACATTTTGTGATGTTCTAAACATCAAGTACAAATTAGAGTTTCATTAAATAAAGAAAAGAAATGAGGAAAAGGATAAATCAAAATAAATAAAAAGTTTTAAAAAATGAAAAAATAAATAAATAATGGGAAATATAAAAAAAATGATATGATTAGAATATGTGTTTGCGAATAAAGGTAATAACAAAACTACCGAACTTGAATGATCAATCTCATAGTCCAGAGAAAATGACAAAAACGAATCAGTCATACCGGAGAATCGGTGGATCGCAATGGTCCTGACTTGGTACAGGCGTTTCAAACGATATGGTGGATTGAACCAGGTTTTATGGCGCCAAACCTCCTTCTTCCATTGCGATCTTAGGATCCGGTAATGACCATAGAACACAACATAGGCTTGTTTTGTTCGTGGAATACAGGACTAGTAAAAATATTACGAAATGGGATATAAATCCATCCCCTGCTCAACAACCTCCTAAGATATAGAAGGCAGCGCTTATAAAGAGTATCATATGTTTCTATATCATCTAACGAAAGCAAGACCTGCCTAATTGCTACTGGAGTCCCATGATCTTTTCTTTTTTTCAGAATGCTATGTGTTTTGGGGGGAAAAGCCGGAATTTTTACTAGCGGAAATTGAGTTTAGCCATAACTTCTATCACATGAAAAAGCAAAATTAACGAATAAATGATTTTCTGTCTATTTATATATTTCTTTACTAATATTTAGTTATTTAATATATTTATTATTTTTCATTTCAAAACTAACACTGTATAATTTATATATAATTTTTTCACCTGTACTTGTTTAATGTCAACGGTTGAACTCGCGGTTGAATTTGAAATTCACCGGAAATATTTGACGCATCTGTAAATTGTGCTGTTATTTGACACCAACAAGATGTGGGGCATATAAACTGAGATTGCAAGTTAATAAATTATTAAAAGTCAATCATGGGCAGAGTAGACGATCGCGTGAGGTGTTTTACGCCCGTGCAACGCTATATAGGTTATATACAGGCGATGAACATGAAAAGGATGATAAAATGAACATGAAATGATGATGATAAATGTAATATGGGGGTGGGATGGGACACAAAGGACCGGTCAATTTTGAAGAACCACAGGAAAAAGGGAGAGGTGGGTAGGGGCGAAAAATTTAGCCTATGTGGTGCACTACTTGGCGGTCCACAAAGGGTTCTTTTACGTGCATGAAGCGTCAAACAGCAAATAGCTATCCTGAGAAAAAAGGCTACAGCATCAGTGCCATTGTTGCATCGCTAGAGACCTGGGACGAATCCATATCCCGACACCAAGTAAGATACTGGTGCAAGGCCTTTGACAGGGGAGAGATCAACGAGTATACGGTGACCCAACCAAGCAAAGATGTCCAGGTTAGAAAAGTCTTCGTTCGGGATTCCGAACTTATTGATGAAATGCTTACAGAAGACCCATCGATGTCAAGCAGACGTATACACAGTAAACTAAAAGAAGATGGTGCACAGATCGGCTTGGCGACAACAAAGAAGGCAATAGAGGCAACCAGGTTTACTCACTCCAAGCCAAGATATGGTCAGCTGGTTAGAAATGAAACCGACCAAAGAGGGTTGACTTCTGCCAAGCTTTGATAGACTCTGATGATAACTTCAATGATGTCATCTTTTCTGATGAGAGCAGTGTCCAGAACTTCCAGAATAAATCGAACAATTACAGATTGGAAGGAACTGGTCCTAGAGTACACGGCAAGCCAAAGCATCCAGTCAAGCTGCACGTATGGGGTGCTATCACAAGAAAGGGGGCATCTCGGCTGACCATCTTCGAGGACATAATGGATGCAAACTTTTACGTCAACGACATCCTCAGAGACAACCAGCTTCCCTTTATCAACAGAAAATTCCCCAATGGTCACAAGTTCCAACAGGACAACGACCCGAAACACCGGTCCAATCTAGTGAAAGACTTTATGGTTAATAATGGTATTACTTGGTGTGACGTTTGACCATCGGAAAGTCCGGACCTTAACCCAATTGAGATGGTATGGAACCAGATGAAAAGGCACGTGGCAATTGTAGACCCGGCAACGAAAGAGTGAGTGAGTGAGTGAGTTGGTGTTTTACGCCCGTGCAACGCTATATAGGTTATTAACAGGCGATGAACATGAAAAGGATGATAAAATGAACATGTAATGATGATAATAAATGAAATATGGGGATGGGGTGGGAAACAAAGGACCGGTAAATTTTGAAGAACCACAGGAAAAAGGGGAGAGGTGGGTAGGGTCGGAAAATTTAGCCTATGTGGTGCACTACTGGGCGGTCCACAAAGGGGTCTTTTACGTGCATGAAGCGTGGCAACGAAAGAAGACAACGAAAGAAGACCTTGAAAACACCCTTAGTGAATTTTGGGCCCAGAAGATGACAGTTGTGCAATGTAACCTTTACATTGATCATATCTTCAAGGTTGCTCCGGTATGTGTCGCCATGAATGGTCTTGCCACAGGTCACATTCCAGAGGGAAATCATTTTCCTATTTCCAGAGCCAACTAAAAAATGACCCAGAAGTCCAGAAAAGACTAGAAGGGCTCCAGTTTAATTGAAGAGTTAGAGACCGTGCAGTTTTTTTTAAAACGGCCCTTTTCAGGGCCATCCAATTATTTCAAAAACAAATCTTACTCTAAATGTATAGTTTTTCTTTTTTGTTTTTGTTTGTTTCGAGTTTTCATTAACCAAACATGTTTAAACATATTAAAAGAAATTAAATAAAACTAACACACAATTTAATAAGTCCCCTCGAATACAAATTCATAACCGTAATGGCCCTTTAACATAAAAAAACATGAAAACAGTTTCTTTTTAAAATTGTTTACATAATTATGAACTCGTGTTTTTCAGTTTGTTGTTTTAATTGAAATTCGTCATATTAATCCATGCTTATACCCTGCTTTTTCACATTTTTTAACGATTGCAAAATGCATAAACGCTTTCCATGGCAAATAGAATTAACTCCTACAAAATAACCATAACTGAACATCTTTATTATAGCAATACAAATAAAACAAGTATATAGAAGATACTTTATAAAATTAAAACTATCTATATAGTTTTCCATATAAGTCATTGATGAAGTCAACTGCATCCAATTATTTGATTTCCGTATATTATTTTAAAAACAACACGTGTATGCGATCGATTGATCCAATACACAAGTTCCACCTTGGTATAAATTACCTGTCATTCACACCAGCTTACCTGATTGATTCCGCCCACAGTCAGTTTTAATTGGCAAACATCCAATCAAATGAGCAACTATGATATTGATTTAGCTGTCAGTCACACAAAAGGAATTACATGGGTTCCGCCCCACACTGTCAATTTTAATTGACAAATATCCAATGAAATAATGATTTTCCGAGCTACATGAGGCATTTAATAAAAGGTAATAAAAGGAAAGATCAAATAAACAGATTGAGTGACGGACTTTATTAGAGAATCAAAAGTCAAAAGTTACGTTTAACCCGATTGAAACCTTGAATATTGGTTCATTCAAATATGTATCATTAAAATAGACAGCAGACTGATTTCCACGATAGATAGAAAACGTCCAACTAAAGACGTGGACGTTCGTGGAAATATCGATTATCTATCAAGTAATAAAAATCCATTTTCATCCGTCTCAAGACGCGGGATTCTGACTTTCCGTTCTAGCTGCAGTGTATTAGTGATATAAACATTTGGTATAAATTTCATGAAAATCTGTCAACATCTGTAGGGATGAGAGCGCTTACAAGGTCTGTCTAGCAAAAAAAGGTAGTTTTTATGGTCAAAGTCCCATAACTCATACAAAAATTATCGAAAAATGCTGATTTTCGAATTTGTTCAAGGTATTAGTGATAAAAACATTTGGAATAAATTTCATGAAAATCCAACAAAATTTATAGCCTTGACAGCGCTTACAAATGCCATGGCGGTCGAGTTTGGCCAAAGCTCCAGGCTATTATTTTGGACAACTGAATGCTTAGCTTTGCTCACACTTCATTATCTGTTCGTGGGTTCTTTGATGGTAATAAGATTCTCGAAGCTTTCTAGTTCTACAGTTTATTATATACATTTAATAGCGGCATTCACAAACATATTTTTCAATGAGGTTAAACAAAGTACAGGATGAATTTGAATTAATCTGTAAAATCTTGAAATTCACAAAACATATGTCACTGCTTCTGTTTATAAAAATTATGAAATAAAAATAACTATTACGGCACCATAAGTTTTCAGTTATCCAATACTAAACAACTATCTCTTTAACACCTCTGAGGAACTCATCACGGCAATACTTCCTGTGTAGGCAAGATATTCCGTATTCACACTAACATCAACATCAAGAACTGCATGGATACCATTTGGCTAACAACATCAGTTCCAAAAACACCAATACATCTCACAACACTAGAACTGGCTATACCTGCGTAGGCTACAGCTAACAGTCCACCTAAAACATCATCCAATTCACAAACAACACGAGAACTGGCTATACCTGTGAAGGCTACAGCTGAATCAGTCAATTCTGACAGTTCATAAAAGCTACAACTACTTCATAATAACCACAAAACTATTCCTCATAATACTCTATCACTTATCTAAAATCCTCGAAACGTCAACATCTAACTATCTCTTAAGTAAAATTACCCCTAACTGAAAACCTAAGGGTCTTATATAGTAACCAACACCAAAATTGCACCAACAATTCATTAACATTCCAATCAGCATATTTGACCTATATTGAACACCAAACTAGCACCAAATCAGCACCAAAAACCCATTCATCAAATTAAAATGACAAGTACTTGAGATTTAGCATCCTCTAATGAAACCTGATACCTCTGCACCTTTTCCACTTAACAAAACACTGATAAAGATTATATAATGCGATACATATGACCAAAACTATAAATCTAGCTAAACGATTACAAAAATATTAAACAAAAACTAATTACTACAATTCATGAAAAATACACCTTGACATTCCCTTCACCTCCAAGTCTTTGACTGCCCTCAGTCATAAATCTCTATCAACTAGCAATAAAAATTCTTTAACATACAGAAGCGTGGCATTTACATTAAGCCTATCATAAAATTGTCAAAATAATCTCTTTTAAAGTACATTTTAAAACAATAATCAGCTAACAAAATAACACATTTCTGACAAATCATTATGAATTAAAATTATTTCTTGACCATTTAACTTACAGAAAAGAGGAAAATAAATCCAAAATAGTTATTAAGCTTTACTGTTATCCAATTAAGAAAAATGAATTTTAAACTTTTTAACACAATCATAGAATTGTTCAAGTAATCTTTGTAATTCACTTTATCCAAAAGTCTGATATTAAGTTTTCAACAGTTTCTGCATTTGTATGTTGCTCTTCATGTTTTGTAACTTTTGCAAATGTTCATGATCAAGAATTAAATGCACAAGTACGACAGAAGTCACTAATTATGAATTCAGGAATCAACAGAATGAGTAAAACAGGAGTCAAAATTTTGGGAAAAAAATAAACTTTCTTGAATCGATTTCGAATCATCAGCATCTCGATTTGACTGTGACCTGTTGTCATACTTTCCGTAATTTCCAGGCACGTTGAATTATCATTTTCACTTGAACAGAATCAGTCTTCACACACTATCGATGCTGTCACATTGTAACATTTTAATCGCACATTTACATTTCTCCATCTCTAAACCTAACATCTAGTTTATCCCACTGAATCACATATTCATGTTTTAAGACTTAAGAATCTAGTATTTGGTAAATCCCTGAAATCCCACTTCTGACACCAAAAATGCCATGGCGGTCGAGTTTGGCCAAAGCTCCAGGCTATTATTTTTGACAACTGAATGCTTAGCTTTGCTCACACTTCATTATCTGTTCGTGGGTTCTTTGATGGTAATAAGATTCTCGAAGCTTTCTAGTTCTACAGTTTATTATATACATTTAATAGCGGCATTCACAAACATATTTTTCAATGAGGTTAAACAAAGTACAGGATGAATTTGAATTAATCTGTAAAATCTTGAAATTCACAAAACATATGTCACTGCTTCTGTTTATAAAAATTATGAAATAAAAATAACTATTACGGCACCATAAGTTTTCAGTTATCCAATACTAAACAACTATCTCTTTAACACCTCTGAGGAACTCATCACGGCAATACTTCCTGTGTAGGCAAGATATTCCGTATTCACACTAACATCAACATCAAGAACTGCATGGATACCATTTGGCTAACAACATCAGTTCCAAAAACACCAATACATCTCACAACACTAGAACTGGCTATACCTGCGTAGGCTACAGCTAACAGTCCACCTAAAACATCATCCAATTCACAAACAACACGAGAACTGGCTATACCTGTGAAGGCTACAGCTGAATCAGTCAATTCTGACAGTTCATAAAAGCTACAACTACTTCATAATAACCACAAAACTATTCCTCATAATACTCTATCACTTATCTAAAATCCTCGAAACGTCAACATCTAACTATCTCTTAAGTAAAATTACCCCTAACTGAAAACCTAAGGGTCTTATATAGTAACCAACACCAAAATTGCACCAACAATTCATTAACATTCCAATCAGCATATTTGACCTATATTGAACACCAAACTAGCACCAAATCAGCACCAAAAACCCATTCATCAAATTAAAATGACAAGTACTTGAGATTTAGCATCCTCTAATGAAACCTGATACCTCTGCACCTTTTCCACTTAACAAAACACTGATAAAGATTATATAATGCGATACATATGACCAAAACTATAAATCTAGCTAAACGATTACAAAAATATTAAACAAAAACTAATTACTACAATTCATGAAAAATACACCTTGACACAAAAAGTGTGACGGACGGACGGACGACCGGCATTTCTATGTCCTCACTCCACGTTGCGGCGGGGGACAAAAATAAGGCAGCAAAATTTCCAAGGAATCCAATGAAAAAAAAAAGATTTTGAAAATCAGACCACAAATAAAAAGTTGATTTTATGGGCGTGGCCTGTCTTTAGCTCCCTGTAGCAATGTTATGGTGAAAAACATATCAAAATCATTGACACATTTAGAAGATAGAATTGAATGATGAATTCATTAAAAAAAAGAATTTTCAAAATCGAATGAATAATAAACATTTTACAACAGTTTTGTCAATACACCCGTTTTAGCCTTTTTTGGCCTTTTTTCTAAAACAGTAGGGGCAACAAACCCCAAATACAAAACCTATATTACTTTAGTGGATATAATCATCATATTAAAACTTTATAATAATTGGCAGGCCTACTACAACTATAAAACTATTTGCCTTGACCAACTTTTAAAAATGGCGTTTTTGGCCCCTTTGACCCCATATTTCTCAAAAACGGTAAGAGATATTGCAAATCTGATAGAAACATGCAGGCAAGGATTTTCACAAGGATTCCAATGAAAAAAGGATTTTGAATATCGGACCACAAATAAAAAAGTCAATTTTTAGGGTGTGGCCCCTTTTTGACCCCCAGTAGCAATGTAACAGTGCAATATATATATCAAAACTGGGGCATTGACACGTTTTGTTGACATAATTTAATGATGAATTCAATAAAAACAGAATTTTCAAAATCGAACGAATAATAAACATTCTACAACAGTTTTGTCAATACACCCGTTTTAGCCCTTTTTGGCCTTTTTTCTGAAATGGTAGGGGCCACAATCCCCAAATACAAAACCAACCTTCTTTTAGTGGTAACAGACATCATATCAAAATTTCATAACATTCGGTCAACATTTACTCAAGTAATCGCACGGAAACCAAAGTGTCCGTGATCAATTTAATTTTACCGTTTACATTACGGTTATGAAAAAGTACGTTTTTGGATAATTCACGTGAAAAAGTTAAACAACTAACAGAGATTTAAATGTTTTTGACACCATATTCTAATAATATATACCACATCATTTCATACTACGCTATCAAAATTTTGATTAGTGTATTCAAAATATCGGAATTGCATTGAGAGCAAGCAATGTTCTATTTCTTGTCCGGTGGCTGGTTACCGACGGTAACCACCGCCACCAATCGTGCTCATGCATAACCGAATGTTATGCAAAGAAATCCGTCAGATCGACTTCCGGTTATGCATGAGATCGACCAAAACGAGTACCGTGTGGTAAAAGGTAAGCAAAATATTGACTGACTGACTGACTGAGTTGGTGTTTTACGACCGTGCAACGCTATATAGGTTATTTACAGGCGATGAACATGAAAAGGGTGATAAAATGAACATGAAACGATGATGATAAATGAAATATGGGGGTGGGATGGGAAACAAAGGACCGGTAAATTTTGAAGAACCACAGGAAAAGGGGAGAAGTGGGTAGGGGCGGAAAATTTAGCCTATGTGGTGCACTACTTGGCGGTCCACAAAGGGGTCTTTTACGTGCATGAAGCGTGGCACTCTCCACACACGTTGGCCCACTATGGTCGGCGGTCAGGGTTTCCGTATTATAGACCTGACAACCCCTGCGGACGAGGGCCACCCTATTCAGCCACCTAGGGTACACACTTGGTCGCTCTGTGGGCTGAGCACTGACCCGACGTCAGAATCCCAAGACCCTTAGTCGCCTCTTACGACAAGCTAGGCTCTGCTGCGGGCCTATTCGCCACCCGGGGCAAAATATTGAAGCTCTAAGAGTATATCAACAATCCGGCGATGTGATGGGCTCGCCAAGGCATTTTTCTTTTCAGGTCTCCACTTAAAAAACACCACAGGTGCCACAATTTTTCTGAAAAGCTTTTGTCCTGAAGATTGGAAACGGGTTTTCCTACAAATTGCTTTCCACGTCTTTAGTCTTGTACTCAAATGCCAATCTGATACAACTGTTGTGTTGATTTATACCCATGCTAAAAGTCTAAGCTTGTTTCAATTGTCAATTCACTTAGGTTTTGGCTCAGACTGTCATAGAAAAAAAAAGTTATGCATGAAATTCAATGTTATATTACTCACTTACTTTGTCATCAATGAGTCTAAGAAAAAAAACCCAAATTTACAGAAGACCAAATAACCGACATGCTCAACTTTCTTATTGACAACATATTTGTTCAGTTTGGTGGACGTGTTTTTCAGCAAACAATAGGGATTCCAATGGGCACTAATTGTGCACCTTTGCTTGGTGATTTGTTTCTTCATTCATATGAAGCAGACTTCTTACAATCTCTTCTAGACAAAAAAAAGACCGTAGACTAGCTCTCTCTTTCAACCTCACGTTCCGTTATATTGATGATGTCCTTTCACTAAACAATTCTCGATTTGGTGACTTTCTCCATCTCATATATCCCCAGAGGAGCTTGAGATAAAGACACAACGGATTCTAGGAAGTCTGCTTCATATTTAGATCAACATCTAGAAATTGACTCACAAGGAAGACTTTCAACAAGACTCTATGACAAACGTGATGACTTCAACTTTCCAATCGTCAACTTTCCCTTCTTGTGTAGCAACATTCCGTCCGCTCCAGCTTATGGAGTTTACGTATCTCAATTGATTCGTTACTCCAGAGCGTGCGGGACTTACATCGATTTCCTTAGCAGAGCGACACGTCTGACGCAAAAAATTACTCACACAGGGTTATGTTGCTCCTCGGTTGCTGTTTTCACTCAAGAAATTTTACGGAAGACATCATGCACTTATAGACAAATACGGGATTTCGATCTCTCAGATGAGTGCAGGATGCCGTTTCATAAAGCGATCGCTAATTAACGTGCTCGTTATACCATACAAATTAAATGGGCTTACGTGCACGTTAGGCTAACGATCGGCTTATGAAACGCCACCCAGATGTTGGTTTGTCATAGGGTGTTGTTTTGTCTTCCTTTACCGGATTTGACACGCTGAATGGACTATTGGCAACGCGACGGGTGTGCTATAGCAAGCAGGAACTGCTTACTCTTCCGGAGCACCTGAGTTCACTCTTGTTTCGACTGTTCGCGTTGTTGATTGATATTCAGTTATTTTGTGTTTCCGTGTTTTACATGTTGTCTGTTTTTGTCCCGTTCTTGTTGGTGTTTACTTGTTTTGTCTCTGCCCTTTCGGACTTTTGATATTTGGATACCCCATTGGTACCTCTGCTTCTTTCGGTGATAGAAAATTCGAAGAATGCATTTCAGTTTTCATGTATGAACTTTCTCTACCTATACATTTATTGCCCGGGGCACTATAAGGCTGCTCTTATGTTTGTATAAGTACGTGTACATTTTTTTTCTGTTTCAAACTGAACCATGCTCGGTGGTTTCCTTTCTATTCTACAAACTTATCGGGGGTAAACATTGGTGATAGTAACAGAAAGTACAATACCGTGGTGTATTTGTTTTATTTGTATGTGTGGATCGGACATATATGGCCGTCATTATACACTATACTAGGTAAATACGCTTGTCTCTTGTGAACTCATGCAGGCTAGCTTAGCAAGTTAGTCCGAGTTTTACTTTATTTAAGGCAATTGACTTTTTAATAAAAGAATATTGATTTTCTTTGTAGATATGGAAGCTGAACAAACATTAACTAGAAGAAAATACAAATGTCATTTTTGTGACAGCAGCTATTCGCAAAAGGGTCGTCTGACTGCATATATTAGAGAGAAACATGAAAATGCTATGGTTGAAAAGTTGAAAAATGCAATTTTTGCGATCAACCCTTTTCAACAAAGTCTAATATGACGAGACATATCAATACAATACATATGAATATGAAAAAAAATTAAATGTGACGTTTGTGGAATGTCATTTTCGACCAAATTGTCTTTATCTGGACATAAGACAGATGAACATGGTGGAGTGAAATTTGTTTGTAATATCCAGCAGTGTACTTCAAGTTTTAAATATGCACACAATCTTAAGGAGCACAAGGAAAGATGTCATGTGGACCAAAACAACAATGACAGGAAAGAATTCATTTGCGACACATATGGAAAAGACTTTCGTGCTAAACGGTCTTTGTCTTTACATCTAAAGTACACTCATGGGGATTATGTTTTAGTGTGTGAAGTCTGCGGGAAAGCTTTCAAGTACCCATGCACACTAGGAAGGCATTCGGAATAAAAGCATCAATTATGACATTGTTTCCCGAATTGGTTTTGTTTTTGTCTATCTTTATACTACCAGGAAGGTTTGCTTATGACATTTTATCATTTTAACATTCATTATTAATATATATACATGTCGTCTCGCTGCAGGAAGCGATGTTTTGCTTTTAGATATGTTTTTTTCATTTATATTTTTATGTATAGTTTATGTTATTTACCCTGTGGGGGTATAATGTTTTACCCTTGTTTGTCCACCCGTCCGATAATTTCCGTCACAGTTTTCTAAGCAACTACACGAGGTAGAGGTATACAGCTTTATTATATGCTAGGTACCATACTATTTTATGATCCTGGGGTATCTACTTCCTGACATCGAGAGATGCGGGGTCGTCAGGTCATAATGCGGAAAACCTGACCGCAAACCATAGTGGTGCACCGTGTTGGGAAAAATGTCACGTTCCTCGCACGTTAAAGAACCCTGCTGCAGGTTTCGGTAAGAGTAGGACCCGTAGGATCCCCATGCAGGAGGCTAAATTTTCCGTCCCTACCCATCACTCCCTTTTCCAGTGGCAGTCAAAACTCCCCTACCCGATTGGCCTTGTGTCCCCTTTTCCTCCCGGGTGGCGAATAGGCCCGCAGCAGAGCCTAGCTTGTCGTAAGAGGCGACTAAGGGTCTTGGGATTCTGACGTCGGGTCAGTGCTCAGCCCACAGAGCGACCAAGTGTGTACCCTAGGTGGCTGAATAGGGTAGCCCTCGTCCGCGGGGGTTGTCAGGTCTATAATACGGAAACCCTGACCGCCGACCATAGTGGGCCAACGTGTGTGGAGAGTGCCACGCTTCATGCACGTAAAAGACCCCTTTGTGGACCGCCCAGTAGTGCACCACATAGGCTAAATTTTCCGCCCCTACCCACCTCTCCCCTTTTTCCTGTGGTTCTTCAAAATTTACCGGTCCTTTGTTTCCCACCCCATCTCCATATTTCATTTATCATCATCGTTTCATGTTCATTTTATCATCCTTTTCATGTTCATCGCCTGTAGATAACCTATATAGCGTTGCACGGGCGTTAAACACCAACTCACTCACTCCCCTTTTCCTCCACTTCATCATCATTTCATGTTCATTGTATCACCACTTTCATGTTCATCTCCCGGATATAGCCGAAATCGCGCTGCTTGGGAGTAAATACAAATGACAACAAAGTTCCAGACAATAAATTTTGCTACGCCTGATGCGCGTTTCGTCTATTCAAGACTCATCAGAGGCGCTCTACCAAAAATATTGAAAATGCCAAACACAGTAAAGCAATAACTAACTAACTAACTAACTCCTGTTTATCGAATACTCAGGTTTTTACACATAATGGAAATACATGCAAAATCTCCGTCACAGTTTTCTAAGCAACTACATGACGTATAGGCCTGATATTTTGTATACAGCTTTATCCTATTGTACTATATGGTGTATACCGATTTTATGCTCCTAGGTCATATATCTACTTTCTGTCTACCGAAAACTTAGGTTTTTACACAAGGCATAATTTTGGGAGCGGGGATATCACTAGTGAGCATATATAAGCAATTTCTGAGTAAAGTCATTGTGCAAGAAGCAGAGGTACCAATGGGGTATCCGAATGTCAAATGTCCGAAACGGCAGAGACAAAACCAGTAAACCAACAAGAACGGGACAAAAACAGACAACATGCAACAACTATCTAACTAACAGCTAAAAGCCATATAGCTTCCGGTGTACTGGAAGAAGCAACTAATTCTGAAACAGGCATGCATTGGAATCTCAAAGCCAACATCAGTCTACACGCAAAACAGTTAGTTTTAGACAACTACTCCACCTACGACAAAACACACATAACATACAGCACAACGTTTGTACAATTAACAATCCAAAACCGTCGTAAAAACAATAAACTCATGTGCTCCGGACAGACATTAAACAGTTTCTGCTTTTTACAACATATTTGCTATTTGGCCTATGAGTAATTTTGGATAAGACAAATACAGTAAAAAAGACAATACAAAAACTGTACAGACCATGGGATAGTGTTTGGTTTAAGAGTCATGGGATCTTATATTTTAAATTACCATATAGAATAAAACTTAAATTACAAAAGAAATAACTAACGGATGATTTAATGATCCCGATAATCAGACACTCGTGATATACAAATTACATACATATTATTATAATATACTTGTTTATGTCCCTATTATGGCTGAAATATCGCCGACGGGACATTAAGCAAACAACAATCAATCAATCAATATTTACTCTTTTAGGTCAATGCCAAGACGTTTTGACAACAGTATCTTTGCCTCGTTTACTTTGTATCCGTATTGTTGTCTGATTGGTTGTATTCCTCTGGATGGTTCATTAAAATCAGAAAAGGTGTACGACTTCCTCTAGATCGAGCTTCAGTATCAAAGAAGTGATTTCTGAAAATAATAAAGAAAACAAACAATAATAAAAAAAAATCTACATATTTACAAAGTGTTGCATTTTTTTATTAGTTATTCGATGATCAACTACTCCTTTCACCAGTTATAAATGTCAACTAGTTTTATACAATGTTTGATTCCATTTTTTGTCTCGCCTGCGACGAATAGTCGCGGAAGGCGAGACATAGGTATTACTTTCCGGCGGCGACGGCGCAAACTTTTGTGTAAGACTTTTGTGGACGATGAATTGCTTGAAAAGTGTAATAGCTACAGACTGTAGGCATCTGGTATTTGGTATACAGACAGTCGAGGAAATGGTCTACGCAACTGTCACCATGCCGTGTGACCTTGACCCTATTTTCACGCTACAGTGACTCTGTGAACTTAGGTCTTTTTCAGTCCATACACTTCATTGTAATTTTTTTTGAAAAATGAATTTCTTGAACAGAATAATAGATAGGCATCTGATATTTGGTATACAGACAGTTTGAGAAATGGTTAACTCAGGTGTTACCATGCCGTGTGACCTTGACCAAAATTTTCCCCTTAAGTGACTTTGTGAACTTATTTTTTTTTCATGCTGTAAGACTTTTATGGAAAATTAATAACTTGAATTAAGCTAGGCATCTAATATTTGGTAAACTGACAGTTAGGGTTAATGTCTAGTCAACTTTCACATGTCGTCTCGCTGCAGGAAAGTTCATACATGAAAAATGAAAACTGAAATGCGTTCTTCGAATTTTCTATCACCGAGTGAGTAAAATAATTTTGTGATCTCATGCATGACTGAGTTTCTCATGAATAACATTGAATGCTGAATGCGGTTTTGTTGTTATGTGTGTTTGTGTTTTATGTTGTTATGTGTGTTTGTGTTTTATGTTGTTATGTGGTTTGTTTTGTTGTGATGTTTTTTGTCTGCCGGTTTTGTATTTGTCTTTACGGTTTTATGATCCTGATTACCCCTTTGGTACACCTTTGCTTCATTGAATTTCATGCATAACATTTTTTTCTATGACAGTCTGAGCCAAAACCTAAGTGAATTGACAATTGAAACAGGCTTAGACTTTTAGCATGGGTATAAATCAACACAGCAGTTGTATCAGATTGGCATTTGAGTACAAGACTAAACACGTGGAAAGCAATTTGTAGAAAAAAACCGTTTCCAATCTTCAGGACAAAAGCTTTTCAGAAAAATGGTGGTACCTGTGGTGTTTTTTAAGTGGAGACCTGAAAAGAAAAATGCATTGGCGAGCCCATCACATCGCCGGATTGTTGATATACTCCTAGAGCTTCAATATTTTGCTTACCTTTTACCACACGGTACTCGTTTTGGTCGATCTTATGCATAACCGGAAGTCGATCTCACGGATTTCTTTGCATAACATTCGGTTGTGCATGAGCACGATTGGTGGCCGTGGTAACAGTAAAATCCAGTAAATATGACTAAGCACCCAAAATAATCAAAGTGAACAATAATTGACAAATGCACTATTCTATTTGTAGAAATTTGAAGATCCAGATTAAAAACTATTTAAAAGTAATCACAATGGAATAAGATAATGAATGTTCATGCAGCTTCCTGAAAAAGATGGATTTATTTAATTGATGGATATCTATTGTGTTATTTGGACTTATGCTGGCAGTGCATTTAATTGGTAATTTTTCAACAAGGTACTGAATAACATCTTTTGAATTAAACTCAAGATCTTCTTTGACAATGTTGGAAATTGTATTCTTGAACAATGTAATCTGTTGATCTTCTTTATTTCCAGTCGTTTACATAAAAACAACTTTAAAATATCTCATCAGTTTTGCATCTGTTCCCGTGCAAGATGGACAGGCATTGTTTATCGACTTCTTGTGTCTGCAAGTAAATAAAAAAATAAAAATATAGTATAGCATATATAGTAAAATCCAATTTCAGAATTCAAATTACATTTCAATAAGCTATGAAAAAGCAGGCAAAATTGTATTTCCATAGTCATTATATTTTATAGTGAAATTTTGAATAAATTGAATACATTTATATTGTATAAGAAAAGCCTTCTGAGAATTACATACATATACAATGTTGCATAGTTTAATATTATATTTTTATGTATTGTATTGTTTGAATTGATTGGCTACTGTTAAAAAAGAGAAATGGAATACTATTTAAAGACTTTTCATTATGGTATGAAAATATAATAACCATGATTTTGACAAACATCATATATGTCAACATTTAATATATCCGTATTTATTTAAGTAAAACATGTAGAGTAAACATAAAGCATCTAATAGCACATGAAATGATGCCTCACCACAATCATGACAATACCTATCAAAAATTATATTTCAATTGCAGAATTCATTTTTTTATTATAAAAAAAAATCAAAAAAAAATCAGACATATTTTAGATTTATTGAAGATATAAAACCACAAATATTAAAATCAGCAAAAATTTAATTTCAGAGTTTACACTCCAATCTGCTAAAATTTCACACCGCAGAAATTACCGGTTATACGGTAAGTAATTGCAACAGTTGTCTCTCCAAATGAGCAATGACATTGTCAGTAATTGAAAAAAATAACCAAGAGATTGCTATCAATATTCCGAGACAAAGCACAATTCCAATTTTTTTTCTTAAAACAGGTCTGAATGTTACTACATAGTGATATGTCTAACTCTGACTGCATTCTAATCAATTTTCTCACATTGTCATAAAATTATGCATAAATTTGTATTAATGCTATGAAAGTGATTTAAAATCAGTTTGAAAATACATGTATTCATAAGGTTTGACTTACAAGAACAGTCTAAACACCTACTTTGTATTGTAGTCACAACAATAAACTAAACTAAAGAGGATTCAGATGAGGAAAATTTTGACCAGACCTCGGCAATCAAGAAAACCAAAAAGGGTAAATAAAGGAGTGTGTATTAATGTGATAATGTGAGCACAGTTATGATAAACTATATTTATAAGTTTGTAAAATAATTTATTCTTGCAGTATCGAAAGGTCACTGTTGGCAATTATAAAATGTTGAGGTCCATGTGACTATTACCATCACTTGGCATTAACAGTTTATTAACCTTAAATTGTCAGACACCTTAAGTCCAATTGCGACTAAACTTGGAACAATTGTTTATTGTCATTATGGGTACAAAACTATCATTTGGATTTTTGATTTGTAAATAAATATGGCGGTCATGGCTAAAATAGAACATAAGGGTCAAAATCCAGTTTTTGCAAATGACTCAAAAACGGTAACAGATATAAAAAAAAACTGACAAAGTAAAACTAATTAGCACGTCAAGATCTACCAGTCCTGAAATTTTAAAGAAAATCCAATGACCCATATTATTTCGAAAGCACTTTGTAAACTCAATATCTTAAAAACTATGTCAAGATATTTGAGAAATGTAAACTGCATATTGTTCAGCACATTAAGGATGGTCACTCTTCATGTTTCAGAATTTCATTCAGTTTCAGAACTCCTCTAGACTTAACTTTCAGTTACTGAAGAATGTTTTTGCTCACTAACCCCTACTTTTTATGACATTTTCTTATTATGTAGCCTGTAAATATGAACATCTTATTTTTTAAAAAATTCTTAATACAACTTCATAGGTTATAAAGCCAAAAACGGCACAATGGTAAAGCTACGTTAAATCTAGAGGAGTCTTGTTCCCGCCAAATATTTGATGTCATATATCTCAGAAACAAGCACACTGACCTATAGTTTTCTTTTTGTCATTTAATTAAGTTGACATTTTTCTATCTTTTCCATCACAAATTATAAAATCTTTGATATAAAAAAGTTCAGGAGTGACCATCCTTAAGTTCTAAAAAAAGTGTCAATGAGGGAGTGAGTGAGTTGGTGTTTTTCGCCCGTGCAACGCTATTTAGGTTATTTACAGGCGATGACCATGAAAAGGATGATAAAATGAACATGAAATGATTATGATAAAGGAAATATGGGGATGGGGTGGGACACAAAGGAACGGTAAATTTTGAAGAACCACAGGAAAAGGGGAGAGATGAGTGAGTGAGTGAGTTGGTGTTTTACGCCCGTGCAACGCTATATAGGTTATTTACAGGCGATGAACATGAAAAGGGGAGAGATGAGTAGGGGCGGAAAATTTAGCCTATGTGGTGCACTACTTGGCGGTCCACAAAGAGTTATTTTACGTGCATGAAGCATAGCACTCTTCACACACGTTGGCCCACTATGGTCGGCGGTCAGGGTTTCCGTTTTATAGACCTTAACACCCCGCGGACGAGGGCTACCCTATTCAGCCACCTAGGATACACACTTGGTCGCTCTGTGGGCTTAGTCCGAGATTGCTCTGACGTCCTTGGCTATTTTTCCAGCAAGCTGGTCCCACGGCACCAGCTTGCTGGATAAATGAAAACTCTCCTACCCGATTGGCCTTGTGTCCCCATTCCCTCCACTTCATCATCATCATTTCATGTTCATTGTATCACCATTTTCATGTTCATCTCCCGGATATAGCCGAAATCGTGCTGCTTGGGAGTAAAGCAATAACTAACTAACTAACTAACTACATAACAGATTATCTGATGTTATAGTATTTTTACTTTGACTGACATGAACAGGAAAATTGTGTACATGTACTTATAAAAACACTTCACAATGATTTCTTAACCTTAAGGCCAATTTAACTAAATGTCACATGAAAAACAAAGATTTGGAGAAAATATACATGAAAAATATATATTGATTAACATACAATAAAATAAGTTTGTTTTCTTTTATATTTGCAATTAATTAATGTATAATGTCCATTACCAAACATGTATTTTATTTCAGATTATACTAGATCCAAACCAATGTGCACCAGAGGGTTTTACACGTTTGGCTCCTGGTGCACCATTGGCTGTAAAGGTCATATGGCTGCACGCCATTCTTTGTACTATTGGCAAAAAGAGAGACAAGAAGTCAAAGAAGGCTGCAAAAAAAAGGCAATAGGATTTCGTTTGATGAGAAAAGTGAAACGTTGAAAAGACTGATGGATGGGTTTTATGACCCCTGGGAACTTGCCGAGAAGAAGGGCACTACTTCTTTCAACGAAGATCCAATTTTTCTGTCTCTTAAATGTAAGTTATTTTTCTATTTGATATTCTAGGAAGGCACTGAGGGGCTGAAGTTCCTAAAATTCTGGATCACTTCTTAGTTATATATAATTATGGCAATTGCTAGGTTCTTTTTAGCAAAGAACAGATAAATCTTGAAATGCATTTTCACCCTCACCTACACATTACTTGATCAACCGTGTCCTGTCCCAGGAGACATTTCTTTCTGGAATAGCCCTTACACAATGCTACATTTTACTGATGCAGACAACATCAGATGTATATTCATCATGTACAAAAATGAATATTAAGCATGCACCCTTATATATCATACAAGATAAGCTTTTAAAAAAGCTGGTCATTCGTTTGGTGTTCTTAAAGAATAAGAATTATTTAATAAGACAAAAAAGTGCATGATAAATGGTATTTTATAACGTTTCAAAGAAATCAAATAATTCAGAAATATCGTAAGGAATAGAATTATTAAACTCAACAAACTTAAGGAAAAAGAGCAATTAAAACTTTTTTTTCATAAACTCTATCAATTCGTCATACAAATGGGTCAATCTTAAACTTTTTTTTGTGGATAAACAGAAAAGACTCGAACTATTTAACCGCCCTACCTAATGTTTAACTATTCTCATGTACAGTGTCTGGAAAAAAAACTTGATGGAAATTCACAATGACGTACATGTACGGGCGGACAAAAGTAAAACTTGTGGTCGTAGGGGCACAATAGAAAAGTGCACATAAAACAAAATGCAATAACAAAAACAACTTAACTGCAACAACAACATTAACTATACAGTCCAAACATAGGAAAGTGTTCCGGCGGAAAAAAATATTGTAATTTTGCTTGTTATAACAAACTTTTCACTTTATCAATGGTCAAGTCCCGGGTGGCGATTATAGGCTTACAACAGAAACCATCTGGCGACTAAGGGTCTTTAGATTTTGTGGGGAGTGCTGTTTACTGCAATTCCTTTTGCTGACAGCCAAGAAGTGCACGCTATAGGCTGAATATCAGTTCGCCCTACCCACTTTTCCTATAAGCAACACACATTAAATCACTTAAATTTTGACACAACTTAACATCAAAATCAAACTTTTTCAGTAGAAATTTCAAAATTATTATGTAATAATACAATCCCTAAGGCCTTGGTCCAATAGTCTTAATTTATTCTATTTGATACATTTTTCAGTGTTTATCTTGTGCTCTTCATACTTTAGTTATGCCAATTTTACTTCACTGTTTCTAATGAATTGCTAGTGGGTAGGTTGCAATAGTTCATTTGCTCATCTATACATAGCTAGCTCATTTGGTGGAGAATATTGTTTACTCTCAAAGGAACTATATTTTCACTTGATTTTACCCCCGTGCAGGGACCGGGTGTGAAAAGAATAGTCCCGCAGCCGCCCGTAAAGCTTGTCGTAAGAAGCGACTAAACGGGTCAACATGTTTGCCGTGTGTTGCGACCTGTGTCGGGGGAGGACGGGATCCTGGTCCACGTATGTGTGCTTTGGCCCTTACTTCTCCTAGACAGGCGGTCAGATTCGGCTCGGTCTGATCAATCGGCTGGTCACGCCAAGCCCTGTAAAGCACCTTCTCGTTTATTTCAAACTCTTTTTCCGTAATATTAGAATTTATAACTTGATGTCAGTTATGCTTTACAGAAGGCGGTGGCTCATGGGTCAATCGTGTGGATGTTATTCTGGAGAGTTGTATCGCCTGGTAACCCCCGGCACGATGCTTGTCTCCCTTAAGGAATACTCTGTGCGAGTATGCTGTCCTTGTAACTCTGGTGCTTTCAACAGGAGAGCCGTTGTATAACAGCATCGCCCTTGTTGGCGCTCCATGGCGGGCGGGGAGCAAGGCAGTGAAACTCTCTTCTCTCATCATGGCTTCCCCCAAAAAACAAGCAACAAGTTCTAGTGAAAAGTATAAACGAAATATTTCATGTAGTGATAGTGATGATCAGGATGCACCAGCTTCTTCAAAACGTCAAAACACAACAAATGATAGTTGGTCAAAGTTTATTGTACTTTCAAGCAAAGATGCCACTCGTCCTTTGACAAAGGTTTCGCCCTTTGTCATTGCCAAAACAATTAAGGGTGTTACCGGAAGTGATGTTCCCAAGGTTACGAAACTCCGATCCGGTAACCTCCTAGTAGAGTGTGCCAAACAACAACAAGCAAAAAACATCTTGACAATTTCATCCATTTTAGAGGTACCAGTTTCCGCTGAAGCTCATCGATCATTGAATCGTTCGCAGGGTATCATTCGAGATAGAGACCGAAACCTTGCTGATTTATCAGAGCAAGAAATATGCTCTGAACTTTCATCACAAGGTGTCTCACACGTTAAAAGGTTTACAAAGAAGGAAGACAACAAAATTATTAAATTAAATACATACCTTATTACATTTAATTCCGCAGCTCCACCAAGTCACATTAATCTGGGTCTTCTCAGAGTCTCCGTAGACATATTTATTCCCAATCCTCTCCGTTGTTTTAAATGCCAACGTTTTGGCCACGGGAAGGCCACCTGCAACGGGAAGGAAAAATGTGTAAAGTGCGCCGAGGAAGGCCACTCGGATTTCAACTGTACGAAAAATCCAAAATGTGTTAACTGCAGTGGTGATCATTTTTCGTCTTCAAAACAATGTCCAAATCTTCTACGTGAAAAAGAAATCCAAAAGCTTAAAGCAGAAAAACATTACCTACCAAGAAGCTCGTCGTCAAGTCTCTGTCTCGAGTGATACAGCACCATCCATGTCTTACGCGGAGGCTGCTAAACCCTCTAGGACATATGGTTGGCAAACCATGTACACTTGGCCTGAGGGTGAAATTAAGCCCCGTACTTGCAACACCAATGGATGGATGTTTGGTGCTGACTGTTTCGTGGATGATATCCCAAAAAGCAATATCAAATACGCGAGACCTTGGAAGGAATTGTGTGATAATCATCCCCCACCACGTAAGTCAACAGCAGGTCCAAATAATGATTCAATGGTCGATGAGGATTTGTTTATAATTCCACGAAAATCGTCTTGGACTGAATTTGGAGCTCCAACCAAAGCTTCTAATCTTCAACCCCCATCAATTTCTCTTTCTTCCAAACAGAGTCAATCGTCTTCCTCAAGGTCGTCATCTGCTGCTCAACCTGGAAATAGACAGCAGCGACCCTCACAGCCAGGAAGACGCCAGAGTTCATCGTAGCAGACGTCACCACTTAAAATGCGTAGATCAAAGAAGGCCGAACGAGATGCAATTTATATGCATAATCGTTTCGGCTCTCTTGGTGACGACATGGAGTCTGATATGGATCTATCGGAAACACCTGTCGACCGTTCACAGAGCCAGTCTCCACAGAGGAGATGTAGGCGATCACTCGGTAGACTTTCTGATCCCATACAGACTCCAAAATGAGTACCATCATTCAATGGAATTGCCGAGGCCTTAAGGCCAACTTTCTTGAATTACAACTTTTAGTGCAGTCTTTTAATCCAACTGTCTTTTGTCTTCAGGAAACACACCTCAAGGAAACTGACACGATTTCCTTGAAGGGTTTTTCTAGGTATAACACATTTTCTAATACAGAACGAGCTTCTGGCGGATCCTCCATCTTAGTTAAGGATCGTATTCTCCATAGTTCGATTCCTTTAACTACCGATCTGCAAGCCGTTGCCGTTAGAGTTTCATTACATCAAACAATAACTCTATGTTCAGTTTATATACCACCTAATGATAACTTAACTTTAGCACAACTTCAAAATTTAACGGATCAGCTTCCTGCTCCATACATGTTAGTTGGGGACTTCAATGCCCACAACCCATTATGGGGCAGTGCCAACTTGAATGATAAGGGTAAAAAGATTGAGGATTTTTTATCGAAAGAATCTCTTTGTATCTTTAATGATGGTTCTTCTACATTTTTACATTCTGGAAATGGAACATACTCATCAATTGATCTCTCAATATGTGATCCTTCTCTTTTAACAGATTTCTCATGGCAAGTCCATGATGATCTCTGTGGAAGTGATCACTTTCCTATTATATTAAAAGATCTTTTTGGTGAACCTGAACAAAGAATTCCTCGCTATAAGTTAGAGAAGGCCGATTGGCAAAAATTTTCAATACTTTGTTCGGAAAAATTAAGACCAGAACTTTTTGATCAGGACCAAGAACCAATAACAACATTTAATCAAACTCTTATATCTATAGCTGATGAAACCATTCCTCAGACCTCGGCAACTCCTAAAAAACTCAATAAACCTTGGTTCACAGACGAGTGTGACAAGGCTATCGACGATAGAAATAAAGCTCAAAAACAATTTGGCAAACATCAAACAAAAGAAAATTTGAGTAATTTTAGAATTTTTCGGGCGAAGGCTAGACGAACTTGTCGACAATCTAGAAGAACATCCTGGCGAAATTTTGTATCTGGTTTAACTTCACGAACTCCCATGAATAAAATTTGGAATTTCATACAAAAACTCAAAGGTAAAAACTGTAAATCCTCGGTAAAACATCTGAACGTTGGCAATTCCACTTTAACATCTGAAAAGGACATTGCCAACAAACTAGCTGAAACTTTTGCCAAACATTCATCTTCATCTAATTACAAACCTGACTTCCAAAAATTTAAAGGTACAGCTGAAAAAACGAAATTGAACTTTAACTCCGACAATTCGGAGAGCTATAATTCTCCTTTCTCTTTAGATGAGCTTAAAACTTCCTTAAGTAAAGCCCATGACACTGCATGTGGCCCTGATAGCATCCACTATCAACTTTTAAAACATCTTCCTGAAATATCGATGAAGACTCTTCTAAATTTAATGAATGATATATGGATAAACGGAAAATTGCCTGAAATATGGAAGCTTGCCACTGTCGTTCCTATCCCCAAGCCGGGGAAGGATCACACAGATGCTTCCAACTATCGTCCGATAGCCTTGACAAGCTGCGTCTGTAAGACTCTAGAACGCATGATCAACGATCGGCTCGTTTGGTTCCTTGAGTCCAATGGACTCATTTCGAATATCCAGTGTGGATTCCGCCAAGGCAGGAGCACGCTTGATCATTTGGTCCGTTTTGAGTCTTTTCTTCGAAATGCATTTGCGAAGAACGAACATGTGGTGTCTATCTTTTTCGATCTCGAAAAAGCGTATGACACCACATGGAAGTATGGTATTTTAAAGGACATTTCTGATATGGGGTTGAAAGGAAGGTTACCAACTTTCTTGGCCGACTTTCTTTCTGACAGACACTTTAATGTTAAAGTAAATAAAACTTTTTCTGAAGAGTTTGACCAAGAAATGGGTGTACCTCAGGGTAGCATTCTTTCTGTCACTCTCTTTAGTATAAAGATAAATAGCATTGCCAAAGTCCTTTAAAACAATATTGAAGGTTCTTTATATGTGGATGACTTTTTAATATGCTACAGTGCAAAAAACATGAATACCATTGAAAGGCAATTACAGCTGTGCCTAAAACGGATTGAAAAATGGGCTTCCGAAAATGGTTTCAAATTTTCAGAAAGCAAAACTGTTGCTATGCATTTTTGTAAGAAAAGAAAACTTCATCCCGACCCAGATCTCTTTTTGTATGGCAAAAAATTAAGATAGTTGAAGAATCAAAATTTCTTGGCGTTCTTTTTGATAGAAAACTCTCCTTTCTACCCCATATCAAAATGTTAAAATCAAGATGCCAAAAAGCTCTTGATGTTTTAAAAGTTGTTTCTAGTACCGACTGGGGAGCTGATAAATCAGTTCTTTTAAATTTGTATAGGTCTATTGTTAGATCGAAATTGGATTATGGTTCAATAATTTATGGGTCTGCGAAAAAATCTTATTTACAAATTTTAGACGCTGTTCATCATCAGGGATTGCGACTTTGCCTCTGTGCATACAGGACCTCTCCCAAATGAGCCATCCCTGAAGCATCGCAGAATTAAACTCGGTTTGCAATATGCCACCAAATTAAAAGCCTTTCCTAGCAACCCTGCCCACGATTGTGTTTTCAATCCACCTCTCAGGAATATGTATGAAAAACATGAAAACAAAACTCCTCCTTTTGGTATTCGTATCGAACCTCACCTGACTAATCTTAAACTTAATTTAGAAACTATAAAACCTGTCAAGCCTTTGAAAGTTCCACCCTGGGAACTTTTAAAGCCTAAATTTATTTTTGATCTTCGTAAACATAAAAAATCTGAAACAAATCACCTGCTTATTCAACAAGATTATTCCGAAATTAAATCTAGATATCCTGGGTTTCTAACAGTTTATACAGATGGCTCTAAAGATGGTGACAGTGTTGCTGCTGCTGCTGTCTCAGGGAATAGCACGTCAACACAACGACTCCCGTCTGCTGCTTCCATTTTTACAGCTGAAGCGAGAGCCATTATTTTAGCGCTCAAATTGATTGATGCTTCTGAGCACGCTCAATTCTTTATCTGTTCTGATTCTCTTTCTTGTCTTTTGGCAATTCAGAACTGCAAATTGAAAAATTCATTAATCTCTAAAATTGTTTATATGGTTCATCAATTGATCAGAGGTGGCTTAGAATTGATTTTCCTATGGATACCCAGTCACACTGGTATTCATGGGAATTCAGTTGTGGACAGGGTTGCAAAGGAAGCCCTCCGTAAACCAGTGTCCAATTGTTTTATTCCTTATTCGGATTGTAGTGAGTGAGTGAGTTGGTGTTTTACGCCCGTGCAACGCTATATAGGTTATTTACAGGCGATGAACATGAAAGGGTGATAAAATGAACAAGAAACGATGATGATAAATGAAATATGGGGTGGGATGGGACACAAAGGACCGGTAAATTTTGAAGAACCACAGGAAAAGGGGAGAGGTGGGTAGGGGCGGAAAATTTAGCCTATGTGGTGCACTACTTGGCGGTCCACAAAGGGGTCTTTTACGTACATGAAGCGTGGCACTCTCCACACACGTTGGCCCACTACGGTCGGCGGTCAGGGTTTCCGTATTATAGACCTGACAACCCCCGCGGACGAGGGCCACCCTATTCAGCCACCTAGGGTACACACTTGGTCGCTCTGTGGGCTGAGCACTGACCCGATGTCAGAATCCCAAGACACTTAGTCGCCTCTTACGACAAGCTAGGCTCTGCTGCGGGCCTATTCGCCACCCGGGCCCCGCATGGGACTATTCGGATTGTAGAAATACAATCCGAGTATATGTCCAAAGTTTATGGGACGAGGTTTGGGCTGCCGTCGAGACCAGGTAGTCATCACTAGATGTCGTATAGGACATTCTAGAGTCACCCATGGCTACCTGATGACACAAGAGAAGGAGGTCCCGATATGTATCCCTTGTGACGCACGGTATTCCTTGAGGCATGTTCTCCTCGACTGTGTTGATCTTGCTCCAATTCGCATGAAGTATTTTAACTGTGCATCCATGCACGATTTGTTTAGTGGCACCCCAGCCGATGCCATTTTATCCTTTTTAAAAGAAATCGGTCAGTATTCAAAATTATAGTTTTTGTTATCACCATTTGAAAGTTAATTTGTTGTCATAATATTTAGCTTATTTTTGTTAAGTTCTTTGTTTTCCTATTGCTTTAAATGGTTTTATTGTTTTAGTGTGTTATTTTTTAATGATTATTTTATCTATTTATTTTCCTAGCATACTTTTTGTTTTATCTACGGTCTTTTGACTTTGTTTTATATTAACATGTTATTAACATAATTATATCAACTTGTTTATGTCCCGATGATGGCTGCAATATCGCCGACGGGACATAAAGCAACCAACAATCAATCAATCAATCACTTGATTTTAAAATAAAATATCATAAATGATGTTTTTTTTATAGTACAAATACCAAAGGGTGAAATAACCTAACATCGTTAATTTCACAGGATATGCTACATATTTGAAAGTAAAAACCATAAACTGAGCTTAAAAGTAGATAATTCACTAAATAAACATGTACATGTACAATAGAGGAATCGCGTGTCAAAGCACATAAAATATTAGTTAGTCTAAGAGCTTTTTTGTTACAGAGAATAAATGTGCCTTTCTAGGTTTTTTTTAGCTCACCTGACCAGAAGGGTCATGTGAGCTATTGTCATCACTTGGCGTCCGTCGACCGTAAACTTTTTTAAACGTTAACTCCTCTGACACTTTAAGTTCAATTGGAACCAAACTTGGTATAGTTGTTTATTAGCATTCGGTGCTTAGAACTGATGTGGGGATTTTCGATTCGTCGTAAAACATGGCCGCCGTGGCTAAAAATAGAACATAGGGGGTAAAATGCAGTTTTTTGCAAACAACTCAAAAACGGCTACAGATATCAAAATTCTGGCAAAGGGTAAAAGTGATCAGCACCTCAAGATCTACCTGCCCAGAAATTTTGAAGAAAATCCAACAACCCGTGTAAGAGTTATTGCCCTTTTTGTGGATTTTTTGCAAATTTAGCACCTGTTTAGCTCAATATCTTGAAAACTATACATACTAGATATTTTAGAAATTTAAATTGCATATTGTTAAGCACATCAAGATCTACAAAATATATAACAGGGTCAACGTTGTAGGACCTTTCCTTTTAGGAGTTATTGCGTCCCGTGCAGGGCCCGGGAGGCGAATAGGCCCACAGCAGCGCTAAGCTTGTCGGTAAAAGTCCACTAAAGAGCGCTCAGAAACCTGACATCGAGGTCAGGCCGCTTTGCCCACAAAGCGACTGGGATGTGTGCCCCAGGTGGTTGAATGGGGAAGCCATGACATCGAGAGATGCGGGGTCGTCAGGCGATAATGCGGAAAACCTGACCGCAAACCATAGTGGTGCACCGTGTTGGGAAAAATGTCACGTTCCTCGCACGTTAAAGAACCCTGCTGCAGGTCTCGGTAAGAGTAGGACCCGAAGGATCCCCATGCAAGAGGCAAAATTTCCCGTCCCTACCCATCACTCCTTTTTCCAGTGGCAGTCAAAACTCTCCTACCTGATTGGCATTGTGTCCCCATTTCCTTCACTTCATCACCATTTCATGTTCATTGTATCACCACTTTCATGTTCATCTCCCGGATATAGTCGAAATTGCGCTGCTTGGGAGTAAAGCAAAAACTAACTAAAATTTAGGAGTTATTGCCCTTAGAACGTCAAAATTGAGCATTTTAACAGCATTTCCTCATTACATTGAAAACGTTAACTCCTCTGACACTTCAACTAAGTCCAATTGGAACTAAACTTGCTATTGTTGTATATTAGCATTAGGTGGATAGAACTGATGTGGGGATTTTTGATTGGTTGTAAAACAATGCCGCTGTAGCTAAAAATAGAACATTAGGTTAAACTGCATTTTATTCTAATAACTCAAAAAGGGTGACAGATTTTTAGATTTTGATTGAGAACAAAAGTGATCAGCACTTTAAGATCCACCATATTGTCAGATGACCCCTTATTAGTCTTATGGCCTTTTCAACGTCAAATGGAATTTTCCTTATAACCTTTACTTCAGGCATATGTGTCAGGTGAGCGATTCAGGCTCCTGAGAGCCTCTTGTTTTGAAATTTGATTAGATTTCTTAGTTGCTGTGAAAAGCATTCCGTATTTAAGAAAGGAAACTTCTTATAAATTAAAATCTTCTTAACGTCGTCAAAAAATGGCGGTGGCTATTTTGCCGTATACGGCAGAATAGTCCTTGGGGCTATTTTGCCGTAACATTTCTATTATATATAGTGAATGGAATAAATGGAAAATATGCAGAAATAAAGAATTTTTTATTATATATTTACTGTATTTATGAAAATACATTCAAATAAAACATAATACGCAATTGTTTATATACAAAATATGCAGAAATAAAATTTTTATTTTATTTTATATTTATCGTTTATATGAAAATATATTCAAATAAAACAAATTACGCAAAATACTTCTTTTAAAACGGGACACTGTTTTGCGATGTCGTTTCTTTGGCAGACCAATTACAGTTTGAATAATTCCTCTAGGTCTACCTCTTTGCCTTCTCATGGGGTTTTTGGTTACATGACTCCCAGGACATTTTAATGGTGATTACTTGATTACAAGAACAATTATTAAATGATTATTAGATTACCAAGGTTTGAGATTACCAGGTTGTCATAAAAAAACAAGAGTTGACACTAAAGTATGTCTCGCCTGTCGGCACCATCACAGAACTCATTGAAAGTCTAGCTGGGCCTTCAGAAAAGTTAAAGTCAAGGTCATGTGATAAATGAGAGAATTCCATTTAACCATCACAAATATGTCTGAAGTGTGTTCTAGATACCATAGTTATTTAGAAACAATGAAAAAAAACAACATCACTGAGTCATTCAACCATGAAAATGGGGTCAAGGTCACATTACATGGTGACGTCAGTTGTGTATACCATAATCCCCAAATATCAGATGCCTAGCTATAATATACTTTTCACTTAACTCATTTTTCATCTAAAAATCATCTAAGTTCACAAAGTCACTGAACCATGAAAATGGGGTCAGGGTCACACAACATGGTGTCAATTGTGATGACCAAAACCCCAAATGTCTGTATACCAAATATCAGATGTCTAGCTAAGATACTTTTAACTTAATTTATTTTCCAACTTTGTTGTCATTTGTATTTCCACAAAAGTTCAAATTGTCCCAAAAACCATCTAAGTCCACAGAGTCACTGAACCATGAAAATGGGGTCAGGGTCAAATGGCATTGGGCCAGTTGCATAGACCATATCCCCAACTGTCTGTATACCAAATATCAGATGCCTAGCTATTATACTTTTCTTGTAATTCATTTTCCACAAAAGTCTTGCAAAGGGGGCTTTTGGCCTGAAAAAAACATCTTAGTTCACAGAGTCACTGAACCATGAAAATGGGGTCAGGGTCAAATGGCATGGGGCCAGTTGGGTAGACCATAATACCAACTGTCTGTATACCAAATATCAGATGCCTAGCTATCACTATGAAAAAAAAAATGTACTGTCTATACCAGACACGGTCATTTTTTTACTGCCTTACACTGCTATTTACTGTGAAACTACTGCCAAACAACAGTGAATTACCATTATCCCCCTATACAATCTAGGACAGTTTATGACAGTGATTACCTTCCGCCTATAATGCACTGTCCTACATTGGCCTGCACTGTCCGACATTGGTACAGTTTCACATAGATCGTGACAGACTTTACCTGGATTGTTAGTCCCGTGCGGGGCCCGGGTGGCGAATAGGCCCGCAGCAGAGCCTAGCTTGTCGTAAGAGGCGACTAAGGGTCTTGGGATTCTGACGTCGGGTCAGTGCTCAGCCCACAGAGCGACCAAGTGTGTACCCTAGGTGGCTGAATAGGGTAGCCCTCGTCCGCGGGGGTTGTCAGGTCTATAATACGGAAACCCTGACCGCCGACCATAGTGGGCCAACGTGTGTGGAGAGTGCCACGCTTCATGCACGTAAAAGACCCCTTTGTGGACCGCCCAGTAGTGCACCACATAGGCTAAATTTTCCGACCCTACCCATCTCTCCCCTTTTTCCTGTGGTTCTTCAAAATTTACCGTTCCTTTGTGTCCCACCCCATCCCCATATTTCATTTATCATCATCATTTCATGTTCATTTTATCATCCTTTTCATGTTCATCGCCTGTAAATAACCTATATAGCGTTGCACGGGCGTAAAACACCAACTCACTCACTCACTCACCTGGATTGTTAATCACTGTCCTAAATTGTTACAATTTTGGGCAGTAGTAAACAATTTTACCTGTATTGTTTATCACTGTCCTGGTCCGTAACAATTTTGCACAGCAGTTGACAATTTTTCTTGACCTATTATGCACTGTCCATAATTGCCATAGTAAAAGGCAGTTCTTGACAAGATATCCACTAACTGTTATGCACTGTTGTGGATTGATGCAGGAAATATTAGGTCATGACAGATTTGTGTTTTCTGTCTTGAACTGTCATAAACTTAAGCAGGAAATAATAGATGGTAACAATTTATAACGGTCTCTTATTTACTGTCCTTAATTTTGTTAGTTTTTGGCGAAGACGAGATTATTTTTATTTTTATTTAATTATTATGCTTTAAATGCTTGGTACATAGAATCTTTTATAACCTAGCCCGCCACACCGAATGCGCGAGTTCTATGTTTTTTTTTAATTTTTATTTTCACATATTTTTCTATCAGAATCAGAACCACAAATGTATAACTGTCACATGCATTCGTAAAGCCACCTGGAAAAAATCTTCTATTTATAAAATGAAAGAAACTTTTCTGACACAAGCTCTTAAAATGGCTGAATATTTGTTGTTCAAAATTAAGATTAATTAATATTTTGTTTAAACATCGTCATGCATGAGATATAATATGCATTTCTTACAGTAACGTTTGCAATGCCAATAATTTTAAAACTCGGAAATAATCATTTTTATGATTTTCATGTCAATAATAATAATTGGAGAAGAAAAAACCCACTATAAATAATAAAAGAAACTAGAAGGAAAATGTGTTTATGAGCGATGGGTGAACCGCCCGTACTGGAAATATCGTCACCCCCTCAAACATGAAGTTCTTAGTGACCTAAATTTAAGTGGGCGATAGCAGTACACACCTATAGTGTTTAAATATTATTGTCTCCAAACATGCATCGAACATTAAGTAAACGAAGAAATAAGCCATAGTCGTTCATGTGTAAAATATAGGACGCAGTGACCTATTTTCAAGTGGGTGATGAGTTTCTTTTCAAATCAAATCTAGTATTGAAATATCATCAATGATCATTGGCATCCACTATGCAGTATTCAAGATCACCAAAATGTTACAGATACACCGATGATTGGATGCACGGACGCGCAAGCGTAAAAATATAGCTCTAGCCAACATACATAACTATTAAAGCAATGAAAAACTTCTTTTCCGTGTTAAATGTATCTTTCAATATGATAAATGGTTTTATTTATAGCCTTTGTTTCTAATTGTAAAATTACAGGTCCAAGGTTCTCTTAAGATAAAAATTAAAACGGGTCTATAATTCCCAAGACTTACTCAATAGTTAAAATACATCCTTACCACACTTGTACATACGCCTGTTACGTTTTTACCATTTTCCAGCGGATCGCTATATTCTCCGCTTTGTATACTTATATAATTTATCTTGAAAAAATATTTTGGCAGCAGAGGTTATTTCTGCAATATAAAATTATGCTAATAAAGAATAAATAATAAACTATTTTGTCTCTTTACCTTTAAAAATAAATATTTTTTCCTACCAAAACATAAAATAACCCCCCTTTTTTAAACTAAGTTAAATGGTCCGCCCCTAAGCCCGGTCTACATTATTTATACATTATTTAGAGACATTTGTAAATTAACAAGTTACGCAATACTGCCGTGTGTGACCAGGCAGTAGACAGGATGTTTATTGTGAACGACATGTATATTACTTAATACCTGCATGTCTGTCTAGGTAGCAGTTTAATTAGCCAAACGCGTACCTGAGGCAGTTTACACTCAGAGGAGAGAGTTCACAGTTTTAGAAAATCATCAGTTTTACTTTAAACATTTAACGCAGGAAAATACATGCACTTGAAAAGAAATGAAAGTATTTAATGCATGTACACATACTTCTTATTCGTTCCGTTTTGAAAACAATAATTTAAAAATTGGTAGAAACACTGAATACAATCAAACATTACATTATTTTATATGGATGCATTGACTAAGAACTTGTCATGAAAGATCGACCTATCTTCGTGTTCTACGATAAGACCCCTTCCAATCTAATCATACCAAATCTAAGTAGACATAAACTAATCAAAATTATTATTTCTCGAGAGAGGTGAGTACACACTAATATTCTTCTTTAAAAGTCCTTTTTTTTACTCCCAGACCCCTCCATATTCACTTCATTATTGCAAGTTTTATGAAACTTGGGATTCTTACATCGGGTCAGTGCTCAGCCCATAGAGCGACCAAGTGTGTACCCTAGGTGGCTGAATAGGGTGGCCCTCGTCCGCGGGGGTTGTCAGGTCTATAATACGGAAACCCTGACCGCCGACCATAGTGGGCCAACGTGTGTGGCGAGTGCCACGCTTCATGCACGTAAAAGACCCCTTTGTTGACCGCCATGTAGTGCACCACATAGGCTAAATTTTTCGCCCCTATCCACCTCTCCCCTTTTCCTGTGGTTCTTCAAAATTTACAGTTCCTTAGCGTCCCACTCACCCTCATATTTCATTATCATCATCATTTCATGTTCTTTTTATCATCCTTTTCATGTTCATCGCCTGTAAATAACCTATATAGCGTTGGACGGGCGTAAAACACCAAGTCACTCACTCACTATGAAAATTATTGTGTGATATAGATCTATTAGGAGTTGTGAATAAATGTTATAGATTGTAGCGCACACACGGTTAATTAACCTTTTTTTATATTTTTTTGTGCTCCATATTTTGTACATGTTGCGAAAAACAGATACGTGTTGCATTATGCGTCATCAATGACCTATATAATACATTATTATTTAAAGCGTGTATGTAGCAATTAAATCCCTGTCGCCCATCTACTTCCTGTTTTGAAAATATCAGTGATGTTACTCAAGGCATAAAATCAGAACGCTACCAATAGTTAATCGTTCTATGAGTGTTCTTGTTGTTTAGTCTCACAAACTTATTTTTAAAGATCTCCAAAATTCATTACTTTTCTATACAAGAATTTCCAGGAATTTACAAGTAATAACTCTTAATTTTTGAACAATTTTAGATAAACAGGCGGCAGATGTCTCTGTTGAGAATTCCCAGGGGAGTGGGTGAGGGCTTCTGCGAAAAAAAAAAGCTTCCCCGCAAAGACAGGTGGTGAGAAAACATCTGTCTCCCGTGAGACAGACTACTGAGGCTTTCACGGTAAATCAAGATTATGAAACATTATGAAATGGATGTTGCTTAATTTAATTAATGTGTTATGTTGATCAAAATTCTTTTAATTTAGTAGTGACAAAGAGGCAAATGCAAATTCAACATTGGGTCCATTCAGCATAGAATTGAAAGAAACGCCGCAAAACGTGCCACCTTACAACTATTTCTGGTGAAAAAGGGTTACCGGCTATGCTTTACCGCTGGTAAACTGAAGACTAATCAAATTAATGGTGTATGATTTTGACAGGAAGCGGATGATAAGAAAAAATAGCTTGACACATACTAGGATATATTAGACTGCTGTTTACCGCTTATATCTAGTGTGCTTTTCTACAAGTCATGATCAGGTATATTATTTTGGACTACCTTCTTCATAGTCGGTGACAAGGATAGCAACAATGCAGCTCGTTCGACACATTAAAGTACATCTTACCTTTCCAGCTATCGATAAATATTCCAGTGATATTGATTGTGTATTGCAGATCAAAGGACCGGCCTGAGCCAGATTCAAAAATAAACATGAAAAGTATAAGGTGGCAATGTGTTCATAGAATTGCATTTTTTTTTATTTACAAACAAATCTACAAAGTTTTTCCCAATACTAAAAAACCATTTAAATAATTAATCAAATAAATATTAATTTTATGAATACGTAATGCATTAAACAAGTTATTAATTGATCCTATTTGTAAAGGGAAACAATGATAAAAATAAAGTCCACTTCAACTTGAATGGTGGAAGAAATAGAAAATTTGTGCTTTGAATTCTTACTTAAATTTTGACAAGCATTGGTTATTTAGATTTTTGTCCGGGTAAATTTAGATTTTTTATCGTTTACAAGGATTTTTTCGTTTAAATTTGATGCAGACAGCTACATTCAACAATCAAAGTACTTACAAGTCACGGGGTGGGGTGGGGGGGTATTGTTACTCTAAGTACTTTAGGGTACAAATATTCATATGTTCGCCTGCTTAAAAAAATAAACCCATTCATATATTTTAATGCATTTGAAATTACACAGAATATACTTAAACTTGACATATTTTATAGATATTCTATTAAAATCTAACGGTTTGAATGCTTAAAGTTATCGAATGCATGTACAGTTAGGGTTACATGGAGGCAAATTGTGAATACGAATTGCATATTTTAAAATTGTATGTCGCATAAAAACTTTTTTGGAAAATAAAATTAGATAAAACATAAACAAAGACAAGAACTGAAATATGTGAATGTTTATTATTTATTAAACCAATGAATGAAAAAAAAATAGTAATGGTTTAATTTAATTTCACAATTTCATTTAATATACGTGCGCGCAGTCTTGAGCGTTTGATTAATCTAATATTTGAATAAGTTAAAAACTTTTTTTTTAATTACTCCTTTACTTGTAAAAATAATCCTGTGGTAAAAATGAATTTGTATAAAAGGAATTAATACAATGTATCTATAAAACTGATGGTACATTGTATCTGTGAAATATTCCTTGGTATGATGAGTTTAAATGTTAATTGTGCAAGAAGTTTTGACATGTTTATTGTAACTACCAAAATCAACAAGCCGTATACGTGTATTCTGATACTAAATGCACCCAAGGACGCAAATCATTTTATTTAACATAATTCTGAATTAAAAAACTCGTAATAAATAAACAAACTAATACTGGTACATGTACATATAATATATAATCCCAGGGATTAAATACAACTGTTTTGGAAATCCCTGATAATTCTTTTGTCATTCCAAATTTACTATTTTAGTTATAAATTTTAATTCGAATTCTTTATCTAGCCTTTATTTGTATCATTGAACAATATCATAATCATTTATCAGATATTTTTCATTAAACATTGGATGACCTTACCCAAGTCCGTCTTAAGACCTACGTTGAGTCATGTTTTCGAAGGTCTCTCCGTAATTTTCTCCTTACTTTAGGACACCTGACGTTCCAAATGTATTTCAACTCTATTAATGATCTAATTATATTTAATTATTAATTCTTAAAAACTAATCTAGTCACACCTATGCAAGAAACACCAACCAGATTTTGAAGGATTTATATCATTAAATCAAACTACATTAGAAACGTTATATATAAGTATATGTATGTATGGTCGAAAAATAAGATATATTATCTTCTGTAAGAATTCCTTCATTGACTTTATTTTTCTTCATATGTTCGGGTCCGGTAGCTGAATTGGCCCGCAGCAGAGTCTAGATTCCCGTAAGAGGCGACTAAGGGTCTTGAGATTCTGATTCTGCCAGTGCGACAAAGTGTGTACCCTTGGTGGGTGAATAGGATGACCCTCGTCCTCGGGTGTTTTCAGGTCTATAATACGGAAATCCTGACCGCTGACCATAGTGAGCCAAAGTTTGTTGAGAGTGTCACGCTTCATACACGTAAAATACCCCTTTGTTGACCACCAAGAAGAGCATCACATAGGGTCATTTTTTCTACCCACCTCTCCCATTTTCTTGTGGTCTTCAAAATTTGATATCCCCCTTTCTCATCATTCATGTTCATTTTATCATCTTTTTCATGTTCATCGCTTTTAAATAACCTATATAGCTTTGCAAGGGCGTAAAACACCAACTCTCTCTTCATATGTTCACAGTTTTAATTTCTCAACAAAATTAAAACTAACTCAAGTAATAATATATTTATATTAATTGATTATTGATTGAAATGCATACCTGCCGTTTTATAATAAAAAAATCTGTCAAAGTAAAAAATGGCCGGATTTCGTTAAACAGGAAGTAGGTGAGCGACAAACCTATAATCGAATCCCATGTTATGGGACCCCACCCTGATGCTGTATACCAACTATCAAGTGGCTGTGATCAGTAGTTGCTGAGAAAACTGTTACGAAAAATATTTCCCCGCCCGCACGCCGCCCGCCCGCCCGACATTCACCATTTTATAACCCGGATTTTTAACTCCGTGAAATCCGGCCTATTATAGTTAGGATTGCACGAGTTAAGAAGTTACTAGGAATAATTCGAAAACACCCCTAAGTATTTCTAAGTCATTCCTAGATGTTTCCATAAGTCTGTCTAAGCACTCTTCTTGTGGTTTTTCTAAGGAAAGTTTCGGGAACACCACCCCAGATTAATACTGCAAAGGATCGAAACGGAAAATTCATATTATTTAAAGGGTGATCTAGCCTCGGATCTAGAAAAACGTACAAAGATGAATTTGTAGGTTTTTTTTGAAATTTTCTAAACCATGAATCATATTTTAACATGAAAAAGCCTTTCAAATAAGCCATGCATGATTAATAAAAAAGAAAGAGCAAAATATAGAACAGCTTTTTCAAAGAAAAGTAGCGAAAACATATCGTGAATGTAGGTTTGGTCGCGACATGTATTCCACATCTCATTTTTATGATTGATAGGCCGGCACATGATAGGCAAAGTGTTTTTCCGAATCTAGGTGCTTTCGTCGAGGTCCGCTATCGCTTTACCAAGAATGCATTTTCTGAAAATCTAGGTGCTTTCTTCGAGGTCCGCTATCGCTTTTCCGAGAAAAAACATTTTCTAAAAATCTAGGTGCTTTCTTCGGAGAAAAACAAATCGGCCTCACGACCTATCCATTTTATGGCTTCAAACTTTGTTGACATGTTGATTTTATTAAAAACATGGTGTTTTATTTGGTTATTTCAACTTATTGATTAATTTGGTTATTTTTTGTGGTCTCAAGCGTCAACATTCAGCATTATTGTCAAAATGAGGTCTTGTTCAAAATCTATGAAGACTACCAAGAAAGTTTTTTTTAAATGAATGGCGATTAATTCTACAAAAGACCTAGTGCAAAAAGCCCCCCCCCCCCCCAAAAAAAAAAAAAAAAAAAATTCACACCCGTCTTCAGTCGATAAATTAAGATCAGTGTGAAAAGCCGGATTGGAAGGTTATTTTTCTGGCACATATTCCTTATTCTTTCGTTTTTAATTTTACAAATTTCTCTGGCAAAAGAACGCGTGCATCTCTCCCGGGGCCACTTTCCTCTATCAAGCAGGAGTACCAGAGCAAGATATCTGGCCAAGAACCGACAATCGCTCAGTAGAAAGCTCTAGAAAATATAAACATCAGTCTGTTCTGTTTAATGGAATGCCATCACTTAGCATCCGTTGTTCAATTTCTACTTTCAGGTACAAGCGTCTCTTACAAGTCTTATATTGGTGAAACTGCAGAACTTAGTAGTGTGTTTACGTGGTTGCTGGTTGGTAAACTAAGGCAACGACCAATTGATTTTCGGGGGGGGGGGGGGGGGGGGGCTGGGATTTTCACCCGAGCTGGGAATTTTTTTTTCGACCGCTGCGCGGGCCAGCTTATTTTTTTCCCATACACTCAATGCTAGAAAATTTTGTTCATAAAATCTCTTTTTTTTTCTAATGCGCGAAATGAGGGCCAGAGTATTTTTTTCCCTATATGCTGGCCAGACTATTTTTTAGGCCAAAAATCAGAGCCAGAATATTTTATTATCCAGCCCCCTCCCCCCCCCCCCCGAAAAGCAAATGGTCGATGCCTAATCAAATGTGTCGAAATTCTTTCATGGGTTAAGTACAGATTTGTATAGAAATTTAATTCATATATGATATATGGACACCACCTTGAAATAGAAGAGCTTTTTTTTTCAGGTGTAAACGTTAATGTGATGTTTGGAATAAGGAGGTTACATGTGTGCTCTATAAAGTTGTGTTAGAGGAGTTCCTTTAGTTTTTTTGTTAGGAGTATTTTCGGTTTGCTTATAAACTTGTGGTTTTGATTCCAATTCTGATACAAAAGTATGTGCAAATTACATACATAGAACTTCGAGCATGCGTTGTATCAGGCTAGGTTATTATTAATAAAAATATTCTTTTCGCCGCCAAAAACTAATAAAATGAAGGACAGTACATAATAAACCATTATAAACTGTTACAAATCTGTCATGACCTATCATTTCCTGTAGCAATTCAAAACAGTGCATAACAGTTAGTCGATATCTTGTCAAGAACTGCCCTTTACTATGGCAATGGTGGACAGTGCATAATAGGTCAAGAAAAATTGTCATCTGCTGTGCAAAATTGTTACGGACCAGGACAGTGATAAACAATACAGGTAAAATTGTTAACTACTGCCCAAAATTGTAACAATTTAGGACAGTGATTAACAATCCAGGTAAAGTCTGTCACGATCTATGAGAAACTGTACCAATGTCTGACAGTGCAAGCCAACGTAGGACAGTGCATTATAGGCAGAAGGTAATCACTGTCACAAACTGTCCTTGATTGTAAAGGGTGATAATGGTAATTCACTGTTGTTTGGCAGTAGTTTCTCAGTAAATAGCAGTGTAAGGCAGTAAAAAAATGACTGTGTCTGGTATAGACAGTATTTTTTTTTCGTTCATAGTGTATTATGCTATTCTTGTAATTCATTTTCCACAAAAGTCTTACAAAGGGGTCTTTTGGCCTGAAAAAAACATTAAGTTCACAGAGTCGCTGAACCATGAAATTGGGGTCAGGGTCAAACGGCATGGTGCCAGTTGCGTAGACCATAATCCCAACTGTCTGTATACCAAATATCAGATGCCTAGCTATTATGCTTTTCTTGTAATTCATTTTCCACGAAAGTCTTACAAAGGGGTCTTTTGGCCTGAAAAAAAAACACATCTAAGTTCACAGAGTCGCTGAACCATGAAATTGGGGTCAGGGTCAAACGGCATGGTGCCAGTTGTGTAGACCATAACCCCCAACTGTCTGTATACCAAATATCAGATGCCTAGCTTTTATACTTTTCTTGTAATTCATTTTCCACAAAAGTCTTACAAAAAAGTTTACGCCGTCGCCGCCGCAGGAAAGTAATACCTATGTCTCGCCTTCAGCGACTGAAGTCGCAGGCGAGACAATAAAATGATCATGGTTCGTGATTTATTGTATGTATTTAATTAGGGGCATTATAAAAATTCTGAAACCTTCGGCAGAATCTTCACCGATAGTGCAACTACTGAGCCAAGTTTCAGTTTCAAATTGTCTAAACCCTAAGGTTCTTCCTATCTTAGTAATAATTTGGTTCCCCAGTTTGGTAATTTTGGTTTTACTTTTCTATGCTCTTCATATTCATATAGTGTTTGGCTTTTTTAATATATTTGGTAGAGCGCCTCTGATGAGTCTTGAATAGACGAAACGCGCGTCAGGCGTAACAAAATTTATTGTCTGGAACTTTGTTGTCATTTGTATTTCGAACACACGTGAAGGTTAGCACTGCTGGTGGGGTTTTAATTCCGAGGTTACCCCGCTCCGACACCAACACTTTTGAGTTGGAGAAAAACATCAAAGCTTAAAATTATCCGTCTAATTTTCAAAATTGTCAAAACCCTAAGGTTCTTCCTACCCCAGACATAGGTTGATTATCTAAGTAATAATTTGGTTCCCCAGTTTGGTAATTTTGATTTAACTTTTCTATGCTCTTCATATTCATATAGTGTTTGGCGTTTTTAATATTTATGGTAGAGCGCCTCTGATGAGTCTTGAATAGACGAAACGCGCGTCAAGCGTAGCAAAATTTATTGTCTGGAACTTTGTTGTCATTTGTATTTCCATATCCCAAATAACCTTGAAGGAGTTGCGTGACCTTAGACTTACTATGTAGCCCAGCCCCTAGGGGCATTATCGAAATTCCGAACTACTGAACCAAGTTTTGTGTTCTGTATTATAAAAAACCTGGAAGGAGTTGCGTGACGAAGGAATTATGTGCCCCTAGGCTATCTATGCAGCCCAGTCCTAGGGGCATTATCAAAATTTCGAAACCTTCGGCACAGTCCCCGTCCAAAATGCAATCAATGACCCAAGTTTCATCTGTCTACTCCCAGTGGTTACGGAGATAGATTATCCCATACGTACGTACATTGAACAGCAATACATTATCCTCGCGCTTTCGCTAGTGCGGGGATAACAAAGAAAGCATTTGGTTGTCAAAAGTCTGAAAAAGCAAAGCGTTAGTTAGATAGTTATTGCTTTACTCCCAAGCAGCACGATTTCGGCTATATCCGGGAGATGAACATGAAAGTGGTGATACAATGAACAATGTAATGATGATGAAGTGGAGGAAATGGGGACACAAGGCCAATCGGGTAGGAGAGTTTAGACTGCCACTGGAAAAAGGAGTGATGGGTAGGGACGGGAAATTTTGCCTCCTGCATGGGGATCCTACGGGTCCTACTCTTACCGAGAACTGCAGCAGGGTTCTTTAACGTGCGAGGAACGTGACATTTTCCCAACACGGTGCACCACTATGGTTTGCGGTCAGGTTTTCCGCATTATCGCCTGACGACCCCGCATCTCTCGATGTCAGGGCTGCCCCATTCAACCACCTGGGGCACACATCCCAGTCGCTTTGTGGGCAAAGCGGCCTGACCCCGATGTCAGGTTTCTGAGCGCTCTTTAGTGGACTTTTACCGACAAGCTTAGCGCTGTTTCGGGCCTATTTGCCTCCCGGGCTCCGCACGAGACTAATATGATAAGAAAGCAGCGGAAACGACACTTACAACAGGCAGTCGTGTGTGGTTATACTGCAGCAGAGTACCAAAGGGCAAGTCTCCAAAATTACTACAAAAATGGGTAGGACCCTTCACAATAATATATACTGGTCCAAATAATACTTTTAAGATAAGAAGAGATTCCACTAGAGTTACAATGAAAGCACTAGTTCATGCCAAGCGGTTAAAAGAATATCATGATCCGGCAGACAGACCCGATTATTTTATACCAGAATACCAAGACATTGAACTAAACCCGGAAGAACTAGATGAACATGATACTAACTTAGTGGATTTAGATGTTCAAACACAAAGTCAAGACCAGGAAGTGGTACTGGTAGATGCTAATGATCAGGGAACTCAGAATCCAACCAAAACAGTGGACAGAAACCAGTAGCCTCCCAGAACTCAGAAAGGTGAACAACATGACATTATTCAGACTCAGGTCAATAAGCATCCTCAGCAACAATCATAAACCAATGCCAAAGAACAACAGCAAACCGAAGTAAAAACTCATTCACAACCTTTGAATCACAGTAGGCCAAAATTTAACAAAAAGTCACAACAGCAGTTATCTCCTTTCAAAGAGGGAGACATTGAGAAAATATATGAGTACAGTCTTTATCAAAACAAACCTATATACAAGGTCAAGATTTCTGGTCAACCAGGAACGTCGTGGCAAGATGGGTTTCGTATACCAGAAGGTTTGAAGCAAAATTTTCACAAATTGTACAATGCTAAAGGCAAGCGTAGGAAAAGACCAGATAACAAAAGAAAATTCTTTGATATAACACTGAATCAAGTAAATTCAATTTCACAAGCAACACCAAACACAAAAATAGTCAGAGTATCTGTAGATAGGGATCAAAGGGAATCAAGATATTTATTGACCAGACCAAATGGTCAACAATTTAATCGTTTGCTAATGAGTCATGAACTTCCATGTGATATTTTTAAAGCATTTATTAAAAGTATTGAACAAGCACAAATTAGTTGCATACAATCCAAAAATCCTTTAAAACAAAAACACTTTATACCGGTTTCAGAGTATGACATTAGGACAAACAAATTCACACATCATCTAACTCCAAAACATAGGGTGGTGTTACCAGAAAACCAATCATCTGCAAATGGAATTCAAATGTTCAAAGCTAAGTTAATAGAACAGTTTGTTAAAGCAAATGGTCATGTTCCAGGTTTATATTAAAAGATGTTTCTTTTTGTGTTTTTTTTTACACACATCATATTCATTTACAATTTTTGTTTTGTTTAGTTCATTTCAATATTTTTCATACTGAATATTACAGTAGTTTTTTTATGTGCCACTGAAGTCAAACATCATGCAAGTACAACTCATTGTACTGCTAATATTTCTAGGGCGAAACACTGTCTTCATAGAGGTACATGATGATTGTACATATACCTATATTTTGGCATAAAATTAAGGCACCACATAAATGAGGGTTGGCCTCATCAACCGAACTTCATTTCTTGTGGATCTTTAAAGTAGGAGTGATGACCCTGCTTAAAAGAACATCTAAACGTTTTACAAATTATTATTTCTTACAGATAAAGCAAAATAACTAAATATGACAGTGTGCAGCTTTATCATTTTTTTTAACCCATTACACAAATCTGACAGATTTTCAGTGTTTTTTTTTACAAATCCATTTTTGAATTTCCATATTTCTTTTACCAAAATAAGTAATCCTCTGTCACAATAAGATTTTTTTTTCATTATGTGTCACATGTGTCAAGGTTGTAACTCAATGCAGAATTCTTAGATGTATACCTATAGATCAGATGTAACAGACTAGTCTTCAATATGCATGTCTTTGGCTTACAGTTTTCTCCAGAATCTTCAAATGTGTCAGTGGTTCCAAGTTTCCCCCCGGGAAACTTCAAATGTGTCAGTGGTTCCAAGTCCCCCCCCGGGAAACTTCAAATATTAATGGTAAAGTTTCCCCCAGGAAACTTCAATTATTAGTGAGTGAGTGAGTGAGTTGGTGTTTTACGCCCGTGCAACGCTATATAGGTTATTTACAGGGGATGAACATGAAAAGGGTGATAAAATGAACATGAAATGATGATGATAAATGAAACATGGGGATGGAATGGGAAACAAAGGACCGGTAAATTTTGAAGAACCACAGGAAAAGGGGAGAGGTGGGTAGGGGCGGAAAATTTAGCCTATGTGGTGCACTACTGGGCGGTCCACAAAGGGGTCTTTTACGTGCATGAAGCGTGGCACTCTCCACACACGTTGGCCCACTATGGTCGGCGGTCAGGGTTTCCGTATTTTAGACCTGACAACCCCCGCGGACGAGGGCCACCCTATTCACTTGGTCGCTCTGTGGGCTGAGCACTGACCCGACGTCAGAATCCCAAGACCCTTAGTCGCCTCTTACGACAAGCTAGGCGCTGCTGCGGGCCTATTCGCCACCCGGGCCCCGCACGGGACTCAATTATTAGTGGTTCAGTTTCCCGGAAACTTCAAATATGTGTGGTTCAAAGTTTACCCCAGGAAACTTCAAATATGAGTGGTTTAGTTTCCCCCGGAAACTTCAAATATGTGTGGTTCAAAGTTTCCCTCAGGAAACTTCAAATATTAGTGGTTCAGTTTTCCCCAGGAAACTTCAAATATGTGTGGATCAAAGTTTCCCTCAGGAAACTTCAAATATTAGTGGTTCAGTTTCCCCAAGGAAACTTCAAATATGGCATCGGTTTCAAGTTTCTCCTAGGAAACTTCAAATGTGTGTCACTTGTCCCCGCAAGGACAAGTTCAACCTGCAAAGCTTTGGCCTGTAAGCAATGCAGGTTGACAGGAGCGAAGGACAAAATATTAAGAAATTGTCTTGTTCTGGCCTGTGAACAAGGCAATTAATCTGCAAGGCTTTGGCCTGTAAGCACTGCAGGTTAAAAAAAAATACTAGGAGCATAAGACAAAATCAAAAATTGTTTGTTCTGGCCTGTGAACAGCAATTTGTGAAAGAATATTGCTCAGAATGCTCCCATGGAGCTTAATGGAGTCTCCAAGCCACAAGGGTGACTGCGGTAGGAGACAGTGTCTTTTTATTCCATCCGAATATGGAATAATCGGTCAGCAGATTATTAACGCCATGGAGGAATATCAAGACTTAACTAGGATACCACACACGAGGAAAACACTCCCATGTAATCCTAATAATGTGCGACAAGCATTCAAACTTACAAACAAGTACTCAAACATGTGTTTTAATTCAAAGGACAAGTTATTCAATTATATGTGTTTCAATCCAAAGGACAAAGTGTTCATATTCAGTGAAAAAAAATACTTCAGTTAGTTGGGTTCAAATATTCAATTATATTTATTTAATCATTCACTTATTAGTTTATGCTTTATCTTATTTAGTATTTTTATTATGTTTTGTTTATTTGTATATTATTGACCATATATAATTTTCGAAAGGATATATTTTTCATGAATTTTTCGGAGAAAATTTTTTGTGCAGGAGGGGAGAATGTATGACCAGTGCACAAGGCGTTGTGCACGAAAAATCAAATATTTCGGTAGTAAATCTCTCCCTTTCATTTTATTAGTTTCAATATATATTTTTGAATATATTTTTGAATATTTTTAACATTATTTTCATTAAATTAATTATTTCACTTTTAAATATTTTATTCATTCAATTACTTTGCTTTTAAATTATTTTCCCACGGATAAATTCTTTTGGATTAGTGTAAATTGGAAGAGATAAAGGGCTAATCAAGTTCTATTCATTTTTGACATTAATTCTGTTTTAATCTTTTATTGTAATAAGTGTGAAATACCATTAAGGATATTAGCTATTGTCACTTAAAATTCTTATTTACTAGACAGATTAATTAGTCTTTTTTATCTAAGTATTTGGTTGTTAAGGATATATTTTGTATTATGTTTTTATTGTTAATCTGAGTTGATAGTTTTGGATTTGTAAGGACAGTTATATTTTGATTTTGAAGCAAGTCAGATGTGTTTTAAAATGCTTTCTACATATTTCAACTACTAAGGACAGACTACCTTTTCTATTATTTAGGATTTAATGGATATACTGTTTTAAATGAAATTATGATTATTTGTTTATACTGTTGACTTTATTTGTAAATATTAAATGTGTTGTTATGCTGGAATAGACTTTATGTACAGAGCAAAATGAACAATTCAAGTAGAGCTATTTCACCCGCGCACTCAACACCCACAGTGCGTGTCTGATCCGGGCAATGAGACAATGACATTAAATTCCATTCCCCATGCTCAGCGCCTCGGTCAGAGAGTAACATACAATTTATGTGTCAAATCTGATGAAAAAAGTTGATTCCCAAACAATTTCTTGTCAATTTTTTTGAACCGTCATATAATTTTATGCTAAAATATAATATTTAACTAAAGTGTCATATATTTTACATAAGAAATTTGTAAATGTAATCTATATTTATATGCAAACAAATTTTCTTCACAATCTCTTAACTATATGAACCTTATTTTTAAAGTCACCAATGTGTATAAATGCAATTTTTCAACTTAACATACCATTTATGTGTCAAATCTGATGAAAAAAGTTGATTCGCAAATAATTTTTTGTCAATTTAATTGGACCGTAATATAATTTTAAGCTCAAATATATGATTTTACTTAAGTTTAATATATTTTACATAAGAAATTTGCAAATTTGAACTATATTCCTATGCGAACAAATTTTATATAGTCAATTGAAAAAAATCAAATAAAATTTACAAGATTATTGATATCTCCTGATTGTTCTATTGTTGACAAATTTAACAATTTTTTGAAATAATTGTTTTAAGCAGAATTAACCCTTTTACATTTAAGAGATTTTTTTCAGCACAATTTCTTTTTTTGTATTTAAAAAACAGAACGAATGAAATAAAATTATATTATTATTGTTATATTTATAGAAGATAAGAACACGAACTTTGCCTATTTAGTTATTAAAGGAAGTACTATGCAAACAATTAAATTCATTGGATTAATAATATTAACACATTCATAGACCTGTATATCATGTATATTAATATTTTAATATACAGGTCTATGACACATTCAAACAGAAAATGTACGTCTTATTTAACACTATAGCATAACTTATTTAAAACAAATTCAACTAGCGCCGAGACTGGTTTGTGTTGCGTTATACATAAACGTAGGTAAAAACGATAACTTCGTTTCACCGAAGAGTTTTCTAATTATACCGATCGATCGTATCAGTCAAAATACAACTACCCATGCTGAGCATAATTGGTAGACACAAACGTAGTCATGGTCACAAACGATACTCCTTCTTACAGACTTACTAGCATCATATGTGACGTTGCCCTTTTCCGTCTTTTTAAGCCTGTAAAAAGTGAACCTCTTGCTACTGAGGATAGAGAATTTTTCCATATTCCATTTAAGAACAAAGGGATAGATGCTATTATCATCAGCAATATTTTAAATCGGAATGTAAATCGTTTACATCTCAAATTCCTCCATATTTCAAAAATCAGTCAACACCAATTGTTTCCTACCGCTACACTAAAACCATATTTAGTAAAATTTTCAACCACAAAAAGGCATTGCAGGACCTAAACATTGAAGAATATCTAAAGTCCCCTCTGACATGTGATTGCTATGCTTCTCCCTTTGCCTATGGTCCATCTGGTCATGTCATCACGGGTGATCTTAAGATAATTGAAAATGATTTGTTACGTAATGTGGTTTCCCATGGACCTAAATTCAGGGAACCACAACGTATAAATTGGAATCACCACTTTAAGATCATCATGGACGCTGAGGAGGACTATGCTAGAGCCTGGATGAAGGGGGAAAAGGACCAAGAACCAGAGCGTGAATCACTGTCGGACTGGGTAAGGACTATCCGATCTCTTGTACAATGCCGAATAGACAAACTTCGCAAATGTGTGAACCCCGGCTTTCTTCTGTATGTAGATATCATGAAGCTCTCAATTGTCTCTCTTCCTTACATGACAGGTATGTTGTCACGCCAGCAGACAAGGCTTCCAATAATATAGTTTTTGTATGTAAAGCACATTATTACAATTGTCTAATAAAAGAACTAGGCATATACGTCCGCTAGTGCTACATACAAACGGACTGCATTTAATAAAGATGAGTGAGTGAGTGAGTTGGTGTTTTACGCCCGTGCAACGCTATATAGGTTATTCACAGGCAAGAGTGACAAAATGAACATGAAATGATGATGATGAATGAAATATGGGGGTGGGATGGGAAACAAAGGAACAGTTAATATTAAAAACCACAGGAAAAGTGGGTAGGGGCGGAAAATTTAGCCTATGTGGTGCACTACTTGGCGGTCCACAAAGGGGTCTTTTACGTGCATGAAGCGTGGCACTCTCCACACACGTTGGCCCACTATGGTCGGCGGTCAGGGTTTCCGTATTATAGACCTGACAACACCCGCTGACGAGGACCACCCTATTCAGCCACCTAGGGTACACACTTGGTCGGTCTGTGGGCTGAGCACTGACCCGACGTCAGAATCCCAAGACCCTTAGTTGCCTCTTACGACAAGCTAGGCTCTGCTGTGGGCCTATTCGCCACCCGGGCCCCGCACGGGACTTTAACAAAGATGAAATCATAGCAAACCATAGCTCATTTGTGTCTCTTTCAATATTCAAATGAAAGAGGAGTGAGTGAGTGAGTGAGTTGGTGTTTTACGCCCGTGCAACGCTATATAGGTTATTTACAGGCGATGAACATGAAAAGGGTGATAAAATGAACATGAAATGATGATGATACATGAAATATGGAGATGGGGTGGGAAACAAAGGACCGGTAAATTTTGAAGAACCACAGGAAAAAGGGGAGAGGTGGGTAGGGGCGGAAAATTTAGCCTATGTGGTGCACTACTGGGCGGTCCACAAAGGGGTCTTTTACGTGCATGAAGCGTGGCACTCTCCACACACGTTGGCCCACTATGGTCGGCGGTCAGGGTTTCCGTATTATAGACCTGACAACCCCCGCGGACGAGGGCTACCCTATTCAGCCACCTAGGGTACACACTTGGTCGCTCTGTGGGCTGAGCACTGACCCGACGTCAGAATCCCAAGACCCTTAGTCGCCTCTTACGACAAGCTAGGCTCTGCTGCGGGCCTATTCGCCACCCGGGCCCCGCACGGGACAATGAAAGAGGAACATAAAGAGTTACCATATTTGTACTGGATACCTTAACTTCACAAAAATCCGTACAAAGAAAGGTATATTGCTGGATCTTCATCATGTTCAACTACAGAGCTGTCCGTTCATTTAACTAAAATCTTGTCTGCTGTCAAAGAACGTCAACGTCAACAAGCATACTGCGACACTATTTATAATCGTAGTGGAATCCACCATATGTTGACTTTGAAGATCTCAAAAGATTTGTTAGATCATTTGAAATCTAGATCATTTTCTGATGTTCACTCTTTGAAAACGTTCGATTTTCAACATTATACACTACCTTGCCACACGAATAACTAAGATGTCGCCTGAAAAAACTTCTCGAAAAAACCTTTTCAAACTCTAGGAATTTTGTTGTTTTGGGTTATATCTTTAAATTATTTTCCAAAACATCTTTCAAAGATAAAATTTGTTACACACTGGAACAAGTTTGCAGTATGCTTGATTTCCTCATTGACAACATATTTGTCAACTTCGGAGGAGGTTGTAAAAAACACTATATTGTTTTTAATTCAAATATACTTAAATTTGATCAAGGTTTTTCGGGATATAGGAAGGGAAGAGACCTTTAAAAATACCTTAAGAATGCAAAAGTATGGTCGGAAGAGTATGGTAAATACAGAGGAGACTTTTTGCCAGACAGACTGGTTACTCTTTCACCGTACAAAACAAGAAAGATCGATGTATACAAATGCTACGCAAACGGAATGACAAAAGACTGGAAATGTTCCATATCACGATTTAGCTTTTACAAAATGTAGAATGACGACCGTACATATTTGTAAACAAGAGTTAACACTAAAGTATGTCTCGCCTGCCGACACCATCAGAAACAATTCTTCTTTCTTACTTCCACTATATTTTGAATTAACATGGATTTTCAGGTTCTGAGATCAAAAGATGTGTAAACATTGCAAATATATGCAATCAAAATAATCAAAGTCACTCAACCGGAAAATCAAGGTCAAGGTCAAACGATGGGGATGCAACTGTGCTATGCCAATGCTGGGGCATATGCATACAAAGTTTCTTCAACCTAGGACTTATAGTTCTTGAGATATGGAGGTGCTCGTAAAACTTTTCCATTGCTATTTTATGTATTGAAAATTGTCAAAGTCACTCAACCGGAAAATCAAGGTCAAAAGATGGGGATGCAACTGCGCTAAGCTACTGCTGGGGCATATGCATACATAGTTTCATCAACCTAGGACCTATAGTTCTTGAGATATGGAGGTGCACGCAAAACTTTTCCATTGCTATTATATGTTTTGAAAATTGTCAAAGTCACTCAACCGGAAAATCAAAGTCAAGGTCAAAAGATCGGGATGCAACTGTGCTAAGCCACTGCTGGGGCATATGCATACAAAGTTTCTTCAACCTAGGACTTCTAGTTCTTGTGATATGGAGGTGCTCGCAAAACTTTTCCATTGCTATTATATGTATTGAAAATTGTCAGTCACTCAACCGGAAAATCAAGGTCAAAAGATGAGGATGCAACTGTGCTAAGCTACTACTTGGGCATATGCATACCAAGTTTCATCAACCATTGCTATTTTATGTATTGAAAATTGTCTAAGTCACTCAACCGGAAAATCAAGGTCAAGGTCAAAAGATGGGGATGCAACTGTGCTAAGCTACTACTGGGGCATATGCATACCAAGTTTCATCAACCTAGGACTATAGTTCTTGAGATATGGAGGTGCTCGCAAAACTTTTCCATTGCTATTTTATGTATTGAAAATTGTCTAAGTCACTCAACCGGAAAATCAAGGTCAAGGTCAAAAGATGGGGATGCAACTGTGCTAAGCTACTACTGGGGCATATGCATACCAAGTTTCATCAACCTAGGACTATAGTTCTTGAGATATGGAGGTGCTCGCAAAACTTTTCCATTGCTATTATATGTATTGAAAATTGTCAAAGTTACTCAACTGGAAAATCAAGGTCAAGGTCAAAAGATGGGGATGCAACTGTGCTAAGCTACTTCTGGGGCATATGCATACCAAGTTTCTTCAACCTAGGACTTATAGTTCTTGAGATAAGGAGGTGCTCATAAAACTTTTCCAAAAAGTTAATGCCGCGGTCGCCGCCGCCGGTAAAGTAACACCTATGTCCCGCTCTGCTTTGCAGGCGAGACAATAAAAAGCGTAAATATGAATGTTTAATGATATCAATATTCAAAAACGCATTTATCATGTTAATAATATAGCAAACATTAGAACATCATTCATAACGTAGTTATTTAAAGACAGATATATACAATTTTCAACCGAATGATTAGTTTTATAAACAGAAAATATGAGATGTCGAATCAGTTTACTCACATAACAACAAGACTTGAAGTTGTGAACTTTCAGTTTTATTACGCTTTTTATTCATGATAATGTACAGAATATGATACTTTGATATAGATGTTTTATTTTACATTGCAACGTTTTTTACACATCAGCATACTTGAAACCACAATACTCTGATTTTCTGTACCAGGTATATTACCTTTCTGTTTTTCTTCCCCAGCCAATACCAGATCCATAAGACAAATCTGCGATATGCCATATATCTGTTACGCATAATAATTAAATAGACAATATATAGATAATATTCAAGAAGTTATTTATTTAGATATTTGAGATCAATTCCATTCCATATTGGACAAACAACTACCAGCCAAGATACAGATATTTAGATGCGAAATAGCCAGTTGTAAACCATGAAAGGAAAGGATGTTGATGTTTGTGAGAAGCGCTATAGAGCACTATTGTTTTTAATTCAAATATACCTTAATTTGGTCAAGGTTTCTTCGGGATATAGGAAGGAAGAGACCTTTCAAAATACCTTAAGAATGCAATGGTATGGTCGGAAGAGTATGTTAAATACAGAGGAAACTTTTTGCCAGACAGACTGGTTACTCTTTTGCCGTACAAAACAAGAAAGATCGATTTATACAAATGCTACGCAAACGGAATGACAAAAGACTGGAAATGTTCCATATCACGATTAAGCTTTTACAAAATGTGGAATGACGACCGTACATATTTGAAAATAAAAAGAATAAATATGAATGTTTAATGATATCAATAATAAAAAACGCATTTATCATGTTAATAATGTAAAAATGATTAGTTTTATAAATAGAAAATATGAAATGTGGAATCAGTTTACTCACATAACAAGTGGTAATAAACAAAACCACAGTGAACAACAACCAGCTGCCTTAAACAAGGCAAGTATGCGCTGCTCGCCGTTCTGCAATTGTCCCATGATCTTAATAAAATGCACATAATTCAAATCCTGAAATAGTCACAGATAGACCCCCTTCATCAAAAGTATGTTTCATCTTTATATCTTAATTCATCTATGGTCCCGTGCGGGGCCCGGGTGGCGAATAGGCCCGCAGCAGAGCCTAGCTTGTCGTAAGAGGCGACTAAGGGTCTTGGGATTCTGACGTCGGGTCAGTGCTCAGCCCACAGAGCGACCAAGTGTGTACCCTAGGTGGCTGAATAGGGTAGCCCTCGTCCGCGGGGGTTGTCAGGTCTATAATACGGAAACCCTGACCGCCGACCATAGTGGGCCAACGTGTGTGGAGAGTGCCACGCTTCATGCACGTAAAAGACCCCTTTGTGGACCGCCCAGTAGTGCACCACATAGGCTAAATTTTCCGCCCCTACTCACCTCTCCCCTTTTTCCTGTGGTTCTTCAAAATTTACCGGTCCTTTGTTTCCCACCCCATCTCCATATTTCATTTATCATCATCATTTCATGTTCATTTTATCATCCTTTTCATGTTCATCGCCTGTAAATAACCTATATAGCGTTGCACGGGCGTAAAACACCAGCTCACTCACTCACTCACCAATTCATCTATGATTTTTTTATTTATTTTCATGCATACCTTTTTGTGGCAGTCTTGAACCAGATGTGAAATTACTTTATAAAACAATATATAAATTTTAGAAAACTATTAGTTGCATTTTGCATTGAAAGTGAGTGAGTTGGTGTTTACGCTATATAGGTTATTTACAGGCGATGAACATGAAAAGGATGATAAAATGAACATGAAATGATGATGATAAATAAAATATGGGGATGGGGTGGGACACATACTATCTATCTACCATAGATATACAACACTTCAAGCCAGATATAAGGCTGTACAACATGTAACATGACTCCAACTGTTGTGTACCACAGATATACAACATCTCCAGCCAGATGTAAGGCTTTATTACATGTAACCTGACTCCACCTGTTGTTTACCATAGATATACAACACCTCCAGCCAGATGTAAGGCTGTTTAATATGTAACCTGACTCCACCTGTTGTGTACCATAGATATACAACACCTCCAGCCAGATATAAGGCTTTATAGCATGTAATCTGACCCCACCTGTTGTTTACCATAAATATACAACACCTCCAGCCAGATGTAAGGCTGTATAACAAGTAACCTGACTCTACCTGTTGTCTACCATAGATATACAACACCTTCAACCAGATATAAGGCTGAAAACATATAAATAACTTCATGTCAATTCACTATGAACCAAAATAAGGACTGACATTACCATGCACAGTTCAAATTCGATTTAATATGACTGATAATGACTGTAATTTACCACAATTTATCTGTAAAATGCTGATTTTATTTGATGCAATATCTTCAGTAATTATCAATTTCTGTACTTTTACTGTTTTTAATTGTCCTTTACTGAAGCAGACGATGTCTGTTCATATCAGTCAATTTTGTGATTTGTATCAAATCATGACAGTCATTTTAAATATTTACCTTGATTTAAAATCACTGATGTGGTTTGTTACTGTCATTGTCAGTTATTAACAGAACTTTACCTTGATTTAAAATGACTGACATTGACTGAAGATGTATGATCCACTAATCCCTGTCAGTCATTTTAAATCAAGGTAAAGTTCTGTAAATGACTGACAATGACAGTAACAAACCATATCAGTGATTTTAAATCAAGGTAAATATTTAAAATGACTGTCATGATTTGTAACAAATCACAAAATTGACTGATATTAACTGACATCATCTGCTAAAGTTAAGGACAATTAAAAACAGTGAAAATACAGAAATTGATAATAACTGACGATATTGCATCAAATAAAATCAGCATTTTACAGATAATTTGTGGTAAATTACAGTTCATTTCAGTCATATTAAATCGAATTTTAACTGTACATGGTAATGTCAGTCATTATTTTGGTTCATAGTGATTGTTAAACTCAGAATAAATCATTTTCGTGAGTGAGTGAGTGAGTTGGTGTTTTACGCCCGTGCAACGCTATATAGGTTATTTACAGGCGATGATCATGAAAAGGATGATAAAATGAACATGAATTTTCAAAACTCCTTTGTAGAATTTCGGCCAAATACATATCTAAAAAGAATTAAGACAAAAATGCGTTCACTTGGTTCACAATACGTTTTCGTTCCTGCAGACAAAGCTGCCAATAATGTCGTTATTGTATAACGAAAATATTACCTTGAAGTGTTGATGCAAGAAATTAAAAGCTCCAACACTTTTATTCGCGTACAATCTACAGAATGTAGTATTATTGAGGACCATATTTTAAATACCACATCACTACGAGCCGCTCCTACATACAATAAACTACCTACAATGTACTGGATCCCTGAACTACACAAAATTCCTTATAAATCTCGTTTCATATCTGCTTCAAGTAAGTGTTCTCTCACTAATATTTCTAAAGTCTTATCACTTGCTTTGACTACTATGAAAGAATTTATTATTCGATACTGCGAAAAGGTATTTGAAAACAGTGGCATAAATCATTTTTGGAGTGTGAAAAATTCGCTCGATGTTTTAGACAAACTTCGCGCTTTTGAAGGTACTTACAATACAGTTGGTAGCTACGATTTTTCTACTTTGTACACTAACCTTCCTCACTGTCTTATTAAAAAACAATTTGAATATCTGGTTAAATGGTGTTTCGATAAATCTAAAAGTGACTATATCTGCTCTAAAGTTTCTAAATTATTTAATAAATCGTTTTTTAGCAACGAGACTCATAAAGGTTATGTCAATTGGACTGATGCAGAAATGATAACTGCTCTAAATTATCTTTTGGACAACATTTATATTCATTTTGGGAGAACAATTTATCGCCAAGTCATTGGTATCCCTATGGGAACTAATTGTGCCCCACTTATTGCTGACCTTTTTTGTATTGTTATGAATCCCAATTTATGGCAAAACTTCAAAAAGACCCCAACAGACAACATCTCATTGAAACTTTTAATTATACATACAGATATTTAGACGACATTCTTTCACTAAACAATCCGACATTTTCTAATTTTATTACGGAAATTTATCCCAAGGAATTAACTTTGAATAAATCTAACCTTACTGGTGATAGATGCCCATTTTTAGATCTAGATTTAAGTATAATCAATGGAAAATTACACACTAAAATATATGATAAACGGGATGACTTTTCATTTACCATTGTGAATTTTCCTTTTCTAGAGGGAGATGTACCACTTGCTCCGTCTTACGGAGTATATATTTCACAGTTGGTAAGATATGCTCAGATCTGCAGTGGTGTGTCTGATTTTAATGATAAAAACCAGTGTATTACAAAAAAATTACTAAAACAAGGATATCGTTACCACAAATTAGTGAAGTCGTTTACTAAGTTTTACCATAAATATCTATACCTTATTGGAAAATTTAACTGCACACGACGACTTTTGATTGTAAAGGGAATATCCCATCCAGATTTCTACGGTAATGTTGTTTATAGAGCAAATAAATTCAAAAACAATCCGTTGGGAATGCAAAATTGGCTTAAAACTTTATTAAATAAAGGTTATGAAATGGATATTTTAGTAAAATCTTTGAATTTAGTCTTCTTTGGTAAAAATATTGATAATTTGATACTTACTTTAAAATGTTAATTGCCTTTTTATACTTATGTCATTTTTGAGCATTACAGCGGTCAAGTGTGTCGGTTTTGTGTGATGATGCATCATCAAATCAAGTGTTTGACGTGTTGTGTCAGATTTAATATCGACATACTTGATTTTTTTACATCAGTCGATGGATGCTTCTTAGCTAGCTGTCAGTAACTTCGAGTGTTCTCAAGAGAGTATCTTTACGTCCCGTTAATTACCTGTTGTACTTTTGTCTCAGATACTCTCTTGTTGAATTGAACTTCTATCGAATTGATTTTTACTGTGTGTTAGTTTGTGCTTTGTTATTGATTATCATTAGGGGGAAGGTTGGCGCCAAAAAACTAGTTTAACCCCGCCACATTTTAATGTGCCTGTCCTAAGCCAGGAATCTTTATCAAAGCTTATGTTTGTATTTAGTCGAATTTTTGTTAATTGTTTTTTGTCAAGAAGAGGGTCTTTCAATGCACTTTGGGATTGGGCTTGACTCATATGTATTTTATTTTCAATCCAGGGGCCAATTGAAAAACAGCGAGCAGCGACCGCTGGTCACATTGAAGGCTGTTGGCTGTTTTCCATTGTGGATATTTAAAATATACGTTTATAATGTAGGTTGTGTCGCGTACACTTATTCCACATCTCATTTTCTTCTATGTAATCTGACTCAACAATATTCTAAGCATTTACTTTAGTAAGCAGTCATTTGAAATCATGGAGAGAGTCATGAATATTTTTGAGACTTTTTAATTATTAATCAGTGTAAAATTATTAAGAAAAAATATGATAATTGATTAAGTGAATCTAGCATATGACCACTAACTAAAACAGTCAATATATAAATAAACCTCTTCCAAAATAAAGTGAAACAAGTTTTTAAAAATATTTTTTTGAGAAGCAAACCCCCCCCCCCAATTTCAAAATATACTAGCCTGGTATTATGTGTACACCGTTTAATCTTAATATTTTACCCAGCTCCACATTGTTACAGAAGTAAATTATAATATTATACTTCTGAATAAAAAGGGGGCAGGTTAAACCAGAAAGATTTTCGTTTGCTTGCAATAATGAAACCATCATATGTATATATGTATTGTATCTTTTAATCCAAATCTCATTTAGTAAATATCATATTAAATTGATATAGAAATATTCAGATGTTTATAATGTAAACAAAAATCAACCAAATAGCTTTACCGGTAAACAAATATTAAAAATGTACATGAATGACAGATTGATACTATGTAAAACAACTTTTTTTTCACTTTTTCCATCTGTTAGTGCAGTACTGTTTATCATTAAAATAATTTGAAAATCCCATTTAAAAAAATGTGCAAAAAGATATTGGACAAAAATTCAATTTTTTACAAATAAGTCTTCCCACATCTTCTTTGGCTCTCAGTTAAAAAAATTAATAACAAATTATTTATGATGCATACAAGTTTAACAAATAAATACATGTACCAAATTATAAATATGATTGCTTCTGTTTAACAAATTAAAAACAAATCACTTGGGAAAATATCAAGATGTTAAGCATCTTTCCTAGGAAACTGTTACAAAATGATTCAATACATAATTCTCATACATAGATAACTTGAAGAAAGAGCACAAACTGTTACAAAATGATTCAATACATACATGACATAATTCTCATACATAGATAACTTAAAGAAAGAGCACATTCTTACATACAAGTAGTCTTTATTATATTTCACTTCCGGACACAATTTCATGAAGATATCACTTTTAAATGTTCCAGAGAAATTAAAGAAAAAAAGTGTAATGGATAGGCAAACAAATGGACAAAGATAATGACCAAAATAACTTTATACCCAGCAATAAAGTTGGTGGGTTAATAAAAAAAAAGTAAACCTCTATCTTCTTTGAGGTATGTGAGTGAGTGAGTGAGTTGGTGTTTTACGCCCGTGCAACGCTATATAGGTTATTTACAGGCGATGAACATGAAAAGGATGATAAAATGAACATGAAATGATGATGATAAATGAAATATGGGGATGGGGTGGGACACAAAGGATCGGTAAATTTTGAAGAACCACAGGAAAAAGGGGAGAGGTGGGTAGGGGGGAAAATTTAGCCTATGTGGTGCACTACTGGGCGGTCCACAAAGGGGTCTTTTACGTGCATGAAGCGTGGCACTCTCCACACACGTTGGCCCACTATGGTCGGCGGTCAGGGTTTCCGTATTATAGACCTGACAACCCCCGCGGACGAGGGCCACCCTATTCAGCCACCTAGGGTACACACTTGGTCGCTCTGTGGGCTGAGCACTGACCCGACGTCAGAATCTTTGAGGTATAGGTACAAAGATATCTCATTCATACTGAGCATTACACACCACACATACATAATCACCATAATCAATTTCTGGTGCTTTGGTAATGTTGATACGTTTAAAATGAAGCCACCGTCCACAAACTCCACACTGGATCCATGTTGATAGTTGCCTTTTACAGTTAAGGGCATCACATTTGGTCCTCTGTGCCTTGGGCTTCTTGGCATGTGTAACAGTTTGATTCGAAACATAATCTCTCATGGCATTTGCACATTTCTGTGACAACAGGCATGGTTTTAGTCCTTTGCATAAAGCAAGAGCATTCTGAAAAATTGTAATTGATATTATGCTTATTCTACTTGTTCAGATATAAGCTATCTAATATATATCAATTATTGACTTTTTACCAGGTCAATATGTAATTAAATGGACCGTGTAGAAAAATATTGACTGAGCCCAAACAGAATTTATTACTTGTTACTCTAACTCTAAAAAAAATAGGAGCAAGCGAGTAAAAAAAATCATTAATTTTTTTCTGAAATATTAATTTTTAGGAGCTAAATTAACCAATCAAAATTGAGAATTCACATCCCATATGCAATATATAGGTGCACTGAACACTAAGACATATCTTAGTATCAAGGAAGCTTATTCTTATTATTTTCATTTAAATGGACTATGTTGCTAAATATGTAAACCTATTGTGTGGGTTAGGCTCGCGTTGTGTTTGAATTGTGCAGTTTGGTTATGGTTTTCTATAGTAGTTACGAAAAGACGTCTAACGTTTCTAGAGCTTGTATTCACCAACTCTTCTACATAAACGACGTACTTTCACTTCACTCTGTTGAATCTGTCATCTTTCTCCTAACGACCATCTTCTAGAATTCATCACTTCGGAATTCTAGCGGAAATAACTTCACAATTGGACGGTTTGTTATCCCGGTGTCGGTTTTGATGACGCTCTATGTGCGTTACCTTTCTTCTTGAAGTCACGTCTTACTCCTGTTACAAAGCTTGCGCTAGAAACTGCTGCATTAATTCCTTGGGTACAATCTATATAACCAGATTCCTGAATTGAGATCTCTTTGGTGATAGCTTCGCGGAGTTTTTTTATTACCCAGTTGTCGCTTCCGTTTTCTCTTGTAATAGTTTTGCGAAACTCTGGCGGTAGTTTACCGAGTATTTCTGGTATGAGTAGTGATCCGAACATCTCTTGGCTTTGTCCTAGGGGCTCTTAACCGCGTATAAATGCTTCTGATTTGTCATGAAATGATCTCAAACTTGTGATTGCATCTTGCGGTGGGGGTAAATCTAACAAAGACCCCATGTATGCGTTGGTAATTTTATGAGACTGGCCATAGCGATTTCTGAGTAGGTCTATTGCTGTCTGATAGTTAGCATTTGTCATGGTTAAACCTGGAATTACACTAGCTGCATCGAACTGTAGTAATGACTTCAAGTACGAGAATTTCTGGACATCTGTGAGTGTATGATTAAGGTGTACGGTAGATTCGTCGGAATCCCAAAAAAAAATACTGCCACTTTAAAATATCGCCGCTAAATGAAGGGAGTGATAACTTTGGTAGACGATGATTTTTACTTGCGGTTGAACTACTGGTTTGCGGTATCTCTTGAGTTGGTGTGAATGTGCATATATTGTAACTAGTGCTTGGTACGAATTCTGTTGCAGTGCTTCGTAGATATGTGGACGCGGCTGTAGTGGCTTCAAATGTTGTGTGTATTTGCGAATCTTACCATCTAGTTCTTGGTGATACTCTTCCGTGTCCATAATTTCGTCCGTGATTCCTTCCGTTGTCACTTCATTGAGAATTTGTTCATCCAATGACACTAGTGTTTTCTTCTTATTGTCTATTGCAATTAGTAATTTCTTGATTTCTTCCACGTCAAATGAAGAATCTCTGGATCCGATGATGTCCTCAATTTTCCTGCAGGTTTTCGTAACTGACGCTCTATTCCCGGCTCTCAAGGATTTTAATCTGTTGATATCCATCCTTCCTGGTCACTCGGTACCAATGTGTGGGTTAGGCTCGCGTTGTGTTTGAATTGTGCGGTTTGGTTATGGTTTTCTATGGTAGTTACGAAAAGACGTCTAACGTTTCTAGAGCTTGTATTCTCCAAATCTTCTACATAAACGACGTCACAAAGAAAAGCGGCCGCGCCGCGAAAGGCGACGTTAACCCTTAGCGTTATTTACAACACCAATTGTCCATTTTGTAAAAAAGGTTAGGCTACTCTACTTTGTCAGTCAGACATGTCATAATTTTATCTTAATAAGTTAAAAGTATCTTTTCTTTTACTGGACACTCTTAAAAGGATAAGATAACACATTGAGTTGGGGACAGGGGCTATAATATTTATAAATGTTTTATTCATTCAGACTGCTTACTTGACTCCAAAACACATTGAATCAGATTATATGTTATACAGCTCTATTCTGACTAGAGGTATTGTATATCTATAGTAGAAAACAATTGGAATCAGATTATATGTTATACAGCCTTGTATCTGACTAGAGGTGTTGTATATCTTTAGTTAACAAGTGGAATCAGATTATATGTTATACAGACTTGTATCTGACTAGAGGTGTTGTATATCTATAGTAAACAACATGTGGAGTCAGATTATATGTTATCCAGCCTTGTATCTGACTAGAGGTGTTGTAAATCTATAGTACACAACAAGTTGAGTCAGATTATATGTTATACAGCTCTATTCTGACTAGAGGTGCTGTATATCTATATTAGACAACAAGTGGAGTCAGATTATATGTTATACAGCTTTATTCTGACTAGAGGTGTTGTATATCTACAGTAAATAACACGTGGAATCAGATTATATGTTATACAGCTTTGTATCTGCCTAGAAGTGTTGTATATCTATAGTAAACAACACGTGGAATCAGATTATATTCTATACAGCTTTGTATCGAACTAGAGGTGTTGTATATCTATTGTAAACAACAAGTGGAATCAGATTATATGTTTTACTGCCTTGTAGTCAGACTTGTCTGACACGAATTACCATAAAATTTCTAATATATTGTCGCTGAAATTTCCGATTGTAAAATTCTAAATTGATGGAAACACCAGGTTTCTTTCCTTGTAATGCACATGGTCAATATCCTCGGTGCTGGATTTGGCTTCCTTGTTCGAACGTTTTGGTTTTGAGTACTTTTCGTTTTCAACTGTTTTGGATTTTGACCTTCCAATGTTTTGGTTTAAATGCTACTGATGAGAGGTTACTCCTTGAAATATCGATATATAGCATATCCAAATTAACCGTTTATACCCGCGTTTTGGTATTTGTAATTTTGTATCTGACTAGAGGTGTTGTATATCGAAAGTAGACAACAAGTGGAATCAGATTATGTTATACAGCTTTGTATCTGACTAGAGGTGTTGTATATCTATAGTAAACAACAAGTGGAATCAGATTATATGTTTACATATACCGGTACTTTTTAACGTTTGGTCATACATGTATATTAAATTTGCATAGGACATGTACTTTTTTCTTAATGGAAATGCATGAGATCAAAATTTTAAACTACACAATTAACCTTTTTTCATGTCAGAATTCCATCTGCTCCGGTCCCTTGCCTCATTAAATTTTGATCAGTCTCCAATATAATGAATAAAATAATCATGGAAAAATAATTTAATTTTAGAAGCCACCAAACTTCTATTAATATATAATATTTTTAACAGAATTAATAAATTTCATTTTAAGGCTAAATTGAATATTTGACTGTTTCTAGTAAGATCAAACAAATGAGTTTTTTTTTTATACAAATCAGTAACGTAAAACCAATTCAACTGATATAAATGAGGGAAGAACAGTTCAAATAATATTTAGGAAGTATGTAGAAAAGCCTCCCAGCCTTTGGTTTTCCATACGTTAATACGTTATCTACAGACGAGGTAATTTGATTCAGCAAGACAATCTCTAAGTCCCCATTTCTGTGTGTCCGTCCGCATATTTTAATTTATTATAAACTGTGGGTTAAAAGGTTGGGCACAACCCCCCCCCCCCCCCCCCAAACAGGGAGTATTTACCTAAATGAGTAAATACCCATCAAATGAGTAACTACATGTATGACCAAAACTTGACATTCGAAGGAATTGCACCCGGCTATAAAAATATGTCAGGGATCATGTTAAAAAATCTTGATTTTATTTCTTTTTGTATGTATGAAATATGTAGCTGATGATTTTTGTTAGTTGCGGACCACAATAAAAAAAATAATAAATGAGCGGCCTCAAGAATTACATGTTTGCAGCTAGATATTTGCAAGAGTTTGTGTTCTAATCTTACTTCTCTATTTCTTTTGACATGGGCATTTTCTGGCCGAAAATATGAAAGGGAAACAAAAATAACCTCTCCGTTCTATTTATAGAATTTCAACTTCCGCTATTTATAGATCTGATCTGGTCCATTGTAGTTTTCGGCGTCCCGTATTGGGGAACAAAGAAGATCAAATTACATACAGAGCATCCGGTGTTTACACGTGAATGTCAATATAGATATAAGAACAATTTCAGTAAAACGAATTTATCAACATCCCATTTCCTTTAGAAAATGAAATTTTCATTTAAACGAAATACCAAACATTTGATAATAAAATTTTCAAAACAAATTACAAGTTTTCGAATCAAAAACAAATATTAATATATTAACATTATTGTCACTTTAGTGTCTTTGCTAGTATTCTTTTTTAACTAAACTAAATTGACTATAATGTCTAATGGCCAAATTCCGCATTGTCATAATCGGATAAAATACCGTCATTGTTCCGCGCGTTACTTCGACCGTATTTTCACTTCCGGGCAGTTAAAAAAAAAATGAAAAATCTGGTAGGTAATAACTTAAACTCATTAAACGTTGAATGATAGACACGTCGTTTAGTGAAACAATTTGAGGAGCGTCACTTCATATAATTGTAAAAGCAGAACACCAAAACGAAAGTAAATAGTTAAGAAACACGTTGTAAACCCTCAAATAAGTCACCTCATTACAAAGAATCGCATTCAAACAAAGTGTGGAAAACATCATTTTAAACGATTGGAATGGTTCTACAATGAGCTGTATTTACATAGAGCGTGCCTTTTGACTACAGCAGATATTAATCAAGAATCCTATTTATCTCAAGAACAGAATTAAATACACATCTTGACAAAAATGTAGGTTTTATATCATCTGTGTTACATTTTGCACAAGTAAGTTGGTGTATACATTCTAAATGTATGTCTTATCATCCCAGTCCTTTTAATGAAGTTTATAGGGGGAATTAAGGAAGCATTTTGTCCCATTTATGCTTAATTTGGGTCTGATGCATTCTTTAACACTTGGTAAATTTGTATGCACGTAAACATTGGAAAAGCCAAAAATGTGTAGTGAGTGAGTGAGTGAGTTGGTGTTTTACGCCTGTGCAACGCCATATAGGTTATTTACAGGCGATGAACATGAAAAGGGTGATAAAAATGAACATGAAATGATGATGATAAATGAAATATGGGGGTGGGGTGGGAAACAAAGGACCGGAAAATTTAGAAGAACCACAGGAAAAGGGGAGAGGTGGGTAGGGGCGGAAAATTCAGCCTATGTGGTGCACTACTTGGCAGTCCACAAAGGGGTCTTTTACGTGCATGAAGCGTGGCACTCTCCACACACGTTGGCCCACTATGGTTGGCGGTCAGGGTTTCCGTATTATAGACCTGATAACCCCCGCGGACGAGGGCTACCCTATTCAGCCACCTAAGGTACACACTTGGTCGCTCTGTGGGCTGAGCACTGACCCGACGTCAGAATCCCAAGACCCTTAGTCGCCTCTTACGACAAGCTAGGCTCTGCTGCGGGCCTATTCGCCACCCGGGCCCCGCACGGGAGAAAAATGTGTAGTTAAAAAGGATAAAGTAACATAATGTAAAAGGACCACAATGTTGACCCTAAATATTTGTGAGGGTAAGTGTTCGACTTACCATTCAGCTGTGAAATGCGACAGAGATATACATGTTTAAAATATTTTGTAAATCCACCAGGTCATATAAACAAACAAAAAATAACCTGTCCCGGGAACTCGTCACGACAAAGGTACAGAGGAGGTGAACATATGCTTCTTGTGTAGTGTACATGTATTTGATTTTCTGTCCCTTGACTCCAGTGCGGACAAAGGACAGTAAGTCCTGTTCAATATTCTTATTATCTTCTACTAATTTTTACAGATGTAACCAGTGAATGCTACAATACCAAGCCATGTAGATTACAGAACCTTAAACATTAAAGTAGCGGACTGTTTTCGGCTTTAAGCTACATTTACATGTGGTACTAGATATTAATAGGTGAGGGACTAAACTTAAGAATCACGATAATTGGGCAAACAATACAATACAATACACTTGACTCCCTTTTGATACGATTAAATACAGGAAAAATATCTGCTATTTACAGTAAAGTGTGTAAACTTTATTCCATTTTACAAAATGTTAAGTGTCCAATTTTTTTTTTCAATGCATATCAGTCAATATTTGTGTTCTTTTGTTAATTTTTAAAAAAATTATAAGATACTCAAGTTTTTAATTCATTTTTATATTGAAAATTCTATGTTCTTCTAATTTTTTGAAAAATAAAAGCTACAATGTATAAATGTATCATGTCGCTACCATTGTATAGTAAACGAGGACTGATTGTGACGGCAGCCGTCACAGATGTTCCCCAAACGAACAAGGAAAAACTGTATATATCCTTTTAGAACTTTTTTTGTAGTACTTATCAAGCTCTATAATACCACAAAGTTTCAAGGTGCTCATCACTTGGGTTAATTACTGAGATATGAGACATATGACAATGTCCTATATAATGAACTTTTGCTATTTACTCAAAAAATTTAAAGGGGCCATTTCAAAAATTTCGAGGTCCTTATGGTCACCTCTGATGTGGAGTTTTACTCGCAACATCAAAACCTACCAGATTATTAATTTGTATCAAAATCCAAGCACTCTTAAATTTTGGCGGCCATCTTGGATTTTCAAATTTCACATTTTCGCATTTTGCGGAAAAACCATAAACATCGCTTTAATTTTTTGGGGGATATTTTTGTAGTACTCATCAAGCTTTATAATCCTACCAAGTTTCAAGGTCCTCACCACCTAGGTTACCGAGATATAGCAATGTCCTATATAATGAACTTTCGCTGATTACTCGGAAACGGTGGCCATTTTGAAAATTTCGGAAACGTTGTGCACACCTCTGATATGTGCCTTATCACTGTGGAAAGTTTCATAAAGCTCAGTCTTCACATCTCTTCGGCTATACCCGGACAAGCATTTGGCAGAGTGCGGAAGAAGAAGAATAATAAGAATAGTAAGAAACGGAGTAAAAACAATATGTTCCCGAACTTCGTTTGGGGAACATAATGATATCGTATCATGAGATAGGTGTATTGTTACACCTCTATTGAACAACATGGTGATGCTCAATTTTAATAAGTTGAAAATGGCCGACCAGGATGGTTGCCAAAATTTGCAGATTTTTTTAAACGTTTACAGCTATTTATATGATGCTGAACAAGATGTGACGTTTATTTTTGAAAATTTCAAATGGCTGCCAAAGTACCTGATTTTTCAATGTACATGTAAACCGATTTCGATGAAAATTGGTATTCAAGGGATTTATGGGGTGGCAATTTTTATTTTTCAAAATTTAAAGATGGCCACCCAAATGACAAAGTTCTAAATCTTTGTAGACACATATTTGTACCAGGCCCATGGGGCCTCATGTTTTCTGTTGGAACTAATATCATAATTAATATTCCTCCCTCATAGACAAATGTTATGGTGGTTTCAAATACTTTGACGCACATTTTGGGAATTTGCACTGCTTGGGATACATTGGTCATTTTTAAATTGAAATATTTATTATACATTGTTTATGTTTCAGAAATCAATATAAATTAAGATGTCGGGATATGAAACAGATTCAACTGATGGTGACAATTCTGAGGGTGAAGACCACATTGTGTCATTAGAGGAATTGGCTAAATGGAGGGTGGTGGATTTAAAAGATTGGTTGGCAAAAAGAGGTGTGAAAAAGTCAGGCTCAAAAGACGTGCTAGTAAAACGGGTGCACAGAGTTATGACTGATATGGACTCTGACATTTCAAATGAGGATGAGGAAAATGTAATTCCTATTAATTTATTATGCCAAGGATGGAAGGAATTGGATACCACGCATATCCCACCAATATCCACTAAAGATGTGGACAGCTATTTTATTTATCATAAAGACCCAATTACAGGTATGGCTGGAAGGAACACTAACTTTGGAATACAAATGAAAAAGGCAAAACGATTTTGCAATGAGGGATTTATACTTAAAGAAATATACTTTAATGCAATCCAAGAAGGATCAGACAACAGTTATTTCAGATGTAAATGTTTACCCTCAATGAAAAAAGTTGTTAATGTTGGAGACAAGGGAGAAACAGCAACAGAGTACTCATTGCATGTTTGCTTACAAAACACAACAGGACTAGTCTTCCATGCCTTCTGCAATTGTAAACCAGGAAAAGTTGGTCTGTGTGCCCATATTGGGTCATTACTGTACTATCTAGCCAAGACAAAAGACTCTTGTACATCAACTGAGTGTCAATGGGACAGACCAAAACCATTAGAAAGGAAACCAAGTCCCAAGAGAGTGCGTGATATAAAATTCATCAAAACTGAAAAAGATAAACATGTTGAAAAGGTGAAGCCATATCCTGACGTATATAAAGCGGGTCCGTGTAAGGAGGAGGGTGATATATTTCTAAATGAAATTTTAGATGGGTTGAAGGATATATACCCTGAGTGTGTCCTTTATCAAACTTTGAGACCAGAACACGCTAACATTGATTCGTTCCTGAACTTATTTTTAACAGATTTTTCATTTATGGACAATGTCAACATCAGTTCAGATCACTGTATGCACATTTTTTCATCCTTTTTCAATAATCTAACAGTTCCACCTGAAATCAGTGAAAAAGTTGAAAAAGCAACCCGAGGTCAGCACTTCAATGCAAACTGGAAACAAGCTAGGAATTTACTTATAACTGCATCAAATATGGGAGCAGTGGTTATACGCAAGAAATACAAATGACAACAAAATCATAACCTGACAATCTTATAAAGACATTATGCGGTTACACTTTCATCCATGATAGTGTCAAAAGCATTCAATACGGACGCAAACATGAATCTACCGCTCTTGCTGATTATGCAAGATTTCACCTTAAATCATGCGACAAAGTTCACATAGAATCCTGTGGACTTTTAGTAAATCCCTCCTATCAATATCTAGGTACAAGTGCTGATGGCCGTGTTGTGTGTGCAAACTGTGGGACTGGTCTGGTTGAGGTTAAATGTCCTTATGGTCGTGACGGTACCTGTTAAAAACCATGGAGAAAGCTGAAACCTGTGGAATGTGGAAAAGACAAAGATTTTTTCTGTGTAGAAAAAGATGATAAACTTCATCTTCGTGAGAGACATAATTACATGTTTCAAGTCCAAGGACAATTAGCAATCCATAAACTCTCTTGGGTGGACTTTGTTGTTTGGACAAAGAAAGGATTAGCTTTCAAAGAATACCTTTCAAAGAGGATTTGTGGCAGGAGATGCTACCTAAATTGAAAAACTTTTATTTAAAGTCTATTGTTCCTGAACTTTTCACCAGAAGAGTAAAAAGGGGAAAACAGTTGTATTAGACATGTTAAATATAATAATTAAAATTGTCTCATTTTTTTTCTCAATATCATGATTATGCATTGTTTTTTAGACAAAAAAATATTTGTCAGCTGCTACGAAGTGCACAGGGACTTACATGTAGTTATGGTCTGCGTCAGTCCGTGCACTACTACCAAAATTAAGTCTGTCGGATATGTACTTCCTGTTTACCAACTTGGTCAATTTTCAACATAACTAGTCAATAGTTGAAAATTTTCTTAAAATTTTTCTCAGCAACTACATATCACAGTGACTTGAAATTTGGTATATGTGTTCAATATGAGGTCCTTTATTGCAAGTAACCAAATAAGGTCTGTATAATATCTACTTCCTGTTTACCGAACATTGTTCATTTTGGGGGTAGCGGGGGCATACTGGGTGAGCAGTAGCTCACAGATTCCCTGTTTTCATCAAGCTTTTATATACATGTTCATATGGGGCAAGTCTTTGTGCATTGCTTTGAAAATCCTTTGGATCACTCAAATTCATAGAACTATATCTTGACATTCTTCATTTCTTAACATTACATTTTTGTAAATACATGTATGTTTTTAATTTTTTAAACAGATAACAACCATAAACCTCAATGTTTGTCTTGTTTGTTTCAATGATTGTTCAAGGAAAAACATTTATTCTGCAATATTTTGAATTTATTAATATAAATTTTCAAAATTTCATTTTAAGAGGGGAGGCAACAAATTTGTTAAAGCAGTGCAGATTACAACCATTTGTTCTGATAAATGAGCTTCAGTTAAAGGAATCCCAGAGTTAAGAATATTGAAGTTTTTTATTTGCTCCATTTTCATCTCCACGACAATTCTTGCTGTAGCTATGTTGTTGGTCTTGAAAAAGTCTTTAGAAGACATCTGGCCTTTAGACGAAATCCTTGGTGGAGCATTAAGTCCGATGTTTGCTGGCAATAAGTCTTCGATGGTAAATCCCTTGTCTTTCATGACAACATCGCCTGGTGACAATGTCGGCAAAAAACCATCGTGTTGCGAAATGTGTCTATCAGAGACGTTTCCTCCCCAAAGTTTAGATAAAAACGTGACCATTCCATTTGGCGCTACTCCTACCAAGATTCTAAATGTATTCGAGTGTTTGTACTCCGACCATGTTAGCCATTGTGCAATCAAAGAAGTTGGCTTGTCTACATAAAATTCAGTGCAGTCCACTACGATTCTAGTATCTGGGTGCCCTATAAAAAGCTTAGGAAGATTGCACAGAATCTGCTCACGTGTTGGCCATGCTATTAGAGTCTTGCAGTGGTCGTATAAAAAGGTAATCCAAGTGTTAACCACCCTAGACACTGTTGATTCAGAAACACGAAAAATATGGGCCAGGTATTCATGTCTTAGGGCTAATCTTAGCCTCATCATGGTCAATAAAAATTCATCTACTGGCCTCAAAAATCTCTTTTTGCCTGGTTTACGAACACCTGCTTCATGGTATGATCTGTCGCCCATTGAACGACCCTCACCTTCCCAGTAGTTTAAATTGTCAGCACCATGTTTTAGTAATGTGCAAAAGAACATCCAGAATACTTTAAATCCAGCAATACCAGTGCAAAATCTCACTTTACTGTCATCTTTTTGAATTTCTTCAATGCTTATTTTCGGTAAGTCAGCTTGAACTTCTATTGATTTTGAAGGTAATTGTTTGTTCGTTTGAGTTTCTACAGTTGAAAAAGAAGGAGAATCTGTGTTTGTTGCTGAAGTTTTCGTCTATTCAAGACTCATCAGAGGCGCTCTACCAAAAATATTAAAATGTCAAACACTGTATGAATATGAAGAGCATAGAACAGTTTAACCAAAAAAATTAGGTTCTTCATTTTCTGTATTGTTAACATTATCATGATTACTGTCATTGTCTTCTACATTTTTATTTTCCAAAAAATCTGAATGCACTTTTCGAATTAATGGACGACGCGGCGTAGCTTGTTTCTGTGGTTTACTCGGAAATATTGTTGGTAGAGATCCATCTGTGAATGTTCCTTCAAAGTGGCTGCTGCAAACTCTAGTATGATCTTATACAATTAAATTAGCACGCACGTGTCTTAGTCTTTGTATCCAGTCTTTTTATATGGGCTTTCTTTTCAGACATCGGAAAACGGTGTAAAACAACCTTATTGCCATTACAGTCCACACTGTCTGAGGTGTTGCTGCATCCAGGCACACAACAGTACTTTTCACCCATTCTGAAAATAAAATATAAGTTTTTTCTGTTGTGTGTGAGGTGGAAACTAATACAAATAAATATGCCTGTAATTCATTCAGAAGAAAATGGATTTTAATATTGTACTTTAAATTATAGATAAACATGTTGTCAAGGTATTATACAGCATGACAGTGGGTGAATATAGGCACAGGACGTAGGACATGTCAGGCAGGACTTCACTGAATAAACATCTTTTATTACCTATTTATAGTCTGTTGTCAGAATTCTTGATATCTATAACTTTGTTGAAATGTTTTTTTTTTCTTATGTATCAATATCGGTGAATTGCAACCTGTTTTATTCATAGGCTTTGTGGTTTTATCGAATGACGATTTACTGTCCAATGAGTGAGTGAGTGAGTTGGTGTTTTACGCCCGTGCAACGCTATAGAGGTTATTTACAGGCGATGAACATGAAAATGATGATTAAATGAACATGAAATGATGATGATAAATGAAAAATGGGGATGGGGTGGGACACAAAGGATTGGTAAATTTTGAAGAACCACACGAAAAGGGTAGAGGTGGGTAGGGGCGGAAAATTTAGCCTATGTGGTGCACTATTTGGCGGTCCACAAAGGGGTCTTTTACGTGCATGAAGCGTGGCACTCCACGCACGTTGGCCCACTATGGTCGGCGGTCAGGGTTTCCGTATTATAAACCTGATAACCCCCGCGGACGAGGGCCACCCTATTCAGCCACCTAGGGTACACACTTGGTCGCTCTATGGCCTGAGCACTGACCCGACGTCAGAATCCCAAGACCCTTAGTCGCCTCTTACGACAAGCTAGGCTTTGCTGCGGGCCTATTCGCCACCCGGGCCCCGCACGGGACTACTGTCCAATGTAAAACGTGTCTAAATATATCGTTGTTCATACATATTAACTAATTACCTCTCTGCAGAAAACGTGCACTGATAAAAGGAAACAGCCTCAAGTTGCTATGACTGAAAGGCCCTTTGATTGAGATGTAAATTTCGACATTTTGACATTTTTTCTGGATTTATCTATCAATGTCATTTAATTGACATTGGAAACGCCCCGGAAGTGGAAGAAAAATGTAACGCGCGGAACGAATGCGGACATTTGACGGAAACTAATAATGCGGAACTGGGCCATTGAAAACATTTAACGAACAAAGTCTTTCAAATAGGTTGGTGCTCTAGGTTCAACAGCTTTTTCACATCGATCAGTGTTGGTTTGTCCCCAGTTTGGTATTTTTGGTTATACTGTTCTATGCTCTTCATTTTCATCCAGTGTTTGGCACTTTCAATATTTTTGGTAGAGCGCCTCTGATGAGTCTTGAATAGACGAAACGCGCGTCAGGCGTAGCAAAATTTATTGTCTGGAACTTTGTTGTCATTTGTATTGTTCTTGTTTTTTGTCTTAGGTTCTCTCTAGTAGAATTGGACTTTGATCGATTTGATTTTTATTGTGTGTTTAGTTTTTGTGCTTTGTCTAGGAATATTGATAGGGGGAAGGTTGGGCCCAAAAAACTAGTTTAACCCCGCCGCATATTATTCTTAATATGTGCCTGTCCTAAGTCAGGAGTCTTTGACGACGCATTTGTTTTGATCGTATTCTGTCATCTTTATGTTGCGTGTTCTTTGTTTCATTGTGTGTTAGTCTGCTTTGTTGGAGATTGTGAAAAAGGGGGAAGGTTGGGCCCACAAAACTAGTTAAACCCCGCCACATATTACATGTGCCTGTCCTAAACCAGGAATCTTTGACAAAGCTCTCGTTTGTACTTGTCTTTTTGATGTTTTCTGTTCCTTGTTTAAGAAGGGGGTCTATCTGTGACTATTTCAGGGCTGGATTTGAATTATATGCATCTTATTTAGACCATGGGCCAATTGCAGAACCGCGAGCAGTGCCAAATGGCCTCGTTGAAGGCTGCTGGCGGTTGTCCATTGTGGTTTTTCTAAATTGCCGTTTAATTGTGGGCTGTGTCGCGTACACTTATTACACATCTCTTTATTTTCTATTCAACACTTTCGATCGGATCGCGCGTTTGGTATAACTGGTGATGACGGGTTTGGATTTTTATTAGTGTTTAGTAATTCGCGTGGAGGTGATACATCACGAATTTGAACGGGCACGCTTGTTGGCCTCATGTGAATACGATTTCTTCGGTACGCGAATCCATCTTGACTTTCTACGACGTACGCGCGATCACTTAATTTCTCTTGTACTTTTCCTAGCTTCCAGTCAGTACCTCTTGAATGTTCAAAATAATGTGTCACCAATACTTAACGGTCGTAATGTGTTTGCACGTTTGTCATACCACTCCTTAACAGCTTTCTTCTTTCCATCCGCGATTGATTCGGCTCGGATTCTGGCATCTGGGCTGGAATCATCGATCGCGTTCTTCTACCGAACATCATCTCGGCTGGACTTAGAGCCGTGTCCTGTCGCATAGTGTTGCGTAATTCAAGTAACGCCTCGTTTTGGTCCTGTTTATCTTTCAACGGTTTCTTAATCATGGTTTTAATCGTTTTTACTGCAGATTCAGCTTTTCCGTTTCCCTGCGGATGATATGGGGACGACGGAACGTGGTTTATACCCCATTTCTTAGTGAGTGAGTGTATAGGTTATTTACAGGCGATGAACATGAATAGGGTGATAAAATGAACATGAAATGATGATGATAAATGGAATATGGGGATGGGGTGGGAAACAAAGGACCGGTAAATTTTGAACAACCACAGGAAAAGGGGAGAGGTGGGTAGGGGCGGAAAATTTAGCCTATGTGGTGCACTACTTGGCGGTCCACAAAGGGGTCTTTTACGTGCATGAAGCGTGGCACTCTCCACACACGTTGGCCCACTATGGTCGGCGGTCAGGGTTTCCGTATTATAGACCTGACAACCCCCGCGGACGAGGGCTACCCTATTCAGCAACCTAGGGTACACACTTGGTCGCTCTATGGGCTGAGCACTGACCCGACGTCAGAATCCCAAGACCCTTAGTCGCCTCTTACGACAAGCTAGGCTCTGCTGCGGGCCTATTCGCCACCCGGGTCCCGCACGGGACCCCATTTCTTAGTGAAGGTTTTGAACTTGTCAGAGCTAAATTGAGGACCTTGATCGGACACGATACACGATTGTATGCCGAATCGAGCGCACTGCTTCTTCAATATTGCGATCACGTTACTCGATTTCGTCGAAGTTGGTCAATCAACTTCTATAAAGTTTGAGTAATAGTCAATCATTACTAAATACGGTCTACCACTAATATCGAATAAATCCATTCCGACTTTTTTCCGTGGTACAATCCCGGGAGGCGAATAGGCCCGCAGCAGCGCTTAGCTTGTCGGTAAAAGTCCACTAAAGAGCGCTCAGAAACCTGACATCGGGGTCAGGCCGCTTTGCCCACAAAGCGACTGGGATGTGTGCCCCAGATGGTTGAATGGGGCAGCCCTGACATCGAGAGATGCGGGGTCGTCAGGCGATAATGCGGAAAACCTGACCGCAAACCATAGTGGTGCACCGTGTTGGGAAAAATGTCACGTTCCTCGCACGTTAATGAACCCTGCTGCAGGTCTCGGTAAGAGTAGGACCCGTAGGATCCCCATGCAGGAGGCAAAATTTCCCGTCCCTACCCATCACTCCTTTTTCCAGTGGCAGTCAAAACTCTCCTACCCGATTGGCCTTGTGTCCCTATTTCTTCCACTTCATCATCATTTCATGTTCATTATATCACCACTTTCATGTTCATCTCCCGGATATAGCCGAAATCGCGCTGCTTGGGAGTAAAGCAATAACTAACAAACTAACTAACTAATTCCATGGTACACCTCCATCACTGCTAAATTAGCGGTTCTTTCTGGTTTTTCGGTCGCAATTCTTGGCACGTTTCACATACTTCTGCCAAATGTTTGACCTCGTTGGCCATTCCGGGCCAAAATATTGTCCCGCGAGCGCGACGCATCATTGAGTCATATCCAAGATGAGCACTATGTAATCTTGATTTCATGTCTGCGCGTAATGATTTAGGAATCAGTATCGCCTCGCCTTTTACGACAATATCGTTCGATATACTTATTTCGTCTCGATACTCGAAATACGGCAATACACAGTGCGGTACACTGTCTCTTTCGTTCGGCCAACCTTCACGAATTATTTGCATTAGCGTCTGCAAATCGGTGTCTTCTGCTGTAGCATCGCGAACTTCCTGGATTCGAGCATCCGGTATATCTTCAAAACCGTTCACCATCATGATTCTGGGACGTTCATCTTCAATTAAATTGTCATTTTCGAGATAAGCTCTGCTTAGCGTATCCGCGATCACAAGATTTACTCCTTTAACGAATCTGAATTCGACATCGTAGCGAAATAACTTCATCATAATGTCCTGTAATCTTTTTGGAACACGACTAAGCGGCTTGCTTAGTATCGCAGCTAACGGCTTGTGATCATTCTGAACGATTACTTTTCGGCCATAGGTGTATTGATCGAAACGTTCAAGACCATACAACATCGATAACGCTTCTTTTTCGATCTGCGCCCAGTTTTTCTCGGACGGTTATAACGCGCGAGACGCGAACTCGATCGGTTTTCCTTCCTGTAGGAGGACTGCTCCTAACCCACTCTTACTGCTGTCTACTTGAAGCACGACTTCTTTTTTCACATCGAAAAACACCAACACCGGTGCTTCGGTTAACATTGTCTTAATTCGTTTGAATGAATTCTCACATTCGACCGACCAGTTCCACGGCGTATCCTTTCGGGTTAGTACACGGATCGGTTCAAGTTCATTTGCAAGGTCCGGTAGGAATCGCGCCATATATTGTACCATACCGCAAAGACGTTTTACACTCGACACGTCGGTCGGACTCGGCATATTCTTAATAGCATCAACTTTCTTGCTATCGGCACGAATTCCGCTGCGAGTTATTCGACTGTCTGCCACATGACTTATTATTATTAAAACTTTAAGCTTATGGTTTACATGAAAATGCAATTAGTCTTTTACTTAGCTATTTGTCAAATAGATCTCAGTGTGTTAAAGTTGGTTCTGTATTAAGTTCATGGCAAAATATTTTTAAAGGGGTACCCCAAGGATCTATACTTGGACCTGTACTATTTAACATTTTTCTTAACGACATTTTTTGTTTTGAAAAGGAAGGCACACTGTACAACTATGCAAATGATAATACATTGTCACACTCAGGAACTTGCATCGATGGATTAGTCAATACTTTGGAGAATGAAAGTGCTATTTTAATTAATTGGTTTTCTGGTAATCAGATGAAGGCTAATCCTGATAAATTTTAGGCTATTGCCGTTGGGAAGAAAACAAAAAGTAGGGATATTAAATTCAATTTGGATGGGAATGAAATTCACTGTGAAGATGAAGTAAAGCTCCTGTTTGACTCGCATATTTCAAATATTTGCAGAAAAGCGTCAAGGCAGTTAAATGTACTTAAACGAATTGGAAAACACTTATCAAAATTGGGAAGGTTGACTATTTATTATTCATTAATTCTTTCAAATTTTAACTATTGTCCTGTGGTTTGGCATTTTTGTGGGGAAAATAATACCAAAAAGATGGCAAAAATACAAGAACGTGCCTTGCGCTTCATTTATGAAAAATATGAAGACGTCTTACAACAATTGCTATTGAAGTTTTCAAAATTCTACACAAACTCTCACCTGTTTACTTACATAATATTATAAAATTTAAACAATATAATTATTCCTTTAGAAAAGAAAATCTGGTTGAAGTTCCACAGGTAAGAACCACAGGATGTGGCCTCCATTCAATAAGATATGCTGGAGACACTCTCTTGAATGAGCTGCCAAATGAAATTCGTGCCCAGACCAATTTGGACCAGTTTAAAAATATGATCGATAACTGGAATGGCAGCTCGTGCAGATGTGGCACCTGCAAATCTTAATCCTGTTGGTCTCTATTATTTTATGTTTTATATATTTATGCTTTTGTAATTGTGCAATGTATGTAGTATTGTGCGTTACGTTAATATGTGCATGTTGTATTGTGCTTTGTGTTTTATGTTACTATATGCTTTTTGCATTTAGTTTATTTGTGTGCTTGACTGCATGTGCTTTGTTTTACTTAATGTGCTATTGTACTTGTATGCTTATTTGTTTTAACCAAGTATGCTTATAGCTTAGTATACATATATACATTTTATGTGCTCACCTGCATGCTGCTTATTATTTTACTTTAATTTGATTTGTGTTTTATGTTGTATCCATTTATGTGTTGTTGTTTGTTTGTCGGCAAAAAGCTCTACAGAGCTTACGTTATTCTGTTTGTATTAACCCGACTTCAAATAAAGTTTTTTAGTCTTAGTATGACCGTGGAAGGTAATTTCGGTAAGCCCTACTTCCCTTTTCTCGTCGTTCAACACGATATTTCGCTCCGTACAACGCCTGTTCAAACTTTGAAGTTTTCGGTCATTGTCAAGTTTTGCTTCTTGATCAGAGTCACCGCATCCTACGATAATGTCATCGGCAATCGTGAATACACCATCGATATCTCCAAGAGCTTCGAATAGCTTCCGTTGGAAAATTTCACTGGATACTTTTAATCCAAACGGCAATCGGGCCCATCGAAATCGACCAAACGGCGTAATCATGGTGGTCAATTTGCTCGATTGTTCATCTAATTTCACATGCCAATACGCCTCGCGAAAATTCTGGCATTTGCTAATTTTGGTAGCACATCATCTAGTGTCGGGAGTTTGTAATGTTCCCTAATAAGACCGGTATTTCAACGGTTGAGGATCTATGCAAATTCGTAATTTGCCACTCGGCTTTCAGACTACGGCCATTTGACTAACCCATTTCGTAAGTTCAGTCACAGGAATTAACACTCAACGTTCCACTAACTTGGTCCCGTGCGGGGCCCGGGTGGCGAATAGGCCCGCAGCAGAGCCTAGCTTCTCGTCCGCGGGGGTTGTCAGGTCTATAATACAGAAACCCTGACCGCCGACCATAGTGGGCCAACGTGTGTGGAGAGTGCCACGCTTCATGCACGTAAAAGACCCCTTTGTGGACCGCCAAGTAGTGCACCACATAGGCTAAATTTTCCGCCCTACCCACTTCTCCCCTTTTCCTGTGGTTCTTCAAAATTTACCGGTCCTTTGTTTCCCATCCCACCCCCATATTTCATTTATCATCATCGTTTCATGTTCATTTTATCACCCTTTTCATGTACATCGTCTGTAAATAACCTATATAGCGTTGCACGGGCGTAAAACACCAACTCACTCACTCACTCCACTAACTTGTCAATTTCGATTTTGACATCATCTTGCAACGACAGTGGTAATTTTCTACACGGTAGTATTTTTGCGTCAACATCCTTATTAACTTTTAGAGTTGCTTCCCCTAGATCATCAAGATTATTTTTCTTTTCAACTTTGGCAATAAATTTATCGTCATTAATTGTGATAAACCCAATGTCTCTACTAGATTTTAAACCTAACAAGTTCATATGTCCATTCGGAACAACTATGAATTTTGTCATTTTTGCTTCACCATTTTTCGGATTTCCTACATTTTAATTCAACCTCCCCAATCGGTTTCATGCCTTGTTTATTCCACATTCTTAAAGTAACAGGTGTCGGTTTATTAACCTGATCGCTTCCTACATTTCGTTTGCATATGGTATTTACATCGGCTGCACTGTCTAATTGAAATCTGACCTCACGCTGATTGATATTTAGTAAAGCAGTAACGTTATCCGAGTCACCTACTTTATTTATAGAACTGTCAGTCGTGATAGCATTGAGCCAGCAATCATCATCATTATCATCACTTTGTGTAGCGTTAACTGAATGTACTTCTCTGCATTCGCTTTGAAATGATTTCTACCTTTACATTTTGAGCTCTTTTTACCCAAAGCTGGACATTTTTCTTTCTTTCTTTATTTCGTGTTTATATCCAAAGAAATTACATTGAATTTCGTTGTCATGCGAATAGGCGGCTCAACGGAACTAAATGTTTTTCCATAGACGACAATGGTAGCATTTTGGCTTGTTGATTCAATTCTGAAGTGTGGGGTCTCATTTTAAAGCTGATAAACTCTTCTTTCTACAGTTCCGATATCGGGGTATGAAGTGAGATTCATTTTTCCAATATTTGGCAAACCCCGAAAAATTAAAACATTTTAGTGATGTTGGAAAGAACAAGTCCTTCAGTCTGCATCTTTAATAGGTGTCATTTTTTTACATTCATTCTTTTCTTGTAGAGAATAAATTGAACATTTTACTTTCTTCACTAAATGAGCTATTCAGAACAGTCATTGTTTTGTCATTTGATTCAATATTTAAGGTGTAGCAATATCAAACATCTCAAAGATGTCACGGTCATTGAACGCACTTCTTTTCTCTCCCTCATTCTGCTAAATTAGGGACCTTGGTCCAGGCCCGCAGCAGCGCTAAGCTTGTCGGTAAAAGTCCACTAAAGAGCGCTCAGAAACCTGACATCGGGTCAGGCCTCTTTGCCCACAAAGCGACTGGGATGTGTGCCTCAGGTGGTTGAATGGGGCAGCCCTGACATCGACATATAGGGGTGCACCGTGTTGAGAAAAATGTCACATTCCTCGCATGTTAAAGAACCCTGCTGCAGGTCTCGGTAAGAGTAGGACCCGTAGGATCCCCATGCAGGAGGCTAAATTTCCCGTCGCTACCCATCACTCATTTTTCCAGTGGCAGTCATCTCCCGGATATAGCCGAAATCGTGCTGCTTCGGAGTAAAGCACTAACTAACTAACTAACTAACGTTGTCATGCTTATGAGGGGTTTGTTTATTAGCTTGATGATAAGATGGAGATTTCTGATTTGCACTAGGTGGCTTGTACGTGTGTGATTATGTTCCCCAAACGAAGTGTGGGAACATATTGTTTTTACTCAGTTTCTTCTTATTCTTCTTCTTCTTCCGCATTCTGCCAAACGCTTGTCCGGGTATAGCCGAAGAGATGTGAAGACTGAGCTTTATGAAACTTTCCAGTGATAGGGCACATATCAGAGGTGTGCACAACGTTTTAGAAATTTTCAAAACGGCTGCCGTTTCCGAGTAAACAGCGAAAGTTCATTATATAGGACATTGCTATATCTCGGTAACCTAGGTGGTCAGGATTATAGAACTTGATGAGTACTACAAAAATATCAAAAAAAAAATTTGAAGCGATGTTAACGGTTTTTCCGCAAAATGCGAAAATGTGAAATTTCAAAATCCAAGATGGCCGCCAAAATTTAAAAGTGCTTGGATTTTGATAAAAAATAATATTCTGGTAGATTTTGATGTTGCGAGTAATGCTCCACATCAGAGGTGTCCATAAAGAATTTTTTTTAATGGCCGCTTTTTTTAATAAATAGCAAAAGTTCATTATATAGGACATTGTCATATCTCAGTAACCCAAGTCATGAGCACCTTGAAACTTCGTGGTATTATAGAGCTTGATAAGCACTACAAAAGTATTTAAAAAGTTCTAAAGAGATATTTACAGTTTTTCTGTAAAATGCAAAAACGTGAAATTTCTAAATCCAAGATGGGCGCCAAAATTTATCCAAGATGGCATATATAAAAACACATCCTTGAAAATGCCATGAACATAATAAATATATATATATTCTATACTTTTAAATCATTTGCACCTTCTATATAACTGAACAAGAGGCTCCCAGGAGCCTGAATCGCTCACCTGGTCTTGATGTCAACCCTATGAAGAATTTTGTATAGCTAAATGAGCTGAATGTTTATAAACATGAAAAATCTTTTTCTCTATTTGCAATTGCTTTCATTCTAAATAATCAAAAAAACACTAAGGGGCTGTAACCCCTATAAGGGGTTATCATACAACTTCAACCCTATGGAGACTTTTGTAGAGCTAAATGAGCTGAACATTTAAGCAAGCAACAGCTTTTCTCTATCTGCAATAGTTTTCATTCTTTAAGCCAAAAACACTATTTTTGCCTTTAAGGGGCTGTTACCCCTATAAGGGGTCATCTGACAACTTTGACCCTATGAAGACTTTTGTAGAGCTTAATGAGCTGAACATTTTAGCAAGCAACAGCTTTTCTCTATCTGCAATAATTTCATTCTATAGGCCAAAAACACTATTTTTCGCCTTTAAGGGGCTGTAACCCCTATAAGGGGTCATCTGACAACTTCGACCCCATGGAGACTTTTGTAGAGCTAAATGAGCTGAACATTTAAGCAAGCAACAGCTTTTCTCTATTTGCAATAGTTTTCATTCTATAGGCCAAAAACACTATTTTTTGCCTTTAAGGGGCTGTAACCCCTATAAGGGGTCATCTAACAACTTCGACCCTATGAAGACTTTTGTAGAGCTAAATGAGCTGAACATTTAAGCAAGCAACAGCTTTTCTCTATTTACAATAGTTTTCATTCTATAGGCCAAAAACATGCAAAAACGCTATTTTCTGACGCTATTTTATTTTATTTGGTGACTTTCTCCATCTCATATATCCACAGGAGCTTGAGATAAAGGACACAACGGATTCTAGGAAGTCTGCTTCATATTTAGATCTACATCTAGAAATTGACTCACAAGGAAGACTTTCAACAAGGCTCTATGACAAACGTGATGACTTCAACTTTCCAATCGTCAACTTCCCCTTCTTGTGTAGCAATATTCCGTCAGCTCCAGCTTATGGAGTTTACGTATCTCAATTGATTTGTTACTCCAGAGCGTGCGGGACTTACATCGATTTCCTTAGCAGAGCGACACGTCTGACGCAAAAATTGCTCACACAGGGTTATGTTGCTCCTCGGTTGCTGTCTTCACTCAAGAAATTTTACGGAAGACATCATGCACTTATAGACAAATATGGGATTTCGATCTCTCAGATGAGTGCAGATGTTGGTTTGTCATAGTGTGTTATTTTGTCTTCCTTTACTGGATTTGACACGCTGAATGGACTATTGGCAACGCGACGGGTGTGCTATAGCAAGCAGGAACTGCTTACTCTTCCGGAGCACCTGAGTTCACTCTTGTTTCGACTGGAGTTCGCGTTGTTGATTGATATTCAGTTGTTTTGTGTTTCCATGTTTTACGTGCTGTCTGTTTTTGTCCCGTTCTTGTTTGTGTTTACTGGTTTAGTCTCTGCCCTTTCGGACTTTTGACATTCGGATACCCCATTGGTACCTCTGCTTCTTTCCACCTTTAAGGGGCTGTAACTCCTATAAGGGATCATCTGACAACTTCGACCAAATGGAGACTTTTGTAGAACTTTTGATCCTGAAGCAGTAGCGTGGCATCAGATTTCATCTATCTCTTATACTTTTTGATTTACAAGCCAAAAACAGTTGTCTGACCCCCCTGGTCTATTTTTAGTAACGGTGGCCATGTTTTTTGACGGATCAAAAATTGAAACACAAGTTTGGTGCAGGACACCCTAAGGATCATTCATACCAAGTTTCATTAAATTCTGTTCAGTAGTTTCAGAGGAGAAGATTTGTGAAAAATTGTTAACAGACGACGACAGACGACGACGGACGACGACGACGACGGACGCCAAGTGATGGTAATAGCTCACCTGGACCTTCGGTCCAGGTGAGCTAAAAAGGCTGTATTTTTTTGCTGATTTAAGGTACCTCTTGTTCGTTTGCGGAACATCTGTGATGGCTGCCGTCACAATCAGTACTCGTTTCTTTTGTTTTTCTACTTTGTTTACGCTTTGTGTTGGATTTGAACATTCTCTTAGTTCTTTTACATGTTTGTTTGATTGTTCATAGGCTCTACATAAATTGACGGTTTTCTGTAGGTCAAGTTTGTCTTCCCTTAGCAAAAGTTCTTGCAATTTTCCTTTCATAGAGAAAACGATCTTATCCCTACTCATTCTATCTTTTTCTTTGAAATTGCAAGAATCGGCCCTTGTTCTCAATTCAGTGATAAAAGAGTCAAAACATAGCCAAGAATCTGTCCCTCTCTTGTTGCGCATGCGTCAACAGTAATAAAAAACAGTAATCGACTAATGATGCCAAGTGAGAAATTACAATAGATTTCTTAAGGATTATTTCTTTAAAAATAAACTCTTTTTAAAATATTAACATTATTATGTTATTCCGGTAGTTATTATAAAATTTATTTTTTCATCTTTCTGATGGTGTTCGAAAAAATGAAATAAGTTGAGAAAATGTCCCGTACTTTTGAGTTTAAAGTTTTGTCATAAGTTTTAAAGAATATTTATAAAGAATACATGGCAAAACATAATTTCATTCACGTACTGCCTCTGTCTTCAGATCGATCAATATTTTTTAACATTACGTAAATTTCAGTATTTTCCCGCTTATCGTTTGAAAGATTAATAAATAAGCTTTAGAAACATATTTTTTTTAAATATATCATGAATTTCAACCCTGTACTTATTGGTTTAAAAACTGCCCTTCTTTTCTTATTTCTGAAACAACTGTTTGGTATATGTCCGTATTATTTACGAAAATATAATGCTTGATTAGTAAAATTCAACTCAACTTTATATGTAGCTTTTCATATATGTACAAGATTTCTGGTTTAAATAAATCTTTGAAATTAAAAAAAAAAATGGACAAACCAAGGACTAAAATTATATTTTTTTCAAAGAAAAAATAATCCGAATGAGATCCAACTGATCGGGAATTCGTTTTAAAATACATTTATTTATGTTTTTTTTTTTTCTTTTTCTTTGATACCTATATAATTCTCATATTCAAACCTCGTGTCAAATATTCTGGTTATTATATCTATTTGCATTAGGAATGCCATGTATATTGTCAGAAAATTGTCATCAATATCCTCCCAGCGTGCAGCGGCCAACTTTCGAATACGATTCGTTCTTAATACGGAAGTTGGTAGTAAAGCTGTATCTTTCTCCACCCCATTAGGAAGAAAGTACACATTATAAATACAAACTTTAAAATGGCAAGTCCACATAACCTTCGCAAACGAAATGCTATAGACTGGAAGAAACTTTGCTATGGTGAACCTGTGCCACGCATCAAGAAAGAAAGAGTTGTCAGTAGAGAAGTTCTAGATGGTTCATACCAAATCGAAAGATTGATTTCAAAAAAGAAAGATGCAAAACAGGTAGGAAACTTCAGTTTTAAATGATAATATGTAATTATATTCTAAAATACGGGCTTTCTTTGCCATGGTCATACATGTTTACAAGGGTTCAGGTTCATACGCTACCCGACTATGAAAAACAATTTGCTGTTTTGTTTTTTCATTTAATGTCGGCTATGAATTTCTCACTGAAAAATAAAAACAATATAAAAAATCATCTTCTAAATTATAGTCAACATGTATTTTATTAGAGCACCCATAGCCCTGTTTATTCTAATATAGAGGTCTATGGAGAAACTCAAGACGAAATGTTGGTCCTTTTTTTTTTTAAACATTTATTTATAGTACATACAGTCATAGACCTGTATATTAAATATACAGGTCTATGATACAGTTCGTGTATTTTGTCGGGTGTGGGATGAGGGGAAAATTCGAGTTATGATTTGCAAGACTCTGAAATTTCGGCTTTTAATATTCAAATGTTTTTAATTTTCGGGCTAACCGATTAGATTAATACACTTTGGTTAACGTAGTATTTTTGACGATCTTTGGTTTGAACTATTACATCCCGATATTCCCCGGTATTACACCTAAATTTATGCGATTTAGCTAAAAAAAAAGCAAATACAAAACCACACACATACAATATACAACACCATGTATAATGCAGGATTTACTTTCACAGAGTCAATTTTATTATAAGTCCGTTTTGAATATACCACGCGGTATTGCTATATCTACAGAACAATTTACGGTATATATATGATTTTTAGCCAAGAAAAGGTGGAAAACAGTCCAATATCATTTTCTCTGATTGTCCTTTCCCTTGTAAAAAAAATCAAACACTGTACATTTTATGCCACATCTACGAAATTAGTGGGCATAAAGTGTTTGGGTCCGTTCGTACGTTCGATCTTCCGTCTGTCCCAAACATTGCGAGAAGGGGCACTTTGTCTTTTTGACATATATTCTAGTTTTTATTGAGCGGTAACTATAGCCGGAAAGTTCCCGTCAATTACGTCCCTAAATACATACTTGCATTCTAATGATTTTTGATTTTAGAAAATGGTGTCCTTAGATTTCGACATGTTCCTAAAATTTCCGTTTTTTTTCTGCCAAGCAGAAGACCTCGATATATTGTTATTTATTTTTAAAAAAGGTGGGGTAACTAGCTTTAACCATTTTTTGTTTCTACAGAGCATCAAATTATTTTTTATAGAACTGCACCTAATATGTTTTCTTGAGAACTTATTTCGAGAAATTAATGCCTCTAAAAGGTTGCAATAAAATGATGTAAATTTGTTCTTATTTACTATTAAGTTACGCAATCGATATCTGGATTTGTTCAGAATTACTGATAACGCGACTTGATAATAACTTTAATATCGATAACAACCTTAATTTCACGTTACTTTTTGTCACAGTCTCGATGTGAAGTACCCTTCATGACAACCCCCACTGGAATCTACTGACACGAGATATTTTTATCTTTTTTAAAGTATTAAAATAAATGTTTTAATAGCCATATTAATACAGTTTTATAACAGTGTGAAACTTTGATTTTTTTTTCTTTAAATTATGATTACTAAGTATATTTTATAAATTTGTACGTCAACTCAGATATATGCATGCTTACTTGAAATTGACATCTGAAACAATTAGAAACGGGTGTTGGTGTCCTTTGCATTTTTTAAAATTATTTCAACCATGGAAGTAATATAGACTCCTATATTACTTCCATGTTTCAACCAAGGAATTGGATTGAATTTTATAAGATACTAGGAAAAACCGCGAATTGGCGGCAAAATCAATCGTTGCATTGCTTTAAAAAATACATGTAGACCCCACAATAAAAGCATTGCATTTGCATGACCATACATGGTTGTGCTAATCTCAAATTAATGGTTCTACGGCTGACTGATCATTTGTTATCGATGGATGCAGGGCCCGTCTTCCACCACGGGGAGGTACTTGTCGGAATTATGGAGATTCTACGGTATTATTTTAACATTATATAAGTTTTAGTTTATAATCTCTTATTGTTTTTTTTATCCCACATGTAAATTTTTTTCAAACAAAAGTCCAGTGGATGGATAAATTTCATTTCTCCGATTCGCATTTTTATCGTTAATCCTAGTTTTACACATTTTAAATTTCAATATGGTTTTCATTTTTCTATCACGTTTCAATTTTTGATAATAAAACATTTTTTGCATACATTTTTATAGTAAACATACCAATATAATCTATTATATAAAATCTTTAAATATAAAGCATAATTAATGGAAAAGTTTTGTGTTTTTTTGTGTGTAGTTGTCTGAAAACAGGGGAAATAAATTCAAACATTATAAAAAAGGAGGGTATATTAAATTCCGGAACGATGTCGGCTATAGCGTTTCCGGATCAATTAGCAAACTGCAGACATAATTGCATATTTGCTACATGTAATTAAATTTTAAAAAGTCACAACCATCCCCTATTTTTGATATATAAATCTTAGTCGTAGCATTTGTTGTTTAGGCTGCAACCCGGCTAACAAAAAACGCTTCGTTATTTTAGTAGTATAGATACTATTGCATTTCTAGTCCCCCTTTTTAAAGTTACAAGACACTAGCTACAATAATGCAGCTCCTTTGTCATCTTTGATTGGGCGGAGCTACAATGCGGTCCCATTACTCGTAGCTACAATAATGTAGCTCCTTTGTCATCTTTGATTGGGCGGAGCTCCAATGCGGTCCCATTACTCGTAGCTACAATAATGTAGCTCCTTTGTCATCTTTGATTGGGCGGATCCGCCCAATCAAAGATGACAAAGGAGCTACATTATTGTGGAAAGCTACAATGCGGACCGCATTGTAGCTCCGCCCAATCAAAGATGACAAAGGAGCTACATTATTGTAGCTAACAAGACACATGTTATTTTTCCTCTGGCACAGCATAATCCGATTACAGAAAATTAAGATGTTTAATCTAAAGATAAACCCGTGGCACACTGACATGTACCATGATTTGTATATTAGTCTAGCATGCACGGTGTCAATTTAATCCCAAAACCTAGTATGTGACCACTAAATTGGTAATATACAAGATATATGCGTTAGTTAGTTAGTTATTGCTTTACTCCCAAGCAGCACGATTTCGGCTATATCCGGGAGATGAACATGAAAATGATGATACAATGAACATGAAATGATGAAGTGCAGGAAATTGGGACACAAGGCCAATCGGGTAGGAGAGTTTTGACTGCCACTGGAAAAAGGATGGATGGGTAGGGACGGGAAATTTAGCCTCCTGCATGGGGATCCTACGGGTCCTACTCTTACCGAGACCTGCAGCAGGGTTCTTTAACGTGCGAGGAACGGGACATTTTTCCCAACACGGTGCACCACTATGGTTTGCGGTCAGGTTTTCCGCATTATCGCCTGACGACCCCGCATCTCTCGATGTCAGGGCTGCCCCATTCAACCACCTGGGGCACACATCCCAGTCGCTTTGTGGGCAAAGCGGCCTGACCCCGATGTCAGGTTTCTGAGCGCTCTTTAGTGGACTTTTACCGACAAGCTTAGCGCTGCTGTGGGCCTATTCGCCTCCCGGGGCCCGCACGGGAGCAAGATATATGCGTCCCGTGTACAAAATGTCCAACCTCCTCTGGTAGTATAATGATTCATACATAATCAATCATAAAATAAATTAACATACAATATTACAATACGTAATTGGGTGTCTACAAATGTTATTAAACTAATAAATTAAAAACGAAAAACATATACTTATATATAGACTGGTCATCCGGTACGCAAATACGGATTTAGTAAAGGAAAGAATACCATTATACATATGAATAATTCAAATAAAGGCTAATCAATGAGACTCAATCCAGTACAATAATGATCTCTGAATAATTCGTCAAACTTTGAATGGTATAAATGTATATGAACTTTCATTTATATGAACTGTTACCCTATTAATACAGTGGTTGGTCTTATTTTAGGGTTTCTTCACCAAACTTTGATTAAAAGTTTTAGAAAGTGTTATATTTTAATTGTAAGGCGAGATGTACTTTGTGAAATGGGCAGGCTATGCAGAAACAGAATCCACTTGGGGGTCAAGGTGCCATATTGACGACTATTCTCTTTCTGAGTATATTCCCAGTACCATCGATGTAAATCGCCTCCGTACAGCAGCAAAAAGTGTAGAAGATATTGTACAGCAACGTCTGAGACCTGGAAATAGATGTGCCACCGTAACTGCTAGATTTGATCAAGATATATACAGATACTGTTTCCAAACTGATGAAAGGGTTCTGTTGAGTTTAAAAGAGTTTGAAAGATTGCCGTTAATAGAGTCATGGTATTATAGAATAGATTCGCGCGGGCAAGGTCATGCAGTAGACTTTCCAGTGCGACTTTCTCCGACCTTACGCTTCAAGAAATTGTATGTCCGGTCTGATGAAATGCGTGTTACTCAGAAGTCAATGCCATATGAATCAGTAAAGTTTACCATACCAACGTGTGCTTAATAGAAGATTTTGCAGATTTTTAAAAATGTCAGACAATTTAAAGTTTTACGACGAAATTAAATTTCGTGACTTAGTTGAAGTTGGTTAGTCGTCAAACCTTAACGCCGATTTTATTAACAAAGACACTGTCATTGTAACATTGGACATTAAATACTCGTTCCTTCGAGAATTGTATAAAGCGAAAAATTCATTCGAAAATTTAACTTACACGGAAATCTTAAATTCCCAACTTCAAGTTCTTCAATTGGTACAATGTTCACGTTTAGAAATACAAATGACAACAAAGTTCCAGGCAATAAATTTTGCTACGCCTGACGCGCGTTTCGTCTATTCAAGACTCATCAGAGGCGCTCTACCAAAAATATTGAAAATGCCAAACACTGTATGAATATGAAGAGCATATAACAGTATAACCAAAAATATCAAACTGGGGAACCAAATTATTACTAAGATATTCAATCTATGTCTGGGGTAGGAAGAACCTTAGGGTTTAGACAATTTTGAAATTTAGACGGATAAGGCAGACTCTAAAAAATTTCGTCATCTATTGCACAGACGTATTGTATTCAAAGAACAGCGGTGGAAAGCAGATGGCTAAGCTAGATGATACAATAAAAAAAATTGCCATTTACAGCACGATAGTGGTCAATTCAAATGAACTAGTTGATAGGCTCAATGAATTCAGTCATGAAAATGTATTATTAACTGAAAAATGTCGGCAACTATTAGAAAATTTAAGTAAGACATTGGGAGAAAAGAACATCGCTGAAAATGAAAACCAATCCGCGGCAAAAACAATTCAAACTTTGGAAGAAAAACTGGAAACATCGCAAAATGAACTTCATCGCGTTCACGAACTTTTCAAAACACTTAGCCACCGAGAAACGAATACAAATAATTATGAAAACCAGGGAAAATTATTAGATAAGGTTAGCAGTAGTCAGCGTTCGAGAAAATTACAGAACTTAAAACAAACTATGGTTCTCTGAAACTTTTGGCTTACATCCGTCATCAGTTACTTTTCGAGATTCGGCAGGAGTCCCAGTTTGCATAGACACCGAGACGTCGAGAAAATGAAGGAAGTACTATTTATTATGGACAGATTTAAGATTAGCGACCAAGCATACCATGAACTTGCTGTCATGTCAGAAACGCTACCGAAGCTACACTCAGTTGTAAAAGTTAGAAATGAAATGATTGATAGCTTTGAAATTCATCAGACTCCCGGCAACACACCAGGCGCATATGTTAGTTTATTGTCGGAGATTAAAAGGGTGCTTGGAAGACAAAAAGAAATTCCTGACAAAATTCAAATAAAGGTTTCTGGAGATGGAACGAAAGTCAGCAGGATTTCGAATTATGTCGTACTATCGTTTTCTCTTCTCGAAGAATCTGCGAAATTATCTTCTTCTGAACAACTCGTTTTGGCCATAGTGAAAACATCGGAAAATATGACACTTGGGAAACATGTCTAAATCAGTCTTTTATGAAATAAATGCACTCATTGCTGCAAAGGAAATAGAATTTAACGAGAAGAAGGTCAAAATCGAAATGTTCTTTGGCGGAGACATGAAATTTTTACAAATATGTTTAGGGTTAGGATCATCCACTGGAGAATTTGCTTGTCCTTGGTGTAAGGTATCTAAGACAGAAAGGAGCGATACATCAAAAGTAGCGATACATCAAAAGTATGGGACTTTTATCATTCCGATGACATTTAAAGGTCAATTACAGAAATTTCAAAAATATCAGAGCAGTCCAAAAAACTTATCGGCGTTAAATTCAAACCATTGATTTGCATTGAACCTTGTAGAATTATACCGGACGAACTTCATCTTTTATTACGCATATTTGATGTACTATTACGAAACTTAATCGACGATGAGATAGATAAAGATGTAAAAGAAGAAGCTTCAAATGGAAAGTCGAAAAAGGCTAACATAACGGAACTGGTGGCAAAAATCAAATCATGTGGCGTTTCATTTTACACATGGTCTTCAAAAAGCGGCGAAGGCTTGGATTGGACTTCACTTACAGGAAATGACGTGAAGAAGGTTCTAAGAAATTTGCCCGATAAGCTTTTCTTCATCATAAATCACGAGACGCACGATACTGTCGTCAAAATTTGGAAGGATTTCTGGAAGTTGTGCGAGTTGATTTGCTCAGATATATGTAAAACCAAAAACGTAGAGGTCATATTTACCCAGGCAAAAGATTGGGTTGACACTTTCTTGACATTAGGAGGCAAGCGAAAGGGGTTTGCACAGAAGAACGTTACACCGTACATTAACTGTATTTTGTACCATGTACCGTATTTTATTCACCATTACGGATCCTTGAGGCAGTTTAGCGGTCAACCTACTGAAAAAATAAATAATGAAATCAAGTCTATTCACCATCAATGACAAACCGTTATGATTGTGCACTGGACGCCCTAAAGGTTAGAAAGCGAGTGGAAAATACCGGAACATTTGTCCGCGAAAAAAGATGTTATAACAAGCAGAGGACAGATTACTGGGAGAAATAAAAAAAGCAGACATTGATTTTTCAAAGGAAAACATACCAGAAGGCGAAAACGATCTAGAGTACTTATCATCAGCCGACATAAAAATTCTGAAAGAGCATGGCGTTACAACCAAAATCCGGAAGCACGACAAACTTTTGGAGTTGCTTAAAAACACAGTGAAAAAACTTGATAGAACTTTTAAATGAATTAAGTTGCAATTGTAAATAATGGATGTTTTAGCTGTATATAATTTTATTTATTCCAAAAAGGGGGGGGGGGGTACATATTCCTTGTCTTCAAACATAAACCTAATTTAAGGACCCGTATTTGCTAGCCGTTTTATATATATAATTAATGCCAATGCCATTTATCTTTTATGACCTAATCCAATTATCTAGACGTTCACCATACTAATTTGTTTATCTATGTGATAACAAATGTAAGTAGAATCTGCTAATTAAAGTAGATAAATCGGAGATTTTGACACACATAATTATGAAAAAGTACATAATTTTTCTATATAAGATTTAATATGAACTGTGATTATAAAGCACATCGGTCTTAATTTTTCATGTACAGAAAGAACAAAAATATCAAAATTTTGCTTCACCCCCGTGCACAATGAAAAAGAAAGTGACCCCCCCTTTCTCCACGGCGAAGCCATTGTCAGGGTATTTGAACTGAAAAATGTTGAAAGAAATTGAATACTCCGTAATGAACTTTCTTTATTTCATATCATAATTTATTTTTATGAATTGTTTTGTATTGTATATAGATGATTAAGCTTTCGTAGTTGTTATAATTATAATATATAATAATAATGATGTGTTGAATTCTTATAAATGACTAATAAACATGTATAGTTTTTTAAGCGTCTATTTTGTACAAATATTGCATGTAGTGCAGATAATTATAACCGCTTGTCCTCTTTTAAAGTAGGTTTTATCCGTGAAATGTGTACTTATACATATACTGGTCAGAATAGTTTATTTCTCAAATGTGAACTTTTGATCCCTGAGAAAACAAATACACAATTACACGACAAAATTCAATTAGCCATTAAAAGACTCATCAGAAACACTGGAGTGAGTGAGTGAGTTGGTGTTTTACGCCCGTGCAACGCTATATAGGTTATTTACAGGCGATGAACATGAAAAGGATGATACAATGAACATGAAATGATGATGATAAATGAATTATGGGGGTGGGATGGGACACAAAGGACCGGTAAATTTTGAAGAACCACAGGAAAAGGGGAGAGGTGGGTAGGGGCGGAAAATTTAGCCCATGTGGTGCACTACTTGGCAATCCACAAAGGGGTCTTTTACGTGCATGAAGCGTGGCACTCTCCACACACGTTGGCCCACTATGGTCGGCGGTCAGGGTTTCCGTATTATAGACCTGACAACCCCCGCGGACGAGGGCCACCCTATTCAGCCACCTAGGGTACACACTTGGTCGCTCTGTGGGCTGAGCACTGACCCGACGTCAGAATCCCAAGACCCTTAGTCGCCTCTTACGACAAGCTGGGCACTGCTGCGGGCCTATTCGCCACCCGGGCCCCGCACGGGACCAGAAACACTGGAGCCTATAGTTGTATGACCAAAATATAAACTAGAAATACATACAATATGACAGTATCAAGTTTCCGTGTAGCAACTCGGATGACTAAAGGTGTAGTTTTGGCATAGATTTGTTTTTGTTTTATCATTTGTCCTTTATCATTTTTGACATCTTTCAACTCGAGGAACGTGTTACAATAAGAAGGAACTGACTACCCGTTAACTCTCGTTTCGACGGGAGTTTTCTGTTTTCACTACATTTTGAATGTATATTCATGTCGTCTGTGTTGTTTTCTTGTTGTGTAAACTGATTTTTAGCCATTGATTAATTTATTTCGTTGGTTCTTCTTTGATTCTTGCACAGCTTGATAAGTACAATATGACTATCCTTTAATAATTATCTTCGTATTGAGTATTTTAGTTTTTTAGATGTACATGTAATTTAGTCCCTGATTTATTACAATCGACAAAAAGAAGCAAAAACATATCATCAACAAAACACAAAAAGGATGAATTTGGTAAAACGGAATATGTAACACTCGGTTACACGTCTGTAGTCCGACAGCCCAATAGTCCGACAACCCAATAGTCCGACAGCCCAATAGTCCGACAACCCAATGGTCCGACAGCCCAATAGTCCGACAACCCATTGGTCCGACAACCCAATAGTCCGACAACATACAAGAAACCCCCACCCCGCCCATAATCAATCAGAAGATTTTTTTAAATAAGTGGTGCAGATCTACATTATGTAACGAAGATTGTGTGAAAGTTTTATGAAAGTCCATTGAAGGGTTTAGCCTTAGGACAAGTAGCGGGTAAGAGATGGATATCCCTTGGCGTCAAATGACGAAGTTCGTGTTTTGCTGCGGGAAAACCTAAAAATTATTTTGATCAAATTTTAGAAAAGTTGCACATCGATCATGTCTTTATTATACTTCAAACATCATTGTATGAAAGTTTCATGAAAATTCATTGAGGAGTTTAGGAGCAGTTGCGGATAAGGGATGGGTACCCTCTGGTAGTCGAATGGCTCAGGCGATGTATTGATAGGGAACCCCAAAAATCATTTTGATCAAATTTTTAAATAATATCTGGAATAACATTATGTCTCAACTGTTTTCATAGCATCTTGTAGTGCCCAAGCAACAAATTGTTCAGAACATAGAAATTATTAAACTAAATTCAGGAATAAGCATTGTTTGGTTGAAAAGATCAATACATGTTATTTAAATTGATTATTTTTTTTTGTTTTTTATTATATTTTTTATTTTATTTTATTTTTGTTAGTAGTAAAGAATGTATCTGATCAAAATTTATTAAATATAATAAGGCCTTAGAAAAATTTACTTTTTTTAAAATATAGTTTTTTATTTTGAATTTAAGACAATGTACTTTAAAAAAATCAAACAATTCTTTTCAAAGGAAAACGAGTTAGACAATTTCAAAATATAACCTATCAATGTTCAGTCAGTGGGATCCGGTATCCTCCTAGGGCAAATCAGGATATCTCAATTTCTCTGAGAACAAATTTGAATTCTGATTAGCACTGGTTTAAATCCAGGGCAAATCAGAATTCCAATTTGTCCTAGGAGAAATCGGAATTCAAATTTGCCCTATGATGATTCCGGATCGCCCTGGATATCAATTTGTCCTGTAACATACATCCCTTTTTAGCTCACCTGACCCGAAGGGTCATGTGAGCTATTGCCATCACTTTGCGTCCGTCGTCCGTCCGTCGTCCGTTAGCTTTTTTCAAACATCTTCTTCTCTGAAACTGCTTGGCCAATTGCAGCCAAACTTGATATGGTTGTTCCTTAGGGTATTGTGCAAAAAGTTTGCGTTCGGATTTTTGATACGTCAAAAAACATGGCCGCTGTTACTAAAAATAGAACAGGGGGGTCAAATACAGTTTTTTGCAAATAACTCAAAAATGGTGACAAATATCAAAATTCTGGCATAGGGTTTAAGTGATCAGCACCTCAAGATCTACCTGCCCTGAAATTTTCAAGAGTCCCGTGCGGGGCCCGGGTGGCGAATAGGCCCGCAGCAGAGCCTAGCTTGTCGTAAGAGGCGACTAAGGGTCTTGGGATTCTGACGTCGGGTCAGTGCTCAGCCCACAGAGCGACCAAGTGTGTACCCTAGGTGGCTGAATAGGGTAGCCCTCGTCCGCGGGGGTTGTCAGGTCTATAATACGGAAACCCTGACCGCCGACCATAGTGGGCCAACGTGTGTGGAGAGTGCCACGCTTCATGCACGTAAAAGACCCCTTTGTGGACCGCCCAGTAGTGCACCACATAGGCTAAATTTTCCGCCCCTACCCATCTCTCCCCTTTTCCTGTGGTTCTTCAAAATTTACCGGTCCTTTGTGTCCCACCCCATCCCCATATTTCATTCATCATCATCATTTCATGTTCATTTTATCATCCTTTTCATGTTCATCGCCTGTAAATAACCTATATAGCGTTGCACGGGCGTAAAACACCAACTCACTCACTCACTCACTCACACTCACTGAAATTTTCAAGAAGATCCAACAATTGATGTAGGAGTTATTGCCCTTTTTCTGGATTTTTTTTCAAAATTTTTCATTTATTTAGCCATATATCTTAAAAACTATACAAGATATTTCAAAAATTTAAGTTGCATATGATCAAGCACATCAAGATCTACATTTCATATATTTAGGTCAAAGCTGTAGGACCATTTCTATTAGGAGTTATTGTCCTTAAAACAACAAAATTTAACATTTTTCATTATTTTTCCCCTGAATTTCAAAGATTAAATTGTCTGACACCGTAAGACCAACTGCATCTTAACTTGGCACACTTGTTTAATAGCTTATATGCTACAACTCTATCGTTCATATTTTTGATTTGTTAAAAAACATGGCTGTCGTGGCTAAAAATAGAACATAGGGCGTAAATTTAATTTTTTTGCTAATAACTCAAAAATGGTTTCAGATATCAAAATTGTGCAAAAATCGAAAGATATCAGCATATGAAGTACCTGTCCTGAAATTTAGGGAAAGATCTGACTGCTGATGTGGGAGTTATTGCCCTTTTTTCAATTTTTTTCTAAATTTTGCACTTATTAAGCCCAATAACTTGAAAACTAACCAAGTTATTTCAGAAATTTAAATTGCATATTGTTAAGCACAATAATATCTACAAAATATATGTATCTGTGTAGTTCAGGTGAGCGATTCAGGCTCCTGGGAGCCTCTTGTTTGCTTTTAATTTCTCTTTTAGCTCACCTGGACCAAAGGTCCAGGTGAGCTATTGCCATCACTTGGCGTCCGTCGTCGTCTGTCGTTGTCTATTAATAATTGTTCTATAATCTTCTCCTCTGAAACTACTGATCAGAATTATATGAAACTTGGTATGAATGATCTTTAGGGTGTCCAGCACCAAACTTGTGTTTCGGTTTTTGATTCGTAACAAAACATGGCTACCTACTTAAAATATACCAGGGGGTCAGACTACTGTCTTAAATCTGTAAATCAAAAAGTATAATAGATAGATGAAATCTGATGCCAACCTACTGCATCAGCATCATATGTTCTACAAAAGTCTCCATCTGGTAAAAGTTGTCAGATGATTCCTTATACGGGTTACAGCCCCTTACAGGTGAAAACTAGCGTTTTTTCATGTTTTTTGCCTACAAAATGAAAACTATTGCTGAAAATGAAAAGCTATTACTTGCTTAAATGTTCAGCTTATTTAGCTCTACAAAAGTTTCCATTGGGTCAATGTTGTCAGATGACCCCTATTAAGGGTTTTGCCCCCTTAAAGGTGAAAAATAATGTTTAGGTCTATAGAATGAAAACTTTTGCAGATAGAGAAAAGATGTTGCTTGCTGAAACATTCAGTTCATTAAGCTCTTCCAAAGTATGTTTAGGGTCGAAATTGGCAAATGATCCCTTAAAGGTGTTATGACCCTTTAAAGGTGCAAAATAGTGTTTTTTTGCTTATAGAATGAAAACTATTGCAGATAGAGAAAAGCTTTATCTAGCTTAAACATTCAGCTCATTTAGCTATACAAGTCTCCATAGGGTTGACATCAAGACCAGATGAGCGATTAAGGCTCCTGGGAGCCTCTTGTTTAAATAGAGATGATTCGTAAAATAAGTACGTTTAATATTGATTAAAGGCACGATTTCTTCAGTTTATATCTTAATTGAAGTTAATTATAAGTAAACAAAATGAAATCATTGCCAATATTCATATAATTTAATTTCTATAAAGCTTCCATTTGAAGTCAGGATTGTATGCTTAGAGTTTTTTTTTTATATTTGGTTGTGTTTAAAGTTTTATTAAACATATTAGCATTGTCGGACTATCGGGTTGTCGGACTATTGGGTTGTCGGACCAATGGGTTGTCGGACTATTGGGTTGTCGGACCAATGGGCTGTCGGACTATTGATTGTCGGACTACCGGGATGTCACCTAACCTTAACACTCAGATTGTGTTAACGAAAAAATAAAGCAAGACATAGCCCCCCACCATTAAAATCAAATTATGGTTGCCCTAAAACATGAACACACAAAAAAGTTGATAAAACTGAGAAGCGTCGGACCTTGACCTGCTAAATCCATTTAAGTATCAAAGACCGGCCATTTAACTTGAAAGGGGATCTTGTTTTTTTTCAAAATAGAAAACATATTGAAAATTATTTTTTTCCGTAAAAAAATATTTTGAAAATGATTTTTGATGAAAAAATAATTTGGCAGAAGATGTTAAGAAAATAAATTTCTTAAGAAGGATTACTGCTTTATAAAATAATGCTAATATTGAAAAAAAGATTATGTTGCGAAACCTTCAAAAAGTAAAAATTATGTTGCGACGCATTCAAATTATTTTTTTGCCCTTTCTGTGGAAAAAAATTCTGGCAAATTCAAAAAACCAAGCCCCCCTTTTCAAGTTAAATGATCCGTCCCTAATATCTTATAACTCACACAAAAACAATCCAAAACAGAAAAAAATCAACCATTAAACCCAACACTTGATGAATAGATTTTACCTCTAGGCATCGGGATTTTAAGAGAAAATATGTTCATTTATAAAAATTCATATCTTTTATTTTTATAGAATTTCAAATCGTTTAGTAAATTTCTACACTGACTGTTTTCAATTTTCTATAACTATTCGATCCTAAAATATCCAAGTAAAACTGATTTGACATTGAAGATAATTCATCAGTATGCGTTATCAATAATATTTACACTCAGAAGTGAGTGAGTGAGTGAGTTGGTGTTTTACGCCCGTGCGACGCTATATAGGTTATTTACAGGCGATGAACATGAAAAGGATGATAAAATGAACATGAAATGATGATGATAAATGAAATATGGGGATGGGGTGGGAAACAAAGGACCGGTAAATTTTGAAGAACCACAGGAAGAAGGGTAGAGGTGGGTAGGGGCGGAAAATTTAGCCTATGTGGTGCACTACTGGGCGGTCCACAAAGAGGTCTTTTACGTGCATGAAGCGTGGCACTCTCCACACACGTTGGCCCACTATGGTCGGCGGTCAGGGTTTCCGTATTATAGACCTGACAACCCCCGCGGACGAGGGCTACCCTATTCAGCCACCTAGGGTACACACTTGGTCGCTCTGTGGGCTGAGCACTGACCCGACGTCAGAATCCCAAGACCCTTAGTCGCCTCTTACGACAAGCTAGGCTCTGCTGCGGGCCTATTCGCCACCCGGGCCCCGCACGGGACTACACTCAGAAGAAATATTGATTTTATTATACAATATTGCGTTGTCACCGATGATTGCACACCATGATTCCATGACAAGGCATTGTCCCTTATCGCAATGAAAATAATCATTGAATTATCTCCCTTGGCGGTCTTTGCTATAAGATTGGGTTGTCTCCCTCTGATGCAATAAATTCTAGGATATGGGTTCATGATAGGGTACACTCCAAAATCTATGGGATTTGAGGACTTCATTTTTTCTCGGATTGTAGTATGCTTCAAGTTTTTCAAAAAGCTTATCGGGCAATTTCTCATCATGCGTTCTCCCAAGTAAATTGATCATAAATGTCAACAATGTGGGGACCGGCACAATTCAGAATGATAGCGACTTGGACGGGCTCGTCTTTACTTCGGCACCTGAAGCTGTCATGTAGATTTCCACTTGACGTTTCCATTTCTTGAAGTTTTCCAAAACGTTGCCTTCAGTGGTGTTTAGTTGTGAAGGTAGACGGAAAGAGTTCGTGAAACCTTCAGCCATTTTGAATCAGCGTTTTCAGAACACGTGAATGTTTTGGTTCATAATTTCATTAATTTTGGTACTTTCGGGGCCAATTTTCACTCCTAGTTCGTTTCAGACGTTTGTCCTACACCTCCTCAAACCGCTGCCACCATGTTGTTTGCGGGTTCATTGTATTATATCCAAACTAAACACTAATAATTGTGGCATTGAAAATAACTACAGTATGCTATCATGATGTGTATTAGAGAACAAAGAGTGAGTGAGTGAGTGAGTTGGTGTTTTACGCCCGTGCAACGCTATATAGGTTATTTACAGGCGATGAACATGAAAAGGATGATACAATGAACATGAAATGATGATGATATATGAAACAAAAGGCTCCCAGGAGCCTGAATCGCTCACCTGGTCTCGATGTCAACCCTATGAATACTTTTGTAGAGCTAAATGAGCTGAACATTTAAGCAAGCAACAGCTTTTCTCTATCTGCAAGAGTTTTCATTCTACAGGCCAAAAACATTATTTTTCGCCTTTAAGGGGCTGTAATCCCTACAAGGGGTCATCTGACAACTTCGACCCTATGGAGACTTTTGTAGAGCTAAATGAGCTGAACATTTAATTTAAGCAAGCAACAGCTTTCCTCTATCTGCAATAGTTTTCATTCTCTGGCCAAAAACACTATTTTTCGCCTTTAAGGGGCTGAAACCCCTATAAGGGGTCATCTAACAACTTCGACCCTATGGAGACTTTTGTAGAGCTAAATGAACTGAACATTTAAACAAGCAACAGCTTTTCTCTATCTGCAATAGTTTTCATTCTATAGGCCAAAAACGTTATTTATTTGGCATTAAGGGGCTGTAACCCTAAAAGGGGTCATCTGACATCTTCGACCCTATGGAGACTTTTGTAGGGCTAAATGAGCTAAACATTTAAGCAAGCAACAGCTTTTCTCTATCTGCAATAGTTTTCATTCTATAGGCCAAAAACACTATTTTTCGCCTTTAAGGGGCTGTAACCCCTATAAGGAGTCATCTGACAACTTCGATCCTATGGAGACTTTTGTAGAGCTATATAAGCTGAACATTTAAGCAAGCAACAGCTTTCCTCTATCTGCAATAGATTTCATTCTATAGGCCAAAAACACTATTTTTCGCCTTTAAGGGGCTGAAACCCCTATAAGGGGTCATCTGACAACTTCGACCCTATGGAGAATTTTGTAGGGCTAAATGAGCTGAACATTTAAGCAAGCAACAGATTTTCTCTATCTGTCATAGTTTTCATTCTATAAGCCAAAAACATGAAAAAATGCTATTTTTCACCTTTAAGGGGCCGTAACTCTTTTAAGGGGTCATCTGACAACTTCGACTCTATGAGGACTTTTGTAGAGCTTTTAATGCTGAAGCAGTAGCGTGGCATCAGATTTCATCTATCTCTTATACTTTTTGATTTACAAGCCAAAAACAGTAGTCTGACCCCCCTGGTCTATTTTTAGTAACGGCGGCCATGTTGTTTAGACGGCGGTCACCATTTGTGCAATCTTGGTAGAGGACATCCCATCGATGAAGTGTGCAAAGTTTCAAAGCAATCCCTTCAGTGGTTTCGGAGGAGAAGATTTTCAAAGAAAAGTTAACGACGACGGACGACGACGGACGACGACGACGACGGACGCCAAGTGATGGCAATAGCTCACATGGACCTTCGGTCCAGGTGAGCTAATAAGGGAATGGGTGGGAAACAAAGGACCGGTTAATTTTGAAGAACCACAGGAAAAGGGGAGAGGTGGGTAGGGGCGGAAAATTTTGCCTATGTGGTGCACTACTTGGCGGTCCACAAAGGGGTCTTTTACGTGCATGAAGCGTGGCACTCTCCACACACGTTGGCCCACTATGGTCGGCGGTCAGGGTTTCCGTATTATAGACCTGACAACCCCCGCGGACGAGGGCTACCCTATTCAGCCACCTAGGGTACACACTTGGTCGCTCTGTGAGCTGAGCACTGACCCGACGTCAGAATCCCAAGACCCTTAGTCGCCTCTTACGACAAGCTAGGCTCTGCTGCGGGCCTATTCGCCACCCGGGCCCCGCACGGAACAGAGAACAAAGAAGATCAAATTACATACAGAGCATCCGGTGTTTACACGTGAATATCAATATAGATATAAGAACAATTTAAGTTACAAATACCAAAACGCGGGTATAAACGGTTAATTTGGATATGCTATATATCGATATTTCAAGGAGTAACCTCTCATCAGTAGCATTTAAACCAAAACATTGGAAGGTCAAAATCCCAAACAGTTGAAAGTAAAAAGTAAAACGAATTTAACAACAAGCTACAGTAATGTAGCTCCTTTGTCATCTTTGATTGGGCGGAGGTACAATACCCGGATCGCGAGTTCCAAAATAGCCGCCATTTTACCTCGATTTTACTGGAAAACTTGTACCTACTCTGTGATAAACAGGGAAACCTTGTCCTTTCTCTCCAATGGAAATGTTTGGTTTTATATTTCTTTAACCATTACAAATTGATGAACAAAACTTTTTATTCAATTTTCTTTCAAATTTTCCTAACATGTTGCTTCCATTGCTCCCAATGTTCTGACGTCAGATCTTACCTCAGTTGACCTTTGGACATTGTTCCGGAATAATAATGGATTAACTCGCGATTGGTCTCATAGACCAATTGCTCGTAACGAAGCAACACCGAAAGTAAAATAAAACATCGCTTATAGTATTTAATGACGAATTAAGTTTAACTTTTCCGACATTTAGCACAGTTTTAAAGATTGATCCTGAACTTTATAATGAAGTTTAGCTACAATAATGAAGCTCCTTTGTCATCTTTGATTGGGCGGAGCTACAATGCGGTCCCATTACTCGTAACGGAGCAACGCCGAAAGTGAAATCACACCGGACGCAATTCAATCCATAAGACGTCAAATTTGGTATTAAAACATCGCATACAGTATACAAATGACGAATTCGGATTGAATTTTCCAACATTTAGCACAGTTTAAAAATTTTTCGTGAAAATATAAATTTTTGAAGGATCTAGATCCTGAACTTTATAATGAAGTTCAGGATCAGAATTTTTAAAATGTTGGTTTTCTAACAAATTATTATTTACCTAAGACTTTTGACCAAATTTGTAATATCTCAATGTTATTCAGAGTGTTATTGGTATTTTCGAACCATCTTTAAGCTTTGTTTGAGTCGGAGAAAGACGTTCGTTTTGCTCCATTACGAGTAGTGGGACCGCATTGTAGCTCCGCCCAATCAAAGATGACAAAGGAGCTACATTATTGTGGCTAAATGAAGTTCAGGATCAGGATTTTGAAAATGTTTGTTTTCCAACAAATTATTATTAACCTATGACTTTCGACCAAAATTTGTATTATCTCAATATTATTCAGAGTGTTATATGTATTATTGAAACATCTTTAAGCTTTGATTGAGTTGGAGAAAGAATTTCGATTTGCTCCATTACGAGTAATGGGACCGCATTGCAACTCTGCCCAATCATAGATGACTAAGGAGCTATATTATTGTAGCTATGTTTGAGTTGGAGAAAGAAATTCGATTTGCTCCATTAAGAGTAATGGGACCGCATTGCAACTCCGCCCAATCATAGATGACTTAGGAGCTATATTATTGTAGCTATGTTTGAGTTGGAGAAAGAAATTCGACTCCCCATTGCGAGTATTGGGACCGCATTGTAGCTCCACCTTTTCAAAGATGTCAAAGGAGCTACATTAGTAGCTTCCGGCGATACAACTCTCCGGAATAACATCCACACGATTTACCTTTCTGTTTAGCTACAATATTAGCTAAAGCTCCTTTGACATATTCGAATCGGCGGAGCTGCAAAGCGGTCCCATCCTCGTAGCGGAGCAACGCAGGAAGTGAAATCACACCGGGCGCAATTCAATCCATTAGACGTCAAATTTGGTATTAAAATATCGCTTATAGAATTCTAATGACGAATTCTGTTCCATGCGGGGTCCGCAGCAGAGCCTAGCTAGTCGTAAGAGCCGACTAAGGGTCTTGGGATTCTGACGTTGTGGACCGCAAAGTAGTGCACCACAGAGGCTAAATTTTCCACCCTTACCCACCTTTCCCCTTTTCCTGTGGTTCTTCACAATTTACCGTTCCTTTGTGTTCCTTTGTCTCATTTATCATCATCATTTCATGTTCATTTTATCATCCTTTTCATGTTCATCGCCTGTAAATAACCTATATCGCATTGTACGGGCGTAAAACACCAACTCACTCACTCACTCACTCACTATATAAAAAAGTTAGATGTGGATCAGGTTATATTATACCATGTAAATTAGATTAATATCTTTCTTTTGTCATTCACCCATGCGGGGCCCGGGTGGCGAATAGGCCCGCAGCAGAGCCTAGCTTGTCGTAAGATGCGACTACTAAGGGTCTTGTGATTCTGACGTCGGGTCAGTGCTCCGCCCACAGAGCGATCAAGTGTGTAATAGGGTGGCCCTCGTCCACGGGGGTTGTCAGGTCTATATTACGGAAACCCTGACCGCTGACCATAGTGGGCCAACGTGTGTGGAGTGGAGAGTGTCACGCTTCATGCACGTAGAAGACCCCTTTGTGGACCGCCAGGTAGAGCAGCACATAGGCTAAATGTTCTGCCCCTACCAATCTCTCCCCTTTTCCTGTTGTTCTTCAAAATTTACCGGTCCTTCGTTTCCCACCCCATTCCCATATTTCATTTATCATCATCCTTTTCATGTTCATCGGCTGTAAATAACCTATACAGTGTCACACGGGCGTAAAACACCAACTCACTCACTCGCTCATTCAGACTCAACATGCTCAAACTGAACAGGAGGAAAAGGATAAAGGACTACCAAAACTCCATCATAAAAGTAGACTGGAAAGAAAGGTAATTTCTGTAGACATTTAATTGCAATCAGCATTAAATTAAGTATGAGTAAATTGGTATATCCCGTACGAAATTTTCATGGCGTATTTTTGAAAAAAATCTGGCATATTTTCATGCAAATTTCCTGGTGTATAAATAAAAGAATACGGCCGTATATTCCTAATATACTAGTACGCCTGTATTTCCCATTGAACCAACCCGAGCGGGTTCCGGGTGGTGAATAGGCCCGCGGCAGCGCTAAGCTTGTCGGTAAAAGTCAACTAAAGAGCGCTCAGAAACCTGACATCGGGTCAGGCCGCTTTGCCCACAAAGCGACTGGGATGTGTGCCTCAGGTGGTTGAATGGGGCAGCCCTGACATCGAGAGATGCGGGGTCGTCAGGCGAAAATGCGGAAAACCTGACCGCAAACCATAGTGGTGCACCGTGTTGGGAAAAATGTCACGTTCCTCGCACGTTAAAGAACCCTGCTTATGTTCATCTCCCGGATATAGCCGAAATCGTGCTGCTTGGGAGTAAAGCAATAACTATTTAACTAACTAACCCATTGAGCCAATCATAAGCTTAGACGTATGACGCCCGTATAAATGGCCGAAATATTTAAATAAGGTTGGACGTATTTTCATTTTATCCTGGCGTATTTTTGGGGGGAAATGCAGAGCGTAAAAAGTTATAAAAACGTCTTAAGAATACGGGCGTACTCCTATTCGTAGTTAACCTGGTAAAACAGGGGCGTATTCAAGAGTAAATACGTCTAAAGAATACGGGCGTATTCTGTAAAAGACAAAACACGTATAAAGAGTACAGGAGTATATTCTTCGATATTTGGTATTATAAATTGTGTAAAACAGTATACATAAAGTCATGGTAAAAAGATATCTGCCAGACAATGCAATTTTCCAGGTACGATTTTTAAGGCCAGAAAATAAAACAATAATATTACTGTCAACAACTTTTTTTATAAATTAATACATAAATAAAAACGTTGCACCCTAGGTGGCTGAATAGGGTAGCCCTCGTCCGCGGGGGTTGTCAGGTCTATAATACGGAAACCCTGACCGCCGACCATAGTGGGCCAACGTGTGTGGAGAGTGCCACGCTTCATGCACGTAAAAGACCCCTTTGTGGACCGCCCAGTAGTGCACCACATAGGCTAAATTTTCCGCCCCTACCCACCTCTCCCCTTTTTCTGTGGTTCTTCAAAATTTACCGGACCTTTGTTTCCCACCCCACCCCATATTTCATTTATCATCATCATTTCATGTTCATTTTATCATCCCTTTCATGTTCATCGCCTGTAAATAACCTATATAGCGTTGCACGGGCGTAAAACACCAACTCACTCACTCACTCACTCACTCACTAATATTTATACAGGTATAATGCCAACATAAAAAAATAGTAGATGCATGGTTTGGATCTGCTGTCTTTAAGAATAAATGTATAAGTTTCATGAAGTTCAATTTTGAAATGGTACCCTCAAGAATTGATTTAAAAAATTAAAATTGAATGTCTAAACCAAGTTAATTTAACTACATGTGTTTCTAAACAATTCCACATAATGACATTCCAGCATTTTTAAATTTTCAGATTCCATGAGCAGTATTATTGCAGGAAACAAACTCAAAACTAATTTTAAACATTAATAACTATAATCAAAATATGCAATTTCAATTTGTTCCTGTTTTTTTTCTATTACACTTTTCGGCAGTGCTGTACTTTCTATGTGATTCCATCATTTAATTTCTGTTCTGAAGGAATATCAAACTTGTTTTGCACACACAATGCCTTCACATATTCTGGAAAAAAAATTAAAATTTCAAAAACTTGAAAACGTGTCTAGGGATTCAAATGATATTTATTTACAACTATTGAGTACAATAAATTACAGGCCAAGTTCGATTTCCAGCATGATCCGAAAAATAGTTTTCAAGATAGGCCACTTTGAAAAAAAATAAATTTAATGAAATTTCGAGTGTCCGACTGATAACTTGAAAACATGTCATGGGATTTGAATGATATTTCGCACAGCTGTTAAGTACATTTGAATATAGGTCAAGATCAATTTCCAGCATGATCTGAAAAAAAAAGTTTTTGAGATTGGCGGCTTTTGATATTATATCGTGGCGGGGTATCATTTAATGTCCCATTTCATGCCCTATTTTTATGGGTGGGAAATGTTGATAGTTGGTTTATTTGTCAGTTGCAAATGATTTTTACCCTATATGTCGAGTGAGTGAGTGAGTGAGTTGGTGTTTTACGCCCGTGCAACGCTATATAGGTTATTTACAGGCGATGAACATGAAAAGGATGATAAAATGAACATGAAATGATGATGATAAATGAAAAATGGGGGTAGGTGGGACACAAAGGACCGGTAAATTTTGAAGAACCACAGAAAAAGGGGAGGGATGGGTAGGGGCGGAAAATGTAGCCTATGTGGTGCACTACTTGGCGGTCCACAAAGGGGTCTTTTACGTGCATGAAGCGTGGCACTCTCCACACACGTTGGCTATGGTCAGCGGTCAGGGTTTCCGTATTATAGACCTGACAACCCCCGCGGACGAGGGCCACCCTATTCAGCCATCTAGTGTACACACTTGGTCGCTCTGTGGGCTGAGCACTGACCCGACGTCAGAATCCCAAGACCCTTAGTCGCCTCTTACGACAAGCTAGGCTCTGCTGCGGGCCTATTCGCCACCCGGGCCCCGCACGGGACCCCTATATGTCGAATAATGACAGAAGAATCGTTGACAGAAAATGCCGTTCCCTTTGTCCCATGTTGAATGACGTCGTTTTTCCTACCCGTGACCCCCGATGACCTCGTCTATATTGTGCAACCCTAGTATAACCTTGCTTAAAACAGGTCATTCTAAACAAACCTGTCAAAATCGGGGCATGCTGAAATTTACTGGACAGGTAAATGATCATAAAAATATTAACATATGTACATTGCAAATAAATAGTGAGTTTGTGTTTAACGCCCGTGCAACGCAACACAGGCCATCCACAGACGACGATTACGAATAAACTCGAAATGAAGATGACAAATGAAATATGGGGATGGGGTGGGAAACAAAAGAACGGTAATAGCAGAAACAGATTGAGGTAAATATGTTACAATTTAAAACAAATGGGTAGCTAAAGGTAACTTTGGTCACATCAAGAGATGAACACGAAAAGGCAGGGACATATGAACATGTAATGATGGTGAAATGAACACGAAATGATGATGACAAATGAAATATGAGGGTGGGGTGGGAACAAAAGCAATGATGATTAAAATTTTGAAGAACCAAAAATTTGTTAAACATGAAATGATCATGAAATGAATACAAAATGAAGATGTTCAAAGTGAGATGGAAACTGGAATATTTACAGATACGAATCAATCCATTATCTAGATTTTCTCGTGTATTCCGTAGGGATTTCTCGTTTCTAATGTTTAAATACAGCAACTTTCCCGAGCTTGCCTTTCATAGGTTGACCAAGACGGATTGTGGTCGATGATGGTGATGGACAACCTTGAAAGATCGTCTGGGCTGTGCCCATTGGATCTGAGATGACGACTGACAGGGATGTCTGGTTTGTATTTGTAATCGCTGCGATATAGATTCATACGTTTGTTGAAAGGTTGAACCGTTTCACAAATGTATTGAAAGCCACATCTACACCATCTACACTGGAGGAGATGAACTACATAAGCTGTACGGCAATCAACATTGCAGTAAAAAGTGAATGTCTTTCCAGTCGACCTGCTGGTTAATGTTTGGGTCTGCAACATTTGCTTGCACGTCAAACATCTCTTACTGTCGCGGCCCGTGCTGGGCCCGGGTGGCGAAAAGGCCCGCAGCAGAGCCTAGCTTGTCGTAAGAGGCGACTAAGGGTCTTGGGATTCTGACGTCGAGCCAGTGCTCAGCCCACAGAGCGACCAACTGTGTATCCTTGGTGGCTGAATAGGGTGGCCCTCGTCCGCAGGGGTTGTCAGGTCTATAATACGGAAACCCTGACCGCCGACCATAGTGGGTCAACGCATGTGGAGAGTGCAACGCTTCATGCACATATAAGACCCCTTTGTGGACCGCCAAGTAGAGTACCACATAGGCTACATTTTCTGCCCCTACCACCTCTCCCCTTTTCATGTGGTTCTTCAAAATTTACCGGTCCTTTGTTTCCCATCCCACTCCCATATTTCACTCGCTCTTTTGTCATTCAGACTCGACATGCTCTAACTGAACAGGAGAAAAAGGAGTACTAAAACTCCATCATAAAAGTAGACTAGAAAGAAAGGTTATTTCTTAAGACATTAAATTACAATCAGTATTAAATTTAGTATGATATAAAAATCTAAAGTAAGTTGGTATATCCCGTACGAAATTTTCATTGCGTATTTTTGAAAAAATCCTGGCGTATTGTCATGCAATTTTCCTGGCGTATAAATAAAAGAATACGACCGTATATTCCTATTATACGCCTGTATTTCCCATTGACCCAAGCATAAGCTTAGACGTATGAAGCCCGTATAAATGGCCGAAATATTTAATAAGGTAATAACAAAACTACCGAACTTGAATGATCAATCTCATAGTTCAGAGAAAATGACAAAATCGAATCAGTCAATACCGGAGAATTGGTGGATCGCAATGGTCCTGACTTGGTACAGGCATTTCAAACGAAATCGTGGGTTAAACCAGGTTTTATGGCGCCAAACATCCCTCTTCCATTGCGATCTTAGGATCCGGTAATGACCATAGAACACAACATAAGATTAGGACTGTTGGTGTCGTGGTAAATCTTTTCGAAAAACCGGACTTTCATACTCAAATATTGGTCATGGTAAGGTTGATTAAAGTGATCACACAAAACCCAATATTCAGAATTTTAGGTGTCAAACCTATGACCATTCGTGCGAGAACGCAATGATTTTTTGGTTTCACCGACATACAACAGTGCATGTGACATTTCCGGTAGAACAGTCCAGAGGGTCGTGAGAAAAGGTTTGGTAAGCTTTACCGTTTAAGTTACTTGTAAATTCAGGAGAAATAATAAGCATATCACAGGTCTTGCAAGTTGATTTTTTACCGGTTTTAGATCTGCATGTCGAAATAGTAGGAACCCGTGCGGGTTCCGGGTGGCGAATAGGCCCGCAGCAGCGCTAAGCTTGTTGGTAAAAGTCCACTAAAGAGCGCTCAGAAACTTGACATCGGGTCAGACCGCTTTACCCACAAAGCGACTGGGATGTGTGCCTCAGGTGGTTGAATGGTGCAGCCCTGACATCGAGAGATGCGGGGTCGTCACGCGATAATGCGTAAAACCTGACCGCAAACCATAGTGGTGCACCGTGTTGGGGAAAAATGTCACGTTCCTCGCACGTTAAAGAACCCTGCTGCAGGTCTCGGTAAGAGTAGGACCCGTAGGATCCCCGAGCAGGAAGCTAAATTTCCCGTCCCTACCCATCACTACTTTTCCATTGGCAGTCAAAACTTTCCTACCCGATTGGCCTTATGTCCCCATTTCCTCCACTTCATCATCATTTCATGTTCATTGCATCACCACTTTCATGTTCATCTCCCGGATACAGCCGAAATCGTGCTTGGGAGTAAAGCAATAACTAACTAACGTAATAGTAGGTGGTGGAGATGATTTTAGAGCGTCATTGAGTTTAATAGAACATGGTTTGATAATTTGAAAGGAATCTGATGTTTTGAAATAATAGTTACCCCCTGGCTGAACAAAGTCAAATTGGTGGTATCCTTAAGGGTATTCATAGGAATAACAACTTCATTTGCTACCTAAATGCGCTTGGACGTATTTTTTTAACCTGGCGTATTTTTTGGTGAAATGCAGAGCGTAAAAAAATATATAAACGTCTAAAGAATACGGGCGTATTCCTATTCGTAGTTAACCTGGTAAAATACAGGCGTATTCAAGAGTAAATACATCTAAAGAATAGGGACGTTTTCTGTTAAAGACAAAACACGTCTTAAGAGTACAGGAGTATATTCTTCTATGTTTGGTATTATAAATTGTGTAAAACAGTATACATAAAGTCATGGTAAAAAAAAAATGTTTACAACAGTTTCTATCTGCCAAAGAATGTAATTTTCCAGGTACAATTTTATAAGGCCAGGAATTAAAACCATTATATTAATGTCAACAACTTTATAAATTATTACAAAAATAAAAGCATTGCACTAATATTTATACAGGTATAATGCCAACATAATAAAATAATAGGTGCATGGTTTGGATCTGCTGTCTAAAAGAATAAATGTATGAAGTTTCATGAAGATCAAACTTGAAATGGTACCGTCAAGAATTGATTTAAATAATTAAAATTGAATGTCTAAACCAAGTTAATTTAACTACATGTCTTTCTAAACAATTCCACATAATGACATTCCAGCATTTTTAAATTTTCAGATTCCATGAGCAGTATTACTGCAGGAAACAAACTCAAAACTAATTTTAAACATTAATAACTATAATCAAAATATGCAATTTCAATTTGTTCCGGTCTTTTTCTTTAACACTTTTCGGCAGAGCTGTACTTTCTCTGTAATTCCATCATTTAATTTCTGTTCTGAAGGAATATCAAACTTGTTTTGCACACACCATGCCTTCACATATTCTGAAAAAAAATTCTGGTATTTTCTTTTCATAGTACATGATTTTAAAAGTTTTGAAGTTAAGCAAGTCATAATAAATCTGATCTGGTATTGACTGGCACATCAAATTATAAGTAGGAGGATAATACAAACTGAAAAAAATGGAAATTTAGAATCTATTGTTGCACATTTCTTCAGGTGAAGTAGAGCTCAATCTTAAGTTATTTGCAGATATATCACATCAGATTATTATAGTCTCATTTTTAAAAATTCAACATTTCTCTCCTAATAGTTATAAGCGGACTTCTAGTATTAATGGAAATTGAATAAAAAATGCATACCTTTTAATACTTAAATTTTATCCTTATCCAGGGCTGGACGGATATCGTGTTGTTTTGATTTCTTCAGTCCTTGACCTCTGTTGTTCCCCATCTCACTGACGGTGAACAGAAGGGATAATAGCGTCAGACACAGCGCATAACCTGGATTTGACGCTCGTCGTTACAGCTGTACAGTTTTTTGTAATGACTCCTTATCGACAAATATGTCACAGTCATCCATTAATTTGGTCTGTAAAAAGTGATGAAAAATGAAATTTAAGCATAAAAGTATGTGTTCATTTAGTACGTTGTTTGGAGATGTGAAAGCAAACAGCATATTCTAACGTTGATTTTGTGAAATTTGTAAGACCTCAAAAAAAAAGGGGAATGTCAAACCCACACTGATATGCTGCTGGCAGCTTTGTTAAACATGGAACAAGAAAGCTAACCCGAAATTTCTAAGATGGATACACTTAGAAAGAAACAAGGGCATATATTTCTCAAAAAGTTTAGTAAGTAATGAACAAATTTCATGAAAATGTTACTTGTAGTTTCTGAGAATTTAAAGTGTGACTGATCATATGTTACAGGATCTGAAATTGACAAAATAACTGATATAAAAATCCAAGTGGGATTAAGCGAGGGGACAAAATAGGTGAAATACTTTTTTATATTAGGTGCAGCAAAAAAAAACCCGAATTTTGAAACCAGGAATTGAGTTTGATCCATTATCAAAATTCTGTGGAGAGGCTTATGTTAATGATATAATTTCCTTTCTTCTGTGACACCTTAAGTTCAATATGAACCAAACTTGGTAAAGTTGTTTATTAGCATAAAATGTTCAGAACTGATGTGGGGATTTTTGATTGGTCGAAAACATGGCTGTCTTGGCTAAAAAATAAAACATAGGGGTAAATTGCTGTTTTTTGCTAATAAGTTATCCCGCTTAGAAAAGGATCAATGTTAAATAGTATTTGCCTAATAGCCTATAGTTTAGGCACATAAGTCAGGTGAGCGATTCAAGCTCCTGGGAGCCTCTTGTTTCTTTGTCATTGTATCTTTAAGCTGAGCAGTAACACGACTGTTGTCATCTCTTTCATAAAATGTTCTTACATCTTAGACAACCGTTCTTGTTTCGTTTTCTTTTTCCACCAAAGAATCTAGCTCTAATCTTAATGTGTTAACTTATTCATATTTTCTCATCAGCTTGCCATGGGCTACAAAAGAGGACTTAATTCTCTTCTCTGTATTGCTTATCGAGCTCTGTGGAAGAGTAAAGTGAAAGAATAAGATTTTCTCATTGCTGACTATTGGCCTTTTTAAAGTAACGTAATAATCTTCTGGTCTTTGTTCTTGGTGAGTCAGCTTTGTTTAAAACTGTCCAAGATTTTTAAGCTTTCATTTATGGACGAGCAGGACAGTGCATGAACAAAAATGGCAGACGACAAGAACGAGCGTCGTATTGGACGCCGGCTTGCGTTTGTTGGGAGGAAAACAAAAGCTGACAGAATGATTTTTTAAATAAGAAAAAGAAGGGTTATATGGTTGACACCAATCAAGATTAAAAGGCGCTAGTTCGTCATCAAATGAAGATGACATTCACGTCGCAGACAATGTAGAACTTGGCCCCCAAAACCATGGTTTCAAGGCCGGCATGTGGCGGAGCTGGATGTCTTAGCAAAAGCCATAATTTTGTGAAAGATGCAATTCATGGCTACGACTTTCTGACATTGTGGACGAGGTTATTGATGGAATGGCCAGTTATCTCTACATCAGATGTAGCAGCAATTGTTGTCAACATATGAGCCTACTTAGAGAGTAACTGGTAAAAATATACATACAAGTAGTCACTTGCTAAATGTACACATGCAAAGGGCCAATGTACGACCACAAACTAGAGGAAAAACGAACCAACTCACAAGACAGGCCAATGTATTGTGATGTAAATGTCTTTTAGATTGTTTGTTTTAGTGTTTTTGGTTGTTGGCTATACCATTTGTTGAGTTTCGGAAAGTCTATGTGGGGTGTTTCATTAATGTTCCCCCTTTTTGGTAACGTGAGGGTTTGACTGAACCACCCTTTGAGGTTTAGAATGGTATCGTCCATCAGGGGTATAAAAGCGGCGATTCAGTCAGCCTGCGTGTCATTAGTCTCAATCAATCAATCAATCAAAGCTTTATTTAGAGTCGAAGCATAAAACAAATTCATATGAAAAACAAGCTCTGTGGAGCCTTTGAATCGACTTATACAAAGCACGAGTACATATCAAACACATTATAACATACAAACATAATATGCTAGACAGTACACAAGTCATTATATAGACTATAACACATACATACATAAAAAGCACATATATTTAGTAAGCAAACATGCACATATAAAAGACAGACACAAACATAAAAAGCATAGCTTAAAGCATGTAAGCAGCAAAAAAACTAGAAAACTACATGCAGACATTACATTTGCATGAATTACCATTCCATGAAGATATTAATTTGGAAAACTGATTAAAGTTACTTTCTATCCTAAGATGGTTTGGTAATTCATTCCAGAGTTTAGCTGAAAAATAGCGGAAAGATTTAAGTCCATACCTTGTAGTTCTTACATTTGGTATTTCTGCCTTATGCTGGTATCTAAAAGAATAATTATTTTTCTTTAAATTTACAAGGTCATGTAGATGTACTGGACTTTTCCTGTTAATAATTTTGAATGTTTCTATAGCTATGGATCTTAATCTTCTCATTTTTCATGATGGAAGCTTTGGTTTTTCAAGAAATTGTTCGTAGCTTAAATTATAATCATTGTATACAAATCTGAGTGCTCTTTCTGGTAATTTCTCTATTTTGTGTGTGTTTTTCTCGCTACAAAAATGCCATATTACCGGAGAGTAATTAAAATTGGAAAGAATAACAGAACATTAAACTGTAATGCGACCAAGCTTGTTTAAAAACTTTCCTAATCTCTTCAAAACATTTAATTGTCTACCAGCTTTTTTTACATAGTTCAGATATATGCTTATCAAAACTCATTTCATAATCAATAGTTACACCTAGAAGTTTTACATTTTCTTCACACTGAATCTTATTCCCTTTTAAATCAAATTTGATGTTTTCATTAAATGTCTTTTTACCTGCGTCGCCGAAGGCGAAAGCAGGTCTAGTAGTCGGGTCACTCCGTCCGTCCGTCCGTCTGTCCGTCCGTCCCGCCATGGGGTGCCTTTCTTGTGTAATCTGAATCTCAAAAACCAAACACTAGATCTTTCTGAAATGTTACACAGTGATTACAGATATATTGAAGATGTGCACCTCCCTTTTTGGGGTCATTTTATAATTTCGTTTAGAAATTAGGGGCCCAAAACTGGACTTGTCATTTTTTTTCCACAATAACTTTTGTTCTGGTTGACCAAATGCTATGAAACTTTACAGTAATGTTACTTACCATAAAAGGTAGGGTTGGGCTGATTTTGGGTGTCCCCTCTTTTTTCGTTTCGAAACTAAGGGCCCTAAAGGGTCCAAAAAAGCAACTTTTTTATTTGTTTCCACAACAACTTGTTTTGGTTGACCAAATATGCTATGAAACTTTACAATAGTGTTACTCACCATAAACAAAAGGGTGTGGATGATTTTGGGTGTCCCCTCTCTTTTTGTTTAGGAACGAGGGGCCCAAAAGGGGCCAACATGTGACATTTTTTATTTATGGTCCGATTTAGAATTTTTTTCTTACAAGTTAATTTTGGTCATATATTGGATTCAAAATGAAGGATACAATTTTTTCTTGACCCACCTTTTCTGTTTAGCAATAAGGGGACCAAAAGGGGAAAAATAGAAACTATTTTTTGTCTATTTTTACAATATTGGGTGGCATGTGACAAATATGCTTTGTAAGTCCACCATAGGATGCAAGTGTCAAAATATTTTGACTGTCCATATTGGGCCTAGAACGTACAGGGTTCAACGTTTTGCCGTGCGACGCAGGGCCAGACATCGATTGGTCTTGTTACCAATAGCCAAAGATTGAAACTTATCTGAATTGGCTTTCATAAAATTAGTCAAACCAATCCAGCATCTTTAGACTGTCTTCCTCTAAATGTTGAATAACATTTTTAATATCAAAATCTGAATACGATAAGGTGTTGTCATCAGCATAGTTATAAATAGTACTGTTTGTTGCATTAAAAATATCATTTACAAAAATATTAACAAGAGGCTCCCAGGAGCCTGAATCGCTCACCTGACATATGTGCCTGAAGTAAAGGTTATTAGGCAAAATCTATTTGACGTTGAAAGGGTCATAAGATTAATAAGGGGGTCATCTGAGTGAGTGAGTGAGTTGGTGTTTTACGCCCGTGCAACGCTATATAGGTTATTTACAGGCGATGAACATGAAAAGGATGATAAAATGAACATGAAATGATGATGATAAATGAAATATGGAGATGGGGTGGGAAACAAAGGACCGGTAAATTTTGAAGAACCACAGGAAAAAGGGGAGAGGTGGGTAGGGGCGGAAAATTTAGCCTATGTGGTGCACTACTGGGCGGTCCACAAAGGGGTCTTTTACGTGCATGAAGCGTGGCACTCTCCACACACGTTGGCCCACTATGGGGTCATCTGACAATATGGTGGATATTAAGGGGCTGATCACTTTTGTTCTCAATCAAAATCTAAAAATCTGTCACACTTTTTGAGTTATTTGCAAAAAAATGCAGTTTAACCTAATGTTCTATTTTTAGCCACAGTGGCAATGTTTTACAACCAATCAAAAATCCCCACAACAGTTTTATACACCTAATAATAATAAACAATAATACTAAGTTTGGTTCTGATTGGACTTAAAGTGTCAGAGGAGTTAACATTTTCAATATAATGAGGAAATGCAGTTAAAATGCTCAATTTTGAAGTTCCAAGGGCAAAAACTCCTCAAGGGAAAGGTCCTACAACGTTGACCCTGTTACATATTTTGTAGATCTTGATGCGCTTAACAATATGCAATTTAAATTTCTCAAATATCTTCTATAGTTTTCAAGATATTGAGCTAAACAGGTGCGAAATTTGCAAAAAATCCACAAAAAGGGCAATAACTCCTACATGGGTTGTTGGATTTTCTTAAAAATTTCAGAGCTGGTAGATCTTGAGGTGCTGATCACTTTTGTGCCCTATCAAAATTTTGAAATCTGTCACCGTTTTAGAGTTATTTGCAAAAAACTGCCATTTACCCCTATATTCTATTTTTAGCCACAGCGGCCATGTTTTACGACCAATCAAAAATCCCCACATCAGTTCTATACACCTAATGCTAATAAACAACTATACCAAGTTTGGTTCCATTTGAACTTGAAGTGTCAGAGGAGTTAACGTTTTCAATGTAATGAGGAAATGCTGTTAAAATGCTCAATTTTGACGTTCTAAGGGCAATAACTCCTAAAAGGAATGGTCCTACAACGTTGACCCTATTACATATTTTGTAGATCTTGATGTGCTTAACAATATGCAATTTAAATTTCTAAAATATCTAGTATAGTTTTCACGATATTGAGCTAAACAGGTGCAACATTTGCAAAAAATCCACAAAAAGGGCAATAACTCCTACATGGGTTGTTGGATTTTCTTCAAAATTTCAGGGTAGGTAGATCTTGAGGTGCTGATCACTTTTACCCAAGCCAGAATTTTGATATCTGTAGCCGTTTTTGAGTTATTTGCAAAAATCTGCATTCTACCCCTATGTTCTATTTTTAGCAATGGCGGCCATGTTTTACGACGAATTAAAAATCCCCACATCAGTTCTAAGCACCGAATGCTAATGAACAACCATACCAAGTTTGGTTGCAATTGGACTTATGGTATCAGAGGAGTTAACGTTTGAAAAAGTTTACGGACGGACGACGGACGGACGCCAAGTGACGCCAATAGTTCACCTGACCCTTCGGGTCAGGTGAGCTAAAAAGAATTGGACCTTATATTGATCCCTGGGGGACTCCTTTATACAAAGTTTTAAAATCACTACAAGTATTCCCAATTTTTATTCATTTTTAATTTCAATAACAACAAATCATGAGGCAAACAATCGAAAGCCTAAGACAAATCCATTAAAATGGCAGCCACATATTTATTATCATCAACAGCCTTCTTCCAATCCTCAATAATTTTTAACAGTGCTATTTGACAGCCATTGCCTGGTCTAAAGGCTGATAATAAAGGATTAAAATGTTGATCAAAAAAATTTGTTAACTGGTCAAAAATGGCTCTTTCATAGAGCTTCGAAATTGTTGGAAGAACGCTTACTGAACGATAATTGCTTTTATCTAGCATGTTGTTCCTTTTAAACAGTGGTTTGACCTGAGCAATCTTTAAGCTATCAGGAAAAATAGATGTTTCAATTGACATATTGATAAGTGTAGTAACATGATCTAAGATTACAGGTTTTGCTTGTTTTATCACCTTTGCTGATATACCGTCATAACCAGTTGCCTTTTTAATATTTAATTCATCTATTTGTTTACTAACATATTCAAAATCAACAGGTTTTATTTCCAATTCCTCACCTTCTTTTAAGTTTGCCTTAATGAGATCTACACTGGGATGCGAACTATCAACTACAGTATTTGGATTTCCAATATCTTTAGCAACATTTATAAAAAAATTCATTAAGAATATTAGACATTTTTTCAGTGTCGTTTACAATTTAGTCTGTATCCAGAAGTTAGTAAGGACCATAGTTACATGAAAAGTGACAGGTACGTGAGAGTTTAGTTCTTTATACAAGCCAAAGTTGTAGTCTGAGACTTTTGGTACGTCTAATAGTGGATTTAGTGTCCAACGTTGTGATTAGTGGAACAATACTATACAGTATAGCCAAGTTTGGTAGCTGACAAGTTTGTCAGCCAAAGTTGTACAGTGACAAGTTTGTCATCTTGTGTGTTTATTAGTTCTATTATTGTACATGTTTGTAGTTGTCATTTTAATTTAAGTTTTTGGAAGTTGTATCATAATTTATAAGCTTGAACAACACATGCGTTTAAATTCTTCAACGAAACATCCTGATGCTAAGAACATCTTTCCGGTCCACGAGAACTCTTTAATTACTATCGGAAAAATGCATTTTGCACGTCGTTATAAATGTACACCATTGTAAGAACTCCCCCCAAAAGATAAAAACATATATATATAAAGCAGAAGAGCATCTGAATATATGAGAATAAAATTGTACAAGACAGTACTCTTTGCTTTTGATTACCGTTTCAGCAAAGAACAGTTAATTCTGAATTCAAAAGTGTTAATTTTATCTATTTTCACCGTGTTTTGCATCCAATATTTATGTCGCCCCTTCCCGGAAGGGGGAGACATATTGTTTTTGTGTCAGTTCTTCTTTTTCTTATTCTTCTTCTTCTTCCTCTTCTCATACAAAGCGTGTCCGGGCCATAACTTTTTTATCCTTTGAGATAGGGCTTTGATATTTGGCATGTGGATGTATCACCATGAGACGATGATCCCGCGCGGGGCCCGGGAGGCGAATAGGCCCGCAGCAGCGCTAAGCTTGTCGGTAAAAGTCCACTAAAGAGCGCTCAGAAACCTGACATCGGGGTCAGGCCGCTTTGCCCTCAAAGCGACTGGGATGTGTGCCCCAAGTGGTTGAATGGGGCAGCCCTGACATCGAGAGATGCGAGGTCGTCAGGCGATAATGCGGAAAACCTGACCGCAAACCATAGTGGTGCACCGTGTTGGGAAAAATGTCACGTTCCTCGCACGTTAAGAACCCTTCTGCAGGTCTCGGTAAGAGTAGGACCCGTGGGATCCCCATGCAGGAGGCGAAATTTCCCTGCCCATCACTCCTTTTTCCAGTGGCAGTCGAAACTGTCCTGCCCGATTGGTCTTGTGTCCCCATTTCCTCCACTTCATCACCATTTTCATGTTCATCTCCCGGATATAGCCGAAATCGTGCTGCTTGGGAGTAAAGCAATAACTAACTAACTAACTAACCATGAGACGATGTGTCGCGTACCAGAATGACCTTCTTATGACCTTGACCTTTGACCTCAAGGTCAAATTGTCCCGTGCGGGGCCCGGGTGGCGAATAGGCCCGCAGCAGAGCCTAGCTTGTCGTAAGAGGCAACTAAGGGTCTTGGGATTCTGACGTCGGGTCAGTGCTTAGCCCACAGAGCGACCAAGTGTGTACCCTAGGTGGCTGAATAGGGTGGCTTTCGTCCGCGGGGGTTGTCAGGTCTATAATACGGAAACCCTGACCGCCGACCATAGTTGGCCAACGTGTGTGGAGTGGAGAGTGTCACGCTTCATGCACGTAAAAGACCCCTTTGTGGACCGCCAGGTAGAGCACCACATAGGCTAAATGTTCTGCCCCTACCAATCTCTTCCCTTTTCCCGTTGTTCTTCAAAATTTACCGGTCCTTCGTTTCCCACCCCATTCCCATATTTCATTTATCATCATCCTTTTCATGTTCATCGGCTGTAAATAACCTATACAGCGTCACACGGGCGTAAAACACCAACTCACTCACTCGTTCATTCAGACTCAACATGCTCAAACTGAACAGGAGGAAAAGGATAAAGGACTACCAAAACTCCATCATAAAAGTAGACTGGAAAGAAAGGTAATTTCTGTAGACATTTAATTGCAATCAGCATTAAATTAAGTATGAGTAAATTGGTATATCCCGTACGAAATTTTCATGGCGTATTTTTGAAAAAAATCTGGCATATTTTCATGCAAATTTCCTGGTGTATAAATAAAAGAATACGGCCGTATATTCCTAATATACTAGTACGCCTGTATTTCCCATTGAGCCAACCCGAGCGGGTTCCGGGTGGCGAATAGGCCCGCGGCAGCGCTAAGCTTGTCGGTAAAAGTCCACTAAAGAGCGCTCAGAAACCTGACATCGGGTCAGGCTGCTTTGCCCACAAAGCGACTGGGATGTGTGCCTCAGGTGGTTGAATGGGGCAGCCCTGACATCGAGAGATGCGGGGTCGTCAGGCGATAATGCGGAAAACCTGACCGCAAACCATAGTGGTGCACCGTGTTGGGAAAAATGTCACGTTCCTCGCACGTTAAAGAACCCTGCTTATGTTCATCTCCCGGATATAGCCGAAATCGTTCTGCTTGGGAGTAAAGCAATAATTATTTAACTAACTAACCCATTGAGCCAATCATAAGCTTAGACGTATGACGCCCGTATAAATGGCCGAAATATTTAAATAAGGTTGGACGTATTTTCATTTTATCCTGGCGTATTTTTGGGGGGAAATGCAGAGCGTAAAAATTTATAAAAACGTCTTAAGAATACGGGCGTACTCCTATTCGTAGTTAACCTGGTAAAACAGGGGCGTATTCAAGAGTAAATATGTCTAAAGAATACGGGCGTATTCTGTAAAAGACAAAACACGTATAAAGAGTACAGGAGTATATTCTTCGATATTTGGTATTATAAATTGTGTAAAACAGTATACATAAAGTCATGGTAAAAAGATATGTTAACAACAGTTTCTATCTGCCAGACAATGCAATTTTCCAGGTACGATTTTTAAGGCCAGAAAATAAAACAATAATATTACTGTCAACAACTTTTTTTTATAAATTAATACATAAATAAAAACGTTGCACTAATATTTATACAGGTATAATGCCAACATAAAAAAATAATAGATGCATGGTTTGGATCTGCTGTCTTTAAGAATAAATGTATAAGTTTCATGAAGTTCAATTTTGAAATGGTACCCTCAAGAATTGATTTAAATAATTAAAATTGAATGTCTAAACCAAGTTAATTTAACTACATGTGTTTCTAAACAATTCCACATAATGACATTCCAGCATTTTTAAATTTTCAGATTCCATGAGCAGTATTATTGCAGGAAACAAACTCAAAACCAATTTTAAACATTAATAACTATAATCAAAATATGCAATTTCAATTTGTTCCTGTTTTTTTTCTATTACACTTTTCGGCAGTTCTGTACTTTCTATGTGATTCCATCATTTAATTTCTGTTCTGAAGGAAAATCAGACTTGTTTTGCACACACAATGCCTTCACATATTCTGGAAAAAAAATTAAAATTTCAGAGTACATGATTTAAAAAGTTTTGAATTTAAGCAAGTCATAATAAATCTGATCTGGTATTGACTGGCACTTCAAATTGTAAGTAGGAGGATAATACAAACTGAAAAAAAATGGAAATTATGAATCTATTGTTGCACATTTCTTCAGGTGAAGTAGAGCTCAATCTTAAGTTATTGGCAGATATATCACATCATATTATTATAGTCTCATTTTTAAAAAAAATCAACATTTCTCTCCTAATAGTTAAAAGCGGACCTCTAGTATTAATGGAAATTAAATAAAAACTGCATACCTTTCAATGAATTAATTTTATCCTTATCCAGGGCTGGACTGATATAGTGTTGTTTTGATTTCTTCAGTCCTTGACCTCTGCTGTTCCCCATCTCATTGATGGTGAACAACAGAGGTAATACCTTCAGGCAAAGCGCATAGCCTGGATTGGACGCTCGTCGTCACAGCTGTACAGTCTTTTTTAATTGCTTCTTATCGACTAATATGTCACAGTCGTCCATTAATTTGGTCTGTAAAAATGATGAAAATTAAATTTAAGCATAAAAGTATGTGTTCATTTAGTACGTTGTTTGGAGATGTGAAAGCAAACAGCATATTCTAACGTTGATTATTTGTAAGACCTCAATAAAATTTAAAAAAGGGAATGTCAAACCCACACTGATATGGTGCTGGCAGCTTTGTGAAACATGGAACATGAAAGCTAACCCGAAATTTCTAAGATGGATACACTTAGAAACAAGGGCATTTATTTCTCAAAAAGTTTAGTAAGTAATGAACAAATTTCATGAAAATGTGACTTGTAGTTTCTGAGAATTTAAAGTGTGGCTGATCTTATGTTGTTAAAGGATCTGATATAGAAAATCCAAGTGGGATTAAGCGAGGGGACAAAATATGTGAAATACTTTTTTATATTAGGTGCAGCAAAAAAAACCCGAATTTTGAAACCAGGAATTGAGTTTGATCCAATATCAGAATTCTGTGGAGAGGCTTATGTCAATGATATAATTTCCTTTCTTCTGTGACACCTCAAGTTCAATTTGATTGATTGATTGATTGAGACTAATGACACGCAGGCTGACTGAATCGCCGCTTATATGCCCCTGATGGACGATACCATTCTAAACATCAAAGGGTGGTTCAGTCAAAACCTCACGTTACCAAAAAGGGGGAAAATTAATGAAACACCCCTTTTCAAATAGACTTTCCGAAACTCAACAAATGGTATAGCCAACAACCAAAAACACCAAAACAAACAATCTAAAAGACATTTACATCACAGTACATTGGCCTGTCTTGTGAGTTGGTTCGTTTTCCTTCTAGTTTGTGGTGGTACATTGGCCCTTTGCAGGTGTACATTTAGCAAGTGCCTACTTGTATGTATATTTTTACCAGTTACTCTCTTAGAAGGCTCACATGTTGACAACAATTGCTGCTACATCTGATATAGAGATAACTGGCCATTCCATCAATAACCTCGTCCACAATGTCAAAAAGTCGTAGCCATGAATTGCATCTTTCACAAAATTATGGCTAGCAAAAGGACATCCAGCACCGCCACATGCCGGCCTTGAAACCATGGTTTTGGGGGCAAAGTTCTACATTGTCTGCGACGTGAATGTCATCTTCATTTGATGACGAACTAGCGCCTTTTAATCTTGATTGGTGTCAACCATATAAACCTTCTTTTTCTTTTTTAAGAAATCATTCTGTCGGCTTTTGTTTTCCTCCCAAAAAACGCAAGCCGGCGGCCAATACGACGCTCGTTCTTGTCGTCTGCTATTTTTGTTTACTGCTGGAAAACTGACATCGCGGTTCAGGTTCCTGTTTTTAAGCTCATGTCACGTGATAAACAAAAATTACATCATGCACTGTCCTGCTCGTCCTTAAATGAAAGCTGAAGATTATTACGTTACTTTAAAAAAAGCCATTAGTTAGCAATGGGAAAATCTTATTCTTTCACTTTACTATTCCACAGAGCTCGAAAAGCAATAGAGAAGAGAATTAAGTCCTCTTTTGTAGCCCATGGCAAGCTTATGAGAAAATATGAATAAGTTAACACATTAAGATTAGAGCTAGATTCTTTGGTGGAAATAGAAAACGAAACAAGAACGGTTGCCTAAGAGGTAAGAACATTTTATGAAAGAGATGACAACAGTCGTGTTACTGCTCAGGATAAAGATACAATGACAAAGAAACAAGAGGCTCACAGGAGCTTGAATCGCTCACCTGACTTATGTGCCTAAACTATAGGCTATTAGGCAAATACTATTTAACATTGATCCTTTTCTAAGCCGAATAACTTATTAGCAAAAAACAGCAATTTACCCCTATGTTTTATTTTTAGCCAAGACAGCCATGTTTTCGACCAATCAAAAATCCCCACATCAGTTCTGAACATTTTATGCTAATAAACAACTATACCCGTGAGTGAGTGAGTGAGTTGGTGTTTTACGCCCGTGCAACGCTATATAGGTTATTTACAGGCGATGAACATGAAAAAGATGATAAAATGAACATGAAATGATGATGATAAATGAAAGATGGGGATGGGGTGGGACACAAAGGACCGGTAAATTTTGAAGAACCACAGGAAAAGGGGAGAGGTGGGTAGGGCGGAAAATTTAGCCTATGTGGTGCACTACTTGGCGGTCCACAAAGGGGTCTTTTACGTGCATGAAGCATGGCACTCTCCACACACGTTGGCCCACTATGGTCAGCGGTCAGGGTTTCCGTATTATAGACCTGACAACCCCCGCGGACGAGGGCCACCCTATTCAGCCATCTAGGGTACACACTTGGTCGCTCTGTGGGCTGAGCACTGACCCGACGTCAGAATCCCAAGACCCTTAGTCGCCTCTTACGACAAGCTAGGCTCTGCTGCGGGCCTATTCGCCACCCGGGCCCCGCACGGGACAAAAACAACTATACCAAGTTTGGTTCAAAGCTTTATTAAGTGTCGAAGCATAAAAAAACAAATACATAAAAAACACAAGCTCTGTAGAGCTTTTGAATCGACTTATACACAGCACAAGTACATATCAAAGACATAATAACATACAAACATAACATGCTAGACAGTACACAAGTCATTATATAGACTATAACACATACATACATAAAAAGCACATATATTAAGTAAGCAAACATGCACATATAAAAGACAGACACAAAAATAAAAAGCATAGCCTAAAGCATGTAAGCAGCAAAAAAAAAAAAAAAAAATAGAAAACTACATGCAGGCATTACATTTGCATGAATTACCATTCCATGAAGATATTAATTTGGAAAACTGATTAAAGTTACTTTCTATCTTAAGATGGTTTGGTAATTCATTCCAGAGTTAAGCTGAAAAATAGCGGAAAGATTTAAGTCCATACCTTGTAGTTCTTACATTTGGTATTTCGGCCTTATGCTGGTATCTAAAATTTAGTTAGTTAGTTATTGCTTTACTCCCAAGCAGCACGATTTCGGCTATATCCGAGAGATGAACATGAAAATGGTGATACAATGAACATGAAATGATGATGAAGTTAAGGAAATAGGGACACAAGGCCAATCCGGTAGGAGAGTTTTGACTGCCACTGGAAAAAGGAGTGATGGGTAGGGACGGAAAATTTTGCCTCCTGCAAGGGGATCCTACGGGTCCTACTCTTACCGAGACCTGCAGCAGGGTTCTTTAACGTGCGAGGAACGTGACATTTTTCCCAACACGGTGCACCACTATGGTTTGCGGTCAGGTTTTCCGCATTATCGCCTGACGACCCCGCATCTCTCGATGTCAGGGCTGCCCCATTCAACCACCTGGGGCACACATTCCAGTCGCTTTGTTGACAAAGCGGCCTGACCCCGATGTCAGGTTTCTGAGCGCTCTTTAGTGGACTTTTACCGACAAGCTAAGCGCTGCTGCGGGCCTATTCGCCTCCCGGGCCCCGCACGGGACTGGTATCTAAAAGAATAATTATTTCTCTTTAAATTTACAAGGTAATGTAGATATACTGGACTTTTCTTGTTAATAATTTTGAATGTTTCTATAGCTATGGATCTTAATCTTCTCATTTTAAATGATGGAAGCTTTGATTTTTCAAGAAATTGTTCGTAGCTTTAATTATAATCATTGTATACCAATCTGAGTGCTCTTTCTGCTAATTTCTCCATTTTGTGTGTGTTTTTCTCGCTACAAAAATGCCATATTACCGGACAGTAATTAAAATTGGAAAGAATAAAAGAATAATAAACTGTAATGCGACCAAGCTTGTTTAAAAACTTTCCTAATCTCTTCAAAACATTTAATTGTCTACCAGCTTTTTTTACATAGTTCAGATACAGTGAAACTTCTCCAAACCGGCCACCTCTGGGACCAGAAGAAATGGCCAGTTTAGAGGGGTGGCCGGTTTAGTGAAAAATTAATTTTTAATTTTGAGTTATTGGTCGGATTTCACGGAGTGAAAAATCCGGGTTATAAAATGGTGAATGTCGGGCGGGCGGGCGGCGTGCAGGCGGGGAAGAAATTGTCGTAACAGTTTTCTCAGCAACTACTTATCACAGCCACTTGATATTTAGTATGCAGCATCAGGGTGGGGTCCCATAACGTGGGATACGATCTCATGTCTGTCGCTCACCTACTTCCTGTTTACCGACTTAGTTAATTTTTGACAGTAATGTCCAATAGTAGAAAATTTTCGTAAAAGTTTTCTCAGCAACTATAATTCACAGCCACTTGATATTTGGTATACAGCATTAGGGTGAGGTCCCATAACGTGGGATGTGATTTCAGGTCTGTCGCTCATCTACTTCATGTTTACCGACTTAGATAATTTTTGACAACAATGTCCAATAGTAGAAAATTTTCGTAACAGTTTACTCAGCAACTATTTATCATAGCCACTTGATATTTGGTACACAGTATCAGGGTGAGGTCCCATAACGTGGGATGCAATTTCAGGTCTGTCGCTCACCTACTTCTTGTTAAACGAAATCCGGTCATTTCTGTCTGACCCATTTTCTCCCTTTGAATTGTTGAAATGGTAAGTATTCAGAGTATTTATTCTTCATTTTTCACATGAATTTCTGTTTGCTGCTCATTTTGTTTTTGTGTGTGTACTATTATTTTTTTTTGCTTGTGTATCATTGTTTTGTTTTATTTGTTTTGATAATGTAAATCTTATTCAATTTAATAAAATTAAAACAAATGTTTGTTTATTTTATTTTATTCAAGTATTAAATATACATGTTCAACATAAATAACATAAAAAACAATACAAGCACTACAACAAGCACTACTCTGAAATACCACAAGAAGCACTAAAGTTCAAAAGTTCACAAAATCTAATCAATGCAAAAAGCTGTCCATGGTGGTCGGTACCCGTTTCTGTACCAGTAGTTGCTCCAAGTCAGTAATAATGGTCTGTGTCTTCTGTAGTATCGAACTAACGGCTGTGGTCTTGTGTATCTTCTTCACTGCTGCGAGTGTGTCTTCGAGTGATAGCTGTTCCTCTGGTGTTGTATCTGGTAGAATCTCGTCGTCGTCGTCACTCTCTTCGGCGTCTGGCTTTTGCATGTGGCTGGCTATGAGTTCTCTATCCCAATCGTCGGAGTAGTCTTCAGTGGGTAGGTAATCATCGAAGCATGGGTCGGCATTACTGAGTCTGAGTTCTCTGGCTAGTCGGTCAAGTGGAACATCGTCGTCATCTTCTGTGGTGTCGTCTGAGGGGTTGGTTGGTAGGAACCCGGTCTGGGCGAAGCACTTGATGATTGTCGAGTCTTTTGTGTCACTCCAGGCTTTGGTAATCCAGTGAATGGCGTCTAGTATGTTGATCTGTCGGCATAGTTCGGAAGCTGAGTCTGAGTAAGTAGAGAAGTAATCATCAGTCTACGGTACCGGGCCTTGAATGCTCTGATAATTCCTTGGTCAAGTGGCTGGAGTACTGAGGTTGTGTTGGGTGGGAGGAACTTCAGTGTCACGTTGCTGAGTCGTACGTCTTCTGAGTGGGATGATGCCTTGTTGTCCAGGAACGTCAGAATGTTGCGGCGTTGACGTCTTATGATACGGTTAACTGTTCGTATCCAATCTGTAAAAATGTTTGCAGTCATCCATGCTTTTTTGTTGGCATAGTAGGTGACGGGTAAATTCTCTTTCTTGATGTTCTTGAGACAACGTGGATTGAGTGCTTTACCTAAAAAATATAAAGAAACTGAATTTAAAAACAAGCAAAAATCTTTTAACACGCATTTTAAAGACCAGCAATTCAATACTTTTTAACATTAAATTTAACTAGCGAAAACAATGTTAACATTAAATTTATAGCAAGCAAAACAATCTTAACATTCAATTTATAGACAAGAAAATTAATTCAAAATCTACTTAACATTTTTCATTTTAAAAACCTTGTTCTATACCTATAACAAGGGGTTTAAGTTTCTCTCCCGTAGAACTGCAGGCAAACATGACAGTAAGACGTTCTTTTGCATTCTTTCCACCTTTGCATGATTGGTATATTGCTGATAGGGTCTTTTCGGGTAGGGCTCTGTAGAATAGACCGGTTTCGTCGCAGTTGAATATGTCCGTTGGTGCGTAGTCCTTGGTAATCTTGGGTAGGCGGGTTCGGTAGTCTTGGACTGTCTCTTGGTTTAGACTGGCACTTTCTCCGCTAACTTTAAATGCGTTGACTGAGTAGCGTGCTCTCCATCTGTCCAACCAACCATTTGATGCTTTAAAGTCTGGGATATTGAGTTCTGTAGCAAACTGAAGTGCCTTTTCTTGAATGATGGGTCCGGAGATTGGTATGCCTTTGGAGTGGGCTGTCGTGAACCATTTCCATACAACGTCGTTGATGTCGAAGAACTTGCAGTTGGTGTTGAATCTCTGTTTGGTTGGATTGGCGTTTAATTCATATTGTTCTAAGTATGTGTCTTTCTTTTTGAGGATGTCTCCAACAGTAGACTTCCCTGCATTGTATTTTTCGGCAAGTTGTCTCTGTGATGGTTTTGGTACAGCTTCGTTGTCTTTTATTAGCTTAACTTTATCACTGAGTGATAACTCTATACGTTGTCGCTTTGCCGGTCGAGACATGATTGATGCTGGTTCGTTCGTTTGTTCGTTCTTGGGTGTTTAACGCCTGACTATCCAGGTTGGATATTGCAGGCTGTTACATGCGTTTGGTTGTTATAGTTGTTGCGTCTTCCTGACGGGTTTAGCTCTATACCGGGGACTCCTTTATACAAAGTTTTAAAATCACTACAAGTATTCCCAATTTTTATACACTGCTTTCTATTACTTAAATAGCTACATATCAGGTTAAGAGATTTTTCAGTTACTCCATACATTTTTAATTTCAGTAACAACAAATCATGAGGCAAACAATCGAAAGCCTTAGACTAGTCCATTAAAATGGCAGCCACATATTTATTATCATCTAGAGCCTTCTTCCAATCCTCAATAATTTTAACAGTGCTATTTGACAGCCATAGCCTGATATAAAAGCTGATAATAAAGGATTAAAATGTTGATAAAAAAATGTGTTAACTGGTAAAAAATGGCTCTTTCATAGAGCTTCGATAATGTTGGACTGGACTGCTTTTATCTAGCATGTTGTTCTTTTTAAACAGTGGTTTGACCTGAGCAATCTTTAAGCTATCAGAAAAAATAGATGTTTCAATTGACATATTGATAAGTGTAGTAACATGATTTAAGATTACAGGTTTTGCTAGTTTTATCACCTTTGCTGATATACCGTCATAACCAGTTGCCTTTTTAATATTTAATTTATCTATTTGTTTACTAACATATTCAATATCAACAGGTTTTATTTCCAATTCCTCACCTTCTTTTAAGTTTGCCTTAATGAGATCTACACTAGGATGCGAACTATCAACTACAGTATTTGTATTTCCAATATCTTTAGCAACATTTATGAAAAAATCATTAAAAATATTAGACATTTTTTCAGTGTCGTTTACAATTTAGTCTGTATCCAGAAGTTAGTAAGGACCATGGTTACCTGAATAGTGACAGGTACGTGAGAGATTAGTTCAGTTGTAGTCTGAGACGTTTGGTACGTCTAATAGTGGATTTAGTGTCCAACGTTGTGATTTGTGGAACGATACTATACAGTATAGCCAAGTTTGGTAGCTGACAAGTTTGTCAGCCAAAGTTGTACAGTGACAAGTTTGTCATCTTGTGTGTTTATTAGTTCTATTATTGTACATGTTTGTAGTTGTCATTTTATTTTAAGTTTTAGGTTGTATCATAATTCATAAGCTTGAACAACACATGCGTTTAAATTCTTCAACGAAACATCCTGATGCCTTTACCGTCCCTGTGTTTCCCACCCCATCCCATATTTCATTTATCATCATCATTTCATGTTCATTGTATCACCCTTTTCATGTTCATCGCCTGTAAATAACCTATATAGCGTTGCACGGGCGTTAAACACCAACTCACTCACCCCTTCCCACCTCTCCCCTTTTTTGTGATTCTTCAAAATTGACCGATCCCAAACCCCATATTTCTTTTATCATTTTTTCAATTTCATGTTCATTTTATAATCCTTCTCATGTTCATCGCCTGTAAATGACCTATGGTCAGTGGTCAGACCTTGACAATGCTCGCGGACGACGTATAACTTTTTCAAGTACCTATGGTACATACTTACCTAAGTCAGAATCCTTAGACCATAAGCCGCCTTTAACGACAAGCTAGGTTCTGCTGCGAGCGTTTCGGCAAATCGGATGTTTAAAGATTATATAACGAGGCATTGACTCCTTGGTAATTACCACATTTTTATAGCGCCCTTCTCAAAAATAAAATGTTCAAAGGCGCTTTACAATGAGATCATAAACAATTACAATGATTTTAAAAACAAATAAAATAATGATGATAAAAACATGAAAACATGAATAACACATATATTACATGTGTAATATAAACTAACCCATTATGAATCTTAAAATCTAAAACTCAGTCAACTATAGATAAAAATAAAAATATGTGCATAAAGGATAATTTAAAAAGTCTCGAAAATAAGTTATAAAGAGAGTTTAAAACTATTAAAAAATAATAGGTAAAGAATAAAAAATAAAATAAAAACTACTTAGATCTTAAACTTTGATAAAACATTGAAATACAGCACAACAATTCACATTGACAAGCACAGCACAGTTAGTTACTATAAATTTTCAAGAAAAAATGCGTTTTTAAAGATTTCTTGAACACTTCTACTGTTTTTGAGTCTCTGATGCTATCTGGAAGGTCATTCCACAGTTTTGGTGCCACTGAAGAGAAACTGCGTTCACCATATCTTACAGTCCTACTTTTTGGAACAAGAAGTTGCTTTGAAGAGTTCTTTGATCTTAAGTTTCTTGTTGGTTGATATAGTTCCAGTAAATGTTTTTAGTAAATTGGTGACTGGTCATGTAGAGCTTTGTAAGTTTGAACAAGGATCTTAAAGTTCACTCGGTAAATAACAGGAATCCAGTGTATGTCCTTTAATACTTGAGTTATATGTTCAAATCTAGATGATCTTGTGATGATGCGGGCAGCTGTGTTTTAAAGAAGCTGTGGTTTATTCAATGTTGTTTTTGGTACACCATATAAGAGTGCATTACAATAGTCCATGCGTGAGGTGACTAAAGAATTCACTAAAGATTTTGTTGCATCTATATTCAAGTACTTCCTTATATGACCAATCTGGCGTAGCTGTCCATAACAAGATCTGAAAACGGAGTTTATGTGCTTTTCCATGGTCATGTTGTTGTCCAGTACAGCACCAAGATTTCTTACATTACTTGATGGTTTTATACTTTCATCGCCGATAGTCACAGTTATGGTCTCAACATGCTTTTGGTTTCTCTGAGATGTAAATATAATTACTTCAGTCTTGTCAGCATTGATTTTGAACATATTATTGTTCATCCATGACACTATTTCAGCGAGACAGTTTTGAACTCGATCTAAAGAGCCATTCTTTGATACTGGGCACGTCGGTTTAAAGGAAAGGTAAAGCTGTCCATCGTCTGCATAATAATGGTAATCCAATCCATGTTTCTTACATATTGCACCAACAGGTTTAGTGTACATAGTAAAGAACTTAGGTCCTAGAACGGATATTATCTATTGTTGTGACCTTTTTGTTTTCATTGGATTCTTGTAAGAATCAGAGAATCTTGTGGTGGACAAATGTAGGCTGTTCATTTCAAAGAAAACAAGCTGCTTGTATTTTTTACTACATGTGGGGATGTGATTTTTAATTATGATCTTTCAGCGGCAATCAATCTTTCATTAGTAGAACAGGATTGGGAGAATAAAAAGATAAAAAATGAGGATGATTCCTCTTTAAAAGCCTCAACTTTATTTTGTTCCATATTTATTTCATGCTTCAAACTTTTAATCATTTTTTGATAACCTTCTTTACCTTTCTCACCTGGTTGATGGTTTTAACCCCTTCTGCCACGCAATTTGTAAGAAGAGCTAGACAGCTAAACACACAGTGATTTCCTCCTTTGTAGCCATCATCTGAATTATGTCTTACCTGACATGTCAAACATATTTGTTGATTATATGGACTCTCAGGAGCAGTGAACGGAAGTAATGCATCATTTTGCCTTTGGTCCAGAGCTTTTCTAGTAAATTTCGTATATTTTTTTTCCTGTCTGCTGTTGGTGACTTCTTTCAAATTATGAACGGTTGCTCTTAAGTTTCCTCTTTTGACTTAGTTATAGCACCACCTGGAAACATAATTGTAAGGTCTTCTTCGACTTTCAAAGTACAAATAGTCAATGCATCTGTGAAATGTGCACTTGCTACACTTGAAAGTCATGTCCTTATTGCAGAAAAAAATCATCCATAGATATTTTGTTAGCTAGTTGTTGCTTTACTCCAAAGCAGCGCGATTTCGGGTAAGTCCGATAGATTAACATGAAGGGGCAATACATAGAAACGATAATGGAATTGGGAAAAGGGAATGTAAGACCACTGGGACAGATTTTCGACTGCAACTGGAAAAGGGAGTTTTGGGTAGGAACGGACAGTTTAACCCCCTGTATGTGATCCTTGGAGTTCTTTTCTTACCGAGATTTGGGTTCTTTAACCAAAGTGCCTCCCTTTTTCAGTTGCTCAGCATGTTAAACCATTAAGCATCTTTTTCGAAATGTCTTGGAACTCAAGCAGGTTTATTTGTCGTAAATCGCGGAGAAGGAATGTCGATAAAATTTCGCTTAAGAGCTTTAAGAAAGCTGACATTGGGTCAGGCCGCTTTGCCATTTCTTTCTGATGCTATAGATTATTTATTTTTTAAGGGATTTTTAATTATTGAAGCAAAGTAACTTAACAAAATAGGTTATTTTCTGGAAAGTTATTACCTGTTATTGAAATAAACACCTGGATATGAAAAAAGTTATGAACCATTTCTTCCAAGTAAGTCAATTTGGATTTATATAAAACAACTAGCAGTGTTAGTTTGTATTGCAGTCGAAAATATGCAATAATTGGCACAATAAAACCAGATTTAAACAACAAAATAACATTTGTATAAGCTTACAATTAATTTTTAAAAAAACATGGAAAGTTGTTGCACGTGCACATAACCTTTTTAAAATGTTGTCAGAAAGAGCTTTATGGTTGTTATAATGTGATCAAACCACACATCAAAATGTCAATGAAATCAAAATAAATTTTTATACCCCCGCTTCGAAGAAGATGGGGTATACTGTTTTACCATTGTTCGTTCGTCCGTCCGTAACAAAACTTTCGTCGCAGTTTTCTAAGTAACTACATGAGATAGAGTTCTGATATTTTGTATACAGCTTTATAATATACTAGTAGTACCATATATGGTGTATACCGATTTTATGCTCCTAGGTAGTCTACTTCCTGTTTAACGAATACTTAGGTTTTCACACGTAATGGACATAAATGCAAAATTTCCGTTACAGTTTCCCAAACAACTATATGAGATAGAGATCTGCAATTTTGTATACAGCTTTATCCTATAGTGCTATATGGTGTACCGATTTTATGCTCCTAGATAGCCTACTTTCTGTTTACCGAATACTTAGGTTTTTACACATAATAGATATAAATGCAAAATTGGCCGTAACAGTCATCAGATATAGGTATGATTCTTTGTATACAGTTTTATCCTATAGTACCATATGGTGTATACCGATTTTATGCTCCTAGGTAGATTATTCCTGTTTACCGAATACTTAGGTATTTACACATAATGGACATAAATGCAAATATTCCGTCACAGTTTCCCAAGCAACTATATGAGATAGGAGTCTGATATTTTGTATACAGCTTTATCCTATAGTCCAATATGGTGTATGTTGCTAGGTCAACTACTTCCTGTTAACGAATATTTAAACTTGTATGCGTGGCTTTGTTTGGAGCGGGGGTATCACTAGTGAGCATTAGCTCACAGATTTACTTGTTTAAGTCAGTGTTATTAAGCAATGAATTTGTCGGCAGTTTCTGATCTTTAAATTTTGTCTTGCTCTACGACAGAAGATCTCAGACGATTATGGACTCTTCTGTTTGACAGTTACAGACAGATAACGAATAGGTAGCCACTGTCGTTTCAAAGGTGGGCTTATTGTAAATAAAATCCGGCGAACAACCTATCTTCACAACAGAGCAACCATGTGCGTACCCTAGGTGGCTGAATAGGGTAGCCCTCGTCTGCGGGGGTTGTCAGGTCTAAAATACGGAAACCCTGACCGCCGACCATAGTGGGCCAACGTATGTGGAGAGTGTCACGCTTCATGCACGTAAAATACCCCTTTGTGGACCGCCAAGTAGTGTACCACATAGGCTAAATTTTCCGCCCCTACCTACTTCTTCCCTTTTCCTGTGGTTCTTCAAAATTTACCGGTCCTTTGTGTCCCACCCTACCCCGTATTTCATTTATCATCATCACTTCATGTTCACTTTATCATCCTTTGCAGGCCCGGGAGGCGACAGGCCTTTCTTTTGAAATTCATTTTTAAGTTAAATCAAACAGTAATCATAAACAACCAACGAAATTTATTTCGTAACAGATTTCACCGCTACCATCAATCCTAGGCTTTTGATATTTGGTATGCAGTTTCAGGTAGGTGTCTCATATGGTGGAATGCATTCTTATGTCTGTCGCTTACCTATTTCCTGTTTGACAAGCCGACGTAGAATTTGTAGTTTTCCTTTGTTTCCCACCCGACCTCCATATATATTGATCGTCATCATTTCTTGTTCATTTTATCATCCTTTCATGTTCATCGCCTTCAAAATACAAATGACAACAAAGTTCCAGACAATAAATTTTGCTACGCCTAACGCGCGTTTCGTCTATTCAAGACTCATCAGAGGCGCTCTACCAAAAATAGTGAAAATGCCAAACACTATATGAATATGAAGAGCATAGAACAATAAAACCAAAAATACCAAACTGGGGAACCAAATTTTTTACTAAGATAATCAACCTATGTCATGGGTAGGAAGAACCTTAGGGTTTAGACAATTTAGAAATTTAGACGGATAATTTAAAACTTTGATGTTTCCTTCAACTTAAAAGTGTTGGTGCCGAAGCGGGCTGACCTCGGGGAATTAAAACTCCACCAAAATAACATATATAGCATTGCAAGGCATCGTTTTTTACTAATAAACCGCTATAGAACACACAAAAATTAGTCTTCAAAAATGGTGAAATTACTTTACAACCGGAATCTGAGCATTAAAAAATTACATCAATTGAATTATGGACAAATGCCTTTATCAGTATTCATTGCCCCACACATTCAGATTAATTTCAAAAACTTCTTTATTTTATGGATGATGTGAGAATTGGAGCTTAAAGTTAAAAAGGGTCTAATTGGAAATTGTATGATGAGGAAGATAGGCTGCGGAAAGCCATTACTGTAAACCAATAAACTTTCGCGGTTTTTGCGAGCAGGTTGAAATCGCGAAAGTCTATATACGCGAAAAGTTCCGGGAAAAATAAATATGGTCGGCTTGGCTTGGTCAGGTGGAAAAATGCCGAGAACAGATGACACTGGCCAACTTGTTCTTGTAGATATATCTTGTTCTTCTTCAGTTCACATAGGTAAAAGACGCCCATTTAAAATAATATATACAGTGAAGGATTTTGTAAAATGTGTTATTTTCGAGTGTGTGGTTTCGTTTCCGGTTGCTATTCATGGTAACCTCTCATAATATGTGTATATGCGTGTTTTGAATCGTATGCATTATATGCTGCCTGCTGTTTTCCTTTGTGGATTTTTAAATATATATGCAGGTTTTGTCCCTTACACTTATTTTACATCTCATTGCCGTCTACCCCCATGCGGGTTCCGGGGGGGGGGGCGAATAGGCCCGCAGCAGCGTTAAGCTTGTGGTAAAAGTCCACTAAAGAGCGCTCAGACACTTGACGTCGGGTCAGGCCGCTTTGCCCACAAAGCGACTGAGATGTGTGCCCCAGGTGGTTGAATGGGGCAGCCCTGACATCGAGAGATGCGGGGTCGTCAGGCTATAATGCAGAAAACCTGACCGCAAACCATAGTGGTGCACCGTGTTGGGGAAATGCCACGTCCCTCGCACGTTAAAGAACCCTGCTGTAGGTCTCGGTAAGAGTAGGACCCGTAGGATCCCCAGCAGGAGGCTAAATTGCCCGACATCAAACCTCTTTTCTTGTGGCAGTCAAAACTCCCAACCCCGATTGGCCTTGTGTCCCTTTTTCATCCACTTCATCATCATTTCATGTTCATTGTATCATCCCTTTCATGTTCATCTCCCGGAAATAGCCGAAATCGCGCTGCCTGGGAGTAAAGCCCTAACAAACAAACAAACAAACAAACTCATTGCCGTCTATGCTTTAAAACCGAAAAAATTTGGTTAATATTTTAAATATATTTAAATAAATTAATAAAAATAAGATTTCTCAACAAAGCACTAGTGTTAAAATAATCGCACAATAAAATTGTTAAAAAAAGTAAAACATCAAGCATCAGGCATGCAAATATGGGTCTGATTGAATTCACCGGGTCAATTTTATTTCAATTTTATTTCAACATTCCCGATCGACGCCAGCCAGTTTTAATCACATCATGTTCCTTGCTTGTTTTTCCCAAGTGTTCACGATCCACCTTGCATTCACCGGTTTAATGTTAGTAAGCTTCAGGTCCACATCACAATCTGCCACAGATTTGCCGGCTTTCAACTGAGATGAAATCTGTTTTGCATACCATGTCAACCCGTGCGGGTTCCGGTTGGCGAATAGGCCCGCAGCAGCGCTAAGCTTGTCGGTAAAAGTCCACTAAAGAGCGCCCAGAAACCGGACATCGGGTCATGCCGCTTTGCCCTCAAAGCGACTGGAATGTGTGCCCCAGGTGGTTGAATGGGGCAGCCCTTACATCGAGAGATGCAGGGTCGTCAGGCGATAATGCGGAAAACCTGACCGCACACCATAGTGGTGCACCTTTTTGGAAAAATGTCACGTTCCTCGCACGTTAAAGAACCCTGCTGCAGGTCTCGGTAAGAGTAGGACCCGTAGGATCCCCATGCAGGAGGCTAAATTTCCCGTCCCTACCCGCCACTCCTTTTTCCAGTGGCAGTCAAAACTCTCCTACCAGATTGGCTTTGTGTCTCCATTTCCTCCACTTCATCATCATTTCATGTTCATTTTATCACCACTTTCATGTTCATCTCCCGGATATAGCCGACATCGTGCTGCTTCGGAGTAAAGCAATAACTAACTAACTAACTAGGCATACCATGTCACAAATTGCGATTTTACCGCCCACTTGAATTGTGCATTTCCGGACAAGTCTATCATTGGAGTTCACCCGTACATCCACCGGGGATAAACTTAACTTTGATACCAGCACTTTCCAACTTTGTGAGAAACGATTCAACTCGGTGAGCAGCTTAAACATCAAATAAAGCTAAGGCCGGAGATCTGAGCGGCAAATCAAGCTATTCGCGTGTTTTCATAACGTAAGGAATAATAATCTTGTCAAGAAAACGTAACATTGTCTCTTCATTCGACCAAAAATGTCCCGTGCGGGGCCCGGGTGGCGAATAGGCCCGCAGCAGAGCCTAGCTTGTCTTAAGAGGCGACAAAGGGTCTTGGGATTCTGACGTCGGGTCAGTGCTCAGCCCACAGAGCGACCAAGTGTTTACCCTAGGTGGCTGAATTGGGTGGCCCTCGTTCGCGGGGGTTGTCAGGTCTATAATACGGAAACCCTGACCGCCGACCACAGTGGGCCAACGTGTGTGGAGAGTGCCACGCTTCTTGCACGTAAAAAACCCCTTTGTTGACCGCCAAGTAGTGCACTACATAGGCTAAATTTTCCGCCCCTACCCACCTCTCCCCTTTTCCTGTGGTTCTTCAAAATTCACCGGTCCTTTGTTTCCCATCCCACCCTATATTTCATTTATAATTATCATTACATGTTCATTTTATCATCCTTTTCATGTTCATCGCCTGTTAATAACCTATATAGCGTTGCACGGGCGTAAAACACCAACTCGCTCACTCAATCATTCGACCAATGATTTTCAGAGTGCCAGATATCCCAATGTTTAGGAAAAATTATTTTAGAATGACAATTTCGGTTTTTCCCTGATAAAGCAATTGTGGCGGTAAAAGATCACCGGTCATGGCACACGACAGCAGGGCAGTTTTCTGTCTCTTATCCTCTAGTCCCGTTATCTCCACTTCACTAGGAACCTATTTCAAATCTGATACGGCCATTTCAGTCCATTTTTTCAGGTTCAGATTATTTCAGATCAAAATCAACTTTCTCGGTTCAGTCTTGTGCAGTCCTGTGAAGACAAAATCAGAGAGTGTGCATGGGGACTTGTTCAGACTCGTTCAGACCATGTCAGATTTGTTCAGTCGTTTGGTGAATTTTCTTGGTTAGTCTTGTTCAGTTATCGTTCAGACGTGTCCAGCTTGAATGAAAAGTTAGAGTTATTTCAATTCGAAAGGAATTCATTTAAAAATGTCAAATTAAAAATTGAAATAAATTTTATTATATTTAGCCGGGCGCACGGTGAGTTAAACGTGAAATTGACTAAAATCTTTAGATATTGAAGCTTAATACAAAATGTAAATGATTTGTAAAGATAAGAAACTACATTACAACACAACCACTTTTAGGTCTTTTTGCCGGTTGTTTCGGCTTGAAATGAATAAAATGAGTGTGTATATCTAAAATTGAAGACAAGTTTAAATTAATCCGAACAATTCGTAGTATTTTGAAAATTAAAAAAAAAGCAAGACCATAAGTGGCTTCATTCCGCAGTTGTTAAAATAGAAAATGTAAGCAGTAACCATTTTACACGTTCCGCCAACATCACTGTTCCGAATTTAGTTGTCGGTGTGAACCTAATGTTTCGTTATTTCACACGAGCAAACCTTATGTTTTTAAATTAACACACCCGTGTACACGTAGCTTGTTCCAACAATTTATCTGATTTCTCATTTTAATTTTTTGAAATAGTTAGGCATGTAGAAGGAATGTACACTCGGGCGAGTGCTCTAGAAAACAGAACATCATCATGTCCGAAATTAAAGAAATATAACCTCCTCTCATTTTCCCCAAGATTTAAACAGAGAGAGCATTTTATTAAACAGGACTAAGGGACCGACCATTTAATTTCAAAGGGGTTGTTGTTTTCCTTAAAAGATATTTTGGTAGTCCTAGGAGAGGTTAAGAAAAATATTGAAGATGGATTTTAGCCACATAAAATAAATGATAATGCAATAATATGATATTTAGTGTCCACACATGATCTGTCCCAGAGGAGGTTGGACACTTTGCACACGACACGCATATATCTTATCGATTGAGTGGCCAATAGACAATCAGTCCCACAGTGGTTATCGAAGTGTCAACATCAAACCGCATGTGTATTCGACCGCCAGTCATAAAAAGATTATATATTTTCTTTATAATATTTGAAATACATGTTTAAGTGATATATCAATTTTATATAAGTTTCATAAGGTCCTAGCTGGATGAAGATATATCAATTTATTTATAAGTTATAAAGATTGTAAACTAAAATCATACCCGTAGCCAGAGTTTTTCAACAGGGGGTTCGAAAATGTGGAGAGGGGATTCGATTTCCCAATTTATCCTGACTTTAATAGTGCTTAACCGATTTTTCATCTGATTTTTCCCTATTTTGATCAAATTTTTTGTCCAACCCCCCCCCTGGCTACGGGTATGAAAATGTATGGCATAATCGGGGTTCTTAACTTATTTTTCGGACCTGTTTACTAATGTGGTCTTTAAACAGGTCTATAATTTAATACTCTGAACCTACATTTAATCATTTTGCAAATTTGCAAGCCCCCCTTTAAAATATAAAACTTAATAAATATATAATATTAATATTTATTTTCTAAACAATACAGTTATGTTTATTTTGTTTTTAGGTGTAGGAAATTATATTATTCGAAGAATTTAAAAAAATATGCTTTTATTACGCTTCTATTTGTATGATTTCAACTGCAAATTAGTTGAAACTCCTTTTTTTTAAATTATGTATTCGTAAAACGTTTAATTAATATGCAGATATCGTATATCTGGGTCTAAAAATTGCATATTCTGAAAGGTGGATCTTTTTAGCTCACCTGACCCGAAGGGTCATGTGAGCTATTGCCATCACTTGGCGTCCGTCGTCCGTCCGTCCGTCGTCCGTCGTCCAACTTTTCAAAAATCTTCTTCTCTGAAACCGCATGGCCAAATGTAACTAAACTTGGTAGGGTTGTTCTATAGTATGCCCTTTACAAAACCATCGTTCGGATTTTTGATTGGATGAACAACATGGCCGCTGTGGCTAAAAATAGAACATAGGGGTAAATTGCAGTTTTTTGCAAATAACTAAAAAACGGTAACAGATATCAAAATTCTGGCAGGGGGTAAAAGTGATCAGCACCTCAACATCTACCTGCCAGAAATTTTCAAGAAGATCCAACAACCGATGTAGGAGTTATTGCCCTTTTTCTGGATTTTTTCAAAATTTTGCACTTATTTAGCCCTATATCTTGAAAACTATACAAGATATTTTGAATATTCAAATTGCATATGATTGAGCACATCAAGATCTACATTTCATTTAATTAGGTCAAAGCTGTAGAACCATTTCTTTTAGGAGTTATGGCCCTTAAAGCGTCAAAATTTACCGTTTTGTCATTACTTTTCCCCTGAATTTCAAAGATTAACTTGTCTGACATCATATATCCAACTTCAACCAAACTTGGCACAGTTGTTAAATAGCATATATGCTACAATTCTATTGTTCAGATTTTTGATTCGTCAAAAAATATGGCCGCCATGGCTAAAAATAGAACATAGGTGTAAATTGCAGTTTTTTGCTAAGAACTCAAAAATGGTTACAGATATCAAAATTCTGATGGGAGACAAATGTGATCAGCATCTCAAGATCTACCTGCTTTGAAAGTTTCAAGAAGGTCCAACAACTGATGTAGGAGTTATTGCCCTTTTTCTGGATTTTTTCATTTTTTTTCACTTGTTTAGCCATATATCTTGAAAACTATATAAGATATTTCAAGAATTTAAATTGCATATGATTGAGCACATCAAGATCTACATTTCATGTATTTAGATCAAAGCTGTAAAATCATTTCTTTTAGGAGTTATTGTCCTTAAAACAACAAAATTTACCATTTTTCATTACTTTTTCCCTGAATTTCAAAGATTAACTTGTCTGACACCGTAAGACCAACTGCATTTTAACTTGGCACACTTGTTTAATAGCTTATATGCTACAACTCTATTGTTCAGATTTTTGATTCATAAAAACATATGGCCGCCATGGCTAAAAATAGAACATATGGGTAAATTGCATTTTTTTGCTAACAAAAAAATGGTTTCAGATATCAAAATTGTGCAAGAATCAAAAAAGATCAGCATATTAAGATCTACCTGTGCTGAAATTTTGGGAAAAATCTGACTGCTGATGTGGGAGTTATTGCCCTTTTTCCTAATTTTTGCCAAATTTTGCACTTATTAAGCCCAATATCATGAAAACTAACCAAGATATTTCAGAAATTTAACAGTTTAAATCACACATGGTTATGCACAATAATACCTACAAAATATATGTGTCTGTGTAGTTCAGGTGAGCGATTCAGGCTCCTGGGAGCCTCTTGTTTTCTGATGATATACAAAAACCTGGGGTTAATTAGAAGTAAAACAATTATGTCTCAAAAACTCCGAATTTAGGGTCGTAAATGAATCTGGATCTGTCCTAAACAAAAAAAAAACACGCCCCACCTCAAATTAAATAGTCCAGCCCAGCCTATATATTTATAAAGTTTCTATAGACGCTTTGATAAGTTAACAAATTGTAGATCAATAAAAATTGCTATGGAAATTTCGTGATTGATGTTGTACGGTATGACCATGTAGGAGCTGACGGCATGAACTTGTGCGTCTTTTTATCACAGATCACAGATCACCACAGAATACAGCAGAATACCATAGAACGCTATTAAAACACTACAAAACAGTTTTAAATAAATAGAAAATAAACAAAAACTAACAAAATTCACAAGTGTGGCCACTAAAAGTATGTCTCGCCTGTTGGCACCATCACTAAAATCAACCACCTAAGCTTTCACTTCTTGATTTAACACAAATTGTGTCTGTATAACCAGTATCAGATGCCTAGCTATTATTCTTTTCAAGCAATTCATTGTCCACACAAGTATTACAAAAAAATTTCTGCCTGAAAAAAATAGACCTAAGTTCACAGTCACTGGACCCTAAAAATGGGGTCATGGTTACATGGCATGGAAACTGTTTCGTTAACCATAACCTGAACTGTCTGTATACCAAATATAAGATGCCTAGCTATTATACTTTTCCAGCAATTCATCGTCCACAAAAGTCTTACAAAAAAGTTTACAGCCTGAAAAAAGACCTAAGTTCACAGAGTCACTGGAGCGTGAAAATGGGGTCAGGGTCACACTGCATGGTGACAGTTGCATAGACCATAACCTGAACTGTCTGTATACCAAATAATATTAGATGCCTAGCTATTATACTTTTCCAGCAATTCATCGTCCACAAAAGTCTAACAAAAACGTTTACAGCCTGAAAAAAGACCTAAGTTCACAGAGTCACTGGAGCATCAAAATGGGGTCAGGGTCACATGGCATGGTGACAATTGCGTAGACCATAACCTGAATTGTCTGTAAACCAAATATCAGATGCCTAGCTATTGTACTTTTCAAGCAATTCATTGTCCACAAAAGTCTTACAAAACATTTACGACGACGCCGTCGCCGCCGGAAAGTAATACCTATGTCTCGCCTTCCGCGACTTTTCGTTGCAGGCGAGACAAAAACGGGTTCTCGTTTTGCTTAAATAATTAACGTTTAATTAGTTATGGGCAATACACAAGTACCATAGAACACCTTACCGCTACACTACCAAAACTGTGTGCATTACTACCATTGACAACATTCAATTTCATATATGTCAGATTTTTTACTTTTTATTTAATTTTCATACAATTTTAGTAAGTAATCATTCATAGTACATAAAATACGTTTTTCGGTGTTTTTTTTTTTTTTTTTTTTGTTGTTGGTTACTTCTTAGTAATCAATATACTAGTAGTACGTAATTGACTTGTTAGATGTGCTACTATTGGACAATTTTTTTGTTTTTATAAATGAAACAATTTTGTTTAAAATGTGAAAATATAAAGATAATTTACGTTAAATCACCACTTTGAACATTTCAAACAAACAAAAATGAACAAAGTTTAAAACATGCACTATAGCAGGGACGGATCCAGGATTCTGTCAGGGGGGTGTCACCAATTTACGTAAAATCATAGAGTTGTAAGCATGGCAATCTCTATCCCTGGTATCATGCAGTGGATTTAAAAACAAAAATAGAATCTTACCTTTGCAAAGTCGATCATTTAGTTCTTTTTTAGACTTTTACTTAAAGTCATGCAGCAGTCTTAAGATTCGGATGCAGCCTTCAAAGCGGTCCCTTTGAGCCCACACAAAAAAAATGTAAAACTGATTGTTGGATTGTCCTTACCCAATATAGGCTTTAAAACGGAAAATGTGGAAAAGGGAATGGAAAAAGCCAAGACATATTTAACAGACAGTCGAATGTCGTATTTATCCTTTTTCCTAATTTTTGCCAAATTTTGCACTTATTAAGCCCAATATCATGAAAACTAACCAAGATATTTCAGAAATTTAACAGTTTAAATCACACATGGTTATGCACAATAATACCTACAAAATATATGTGTCTGTGTAGTTCAGGTGAGCGATTCAGGCTCCTGGGAGCCTCTTGTTTTCTGATGATATACAAAAACCTGGGGTTAATTAGAAGTAAAACAATTATGTCTCAAAAACTCCGAATTTAGGGTCGTAAATGAATCTGGATCTGTCCTAAACAAAAAAAAACCACGCCCCACCTCAAATTAAATAGTCCAGCCCAGCCTATATATTTATAAAGTTTCTATAGACGCTTTGATAAGTTAACAAATTGTAGATCAATAAAAATTGCTATGGAAATTTCGTGATTGATGTTGTACGGTATGACCATGTAGGAGCTGACGGCATGAACTTGTGCGTCTTTTTATCACAGATCACAGATCACCACAGAATACAGCAGAATACCATAGAACGCTAGTAAAACACTACAAAACAGTTTTAAATAAATAGAAAATAAACAAAAACTAACAAAATTCACAAGTGTGGCCACTAAAAGTATGTCTCGCCTGTTGGCACCATCACTAAAATCAACCACCTAAGCTTTCACTTCTTGATTTAACACAAATTGTGTCTGTATAACCAGTATCAGATGCCTAGCTATTATTCTTTTCAAGCAATTCATTGTCCACACAAGTATTACAAAAAAATTTCTGCCTGAAAAAAATAGACCTAAGTTCACAGTCACTGGACCCTAAAAATGGGGTCATGGTTACATGGCATGGAAACAGTTTCGTTAACCATAACCTGAACTGTCTGTATACCAAATATAAGATGCCTAGCTATTATACTTTTCCAGCAATTCATCGTCCACAAAAGTCTTACAAAAAAGTTTACAGCCTGAAAAAAGACCTAAGTTCACAGAGTCACTGGAGCGTGAAAATGGGGTCAGGGTCACACTGCATGGTGACAGTTGCATAGACCATAACCTGAACTGTCTGTATACCAAATAATATTAGATGCCTAGCTATTATACTTTTCCAGCAATTCATCGTCCACAAAAGTCTAACAAAAACGTTTACAGCCTGAAAAAAGACCTAAGTTCACAGAGTCACTGGAGCATCAAAATGGGGTCAGGGTCACATGGCATGGTGACAATTGCGTAGACCATAACCTGAATTGTCTGTAAACCAAATATCAGATGCCTAGCTATTGTACTTTTCAAGCAATTCATTGTCCACAAAAGTCTTACAAAACATTTACGACGACGCCGTCGCCGCCGGAAAGTAATACCTATGTCTCGCCTTCCGCGACTTTTCGTTGCAGGCGAGACAAAAACGGGTTCTCGTTTTGCTTAAATAATTAACGTTTAATTAGTTATGGGCAATACACAAGTACCATAGAACACCTTACCGCTACACTACCAAAACTGTGTGCATTACTACCATTGACAACATTCAATTTCATATATGTCAGATTTTTTACTTTTTATTTAATTTTCATACAATTTTAGTAAGTAATCATTCATAGTACATAAAATACGTTTTTCGGTGTTTTTTTTTTTTTTTTTTTGTTGTTGGTTACTTCTTAGTAATCAATATACTAGTAGTACGTAATTGACTTGTTAGATGTGCTACTATTGGACAATTTTTTTGTTTTTATAAATGAAACAATTTTGTTTAAAATGTGAAAATATAAAGATAATTTACGTTAAATCACCACTTTGAACATTTCAAACAAACAAAAATGAACAAAGTTTAAAACATGCACTATAGCAGGGACGGATCCAGGATTCTGTCAGGGGGGTGTCACCAATTTACGTAAAATCATAGAGTTGTAAGCATGGCAATCTCTATCCCTGGTATCCTACAGTGGATTTAAAAACAAAAATAGAATCTTACCTTTGCAAAGTCGATCATTTAGTTCTTTTTAGACTTTTACTTAAAGTCATGCAGCAGTCTTAAGATTCGGATGCAGCCTTCAAAGCGGTCCCTTTGAGCCCACACAAAAAAAAATGTAAAACTGATTGTTGGATTGTCCTTACCCAATATAGGCTTTAAAACGGAAAATGTGGAAAAGGGAATGGAAAAAGCCAAGACATATTTAACAGACAGTCGAATGTCGTATTTATCTCTTTAGGCAGAATTATCATTCGTTTATAATGTATTAAAGAAGTAGTTGCCTAGATTTCGTTAGCTAGTTGCTATACTTTCAAGCAGGATGATCTCGGTAATACCGGTATTAGAGAGATGAACATAATAGACCCGATATTGAAATTCTAATATTCTAATACACGGGTTTATGCATATTCAAATACATTATCCATGTTATTTGAATAAATTAAAAATTTGCCTAATGCTGATATTGATTTTTTTTTTCGTCCGGATATGCTTCCATTAATGTGAATTTGAAAATAATTACCAATTTTTTTCTACCCCGTGCGGGGCCCGGGTGGCGAATAGGCCCGCAGCAGAGCCTAGCTTGTCGTAAAAGGCGACTAAGGGTCTTGGGATTCTGACGTCGGGTCAGTGCTCAGCCCACAGAGCGACCAAGTGTGTACCCTAGGTGGCTGAATAGGGTGGCCCTCGTCCGCGGGGGTTGTCAGGTCTATAATACGGAAACCCTGACCGCCGACCATAGTGGGCCAACGTGTGTGGAGAATGCCACGCTTCATGCACGTAAAAGACCCCTTTGTGGACCGCCAAGTAGTGCACCACATAGGCTAAATTTTTCGCCCCTATTCACTTCTCCCCTTTTCCTGTGGTTCTTCAAAATTTACCGTCCATGTGTTTCCCACCCCATCCCATATTTCATATATCATCATCATTTCATGTTCATTGTATCATCCTTTTCATGTTCATCGCCTGTAAATAACCTATATAGCGTTGCACGGGCGTTAAACACCAACTCACTTACTCACTCACCAATTTTTTCTAGTCGCCGTCCAAAAATTATCTATGTAACAGAACAAGGAGAAAATATTCTGATTACGAGGAGTTGCTATATTTTTAAAGTAAAACGAATTTTATTCTTTTTTTATGCATTTTCTTTTTAACGCTCATTCGCCCAATGCACCTCGTCCCTAACTGAAAGTTCTAGAAAATTGACTTATCAAAATAAAAATAAGTACGTTGACTTCAGATTTTTGTGTGTGTCCTATTTGTCTACTTTGATTTAAAATCAAAGTTTTTATTCGTTCATTTAAAGCTATGTTAACAAAGACAAAGACGCTTAAATTTAAGAAATTGTGTCTTCGCCTCAAAATAATGATTAATTTTTTAATTCGGGTGACTCGGAACTTCTTAAACAAAAACGCACATCGCTCGTGTTTTAAGAAGAGACCACAACGGTTAACATTTGCATCAAAAGTGTTTTCGGGAATGGGTCTTTTAGATCTTATATTCTGAACTTTTTAACAATTTTTTTTTCACAACTGAGACGCGGAACTCCGTCATATTAGGGTAAAAAAGATGATCCGTCTGAGAAGTTTCATGTTGTAAAAGGGGGGACCTTTTCAACTTTAATATTCGAAATACAAAACAAACTGGTCAACATATATTTACGCTATGCGGCCCAGGGTGTCAAGTGGTCCTATATTCCTATATTTTTCCTATTTTTTAGAGTCAACCTATTTTTTCCTATATTTCACTTATTTTTCCTATATATTGACCATATGTCCTATTTTTTAAAAATTTTGTATAAAAAAATTAAAAGTTGTGACTTTTCAAGTGTGGAATGTAATAAATTTGATAAAAAGCAGTACAATTGATATAAAATAAGGCTATAGATGGTGTTAGTGCTTGTACTATACTAGTATTGAGCTAACCTGATATAGCAACATGGTTAAGGGGTTATGGGATTTTTGTTCTATCATAATATTTTCTCTGAAAATTTATAAGGACTTATATAATGTTTTCATCTCATTAAAAACATCATAGAGTTTTCGGTTCAATGGATAAATGTCAATTTTGACAGTTATTTTATAGATCTTACTGCACTTATTAAAAATACTTTGAACCTTTTATTTGGAGTCTTTATTTTTCAATGTGAAAAAACTGTGTCGAATGGAACATTGGTTTGATTAACTTGCTGAAATAATCCATAAAATGAAAAGACTAACATTTATTGTTTTAATATATATCATGGTGTAAGATAGATAATTAAATGATGCATTGCCGAAATTACATGATTAAATCCTAGAAAATATTTGCAATCAGTTGAGAAAGTTACCATTAATTGCAGAGCATTTGTACCAAATGAGAGTTACCACTGCTAGAATTCCCAAATGCAATGGACAGGATTAATTTTTTCCTCTTGACTAGTTTAAAAACATAAATGATCTCTAATACAAATTTTGTAATCTACTGGTTAGTGTAGCATAGACAGGTAAATTTTTATTGTTTTTTTGTTGTTGTATTTTTTCATTATTGAAAAAATTAAGATTTACCTTAGAGTAAAAATACATTACAAGAACCCAACAAAAATTGATACGAAGTTTTAGTTTTTATATGGCTCTCTGGTACAAGTGCTCTGTAGGTGAAGGTAGGGACAGGCTATACAAAAGATATATTTTCAGATCAGTGCATTGATGTTGATATAATTACTTCCTAGTATAACCATGCCAAAATCAAGGACAAAATTCCAGCAAAAATGGATGACAGAAATAGACGTATCAGGACATCAGTACTCTCTGTGGTGCAGAAAAGGAAAAGATGACTATCATGGCCACTGCTTCCTTTGTAAAAAGGAATTTTTAATTGACAACGGTGGTCTTCCTCAGTTAAGACAACATTCTGATACAGCAGGTCACAAAACAATTAGCAAATCTGTCTTGTCATCAAATCAGACAAAGCTCACTGGAATTAAGCAAAAGTCAGAGTCATCATCCACCTCCACCTCTCATCTTGGAATTTGTACTTTAGGTGATGATGTTACAACAGCAGAGATAATTTGGGCAGGGAAGGTTGCAGCATCAAATTTCAGTTTCCGATCAACTGATGGGATTGTGGATACCTTCAGGGCAATGTTTAAATGTCAAATAGCTGATGGTATGACCCTGAGTAGAACTAAAATGTCATACCTTCTTGCAGACGGACTAGGGCCTGTCTACAGAGGCGAAATGATACAAGATTTAAAGAAATCTGGCCATTTTACTTTACACTATGACGAAACCACTCAGGCTCAAGTAAAAAAACAGATGGACATGCACATTCGATACTGGTCAACTACACACAACGAAGTTTGGTGCAGATTCTATAAAGCCTTATTCTTTGGTCACGCAGAAGGTATAAAAGTTGCCAATGCCATCTTTTTGTCTTTGAAGGAAGATAAAATAGGAATGGACAAACTAGTTACATTGGGAAGCGATGGGCCAAACGTCAACAAAACTATTTGGAGAGAGCTACAATCAAAGATAAGAGGATCAGAACCAAATTTTAGAAACTTTGTAGATGTCGGAACATGCAACATTCATGTCATGCATAATGGATTTGCTAAAGGGCTTGAAAAGTATGGTCAAGAAATGGAACAACTAATTGTAGATCTGTTTAGCCTTTTCAAGTACTCAGCAGCCAGGAGAGAGGATTATAAGGCACTCCAACTCAACCTAGATATAGAAATTCAGATGTTTATGCAATACTCAAGTGTTAGATGGCTGTCACTAGGTCCATGTGTCAGTAGGGTGTTAAGCCAATGGAAAGGAATCATTGAGTATATAGAACGCCTTCAAAAAGGAAAAGATGTGCAGGTGCCAAAAAGCGCTGCATACAAAAGGATTATGGTTCTTCTAGGATCTGACACAAGTAGAAATATTACTTTGGTACAACTATGTTTTATTGAGCATGCATTTCAGTTGTTTGAGGAGTTCCTGAAGTCATTTCAAGCAGATGAACCTCAGATTCATAGGTTGTATGATGAAATGGGAAACCTAATGATTAAGTTGATGCTGAGGTTTGTAAAGAAAGACCTAGTTCAAAACAAACATGTAGCAGAAATTCCAGATATTGATGTGAGTAAAACATCTAATCAAGTTTCTGACAAAGAAATTTCAATAGGAGAAAGCACTAGAAAACACTTGCAGAAACTTACAGATGCAGAGCAGAAGAAATGCACACTTGGTATCAGATCAAACTTGTCAGCAATGACTTCATATCTACAAAGAAAATTGCCTTTTAATAGTAAGCTTCTTGCAAGTTTAGGATGTTTGAATCCTCGGAAGATAGCAAAATCATCCCCTTACAACATAGAATTGATTGCTAGAGAGATGTTTGCATCTGATGACATAGTGACTAGGGTGACAGATGAGTGGAAAATCCTTTCTATGGATCAATCTCTTCAGACAATTCCCTACAAAAGAATAGACCATTTCTGGAGAGAAATATTTGGTCAGGAAACCTCTGACAATTCAGTTAAATACCCAGCATTGACATCAGTTGTTAAGATGGCATTGGTTCTCCCTCATGGAAACGCAGATGTAGAAAGAGGACTTTCTATAAATAATACAATAGTAACAAAAGAGAGAAACCAGTTGAGTGAAACATCAATAAATGGACTAAGAGTTACTAAAGATGCAGTCAAGTTTTATGATCCGGAAAATATGAAGCCTGAGAACCTACTCATAAACAAGCAAGTTATAGCATCTGCTAGAAGTGCTCATAGGGAATATCAGAGGAGGCTTGACGAAGAAAGGGAGGAACAAGAAAGACAGAAGAGAGAGATTGAGCGTAGAAAAGCTGAGGATGAACAGAGGAAAAGAGAAAGAGAACAATTGTTAGAAGAAAAGTCTTCATTAGTGGAAAAGCAGAAAAAGCTTGATGAGGAAGAAAAGAATGTCAGACAATCTTTAAATGCTGCATATCAGCTTTTGAAAGAAGGAAATGACAAAATGAAAGAAAGTATCAAGTCAGGTGATATGACTAGAATATCATCATCACAAATGATGATAGATACTGCAACCGAAAAAACAGGAGAGTATAACAAATCTTTGGAGGATATCAGAGCAAAACAAAAGGAACTTGATCAGAAAAAAAGAAAACTCCTTGATAGTAGTCTGGATTTAAAAAGTGACAAAGGTCAACCAGCACATAAGAAGAAGAAGAAATGAATAATGACACTTACTACAAAACTTACTATGAACACTTCTTTATTTTTCATTTTCATTTATGCAATATGTTGATTTTTATCATTTTCATAAAGAATGTTTAGTAAAAACATTAATTCAGAACAATTTTGTATCTTTATTGTGTAATAAGTAAACGGGAGGTGTGGTATGGCTAAAGGGGAGGAGGAGGCCATATATTTTTTTATTAAAAACATAGAAAATTAACCATAAAAATACCCTATAAATATCCTATATTTTCAACCTAAAAAATCCTATTTTCCTATATTTTTTTTACCAAAAATGGCTTGACACCCTGTATGCCTATCTCATATTACATTTACCATATTGTGCATGTATGAAGCAACTCAATATACATGCTATTCATCTATTTTCTGTTTCATTTTTTTCCCATGGGTTTTATTCATTGAGTGACATCACTAATATCTTCCAAAAACCTGGACGTTAGTAAAATGTATCGTTTTATCTTAATCTTCATGTAAAAATGTTAGTATAAAATCATTTATCATAATTTCTTAACATTCTGCACAAGATTCCAAATTTCACAGGTCGGAAACAGAAAAAGGTGGTCTGTGTTTCCGCGCAGAACATATCATCGCTAGCAAAAACCCCGTGGTGTGGGGTTTGTTTCCACGGAAAACAAATATCTCACAAGAAAGTCGGCAGTCATACATTGTAGTTTGTAGAGGAAACATCTTCTTCCTAAGGGACATAAGTCTGGGACTTCCACAGAGAAAACATCTTCCTTTCTTTAAATAACGAAACAAAATAATGGATAATGTTTTGATAAATTGTGATTTTGGTGAAAGCGTATTAAATTTAGCATTTTTAATTACAAGGGAACAAGTGCTATACACGGTCACATCAAGCATAAAAATAAAAGACACGCGCAAAAGCAAAGACAGTTGTTGTTTTTTGTTTTGTTTTGTGTTTGTTTGGTTTTTTTTTTTTTTGGGGGGGGGGGGGGGGGGTAATTAAATGAGTTGAAATGCTTGAAATATTCATCACATGAATTTCTCAACAAAATGGGATATTATCAGCTATGCTTTATAGCTTGCAAAATGGAGGCACTAAAAATTACAGTATGATTTTGATGAAGTGTAGGATAATACGAAAAGAGTAGACAATTAACTCTGACATGACTGCTGTCTACCGCTTCAACTAATTTATAGACACGCTGTCTTCAGGTTGCCGGTGTTAACAACAACCTATATTACACGCCCCTTGAATGCTTTTTTATTTTTTTTATTTTTCAAACTTTAATTTCCGAAAGATACAATGTGGCATATAAAATATAATATCACAGATTGAGACATTGTATCATCAATAAGAAGTAAATCATTATACACATTGAACAAGGCAATGCAGTTTCATGTGTAACAAAACATTTTTTTTTTACATTTAGATATCTGCAAGAATTTAAACAATTGAATGAAACTATAACTTTAGCATTGAATAGGAATCGTATGTCTTGTAGTTTACACAATGGTTAAAAGGGTTCTATATAAACTTAATAACCAACTGATTATCATCATCAATGTTACTGAATAAATCAGTTAAACACCAGAATTCTACAAAATCAACTTCAGACATTCTAATAAAATCTGACATAATTCTTAATCTCAGCTGATATAAAAAGAACATGTAAATATCATTAGGTAATACATGTTTTCTGTCAATTTTTTTCATATTCCTGCTAAGTCATATCGTTTTACAATAGAGACTAATTAATAACAAGATTAAACTCTTTTGTTTCTTGTCATACACTTTTACATTCCTAAATAATATATGCTGGTATGACAATAATAAACTACCAGAAGATAAAGCAAATATCCAATTCTTTAGCAATGAAAATAAATGTAATACATCTTTACAGCTGACAAATAAATGTTCTATAGTTTCTGGGTACCTTACACAAAAAGTGCATTCGTTGCTCTTATAGATATTATAATAATACATTAAACCATTTGTTGGTAAAAAACCATGAACAATTTTAAAGTACATGTTACTTTATTGATGGATGTGTATTGCTATTGAACGGACTGGCCTTAGTTGACTTTCAAAAACATGATAAAATGTTCAAGGTGTCAATGTGTATATTAAGTTGCAAAATAATTATCTTCTTTCATCCATAATCATTTAATTTTTTCCTTTTTATAAGAAAATATAAATCTATAAACAGATTAATTTAAGTCTGACAAATTTGTAAAACATTATACAAGAAATTAAATGTTCCAAAATAAAAAGGGAGACAAAAAAATAACCAAACTTTAGTCCGCTTCAACGCGTGTATTGAGTTGCAAAAATAATTCTATCTGTAAAAATATTTAAATTTTTTATCTCATACAAGTAAGAATATCAATTTATAAAGTAGATTAATTTAGGTTTGATGAATTTGTAAAATATTATACAAGACATTTATTTTTTAAAAATAAAAAGGGAGACAAAAATATAACCATCTTCAACGCGTGTTGCAAAAAATAATTTTATATACAAAAATATTTAGATTTTTCTTCTCATACAAGAAAATAATATAAATGTTAAAGCAACTTAACTCATTTTTCAAGGATGTGTAATTCATTAAATAAGCAATTAATTGATCAAAATAAAAAGGGAGGCAAAAAATATTGCCAAACCTAAGTCCGCTTAAACTTGCCTGAATGTAATATGCGACAAGCCTAGGATAAATTAAAACAAAATATTTTTCTAACTCATATGTTCTACATGCACATTTCAAAACAGATCATAGAAATATTTTGATACAATTTAAATTTGAAAGATAAATATTAATGCAGACTAAAAGTATATTAAAAGTGGAGAAAGTTTGCATAGTGACATGATTCATAGACCCATATATTAGAATATATACAGGTCTACATGTATGATTGATTACATAAAAATATAGTAACTATAAAATAAAAAAATAATGAATAAATAAATATTCGTCTAAGTAACTAATTAATTTTCTTTAGAATAATAGTGTTTTATTTTTAAAATTGTCGAAGATATTGTCAAACCACCATGCCGTATTTATAGTATTATACTAGTTGTTTATTGTTTGTTGATTCTATGCTATTTTGAAATTCCATGCATGACTGGACAGGTCTTAGTGGGTTGTTTTAGTTACAATGTTTATTGTACTAAATGTTTTGACATGTTTATTGTACTTATCAAAATATACATGCTGTGTATTCTGGTACTTAAATGCACCAAAAAATATTAATATTATTTTTTTTAAATAAATTATATATATTTGCTACTTAATTGTTAAACATCTAAATTATGGTTCTTTTTAAAATAAAGCTTTTATTCGTTTTTGACACGACTCGTATTCAATTTTTAATTAGCGGACTTAATTCTATTTATAAAAAAAAGATAAAAGAAGAAGCCATAGAAAGCATGCACATGCAGGATAACAGTTTTCAAAAGAATTCTTCTGTGCTCTTACGAAAAGTTATTGACAGTCACACAAACCCACAGTAAGTTTTATCACTTTAATACGACCTCTGAAATAATATTCAAATTAAAAAGAACAACGATTAAAAACAAAACTGTTTAGAACTGATAATCTATAGATATCTTAACGTAGGTATGTTTAGGGGAATGTAAAAAGTGGAATGCGCTATTAGCACCTTGCAGCCATCTGTCAATCCATCAATACATGTAAAGAAGACAATAAAATTTTTAACAGAAGATACACTAGAAATCAACCAGCAGTCGCTGCTCTTGCATTGGTCAGATATTAAAAATAATTAAAAGTCAAGAGACAGCATTTCGACATTCATGGGAGATCGATCGTCATCTAATAGGCATGATGCCATGATGCCACCCGGGCATTTCCGTTCAAGAATTTGATTAAAATGATGAAAGTTTAGATCTACATATACATACTGGAGTATAGTCCGAGATTGTACTGACGTCCCCAGCATTTTACCAGCATGCTGGGCCACCCTACTGTCCATTTTTGTAGACACCGAGGACGGACTAATCAAATATGTAAAAAAAAACAGATATAGAAAATTTCTCAAGTAAAATCTCAAATATTTTATTAGATTGTGCAAAAGAAACATGTGGTGTTGTTAATTTTACAAATCATAGAAAACCAAAAAGGCAAGACAAATTATTTTTTAATCAAGAATGTCGCAAAGCAAGGAAAGAATATAGAAAGTCAAAGAGACTTCTCAAGCACCATGGCTCAAATTTATTCAAAGAAAGATTGCGACAAAGTGAGAAATTTTATAAAGAAACGTTGGATAAGAATATTAAAAAACAAAACGGAGATATGAAAAATAAAATGAAACTATTAAGAACTACGAATCCAAGAGAGTTTTTGGAAATATTTTAATAAGACACAGCGATCAGCTCCAAGCGATATGTCCATTGAAACTTTGTTTGACTTTTTTTAAAATATAAATATAAATAATTATGCTGATGAATTCGATATAGATAGTAGATTAGATTCAGAGTCCACTAATGAGACACTGAATAGTTCTATTACTAGGGATGAAATCATCTCTGCGGTAAAAAAGGCGAAGAATAATAAATCGTCAGGAGAAGACAAAGTTATTAATGAATATATTGCTTCATCGCTTGATGCAATGATTGATGTATATGTTTATTTTTTCAATATGATTTTTGATACTGGTATTCTGCCGGAGGCCTGGTTGATAGGGAATATAGTTCCTATATATAAAAATAAGGGTAGCTCGCTTGAGGCCAAGAACTATAGGTCGATTACCTTATTGTCTTGTTTGGGAAAGGTTTTTACTTCGATCCTCAATCAACGATTGAGTGATTTTACAGATGAATTAAATATATTATGTGAAAATCAAGCAGGCTTTCGACAGGGATACTCAACAAATGACCATATCTTTTCTTTATATGCATTGTATGAATTATTACGTTTGAGAAAGAAAAAGTTATGTTGCATTTGTTGACTTTGAAAAAGCTTTCGATTTTGTACACAGAAATTCTCTATTCATAAACTTATATTGAATAATATTGATGGAAAAGTTTTGAAAGTTATAAAAAATATGTATAGTGATGTAAAATCTAGAGTAATTTTTCAGAAACAGAAATCAGATATTTTTGCAAGTGAAATTGGAGTCAGGCAAGGTGAAAATCTATCCCCTATATTGTTTTCATTGTATTTGAACGATCTACAAAACTATTTAGAAAATTTGAATATAAATTGTTTACAATCAATTAGCTCAGACGTTGAAATTGAGCTTGATATGTATTTTAAATTATTTTTACTGCTATACGCTGATGATACTGTACTATTAGACATTTTCACTATAAGCCGATACCGAAACCGAAATCGAAACCGAAACCGAAACCAATATCCAGTATACTAAGTATAAATATTAAAACTAAAAAAGCTTTTGTTTATTCGCACTGTTACTAAACTAATTAGATAATGCTTTGATAAGTGTTCGAATGCACAATTGTTACATTTTGTATCTTTGTAAGTTGAACACACAACTCATTATGGCCGTGTCAGTTTTAGAAATCATAAACTTGGAGTTGTTTTTATTCCGATCTTCTTGAAATGTATGTAAGCAACGAAAGTAAAATTTATTAAGACATAAATAAAACTTGAATATAAATTAGGAAATATTTTATTTCATTTTAATTAATTCTATTTTCAAATCCTAATCAGATTCTGTTGACTCCGAGGACGAACTTGATCCAAAAAGTTTTTCGGCTTTTGGCAGGATAACCTTTAATAGTTGGTTGTACATTTTAGTATTTTCCATTTCCATCCTCTTTTGTTTACTGATTTTAGATTTCTTCTTTGGGACATCTTCGTGAGATTTTCTTTTTTTCCCAATACCTTTTGATGTTGATGGTTTAGGTTCATCACATTCAACTTCTAAAATCATATAAAATACATCTAATTAAAATGAAAAAAAATATTTGTTTAAGTTATTTTTACAGTGCATCTTGACTAGTCTTTTGTTTTATGATTGTCAATATTTTTCATGTAATGTTGTGTCATTTATGTATAATTTTTCAGAGAATTTTAATGTATGTGTTTGTAATTGAAAATTATAAATAATTAAAATATTACACAAAAACAATATTATCTTACCAGAATCTGAGGAATCATGGTCACTCTGATGTTTATTAGCAGGAGAAATGGCCCATTTTTGTCGAATGTCTTGTTCTTTATCTTTGTCTTTTGAAATTACTTTAGTGGAGATTGTCTCCTGCATTTGGCAAACAGCTTCCAACTCTTTGCTGTAAAATATATTACAATTTAATAAAGTAATGATAAATGGAATGTGTATCAAGGAAAGGAGTTTGTTTTATAATGTTTTTAAATAAGCTTTGTCAAAGTATCTTATTAAGGTAGTATATTTTAATCAGATTTTGACAAAAAACATGATAATAATATTATGAATATTGCAACGAATTCTATTGTTGGGAATTGTATATTATTAAGGTGATACAAAAGAAGTGTCTTAGTGTATACATTTAAATGTGATAACAAACAAATAGGTAACCGTGTAACATTTTTGTAAAGAAAGTCGAAATCGATATTTTTATATAGATTATTATATATAATGATTATTACAATATATTCAAATCTATCAGATTGTATGGAAGAACATAGGAGGATTTTATTTTATCTTCCAAAAGTTAATAAGTTTTACAAAAACTAAATAAAAACTAAATTTATAATAACCTTAATTCTTCATCAGTAAGATTTTTCTTTTTCGAGAGCATTCAATTTATTTGTTGGGGTTGTGGCATAAAACTCTGCTACTTTACATGACAGTTTATCCTTATTTTCAATGATTTCACCGACGATACTTTCATAGTCACCAGGATGGACTTGGTAGCATCTTAGTATCATTAGCAGTTCAGGTTTCTCACATTTAATGTTTTGTCTTGAACCTACAAAATGTCAAAAATAAAAAATAATGCTGTTTTAAAGTTAAAAATCATATTCGTAAGTATTTAGGTTTTTAAATGAAATGTAAATTTTAAATGGTGTTATATATAATAATTTCAAGAATTAAGGTAGCACACGTTTTTTAAATTCTAAATTTAGACGCAAACAGGTAAAATATGTGGTTCAATATTTAGAACAACAACAAAAGAATAGTCCTATTTTTCGTACTCTATAGCATTTTTTTGTGTTTGGGTGTAATTAGCTAATAAAATGAAAGAAAAGAAATTAACAAGTTTAGAGGTAAGTCTGTTATCAGTTCATTTTAATTAACTGATTAAGTTAATACCCGACATACAGTGTACGTGCACGTCTGAAGTCCATATAACAATAATTGCACATTTTAATTTAATTAATATCAAAATACAATATTACCTTTCAAAGATAGCTGTTTTCCTTTTGAAGCCATATTTTTCAACGTTCAACCTTTGTATCTAGTAAATGTCAACAAATGGGTATATCCATTAAGGGTCTGTTCGAATTTTAAGAGTGAGTTGGTATATCCAATATTGGTCTGTTCGATTGTATATTTTTAAGAGCCCACTCGAATATGCATGTTTACGTCCTAGCGATAAAAAATCTTTATTAACAAAATACATTGAAAAAATATGCATAAATATATCATTGAATATGCATGTGTGTAACCCGAGAATTTAATTTAAAATATTTTTGCACAGACCATTTTAGTTTTTAATGTTTTTTTATAAGAATCATAGAGTAATAAAAAGCCGATTGAAAATATATTAACTTTTATTCCTTTTAGAGATCTCAGATGATGTGTCTGATGCTCCTTCAACCTCCCATCTACAGAAAAAAGTATGCTAAGTTGAAGATGAAGAAACAAATATCATTCATGTCTTTAATTAAACCACCATGTAAAAATAATAAAACAAAACAGAACAGGATGATACAGCTTCTTATGTTTTCAGCCTTGATAGGCAATGTTCGGAAGTCTAACACAACATTCCGACATAGATTATTACCAAACGAATACATATATCCATTTGAAGGTAAAGATGTATACAGCCAGTTTTGTAACCGTGAGTTTGATTTCTTTGGAATCACTGGTGAAACATTGGACAGTTTTCAACAAATGTATTGGTTGTTGATGCGAGTACTTGCAACAAACCGACAACGTATGAGGTCGCCTATTTTAATCAGTTGGAAGAATAAGCTTCTGATGACACTCATCTGGCTCCGATCGTATCCAACATTTCAGAAATTGTCTCTCATGTTCGATGTGAGTTTAACTTGTATACATAAAACCGTCCACGAAATATGGCCAATTTTACATCATACGTTTAAATCATTAATATCCTGGCCAGCAGTCAATGAATGGCAAAATCTTAGAGGGACCTGGCCAGAACTAGAAGAGGCTGTCGGGTGCATTGATGGGACATCACACAGAATTTATCGTCCAAAAGAAAACCAGGGCTTATTTTATAGCGGCCATCGACACATGCATTGCGTCCACACACAAGTAATCATTGATTGTAATAAAGAAATTAGATATCTTAAGTCAGGTTTCCTTGGTCATAATAACGACGCGATGACATACAGACTGATGGATGACATTGGTCCAAATGGAACATTACAATTTCCACAAAATTGTATTTTGCTTGGAGATACCATATACCCATCAGAACACCCTATAGTTACTCCTTATACATTGACACAGTTACTGGCCCAAGACGTAGATACTCGTCAACAAAGTAAAAATGTCAACAAACTAATTAGATCAAGAAGGGTATATGTTGAACATTCGATACGAGAAGTGAAAGTTTATAAGATAATAAGCTCTCTATACAGACATGACCGGAATGACATTGCGCCAATTGTTGAGTTATGTGCAGCACTAACATTTCTGTTCCGTGTTTTACCGATTTTTATTACTCGTGTTCTTCGTTTTCGGGGCATGTTTTTTGCTCGTGCGTGTTTTCAACTATCTAAATTAATTTTCTGGTGTTCGTTTTATATTTTCACCATCTTTACGTGTTGGAATATCTATTTATTACCCCTTCAAAGATGTTAAATATTTTTTTTCCATTAAATTTTTTCAAAGTCAGTAGAAATAAGAAATTCAAAGTGTTAGAGGCACAAGTTGCTTTAAAGGCGAGTTCCAAGGAAAAATTACGTCGATCTGTTTCCCGAGTATTTTTTTATATAAATAAAAAAATGTTCTAAATTTTTAATTCTGAAAAAAAAAAACACTAATACATTTGTCAAAGTTTACATAGAAAGATTATCTGCAATTTAAAGGGAGATAACTCAATCTTAATTTGTTACTAAACATGTGTTATAAACTCCAATAACCTTACTTGTCTGACGGAAACTGACCAATACTGAACGAGACTGAACAAGAAAATTTACCAAATGACTGAACCAATCTGACATGAACGAGTCTGAACAAGTCTTCATGCACATTGTCTGATTTTATCTTCACAGGACTGAACAAGACTGAACCGGGAAAGTTCATTTTGATCTGAAAAACGACTGAAATTCTGAAATAATCTGAACCAGAAAAAAAATGGACTGAAATGGCCGTATCAGATTTGAAATAGGTTCCTAGTGCTTGCTTGGCACCTAAAAGGATTCATTATTTTATTTAAAAGTGTATTAAAGTTGTCCGATTAATAAAACGGTAATAAAGATGTCAAAAGATCTGACAGATTAAAAGGTGTTATGAAAACAGTTTTTGCTGGGAATAACACTTATCTACGAGACCCGTGCGGGTTCCGGGTGGCGAATAAGCCCGCAGCAGAAGGGGAATATAGGTTTGCACTCTGTCCGTCTGTCTGTCCGTCCGTGTGTCAAGCCTCATTTTTCCACTTTTTTTCTAAACGATTATTTATAATGAGCTGATTTTTGGTATGTGAGTTAACCATGATGAGTTACAGATCAAGTTTGAGTTTCGTGCCGGTCCACAAAATTTTTGGGGAGTTTTGAACCTTTGAACTTTGAAAATTCACTTAAATTTCACTTTTCCACACTTTTTTTCTAAACGCTTACAGATAATGAACTGATTTTTGATATGTGAGTTTACCATGATGAGTTTCAGAACAAGTTTGAGTTTCGTGCCGGTCCACAATTTTTCATGAGAGTTATGGCCCTTTAAACATAAATTCACTAAAATTTCAGTTTTCCGCACTTTTTTTGTACGCGCTTACAGATAATAAACTGATTTTTATACGACCGCAAAATTTTTGCGATCGTATTATGTTATGACGATGTCATTGTCGTCGTCGTCGTTGTCGTCGTCGTCTGTAGACACTTTGGTTTCCGTGCGATAACTTTAGTTGTAGTTAACCAATTGTTATAAAAAAATTTATATGATGTTTATAACCACTAAAGGAAGGTTGGTCCCGTGCGGGGCCCGGGAGGCGAATAGGCCCGCAGCAGCGCTAAGCTTGTCGGTAAAAGTCCACTAAAGAGCGCTCAGAAACCTGACATCGGGGTCAGGCCGCTTTGTCCACAAAGCGACTGGGATGTGTGCCCCAGGTGGTTGAATGGGGCAGCCTGACATCGAGAGATGCGGGGTCGTCAGGCGATAAAGCGGAAAACCTGACCGCAAACCATAGTGGTGCACCATGTTGGGAAAAATGTCACGTTCCTCGCACGTTAAAGAACCCTGCTGCAGGTCTCTGTACGAGCAGGACCCGTAGGATCCCCATGCAGGAGGCAAAATTTCCCGTCCCTACCCATCACTCCTTTTTTCCAGTTGCAGTCAAAACTATCCTACCCGATTGGCCTTGTGTCCCCATTTCCTCCACTTCATCATCATTTCATGTTCATTGTATCACCATTTTCATGTTCATCTCCCGGATATAGCCGAAATCGTGCTGCTTGGCAGTAAAGCAATAACTAACTAACTAACTAACTAACTGGTATTGCATTTGGGGTCTCTGGTCCCTACCGTTTAAAAAAAAGGGCCTAAAGGGGCAAAAATGGGTATTTTGACAAACATCTGTAGAGTGTTTAATTTTCATCCGATTTTTATCATTCTCTTTTCATTATATACCTCAATAAATTCTGTCAACAAAATGTAACAATAGTTTAGATGTATCTTGTACCGTTACATTGCTATAAGGGGTCAAAAAAAGGCCCCACCCAAAAAATCGACTTTTTTATTTGTGGGCCGAATCTCAAAATCTTTTTTCATTGGAATCCTTGTTAAAATCCCTGCCTGCGTTTTTTAATCAGATTTACAATATCTCATACCGTTTTCGAGTATTTAGGGGTCAAAGGGGCCAAAAACGACAATAATAAGTGTTTGTCTCGGCAAATGGTTTATTTAAAAAATTCAATTGGAGTAGGCTGACGAATTGTTACATTGTTTTAAAATGATGTTTCTAACCACTAGAGAAAGTTTCCTCATGTGTTAGTGGATTTTGGACCTTAACATTTCAAAGAAAAAGGGACCAAAAGGGGGAAACTGGGTGTTAAACAAAACTCTGTAGAACATTATCTTTCATACAATTTGTCAATTTTTTTCATTGTAATCCTCAATACAAATGACAACAAAGTTCCAGACAATAAATTTTGCTACGCCTGACGCGCGTTTCGTCTATTCAAGACTCATCAGAGGCGCTCTACCAAAAATATTGAAAATGCCAAACACTGTATGAATATGAAGAGCATAGAACAGTATAACCAAAAATACCAAACTGGGGAACCAAATTATTACTAAGATATTCAACCTATGTCTGGGGTAGGAAGAACCTTAGGGTTTAGACAATTTTGAAATTTAGACGGATAATTTAAAGCTTTGATGTATTCTCCAACTCAAAAGTGTTGGTGCCGGAGCGGGCTAACCTCGGGGAATTTACACTCCACCAGCAGTGCTAACCTTCACGTGTGTTCGAAATACAAATGACAACAAAGTTCCAGACAATAAATTTTGCTACGCCTGACAAACATGATAAATTCTGTCAGGAAAATGTTATGACAGTTTTTAAGTATCTTGTACCGTTACATTGCTGTCAGGGGTCAAAACGGGGCCACTCCAATAAAATTGACTTTTTATTTGTGGTCCAATTTTGAAAAAAAAAATCATTGGAATCCTTGTAAAATTCATGCCATCATTTTCCATTCAGGTTAGCAATATCTCTTACCAATTTGGGGAATTTAGGGATCAAAGGGACCAAAAGCACATTATGAGTTTTCCGTGAAGGTTGGTATAGACAACACAAATGTGTAAACAAAATTCAAATATGCAATTCAAAGTCCCCCAAAGAATGCATGTGTCAAAAAGCTTTTTGAGTCCACCATGGGCTGCATGTGTCCAAAGTACTTGACAATCCATACAACCCGTCCGATTTAACTATGGACTTTCGATTTTGGCGTAAAGTGAAGTGTGCAAACACAACAATGAAAATTTACGTCGTCATGAACAAAGCCAACCGATAACAAAAACAACAAATCGTTACATTTGATGGCATAAAAATACATTGATTGAATGAATGGGTCGTGCAAACATTAAATCTGATTGGATATTGATGAATAGTCTGGCTGACGTTGGTTTTTCTTACTGTGACGATTTGCGGTTTTGTTACCGATTGGCTTGTTCATGACGACGTAAATTTTCATTGTTGTGTTTGCACACGTCAATCGAAAGTCCATAGTTAAATCGGATGGGTTGTATTGGGCCGCAAATGCACAGGGTTCAACATAATGCGGTCGTATCATGCTGCGCTCGGCGTAGCTTTTTATTGATATGTGAGTTAACCATGATGAGTTTCAGAGCGACTTTGAGTTTCGTGCCGGTCCACAATTTTTTACGGGAGTTATGGCCCTTTGAACATTGAAAATTCACTGAAACTTCAGTTTTCCGCACTTTTTTATTATCCCTTGTAGATATTGAACTGATCAAGTTTGGGTTTTCATTTGTTTGACAATTTTTACCAGTGATTGAAATATGAGGCCGATAGGGGACTATGTATTGTTTTGCAATACTCTCAGAAAGTCACCCCCTCTCCAACGACCTGTTGGAAAAAGAAAGACTTTTACACCCGTGGTAAATGCTTGTTCAAGATTAGGGTCCGGTAGCAAACTTTCCAAAGTATTTAAATTCCCGTCATTTATAACATGTTGAGTCTTTGTTTTTATCAGCCACTTTGACAACGACGTTTTGAATTCAAACACAATCGAACTATGGGATTGAGCTACATGAACATGAGTTGGTGCTCACCGGAATCAATCAGCTGTGAATATTGGGCAGAAAGAACTTGGACAAAGAAAGATAATGACGATTTATTTTTCTACAGTTTACTTAAGTATATAGCGACTGCGAGTTATGCGAATATATACTTTTTTAGAAGCTCGTTCAGCAAAAATTGTATCCGCAAATCAGTCTAATGGACGAAAATCGCGAAAGATTGCTAACGCGAATATTTGTTGGGTTTACAGTAATCCCTCGAACTTATGTTAACATGTTGCTGTTGAGTTGTGGTTATTTTGCATGAGCGGAAATTATCCAAAATTTGAATATCAAACACAAACACAAGAGAGAGTGAAATGCAATGCATTTAATTATGATGATCAGTGTTTCACATACCATTGCCAGTAGTCATACCTTTATGTATTGCAATGGAGGTCACTCAGTGCAAAGTTGCCAGGCTAATCGTGGAATGTATGGGGCAGCCAAACATTGGTCAAGTTGGGTTGCAATTTGACTTATGGTGTCGGACAAGTTAACGTTTGAAAAATTGAAATTGTTAACAGACGACGATGTCGACAGACGCCAAGTGATGGTAAAAGCTCATATGGACCTTCGGTTCAGGTGAGCTAATACTAAGTTGGTCTTTACCTAACATCATTGCTGTTTCTGACAATGCAGCCAACGAGAAAAAAAGATTTTGAATTGGATAAGATTTGGATGTTACGGACATCGAATCAATCTTGTTGCTATAAATGCTCTTACTGAATCAAATGGGAAAAAAATCGTGTAATTGCCAAAGGTAGGAAGCTTGTTACTTTTTTTCACCAATCTTCACTTAAAATGCAAGCAAACGTTGCTTCTAAAGGAGGAATCTGCTAACCATGAATTGATCATGGATGTACCCACCCACTGGAACAGCACTGTTTCTGCCCGACAGTCCTTGCACTGGCCTCAGATTCTGATGATGTGTTTACCAAAAATGCAGTCTTATGCTCACACTTTTGTAGAACAGAGCTTTGTTGAAAAACTTGTTGAATTTTTACCCCTTATGAAATTGCAACAGCCATTGTATGTGCAGATAAACATCCAACAATGCATATAGTTCTTCCAGTTAAAATGAAAATAGGGAGATGCATATTTCACTTAGATGATGATCCTGAATTCATACAGAATGAGTGAGTGAGTTGGTGTTTTACGCCCGTGCAACGTTATATAGGTTATTTACAGGCGATGAACATGAAAAGGATGATAAAATGAACATGAAGTGATGATGATAAATGAAATATGGGGGTGTGGTGAGAAACAAAGGACCGGTAAATTTTGAAGAACCACAGGAAAAGGGGAGAGGTGGGTAGGGGCGGAAAATTTAGCCTATGTGGCAGTCCACAAAGGGCACTTTCCACACAAGTTGGCCCACTATGTTCGGCGGTCAGGGTTTCCGTATTATAGACCTGACAACCCCCGCGGACGAGGGCCACCCTATTCAGCCACCTAGGTTACACACTTGGTCGCTTTGTGGGCTGAGCACTGACCCGACGTCAGAATCCCAAGACCGTTAGTCGCCTCTTACGACAAGCTAGGCTCTGCTGCGGGCCTATTCGCCAACCGGGCCCCGCACGGGACCAATGCATACAGAGAATTGAAAAGAAAATGTCAGATGAAATGATTATAGGGTGTGCTTTTATCGAGTCTGATTAGGAACTTTACTTCGTGGCTAGCATTCTCAATCCTATTATGAAGGATTTAGTTTTTGAAACAGGATCAAAGAAGTTATTCGCATGGTCTAATAACTGAAAAGGCCCTTGAGTTGACATATTTACCTAAAAGAATTAAAGTAAAACCCGCTGATAATGGAAGTGGTCCTAAACTACCTATTCCCGCATTAAAAAGCATTGCTGGGTTGTTTGTCGATGCAAGTGATGAAGAAAATGAGATCAGAGAGGTAGAAGTCGAAAGTCCTCCCTTGAAACGTCTAAAAATAGAAACTACTGAAACAGTTGTCACTGATAAGGATAATATAGATGAATGTCTGAGTGATATATTCTGTATAGGTGCCACCATCCTCGGAAACCCATGGGTTCTTCTCTCGCTTACTCATTCATCACGATGAATGAGTAAGAGAGAGAAGAACCTCTGGGTATCCGAGGATGAGGTGCCACAGGCAGTATTAAAACAGATGAAGAAATCATTCTTGGTGTGGTCAATAGATATAATTAGAAATTTTGGACAAAGACAAGCAGCTGTTTTTACTTCAGTGGTGGAAAAAGAACCAGATATTTTTATAAAATAAGCAATGTTGACATAGAAATAACTCTGTTTTCCGTCTTCCTCTGGTCCTAGTGAAAGAGTATTTAATCTAGCAGGACAAGCAAAACAGAACAAGAAGTAACTCGTCCAATGAGGACATGCTTATTTTCCTGACTAAAAACAAGGAAAGATATTGGAAATAGTCTGTAAAGACATTTGGGCAAACCATGCTATGGGTTAACATTTAGTCGTTCACAATGGCATAACCTTTTTTTTCCATTATTATCATTTTATGTCATAATTAAAATTTAGTCAAAATTTTAATGTCAATTTTTTTTGTTAGATATTTTTTAATGTATTTGCTATATTGAAAAAATAGTAATTTTCAACAATCTAGTTCTAATTGTTCCCAATTTCATAGTTTCTTTTCTGCTACTTCTTCTACTTTTTCTTCTTTCTTTTTTAAGTAAAGCAGTTTTCAATTATCAATCATTGAATTCGATTATTTCATGAACACAACTAGATTCATATCTAATAAAAACATACATTCGTGGGAGTAATCATAAACTACATGTACATACACTCTACACGTACATAATTTGCTTTAGGTATAAATTGACACCATAGCATTTTTGTACATCATCAAGCTTGACCGAAACAGAACTTAAAAGATTTGGTTTCGGTTTTAAACATATTCAAGAGATTGGAGACAGTTTCTTTTTTTGATATTTTGCTATATTCCTGTTTTTCCATACGATCCATTTGGCTGTTATTAAAATAGTATTAATTATAAATGGATTGTTTACTTATTTGATACCAAAAATAATTTTTCAACTGAATGGTCTTTGTGGCCCATACCCACCAATGTGGAATAGTTATTTATTCTATTAAAAACTGCTTCACAAAAATAGTTTACTATTTGGCAGTTAACAAAAAGATGCAATAGATTTTCATTATTATTACAAAAATGTCATCGTCCATCGGACTTATTCATTTTTTGTAGCAATTCTTCTGTATAAACTGCGTTATGTAAAAGTTTCCATCGCAGCTGTTTCGATTTTCTGCTGCTAAAGTTTATATATATATTCTTCCAAATCATGTCCCAATTTAGATTGTTAAATGTTGCATCCCATTTTGCTTGGCAGTTCGGGATTGAATTATATTTATAAAAGAAATGTATATCCTTTAAATCCCGTGCGGGACCCGGGAGGCGAATAGGCCGAATGGATCGAGATATATCTATGTAGTTAGATATAAATCCGTTTGTTTGAATGCACGTTTTTGCATTTCTAGATAGCATGTTCATCCACCCTATAAACTTTGCACCGAAGCCAAACTTAAGTTAGTTAGTTAGTTAGTTATTGCTTTACTCCCTAGCAGCGCGGTCCCGTGCGGGGCCCGGGTGGCGAATAGGCCCGCAGCAGAGCCTAGCTTGTCGTAAAAGGCGACTAAGGGTCTTGGGATTCCGACGTCGGGTCGGTGCTCAGCCCACAGAGCGACCAAGTGTGTACCCTAGGTGGCTGAATAGGGTAGCCCTCGTCCGCGGGGGTTGTCAGGTCTATAATACGGAAACCCTGACCGCCGACCATAGTGGGCCAACGTGTGTGGAGAGTGCCACGCTTCATGCACGTAAAAGACCCCTTTGTGGACCGCCCAGTAGTGCACCACATAGGCTAAATTTTCCGACCCTACCCACCTCTCCCCTTTTTCCTGTGGTTCTTCAAAATTTACCGGTCCTTTGTTTTCCCACCCCATCCCCATATTTCATTTATCATCATCGTTTCATGTTCATTTTATCATCCTTTTCATGTTCATCGCCTGTAAATAACCTATATAGCGTTGCACGGGCGTAAAACACCAACTCACTCACTCACCTAGCAGCGCGATTTCGGCTATATCCGGGAGATGAACATGAAAGTGGTGATACAATGAACATGAAATGATGATGAAGTGGAGGAACTATGGTTTGCGGTCAGGTTTTTCTCATTATTGCCTGACGACCCCGCATCTCTCGATGTCAGGCTGCCCCATTCAACCACCTGGGGCACACATCCCAGTCGCTTTGTGGGCAAAGCGGCCTGACCCCGATGTCAGGTTTCTGAGCGCTCTTTAGTGGACTTTTACCGACAAGCTTAGTGCTGCTGCCGGCCTATTCGCCTCCCGGAACCCGCACGGGTGTTCATTGAAACGAAATTTGAACACAGGACCCATGCCTCCTAAAAAGATAAAGTTGCTATCACCGCCGCCGGGTCAGCAAACTCTTCAATTCTTGAAAAAAATATAAATAACAATGAAAACAATAATGGTAAAAGTGTAGTCCCAGACTCAAACTCAGAGCCAACTAATGTTGAAATTGCAGACACTGACAGTGACACTGGCACTGCTGATTTTTCTGCTTAACCTGATACGGACATCCAAAACTCTGCTTCTGATAAATCCGAAAAACGTAAAATGCAAGAGAGGTGGTTAAAAATATGACCTTGGCTATTGTTTTCAGACGATAAAATGTTCTGTAAATTGTGCATGAAGTATGGCAAAAAAATATTTTTACCACTGGTTGTACAATTTGTAAGACCTCATCAATGCAGAGGCATCAGGAAATAGATGATCACAAAAGTTGTTATGAAGTTCCTGTCCTACAGGCTAATTTGAACGAAGCAGTGAGCATGGCAAACTCTGAGGAGGATAAGGCTGTAATTAAAGCAATGAAAGTTGTTTATTGGATGGCCACTGAAAATATTGCCCTATCAAAATATGAAAGTTTTATTAACTTATTAAAAGAACTTGATTGCCCAGGTATTGAATATCTTAAAGTAAATGATAGAGTGCAGTACCAGTCGCACTACTCGGCCAACCAGATGCTTGCATCTATAAGTGAGGTGATTGATAAGAAGATTGACAATAAGCTACAAAAATCTCCATGTGTATCCATTTTTTTTTATGAAAGTACTGATATCTCAAATACTTAAAGGATAACCCTAACTGCAAGAATCATTGATCCAGAAAAAGCTTAGCTATACCTTCAACTGTATTTCTTAAAGACATTGACTATGAGGATGGATCTGGTGAGGGATTGGCTGAAGTTATTATCAGTGAAGCATGTAAAAGATCAATCCCTTTTAGAAAAATTACAGGTTTTGGATCGGACGGAGCATCTGTTATGACAGGGTTAGATAAAGGGGTCAGAGGCCGGTTAAAGGAGCTTGATCCTCATATGTTGCACGTTCACTGCATGACCCACAGGTTAGCACTGTGTACATAACAGGCTGCTAACGGAATTCCTGCCTTGAAAAGATACGAGGAATGGATGACAAGTCTATTTTACTATTTTAAGCATTCCGCAACCAAGGAGCAACAACTACACAAAGTTCAGAGTTTCCTTGATCACCCTGTATTAAAGTACAAGGAGATTCATGCTGTTAAGTACATTTCATTTTAATGGACACTCGAGACAATCTATAGGACCATTGATCCATTGATGTCGTACATGTCTTCTAGAGATGCATCTAAAGACCCAGAGGCAAAAGGTCTCCTTAAAAAAAATGGCTGCAAATGAATTTATCTTTGTGACCTATTTAATGATGGATGTTATGGCTATGGTTAGCAAGCTGTGTTTAGTAATCCAGAAGGAAGATCTTGTTGTTGTATCAGCTAAGGTAAAAATCATAAATTGAAAACACTTTCATGCATACTACATGATGTATTTGTTCTATCATAGCAGACAGAAACTTTGGTATCTTTTACTGGTATCATTCATGCATGAAACTTTAAAAATAACTAAATTTATAAACTAATTAGTAAGTATAACTGGATTTCACTGCATTGAAGAAAAGGTGCTTACTTTTAAGTCACACAGACAGTTCTAACTAAAATCAGAATAATCCTATTATCATTTATGTTCGTGACACTGACAATGACAATGACACACTGAGCTAATTACCATTTTAATTGTCTTGCAAAGCATGCTTAATCATATGACTTGCACACAAAACTTGAGTATTTAATATTGAACATTTCATTTTTGTTTTAGGTTGCACTTGACACCTGTATTGCAAAATAGAAGCATACAAGACTGGAAGTAACAACTTTAATACTGTGCTTGAAACATTTGAAGGAGATACACAAACTGGTGAATTCAAAGGCCACAAAGTTACAAAAACCAACACAAGTTTAACTGCTCTAAGGAGTAATTTTGTTAACAAGCTGATTGGCAATATCAAAGACAGGTATGTAATATAAATTAGATAATGAATCTGTAAAAAACCCAAGCTATTTGAGTCCATAAATGATCTAACGGCTTTTTAGCTGCTAGTAGCTGCAATAATATTAAATAATACTAAATAGTAATTATTGAAAAAAAATATGCTCAATTTACTAAACTTTTTTATGCTAAAAAAAAAACTGTTGAGGTATTTTTAAGGCACAAGTTCCATATAATATTAAGTTAGTTAGTTAGTTATTGCTTTACTCCCAAGCAGCGCGATTTCGGCTATATCCGGGAGATGAACGAAAACTCATGTACATATATTTGATTTCATAGGTGTTTATTCTGATGTCTTGTATGCTTTTAACATTGCAATACACACATTATTTCTTATTTTTCAGGTTCCCACAAAAAAGTTTTCTTGATTCCTTTTTCATTTTTGGTATGAGGACAATCAACTTTGAGCCTAATGTAGAATTGTATGGTGAAGAGGAGCTTGAAGAACTACTCAAATTCTATGGAGAGGAACAGGTTTATAAAGGTAATAACAAAACTACCGAACTTGAATGATCAATCTCATAGTCCAGAGAAAATGACAAAAACGAATCAGTCATACCGGAGAACTGGTGGATCGCAATGGTCCTGACTTGGTACAGGCATTTCAAATGAAATGGTGGGTTAAACCAGGTTTTATGGCGCCAAACCTCCCTCTTCCATTGCGATCTTCAAGTCCATAGTATATATAGTTACATAGATTAGTGTGACACTGTAAAATTTGCTTAACCCATAATATATAGGTTTTATAAATCGAACATAATAGGACATGTAGGATATGAAAATTATCATGAACAAAATAGAGAAGCTTTTATGAAACTTTGTTGTACTTTTTAATTGAGAGAAACACAAAACCAGAAGAATTCAAGATTGATTTTTGATTGTTACTTTGATTGATGATTGTTACTTTGATTGATGATTGTTACTTTGTCATCATGTTAAAATTGTCTGCAAGACTGAATAATTAAAATTGAAGAGTTTACTTCCTAGTGATTTAAAGCCTTAAAAATTCAATATTTTGCTTTTACGTTTACAAAATGGCCCTTTAAAATTTGTCAATGGCCCCATAAAATCAAGAATGGCCCTTTGGATTGTTGTAAGATGGGGCCATTGTCCCATTGTAAAAAATCCTTCCAAATCACTGAGGGTCAAAGTTGTCAGATGACCCCTTATAGGGGTAACGGCCCCTCAAAGGCAAAAAACAGTGTTTTTGGCCTATAGAATGAAAACTATTGCTGATAGAGAAAAGCTGTTGCTTGCCTAAATGTTCAACTTAATTACCTCTACAAATGTGTCCATAGGGTCAAAGTTGTCAGATGACCTGTTATAGGGGTTACAGCCCCTTAAATGCGAAAAATATTGTTTTGGCCTGTAGAATGAAAACTATTGCAGATAGAGAAAAGCTGTTGCTTGCTTAAATGTTAAACTCATTTAGCTTTACAAAAGTTTTCATAGGGTTAAAGTTGTAGATGACCCCTTATAGGGGTTACAGCCCCTTAAAGGCGAGAAATAGTGTTTTTGGCCTATAGAATGATAACTATAGCAGATAGAGAAAAGCTGTTGCTTGCTGAAATGTTCAGGTCATTTAGCTCAACAAAAGCATTCATAGGGTTCAAGTTTTCAGATGACCCCTTACAGGGATTACAGCCCTTAAATTAACACGTTTTCATGTTTTGGCTTATATAATGAAAACTATAGCAGAAAAAGAAAATTGGTTGCTTGCTTTAATGTTCAGTTCATTAAGCTCTCAACAAAGGCCCTTAACATAACATGTTTCACATTTTTGGCCAACAGATTGAAAACTATTGCTGAAAGAGAAAAAGCTGTCTCTTGTTTAAATGTTCAGCTTATTAAGCTTTACAAATATCTTCATAGGGAAGACATCAAGACTTGGTGAGCGATTCAGGCTCCTGGGAACCTCTTGTTTAAAATGTTCTGTTCCTTTGTTTCACACCCTACGCCCACTTTTCATTTATCATCGTCATCATTTCATATTCATTGTATCATCATTTTCATGTTCATCGCCTGTGAATAACCTATATAGCGTTGCACGGGCGTCAAGCACCAACTCACTCACTGACTCACTCGTACACTTTGATTGCATTAATTTTTAGACAGTGCCTTTAATTTTTTCCTTAAATAGATCCAGTTGAACTTGTCCATTAGAGTTTTTTTATTAAACACCTGTTTCATCTTAACCTTTGTTTTCCCATATAGAAAAGGAAACACTACGATCTCTAATGAATGAAACCAATTTATTTACATAATCTCTCTTTGAATCGCTCTTTTTACCAATATTTTTTTCAGAATCAAGGTTAACCGAGTCTTCAATTAGGTTTCTAAGTAAATTATAACAAATTCACATCATGTGACATTTCAATATTAAACAATGGAGGATAAAGACATCCAAAATTCATTTTTATTTGTGGTTTCTACTTAATTTTAACGTTTCATTAGTGCGTGCCAAACCAATATCTTCCAATGTTTTGATTCAAATTGAAATGATGTTGATGAAAGGTTACTCCTTGAAAACTCGATATACAACATAATCAAATAAACCGTTTTATACCCGGTTTTTTTTTTTGGTGATGTATATTGGACCAATAAGAAAATTCAGGTCTTGACATATCAGACGGGTTTTCTTATCTGTTTTGCAATAAAGGCACACAAAATCAAAATACAAATCAAACCTTCATATCGCCATCACCAAATATTTCTTCTTTGAACTTTTTCTTGGCTTTTGCATTATCTTGATAATCAAGCAATTCATTTATTTCTGCAAATATTGTGCAAAACACTCTTTTAGTGTGGCCTACTTTTACATCTGAACTTACAATAACTAGCTTGTGTTGACCACAAGTGTACATCACTTCGAATTCATTTCCAGCATTTAATAAGGCCAATGACAAAACTAAAAAGCTTGATAAACGAGAAACTTTGACACGATCTGCAGCAAATTTCACTGTAGATGGCTCGATGCCATTCTCTACGGTTTTGCAGTTTGTCCACCAACCTATTAAACATTTCAAAAAGGTTCAACTGAGCCCCTGGATAAGGACTAGGTATATTGAATAGAGAAGGTGTCATCTATTTTTTTTTTTATTTTGTTTTAGTTATGATTTTATCATATCTTTGGTGTGAACCGTCAGTTCATGATATGCCTCGTCTGAGATACAAAAGGAGTCAAGAATACACAGAATGCTTTTAACCTTTTCTTTATCCTCATCAGCTAGTACTAAGGAGTATTGTTTCGACTTGTTTAACAAGTCTAAGGATTTACCAGTTTGATCAGTTGCTTTTATATTTGATAGATCAATGCCAAACGACCTTACAGACCATAATGCCTTTTGACCACGTTCCTTCAATATTGTTAGCTTTTATGTTGCATGGGAAATGCTTCTTACTACCAGTGTTTAGAAACTGGGTTTTCATTTGATCAATGTATCTGTTCAATTCATTATTAGCGTCCACCTAATCCAGACCTGAAACCTGGTCCAGCCAGTTCAAGATTTAGAACCAAAATGCAAAAAAAAAAGAGAACATCTGATAATTCAATTCTATATGGGTATTTGTTAGTAAAGACACACTCACAACAATACATTCACATAAATGCAATTACTGCATCTCCAGATTAAGACGTTAAAGCAAAAGCTAAAACGAGTTTTTCTTCCCAGTGGATATTTCCCTGGGCCGGATCCAGTTTCCAAACGAGGGGGCGCGCAATTATAAAAAAACCTTTTGGGACCTCTAGTTTGATACAGTTCCTAACCAAATTTTTTTGTCAAACGTGGGGGGCACCCCGGTCCTAGATCAGTTAGTTAGTTAGTTAGTTATTGCTTTACTCCCAAGCAGCACGATTTCGGCTATATCCGGGAGATGAACATGAAAATGGTGATACAATGAACATGAAATGATGATGAAGTGGAGGAAATAGGGACACAAGGCCAATCGGGTAGGAGAGTTTTGACTGCCACTGGAAAAAGGAGTGATGGGTAGGGACGAAAAATTTTGCCTCCTGCATGGGGATCCTACGGGTCCTACTCTTACCGAGACCTGCAGCAGGGTTCTTTCACGTGCGAGGATCCGCCTAGCACGCATATTGTATTATATTATTAATTGAAAAAAAGGGAAATAAAGTAAACTTTAACGATTTAATCTTTATTGTCCCCCGCGGAGCGGGGACTTGGAAATGCCGGTGTCCGTCCGTCCGTCCGTGCGTCCATCACACTTTTTTTCGTAAAACTTTTCTCAGTAACTACTAATCCTAGGGTTCTGAAATTTTGTATGCAGACTCCTATAGGGGTCCCCTAAGGTGTAAGTGATTTTCAGGTCAGTCTGACATCTACTTCCTGTTTAACGACTTAGTCATTTTTTCTCCCATAGGCTCAATGGTAAATTTTTCGTAACACTTTTCTCAGTAACTACTAATCCTAGGGTTCTGAAATTTTGTATGCAGACTCCTATAGGGGTCCCCTAAGGTGTTAGTGATTTTTAGGTCAGTCTGACATCTACTTCCTGTTTAACGACTTAGTCATTTTTTCTCCCATAGGCTCAATGGTAAATTTTTCGTAACACTTTTCTCAGTAACTACTAATCCTAGGGTTCTGAAATTTTGTATACAGACTCCTATTGGGGTCCCCTAAAGTGTAAGTGATTTTCAGGTCAGTCTGACATCTACTACCTGTTTAATGACTTAGTCATTTTTTCTCCCATAGACTCAATGGTAAATTTTTCGTAACACTTTTCTCAGTAACTACTAATCCTAGGGTTCTGAAATTTTGTATGCAGACTCCTATAGGGGTCCCCTAAGGTGTAAGTGATTTTCAGGTCAGTCTGACATCTACTTCCTGTTTAACGACTTAGTCATTTTTTCTCCCATAGGCTCAATGGTAAATTTTTCGTAACACTTTTCTCAGTAACTACTAATCCTAGGGTTCTGAAATTTTGTATGCAGACTCCTATAGGGGTCCCCTAAAGTGTAAGTGATTTTCAGGTCAGTCTGACATCTACTACCTGTTTAATGACTTAGTCATTTTTTCTCCCATAGGCTCAATGGTAAATTTTTCGTAACACTTTTCTCAGTAACTACTAATCCTAGGGTTCTGAAATTTTGTATGCAGACTCCTATAGGGGTCCCCTAAGGTGCAAGTGATTTTCAGGTCAGTCTGACATCTACTTCCTGTTTAACGACTTAGTCATTTTTTCTCCCATAGGCTCAATGGTAAATTTTTCGTAACACTTTTCTCAGTAACTACTAATCCTAGGGTTCTGAAATTTTGTATGCAGACTCCTATAGGGGTCCCCTAAGGTGTAAGTGATTTTCAGGTCAGTCTGACATCTACTTCCTGTTAAACGACTTAGTCATTTTTTCTCCCATAGGCTCAATGGTAAATTTTTCGTAACACTTTTCTCAGTAACTACTAATCCTAGGGTTCTGAAATTTTGTATGCAGACTCCTATAGGGGTCCCCTAAGGTGTAAGTGATTTTCAGGTCAGTCTGACATCTACTTCCTGTTTAACGACTTAGTCATTTTTTTCTCCCATAGGCTCAATGGTAAATTTTTCGTAACACTTTTCTCAGTAACTACTAATCCTAGGGTTCTGAAATTTTGTATGCAGACTCCTATACATCCTCGGATACCCAGAGGTTCTTCTCTCTCTTACTCATTCATCACGTGATGAATGAGTAAGCGAGAGAAGAACCCATGGGTTTCCGAGGATGACTCCTATAGGGGTCCCCTAAGGTGTAAGTGATTTTCAGGTCAGTCTGACATCTACTTCCTGTTTAACGATTTAGTCATTTTTCTCCCATAGGCTCAATGGTAAATATATTTTTCGTAACACTTTTCTCAGTAACTACTAATCCTAGGGTTCTGAAATTTTGTATGCAGACTCCTATAGGGGTCCCCTAAGGTGTAAGTGATTTTCAGGTCAGTCTGACATCTACTTCCTGTTTAACGACTTAGTCATTTTTTCTCCCATAGGCTCAATGGTAAAATTTTAAGAAATTCAACAATTTCTATCTAATAACACATTATTATTGGAGTTATGCCCCTTCAACAATATAACGTTCAACGGGCGGGGGACCTGGAATCTGTTCTTGTGGCAATATGGATGCAATATAAAAGCATGCATTACATTATATTGTGTCTTATTTTGTAACGTGTTAAGGGGTTCGTATCCAAGTTAACCCCGGATTCTGAGGCTGATCTTTTCAACTGGTAGCATGTTTAATATTATACCCCCACTCGTAAGAGAGGGGGCTATATTGCAATCACCTTGTCCGTCCGTCTGTCTGTCCGTCCAGTTAAATTTCTCTGCTTCTACTGGATGGATTGGTTTCAAATTTGGTACACAGCTTCAGCATGATGAGTTACACCTTGCCTCCCCTTTCCAGGTCAGTCCATCATCTACTTCCTGTTTTCCAAGCCGACTTAGACTTTTTTAGGGTAAAAAAATTGAAATGTGAAATTTTTCGTAACAGATTTCCCAGCTTCTACTGGATGGATTAGTTTCATATTTGGTACACAGCTTCAGCATGATGAGTTATACCGTGCCTCCTCTTTCCAGGTCAGTCCATCATCTACTTCCTGTTTTCCCAGCCGACTTAGACTTTTTATGGGTAAAAAATTTGAAATCTGAAATTTTTCGTAACAGATTTCTTGGCTTCTACAGGATGGATTGTTTTCAAATTTGGTACACAGCTTCAGCATGATGAGTTGTATCGTGCCTCCCCTTTCCAGGTCAGTCCATGATCTACTTCCTGTTTTCCGAGCTGACTTAGACTTTAAAGGGTAAAAAATTTGAAATATGAAATTTTTGTAACAGATTTCTCGGCTTCTACTTGATGGATTGGTTTCAAATTCGGTACACAGCTTCAGCATGATGAGTTGTATCGTGCCTCCCCTTTCCAGGTCAGTCTATGATCTACTTCCTGTTTTCCGAGCTGACTTAGTCTTTTAAGGGTAAAAAATTTGAAATATGAAATTTTTGTAACAGATTTCTCGGCTTCTACTGGATGGATTGGTTTCAAATTCGGTACACAGCTTCAGCATGATGAGTTGTATCGTGCCTTCCCTTTCCAGGTCAGTAAGTCATCTACTTCCTGTTTTCTGAATGGTTGAGTGGGGGTATGCTTAGCACGACTTAGTGCAACCCCTTGTTTATACTAAATTGCAGTTCACATGGACTTTTTTAGCTCTTTGGATTGGATTGAAAAGCTCTTTTAGCTCTAATAGATCATCTAGCTCGATTAGCTCCTTTTACTCTGTTAGCTCTATTTCATCTTCTAGCTCTATACTCTTATAGCTCTCTGTGCTTAGCATCGCAACCCCTTGTTTATACTAAATTGCAGTTCACATGGACTTTTTTAGCTCTTTGGATTGGATTGGAAAGCTCTTTTAGCTCTAATAGATCATCTAGCTCGATTAGCTCCTTTTACTCTGTTAGCTCTATTTCATCTTCTAGCTCTATACTCTTATAGCTCTCTGTGCTTAGCATCACTGTTTAAGTATGACGAGTTCGCCTTCTTAATACTTGGAGCCAAAACTCTTGGTTTCTGATATTACAAACCAAGTGATCTTGATTGATACAGATACCAATAGACCCTGACAACAAATGTACAAATAAACCAGCTCTTCCCTGGGTTCCAGTAAACTACGAAAACCTAAGTTAACAAAAGCAACTTTCCTCTTATTTCTAATAAATAGATCGTTCCATCACCTCAATTCATTCAACTTTCCTCATATGTGTTCTTTGTGGTTACGGTTTTTTCTGACCGTAGTCAGTGCCGAAGCCTGACTCTCTGCATCTACAACTTGTGGGCCTTATCAACTCTTCTTAATTTAACACAACCTTGGTTCCTCTCTACGTAATAGTTGTCCTAGATCTTTAGGATTTATCCTTACTTTCAAGGTTCTTTTTCTTGGCATTCAGAAAGTTGGTTTAGTGGGCTTCAAATCTGACAACCAATAATTATATCTTCCTTCGTCCTCGGCATTGTCGGCTTCTTTGTTTCATCTAGCACTTTCTCTTCTGTTCATTGTTTGACCTCCTTATCATCTTTTCTTTCTACAATCTAAGATTGTTCCTTCGGTACTACTACCTCTTCAACCTCTTCGTCCGTGTCACTGATATTACCGATCACAACATCGGGTTCACGATTTAAGCATTCGTCTGTTTCCGGAGATGCTGTCTCCTTTTCTATATGGTGAATCTTCCTGTGTCTTTTCAAGTTACTGATTTTCTCAGTTTCATGGTTACAGCTTTCCTCCTCGCAAACATACTCTTGTTTATCTCCCTTAATCCACAATCGACGAGATTCTTTTTAAGGTCTTCAACACCGTTAGTACAATGCTATGTTTCTTGTTTTGTCAATGTCCTGCTCGAAAAGTCAAGTGGTCCCTCCCATCCATCAATCATTTGAGAAATGCTTCATTACTTGAATCCCGTGCGGGGCCCGGGAGGCGAATAGGCCCGCAGCAGCGCTAAGCTTGTCGGTAAAAGTCCACTATAGAGCGCTCAGAAACCTGACATCGAGGCCCGCAAAGCGACTGGGATTTGTGCCCCAGATGGTTGAATGGGGCAGTCCTGACATCGAGAGATGCGGGGTCGTCAGGCGATAATGCGGAAAACCTAACCGCAAACCATAGTGGTGCACCGTGTTGGGAAAAATGTCACGTTCCTCGCACGTTAAAGAACCCTGCTGCAGGTCTCGGTAAGAGTAGGATCCCCATGCAGGAGGCTAAATTTCCCGTCCCTACCCATCACTCCTTTTTCCAGTGGCAGTCAAAACTCTCCTACCCGATTGGCCTTGTGTCCCCATTTCCTCCACTTCATTATCATTTCATGTTCATTGTATCACCATTTTCATGTTCATCTCCCAGATATAGCCGAAATCGTGTTGCTTGGGAGTAAAGCAATAACTAACTAACTAACTAACTTGCATTCGCGTCTAGTATGAGTGGTTTGGAAAATTCTGGATGAGTAAAGATAAGAGGCACTCCCTAGTCCATTCAAATGTTTTTATCTTTGATGTCAATTTATGCAAAGGTTTCGCAACGGCTGAAAAACTCTGAATGAATTTTCTGTAATAACCACAAAGCCTAAAAATGATCTAATCTCTTTAACGTTCTTCGGAACTGACTACACTTCATCAACAGCTATGCGATCTGAAGATATTAATGACCTAAGTAAATTAGGTGCTTGGAAACTAACTCGCATTTCTTTGTTTAGAGTTTTAATTCTGCATCTGATGGTCTAACAAACTCTATCATTAAGTTTACTAGTAGTAACATTTCTTCAAAAGAGCGTCCAAACACAATAATGTCATCAAGATAAATGAGACAAATGCATTCCTTTTAGGACAGACACCATTAAGCACTCACACGTAGCTGGGCTCCCTTCAACCCAAAAGGCTTTACCTTAATTTGTAAAGACCCGAACTTGTCTTTTCCCTATCCTCGGTTTCACATTCTATTTGAAAATACCCAGATGAGATATCTAATGTTGAATACCAAGTGTAACCTGATAGATGATCGAACGTAACGGATATGCATTACTTACTGTCACTGCATTCAATCTTCGATAATACCCATAAAATCTCATGTTCCCATCCTTCCGAATGAAAATGGCAGGACCCTCCGAGCAGGAGTCTATTGGATGGTGTTATTACACCATTTTGGAACACTCCTCACACTTGATTGTCCACACTTTTGGTTAGCTGGTCTGCTTATCTATATTCAATTTTAGGGTGGGGATCTACTTAGTTTTCAAAGAAGCAGAAGTACCAATGGGGCATGCGAATGTCAAAGTCCGAAAGGGCAGAGACAAAACCAGTAAACACAAACAAGAACAGGACAAAAAACAGACGACATATAAAACACGGAAACACAAAAACTACTGAATATCAATTAACATCGCGAACTCGAGTAGAAATGAGGGTGAGCTCAGTGCTCCGGTAGAATAAGCGGTTCCTGCCTATGTGTCAAATCCGGTTAAGGAAGACGAAACAAAACCCTATGACAAACCAACATCTGCACTCATCTGAGAGATGGATATTCCATATTTGTCTATGAGTGTATGGTGTCGACCGTAAAATTTCTTGAGTGATGACAGCAACCGTGGAGCAACATATCCTTGTGATGACAATTTTTGTGTCAAACGAGACGCTGTGCCGAAAAAATCGATGTAATTACCGCAAACTCTATAGTAACGAATCAGTTCTGATACGTTAACTCCATAAGCTGGAGCGGGCGTATCAAAAGTTTCGTTTTATTGAAGTAATTGACGAGAACACTTTAATTTAGCTGTTCGACAGTGAACGCGGACGTGATAGAAAACACCAAAACATTGACGCGAATTTTGATTGTTGTAAATACATAGAAAATTTGAAGAAAATTGTTGATAAACTTACTTGAATATGGGTATGTATTGCATAGTACCTTTGTGTTGGTGGCTCTATTAAGTTTCTCACCATATCTGTCAATTCTAAAATGAATATACGTGGAAAACGATACCGGGCAGGTAGCTGACTGTTATTGAGTGTATCTAAGTCATCTGTCCTATCCTTAAACACTCGTTCTCGCCGTAGAGCGCGTCTGTTGTGGAAAAGCCAAAAGAACGCAGCCATTTTTTCTTACAAGATTACTCTTACGATTAAAATATTATAATTAAAAATAATTAATACACTTACGAGTGGTGAGTAGGGGCACTGGTAGAATCACGAGGTTTGCTTTTCTTAAGATTTTTAAAAGATGTTTTGGGAAAACCAATAAAATCTTAAATCTGATCTAAGTCTTAAGATTTTTTTTTGTGAAAAGAACAGCTGAAGCGCGCACCTGGTCTTAAGCTTTAAGTGCCTCTTGTATTAGCTGTTACTCATATAAAGTATTCGGGGGTCCGGGTCATCTGACAGATTTTACTTATATATGATTTATTCTGATAAAACCATAGCAGTACATGGTATACAGGAAAACAAATAAATAAAACATTTAGCATTGTATAGAATTGGAGGCAGTAAAATGTTAATCCTTGTGTGAAAGGAAAAAATCTTCCAGATCGTTTAGATATAACGAAAAAAGGTAAGGTGAGAGATTTTTCCCTTGTCTGACTCCAGTTTCACACGCAGAATAATCTGATGTTTGACCATTGTCTTTAAGGCATGATTATATATTTTGATACATGTTGTAACTGGCCTGGAACATTTTTTCCATTGATATCTTTTAATATCATTTTTGTCCATAAAGGGCTTCTGTTAACTGTATCCAACGCTTTTTCAAAGTCTATAAATGCACAAAATAATTTACGCATCCTGTGACTCAACAGTTCTCTTAGTGAATTCAAAACAGAGGCGCAATCTACTGTCGAATACCCTTCTCTAAATCCATGTTGGTTTTCATTGATAAGTGATATTTCTTCAGAATAAAGTTTCAGCCTCTTTTAGATCGCTAGTTGTTAACTTTTAACTTTTACTTAATTCTTTCTGATATTTTCTCCGCGTAAAGTTCAATATTTTCTGATATTCTTTCTCCGTTTCGTTTGTCATTCTTTCAAAATATCCTTCGTCTATTGGATTTTCTGTACTTTGTTCTCGCGTTTTTACATTTATCATTAAACCATGGCTTGTCGTCTTTTTTTTTAAGCAAGTTAATTTTGACCTAATGTCACACGTAGTAATATGTCATATCGTATAATGTTTGGTAAAGGGATTTTGTCATGGTTTAGTCAAGGGCGTCATGGTTTTTACAAGGGATATTTGCATAATGTCGTCTGCAAAAATGAAACCACAATTTGTCAGGACACAAAAGGCGTTTTCGGGCATTTAAAGTGTAGGGTGTAATTCTACTATAAACTGGCATATGTTTATGATGAAATATATTCGCTAAATCATTCAGGTATTATAGATTTTCTCAATTGATAAAATAACATCATTTTATGTTTCAAGCATAAGTAAAGGCAGGATTTTGCCTCAAAACACCCTTTTACTATGCTTACAACCTTTTGACACATTTTTCAGTGTTATAAAGCGCTAACCAAGCTTACATCGCAAAAATACAGATTATTACTTGTCATGGTTTGTACAAGGGACATCTGGTTTAGTGTATGGTGGTCATGGTTTGGTCAAGGGTATTTAGAAATGATATTTTAAATCTTATTCAATCATATGAGCAAAAAGTAATGATTTATAACTTAAACCGATCACACACACATATATATATATAACCATAATAACGCATACTACATATCAACCGCTTCTGAAGATACATTGTAATATGGAGTAGGCATTGCCTAAAGGCGAGCATAGCTAAAAGCATAGACCTGTATATAATATTTAATATACAGGTCTATGCTAAAAGGGACTACGTTTTGTTTATATAATGGTGATCATAATCAATGCAATCAAATGGTGCATAAGTTTATTTGGTAAACAAGTTTTTCCATTTCTAACAATCTTTTTCATATATATTTTTTATTCATAATTTGTTCTAAATGTCGACATTCAGGGCTATCGCTATCATTAAATTTCCAATATTTCCATTTGCTTATTTTGGGGCGAGATGGTATGGGGCGATTAAGCTTCGAGACACGTTAGATTCGCACGTGCATATAACCAAGACGAAACGAGCAGCTTATGTATATTTATTATTTTAAGAATATTATTTTCTTGTAAAAAGCGCAATTTATTATTTTTTAAAGCATTATTTCTTTTCTTATAACTTATTTTAACATTCACTCCGGCCCTGTAAAAATAATAACCCTTTCCGGACCACAAAAAATCTAAATCAGCATTAGCAAATTTCTCGCGGAAACAAATACCGTAGAGCTCTCCGCTCGAGCGGGCACTTCGTGCCCGCTTCCGAGCTATGCTCGCTATAATTTCAATGTTTGTATGTCATTCATTAGACATGTTATAGTAATCATGTGATAATGATTATTATACAAAGTTTTCCATATCAAGTTCCATCTCATTTCGTGACTAACATTTTAGATTGAGGCATAAGCCGAGACAATAACATCGCTAGAGAAATGATATGGGTTTTAATATGGAAACTCTTAGTGAAAATTGATACAAATGTATCAGGAAAACATTGACTAGGTTTAATGCATGATTTTGCTTAAGGCTGAGAATATATACTAAGAACTCCCTATCAATAAAGCTTTTTACTTTCAGTATTCAAAGAAGGACCACCAACTGAACTATTGCAAAGGGGGCATATTCTTCCATCTCAGGTATATGTTGTTCTTTCCATAATATTAGTATTCAGTGCAACAGAAGTGGGTTTTTTTTTGGTATTACAGAAACGTTTCCTCTAGCCATTACATTATTTTTCATATAATCATACAGAAGTAGCTTTTACTGTTTATGGTAAATACCTTATATGCTGTTGGCTTAGTTGCGGTCTAGAGCAAAAGTTAAAATCATATAAATAATTAAAAATATATATTTGTTATTTGCAAACACTAAAGGTTACGCTTTAAAAAATCCAAGAAACGAGCATATGATTTTTTTTTTTTGGGGGGGGGGGGGGGGTCCAAGATGCGTATTAAGAAACACAAAAACACAGTATATCGTTTCACACCACAAACACACAAAGAACAGCAGAAAAACCCTAATATTTTGCACGATCTCCTCACTTTTAAAAATGTGATAAACCATGACATGATGGTATAAACCATGACAAATTTCTAGTCCCTTTACCAAACCATGACAAAATTTTAATTAACTAAGCAGATATAAAGTTTACACAGTTCAATTCCTTTCAGCTCTCCACACGATATGATACTAAAATGAAGGTATTTTTCATATATTTTAGAAAAAAATCCCTTGGACAAACCATGACCTCCCTTTACCATACCATGACCAAATCCCTTTACCAAACATTGTACGATATGACACATTACTACCTGTGAATGTTTTTATTGCAGAGTTGGTTAAATTATGTTTGATTTTTTGTCACTATCGAATCAACTCCTTCTTGGGATGTTGCTTCCAAAGCTTCTTCTTGGTCGCTAATGACTTTATCTATTTCTCTATTGTCTAGATTTTCCTTGAAGGTTAAAGATTTTTCCGGTTCCCACTTATTAATTTTCTCCTCGGTTTTATGTCTATTTCTCACATTTATAGCCACTTTGGATTCTTTAAAATATTTAATGGTTACTTCTTATGGGGCGTCCCGGGCCCCGCAGCAGCGCTAAGCTTGTCGGTAAAAATCCACTAAAGAGCGCTCAGAAACCTGACATCGGGGTCAGGCCGCTTTGCCCACAAAGCGACTGGGATATGTGCCCCAGGTGGTTGAATGGGGCAGCCCTGACATCGAGAGATGCGGGGTCGTCAGGCGATAATGCGGAAAACCTGACCGCAAACCATAGTGGTGCACCGTGTTGGGAAAAATGTCACGTTCCTCGCACGTTAAAGAACCCTGCTGCAGGTCTCGGTAAGAGTAGGACCCGTAGGATCCCCATGCAGGAGGCAAAATTTCCCGTCCCTACCCATCACTCCTTTTTAGCTCATCTGGACCGAAGGTCCAGGTGAGCTATTGCCATCACTTGGCGTCCGTTGTCGTCCGTCGTCGTTAACATTTTTCACACGTTAACTCCTCTAACACCATAAGTCCAATGGCTTTTAAATTTGGCACAGTTGTTAATTAGCATAGGTAGTATAAAACTAGCGTGGGGATTTTTGATTCGTTGAAAAACATGGCCGCCATGGCTAAAAATAGAACATAGGGGTAAATTGCAGTTTTTTGCAAATAACTCAAAAACGGTAACAGATATCAAAATTCTGGCATAGGGTAAAAGTGATCAGCACCTCAAGATCTACCTCCTCAGAAATTTTCAAGAAGATCCAACAACCGATGTAGGAGTTATTGCCCTTTTTCTGGATTTTTTCAAAATTTTGCTTTTATTTAGCCCTATATCACAAGATATTTTAAAAATTCAAATTGCATATGATTAAGCACATCTAGATCTACATTTCATGTAATTAGGTCAAAGCTGTAGAACCATTTCTTTTAGGAGTTATGGCCCCTAAAGCGTCAAAATTTACCATTTTTCATTACTTTTACCCTGAATTTCAAAGATTAACTTGTCTGACACCATACATCCAACTTCAACCAAACTTGACACAGTTGTTTAATAGCATCAATCCTACAATTCTATCGTTCAGATTTTTGATTCGTCAAAAAATATGGCCTCCATGGCTTAAAATAGAACATAGGGGTCAAATTACAGTTTTTTTGCACTAACTCAATAAAGAAGGAATGTGTCCATGGGACACGGATGCCCCCGCTAGGCCCCAAACAGGAAGTAGATGTCTGACAGACATGAAAGTCGCTTAGAACATACAGTTTGTCATACTGAACCATCCTACAGTTTGTCATACTGAACCATCCTACCAAGTTTCAAATCATTCTCATGTATGGTTCCTGAGAAAATCTTGACAGAAATTTTCAAGTCATGTTCACATTTTTTCCAATCGGCCATAGTCCCAAACAGGAAGTAGATGTCCGACAGGTCTCAAAATCGCTTAGGACGTACTGTTAATCATACTGAACCAACCTACCAAGTTTCAAGTCATTCTCATGTACGGTTGCTGAGAAAAGCTTGACGGAAATTTTCATAGTCATGTTCACATATTTTCACATGGCCTAAGTCCCAAACAGGAAGTAGATGTCCGACAGGTCTCAAAATCGCTTAGGACGCACTGTTTGTCATAGTGAACCATCCTACCAAGTTTCAAGTCATTCTCATGTACGGTTGCTGAGAAAAGCTTGACGGAAATTTTCATAGTCATGTTCACATATTTTCACATGGCCTAAGTCCCAAACAGGAAGTAGATGTCCAACAGGTCTCAAAATCGCTTAGGACGCACTGTTTGTCATACTGAACCATCCTATTAAGTTTCAGGTCATTCTCATGTACGGTTGCTGAGAAAAGCTTGACGGAAATTCGTACGGACGGACGTACGGACGTACGTACGGACGGACATGAGTAAAACTTAATGCCCCCCGACATGTCGTCGCGGGGGCATAAAAACGGTAACAGATATCAAAATTCTGATGGGATACAAAAGTGATTAGCATCTCAAGATCTACCTGCTCTGAAATTTTCAGGAAGATCCAACAAACGACATAGGAGTTATTGCCCTTCTTCTGGAATTTTTCAAAATTTTGCACTTATTTAGCCCTATATCTTGAAAACTATACAAGATATTTCAAAAATTCAAATTGCATATGATTAAGCACATCAAGATCTACAATTCATGTAATTAGGTCAAAGCTGTAGAACCATTTCTTTTAGGAGTTATGGCCCTTAAAGCGTCAATATTTACCGTTGTTCATTACTTTTCCCCCCGACTTGTCTGAAACAGTAAGACCAACTGCATCTTAACATGGCACACTGTTTGATAGCTTATATGCTACAACTCTATCGTTCAGATTTTTGATTCGTAAAAAAACATGGCCACCATGGCTAAAAATAGAACATAGGGGCAAATTTCATTTTTTTGCTAATAACTCAAAACTGGTTTCAGATATCAAAATTGTGCAAGAATCAAAAGTGATCAGCATAAGAAGATCTACCTGTCCTGAAATATCGGAAAAGATCTGACTGCTGATGTGGGAGTTATTGTTCTTTTTCCTAATTTTTGCCAAATTTGCACTTATTAAGCCCAATGTCTTGAAAACTAACCAAGATATTTCATAGATTTAAATCGCATATGGTTAAGCACAATAATATCTACAAATATATGTATCTGTGTAGTTCAGGTGAGCGATTCAGGCTCTTGGGAGCCTCTTGTTCCAGTGGCAGTCAAAATTATCCTACCCGATTGGCCTTGTGTCCCCATTTCCTCCACTTCATCATCATTTCATGTTCATTGTATCACCATTTTCATGTTCATCTCCCGGATATAGCCGAAATCGTACTGCTTGGGAGTAAAGCAATAACTAACTAACTAACTAACAAACTTCTTATGGGGAATGGACGTCTGAAAATAACCTTGAGAATTCAAGTTCTTCAAAGTCAATGATATTTTCATGCAAATTTACGTTGCTAAGACAATAATCTACGAGGCTTGAACCGCGACATGTTAACTGTCCCGTTTGGTCACTTTTGGTTCTTCCATTCATGATAAATGAATTATTTGCCTTACATATATCGAGAAGCTGTTTTCCGAATCGGTTTTTCTTCTTGTCCATGCTATTTCTTTGTCTCGGTATATTTAATTTATCAAGTGCGCATACTTCATTAACATAAAGGTTTTCAATGTCAGTGAATGTATCAGTTTCAGAAATAAATTAATAATCCTCTTCTTCCCCGATTCTTGCATTAAAGTCCCCAATAAGAAGTATCTTTTTGTATTTCTCGGCCATTTGCATGTATTAGTAATTTCAAGTTTTCAAAAAAAATATTCCTCTAAACAGATTGTTGTTTCCCCCAGCTTGTCCTATTCTTGGCCGTCTACGGCTGGCTCTATTTTCGATCCCCGAGTTTTACCTTTTTTGTTCTTGCTCTTCGAAATCGCTACTTCCGGCTCTTGCTCTTTTTAGCGGACGTTCACGAGTAAAGTTGACTTGCAGGTGTTTGATAGTGTTGCCTAAAACTGCTGGTATCATTATATTCTGGTACTGTTGATGATTTTATGGTGCTTTCATATAATTTACCGTTTATGTATAGCTTATCTCTAGACAGTCTGACTAAGTTCCTTCAATCTTTGCCTGTTTCCTTATAGGATAAAGTATTTTTCTTCGCTTTTCGATTTCAACCGGAAACTGTTCCGAGATTCCAAAACGTTTTCCTTTCAGCTTAAAAGTGTTCTTTAGCACTTCTTCCATTTCACCTTTGTAAACAAATTTTGCAATAATTGGACGAACGCCATTTAAACCAACTTTACCAAACCTGTGCACTTCTGCTAGAGACACATCATTTGGTATACCTAGTTCGACTTTGATAAAGTTTTGCCTTAATCCGGAAAAGACTAAGTTACTGCTCATGTTCCTACACTTTATATCAGTCATTTCATTTTTGAAGTTCTTTGATGATTTGGTTTGGATATTTTGACACAGTATTCTTTTCCATGGATTCGACTACAGCGGTAATATCGGAAATTTTCTCACCATTTATGGAACATTTATCGATAACGTTTTCGACGACCTTTCCAATTTCACCGATGCTTTCTTCTATTTTTTTGTTAAGGAGTTGTAATTCGTTGATGGCCTCTTCGTTTGAAGTAACCTTATATGTAGGAAACTTCCATCCCTTGAAGTAACATAATTCACAGCCTTATAGTAGCATTTTTACAACCTTGTAAGTAGCATGATCACAACCTTTTAAGTAGCACCTTTACTGACAGTTTCGACATAGTTTCATTAAATAAATGTCTTTGATCTTCTGTACATCTTGTTCAATATTTCCAATTCTTATCTCTAAGATTCGAACCGATTTTAGAATTTCCGCTAACATAATCATCGGGTCCTTATTTTGTAAAGACGTTTCATTTTTCCGATTTTCGCCCTCTTGAACGTTATGCTCCATTTTGACGTTGCCTAGGGTTTCCAATTGTTCTCTATTGTTCTTTTGGACTGAATAACGACGCTTCCTTCCTCAACTTGTAACTTCTTGTTAGAAACATGTTATAAAATATTGTAAGTGTCTTTTACACGATTTTGTTGTATCCGATAAAATTGAACTGTTCTTACTAATTTTTGTCACTGATATCCATTTAAGCCATAAAAAATTAAAATTTTAATCGAAGCAAAATTTCTTGCAGCCTTCTCAACAACGTACTGGAAGATAATCCTTTTGAAGAACTTAATGCGCTAAAGGTTTAAGCAAGCTACAGCTTTTCTCTATCTGCAACTCTTTTCATCTTATCACTGCATTTACGAAAAAAAAACATACAAATAAGCTATTATTTATCTTGAGAGGTTAATAACCTCTATAAGGATTACATATATCTTCAACTCAATGAAGACTACTGTAGAGCCCGATAAGATGACGGTCTTGGCAAGTAACAGCTTTTCTCTATATGCAATAGTTTACAATGTATAGGCCAAAACATGAAATAAGCGCTATTTTGACCGTTTAAGGGTTATAACCCCTGTAAGAGGTGATCCGACAACTTTTGCCAAAGGAGTCTTTTGTAGAGCTTTTGATGCTTATGAAGGAATGTTGGATCGGATGTTCTCTATATCTTATACCTTTTTAAATTACAAGCAAAAACCAGTAGTTTGACCCCCATGGTCCATTTTAAGCAACGGCGACAAAGTTTTTGATTCGTTGAAACACACGGCTTAAACAGAAAATAGGGGTAAATCTCAGTTGTTTTTTAAAAAAACTCAAATGCACACTTCAAAATTCTGATATATGGAGATTATATTTATTTTAAGCGTGGTTTATTCATGATGATGTATTTGCCCCTCCTTCTTTCTCTAACAGGTGCTTTGATTGGCTGTAGGGACATGTCAGTATGCATGGTTGTGCGTCAGTAAGATTTTCACGATACTTCTTGCAATATGGACGTATTTTCATTTTCATATTTTTAAATTTACATTTGGAAATTTAGAAAACTTCAAATGATGTAATTAAACAGCGCCAATGTGAATGATAACGAGCTTTCGGAAATATCATATGTGTCAGACTTTTAGATGCAATCGCGTGGACGAAACCGTTTGGACTAATTTGGTGTTTATTCTAGACGCTACGTCGGGACCAGTTAGACTTGTAGAATTACATTCCTTCTTAATGGTGCGCTCTTTTCCCGGCTTGTTTATTCAAACACCAGCACATAGGCAGACTATTCTCAGTGGCGCTACATCGGGACCAATAAGACCTGTAGGATAACATTCCTTTATATTGTGCGCTCTTTTACCGGCCTGCTAAATCAAACACCAGCACATAACAGACTATTCTCAGTGGCGCTACATCGGGACCAATAAGACCTGTAGGATAACATTCCTTTATATTGTGCGCTCTTTTACCGGCCTGCTAAATCAAACACCAGCACATAACAGACTATTCTAAGTGGCAATACATTGGACCCATGGTGTGCGCTCCTTTCCCGGCTTGCTTATTCAAACACCAGCACATAGGCAGATTTTATTATTGAAGGCAAGTACATGAGTTTAATACATCCCAATGAAACAATCATGTTTTAAATTCTATTATATCAAGAAGAATAAACCATATAATAATTGATTTGAAGCATATATAAATCTAAAATCCTTATACTTACTCATGCCGTCACTATAAATAGTCGGCCTGTATATATTTTTAAACTATGATCGACAGTTAAGTCGATAGAAACAACTAGTTAAGCGATTGGTTTCTATATATTGTACAATTTAGAATTTCAAATTGTACTAATTTTGAATATACAATGACTATCGATTCATAGCCTATCATAACATATTTCAATCTGCTGATCTCTTTGTATCTACATTAAATTATGCAAAATATAAAAAAAGGGGGGGGTCAGCTAACATGTTGAATTTATTTCTAACAGTCATTCCGTTGATAGTTGGTAAGTTATTTTATATCATTTAATGAAATTATGTTTAAACAGAAGGGCAAAGTGTTATTCCATGATGCTATTCATATAGTCGCACTCAAGAACTACGTGTATTTCGGCTCTTATACTCATTTGAGAGTATTGATAGTATTTGTACACCTACATGTATGCAGGCCTACACGAAGCTATGCGTCTACAAACAATACTTTTTAATGACACTTTAAACAAATACTTTTAATGATCTACTTGGATATAACCTCGTACATTTTCTCTTGTCAGCATCAGTTGTATTTAATTGAGCATGCAGTATACAGATGCCGGTGTTTCAGAAATTTCAGACTGCATTTTCATTATTTTTAGATACCCCTCTGTTATATATACAGTACATGTACTTGTAGTTATATGTATTTCAAACTTCTCAATCAGTGCAGTATATAACTGTGTCAGCTATTACACCTAAGGAATGGGCAGTCGTGTTTAACTAAGTGTGAACTCTCAAATAAATGCTCTGCTTTTTTATCTATGTTCTGCATTTACTGTTTTCAACTGCACATGTACATTATTCACGACAAATTCGTCAGGTAAAGCTACTTTTTTGTACATGCATATCATCGATTAAGTTGTATGTAGTATGTTGCATATTTCCAATCTAATTTCTTACATTATGAGTTTCAGAAAATGCCATTCAGTACTTGGAAAAAAACAAATAATAGCTTTTAAAGTACCTGTAGAACATTTGAAACGCAATTCGCCATTTTTATATCAACACCTACAAGGAGCGACTGAATATAGCAGGGGCCTCACATGTCGCAAGTATCTGCCACTTGACTGTGATGCGGGAAGTATAGAAAACTTGAATGTTTTAAATCAACACTGACACTACATGTATCACAAACATTGCACTATGTCAGTTTGTCGGCTATGGACATAATCTGGATCTGGTCTAGATGAATTTTACAGCAAGATGAATCTTTTTCGACGACTTGTCCTTTAGCATCTATAACTCTCCGTTGTGATCTGTCGCACAACTTTTTTTTTCATCATTTGGTTGAGAATTAATGACGTAATAGATATTATGAATGATTTAAAAGAATAAGGAAATTGGTATATAAATATATGAATACATAGAATGCATTATGTATTAATTTATTATTAATTATCATTATATATTAATTATCATTTGGATAATTTTTCGGCTTCTCGTGTTTTGAAGAGTTTACATTCATGACATTTAAACAAACATTTGATCCAGGATCTCACAGGACGATTAATGACATTTCTTTCGTTTAGTCAGAATTTAAAAGCTTTGATGACCGATACACTCCGCCAAGGTGTGACTAACAAACAAAAGTATTTGTCCCTTTATTAACTAACTGAGAAAATACTTTAATTACCGAGTGATTAATGGAGCTAGAGGAGATGATGCGTTATTTGTAGATGATAATGGCGATCCGTAAAGTATCAAAATTTAAACATTACTTAAGCAATTAGGATTTGATTGGACATTCTTTTCGCATAAGAGATGTAAACTCGTGCAACTTTAAATTATTTAGTGCGCCAGGATAATAAACATGTCATGTTAGACAGGTGTAATTCAGACTGTTATAGAAGGTATCAGAACATCCGATGAGGACACCAGACGGGCTTTGCTACAAATAAGCCGATGACTTCCGAATCCTTCGTGAATTAACTTGTATAATATCATTTTACTTATTACCTTGGGTCACATGAACCCCATAATAACTCCACAGGGAGAATTTTTACCTAAGCTTGCTATTATTTTAATTTCTATTCAAGAATCCAATGATGTTCGACTTACCATCACTGTTCAGTTTTAATCATATTTGTGAATGATTTAAGGAGGGGTATGTTTAAAAGGTATACTGATTGGTGTTTTTTTTTTTTTTTATTTTTTTTTTTTTTGAAAACGGAGTATTTACAGTGCTATTAATAGCATTATTTGTTTTTTGAGATGTGGTGAATTTACTATTTGCGTTCTAAAAATTTTGACATCTTAGGTACGGTTTGAAATTAAAATTTTCGAAACTTGAGAATCTATTTGTCCAATGACCATTTTTAAAGTTTTATTTTTTTTTTAGGAATGCCAAATTTCAAGATCGTTTTACAGAACCTCTCTTTGTGAACGAATTTTTACGAAGTTTAACTAGATCATATTTTTCACATATTGAAACTTGTTTTGCAAAGATAAGGTTTTGACCCCTAATTTTCCGTTCAAGGAGCTGCTACCAGTGCGGGTTAAGCAGGATAACAAGATACTATGATTAAAGTTCTTGGTAGATATAAATCAGATAGTTATTGTTTACATATTTATCAGTCGTCAATTAGATGAGCTCAGAAAATTCGTAGCTTAGTTTCTTTTCATTATTATCAACATGTTATTAGTTTTACAAATTTTTGTTCTAGATTTATTTATTATTTCAGTTTCTTTATTTTATTATACTGCATGCATTCATACACAAGTTAAAATTTAATTTTTATCGATGACTAGTTGAAGGTTGAACCCTTTCCTCACTCTCCTTTCTTGGGGGCACTCAGCTGATTCTCATCTGAGTTTTTTGGCCATTCATGAAACTTATTTCATTTATTCCCCCAAGAAATTATTTTTACCACCACCGTCAATTAAAACTAGAATTCCTAAACAGCCATGCTGCGCTGTACCAGAGCAACGCTTTGCTCCTTCGGAACGATGCACCGTTCCTGTTCAATTGACGGGTGTGTCTCTGCCCTTTAAGTTTGTTTAGCTTCTTACGAATGCTCAAAACTTTCACGGCAGAGGCCGGTCTAAATTTGGTAATATTGATCAACATCTCAAGATCCAACTGCCCTGAAATTTTAAAAACGATCGAGCAACTCACGTAGGAGTTATTGACTTTTCTTAGATCTTAATTTTTTGCACTTCTTAACCCAATATCTTGAAAACGATACAAGTTATAAGGTTTCCAAAGAAGCAAAGAGGAACCAAAAGGGCATTCTAGTGTCAAAAGTCCAAAACAGCAACGACAAAACCGGTGAACACGATCAAGAACAGCACGAGGAAATACAAAACATAAAAAAACAACACAAATTAAACCGATAAAAAATCAACAACGCGAACTTGGGTCGTAACAAGAGTGAACTCAGGTGCTCCGCAAGAGTAAGCGATTCCTGTCTGCTATATACACACCCTTCGTATTGCTAATTATCCAATTCAGTTTGTTAAACCAAGTTAAGGAAGACTGCTAGGAAAACGCATATCGACATCAATAAATTTTAAACTACAATTTAAGATACATATTAGAAGCACAGGTACCAATGGGGTATCCGAATGTCAAAAGTCCGAAAGGGCAGAGACTAAACCAGTAAACACAAACAAGAACGGGACAAAAACAGACAACACGTAAAACATAGAAACACAAAACAACTGAATATCAATCAACAACGCGAACTCCAGTCGAAACAAGAGTGAACTCAGGTGCTCCGGAAGAGTAAGCAGTTCCTGCTTGCTATAGCACACCCGTCGCGCTGCCAATAGTCCATTCAGCGTGTCAAATCCAGTAAAGGAAGACAAAACAACACACTATGACAAACCAACATCTGCACTCATCTGAGAGATCGAAATCCCATATTTGTCTATAAGTGCATGATGTCTTCCGTAAAACTTCTTGAGTGAAGACAGCAACCGAGGAGCAACATAACCCTGTGTGAGCAATTTTTGCGTCAGACGTGTCGCTCTGTTAAGGAAATCGATGTAAGTCCCGCACGCTCTGGAGTAACGAATCAATTGAGATACGTAAACTCCATAAGCTGGAGCTGACGGAATATTGCTACACAAGAAGGGGAAGTTGACAATTGGAAAGTTGAAGTCATCACGTTTGTCATAGAGCCTTGTTGAAAGTCTTCCTTGAGAGTCAATTTCGAGATGTAGATCTAAATATGAAGCAGACTTCCTAGAATCCGTTGTGTCCTTTATCTCAAGCTCCTGTGGATATATGAGATGGAGAAAGTCACCAAATCGAGAATTGTTTAGTGAAAGGACATCATCAATATAACGGAACGTGAGGTTGAAAGAGAGAGCTAGTCTACGGTCTTTTTTGTCTAGAAGAGATTGCAAGAAGTCTGCTTCATATGAATGAAGAAACAAATCAGCAAGCAAAGGTGCACAATTAGTGCCCATTGGAATCCCTATTGTTTGCTGAAAAACACGTCCACCAAACTGAACAAATATGTTGTCAATAAGAAAGTTGAGCATGTCGATTATTTGGTCTTCTGTAAATTTGTTCTTTTTCTTGGACTCATTGATGACAAAGTAAGTCTTGGTATAATCGACTACAAGAAATTTGTACCTGCGTTTTCCATTCTTTTTGAAAAAGCTGCGTTTAATGAGCTGTGCCAATCGTGATTTCAGTTTTTCATGTGGAATAGAAGTGTAAAGTGTGGAGAAATCGAATGTTTTGATGCTGTTACAAGATGAAACTGAATTAGAGTTAAGAATCTCCATCAGTTCTTTCGAATTAAATACCAAAACGCGGGTATAAACGGTTAATTTGAAAATTGCTATATATCGATATTTCAAGGAGTAACCTCTCATCAGTAGCATTTGAATCAAAACATGGGAAGGTCATATTGCCAAACGGTTGAAAACGAAAAGTACTCAAAACCAAAACGTTCGAACAAGGAAGCCAAATCCAGCAGCAAGGATATCGATCATGTGCATTACAAGGAAAAACACCTGGTGTTTTAAATAATTTTGAATTTAAAAATCGGAAATTTCTTCGACAAATATATTAGAAATTTGAACTCAATATCCATGCACCTGCTGTTTTCTTTTCTAATTAAAAAAAAAATTGATAAACCTTCCAATTATAACATTTTACGGCGGCAACATCAATCAATTAAGCTGTTAAGATAATGAGTGGGTTCGGATGGTGAATGTAATTAAGATAAATAAAATTATTTGAATTTGACACTAGTCATCTAAAATTTAGAAAATCAAATTCTAGATGACTAGTTCAATTAATTTTCAAAAGCTTAATGTTTAAACAGTTAAAAGTAGTCTCGACAATTTAGTTATGAAAAAATTATATACGATATAAGCAATTATTTGTATAATTTTGAGAAACTTTGAGTATGAGGATCTTTTTAGGAATTCTGATCTGTTCTAAGTTGATGTTTTCGTCATGCAGATGTAAGTTTTCTTATCAGATGCATTTTATATTAATTATCAATAAATTTATTAATAAAGGTATGTTATTATTCATGCTAATTAGATTGAAACATTTTGCTACGATTTAATCACAAAAGTAAATAAGTACGAGGCTTTTGTATATCAGCGGGGACAAAATCTGGAAACAATTAGGAAACTAGAGGCTCCCAGGAGCCTGAATCGCTCACATGGCTTCAATGACTGATGGAATGAAAATAATTTGGCTTATCTCAGTCGAAAAAATCAAAATAAATGATCACCATTCCACAGCTTTTGTAGAGCACATATAGCCAAAAATTCAAGCAAACTAAAGCTTTTCTTATTTTTATAGGTTTAATCTGCATGACAATAACCCAAAACTTGACAATTAATGGCCATGACTTTTAAAGGGGGGTCATCTGACAGCTTGGGCCTAATGGATATTTTTGAAGAGCTAATTGAACTGAAGATTTAAGCAAGCTACATTTTTTCTCTATCTGTTACAGCTTTCATTCTATAGGTGAAACACACAAAACAATATTATTTTTCACCTTCAGCGGACCAAAACCCCTATAAGGGAGTTTTCTGACAAAGTTGATACTGAAATCACTTTTGTAGATCTCAACGAGCTAAGATTTCTCCATGCTAACTTTTCCTCTAGTACTTACAGTTTTCAAGAATAATTTTAAAAAATGTGAAAATGGTCAATTTTTATGGAGTTTACGTATCACAATTGATTCGTTATTCCAGAGCATGTGGGGAGTACAACGACTTCCTTGATAGAGCTACACGGCTGACAAGCAAATTGTTAACACAGGGGTACGTTGCTCCCAGGTTGTTGTCATCACTCAAGAAATTTTACGGACGACATCATGTGCTTGTATGCAAATACGGGATTTCTATCTCTCAGATGAGCACAGATGTTGGTTTGACATAGAGTTTTGTAATGTCATCCTTTCCGGATTTGACCAACACTTAATCGATCTTTGGCAACGTGACGGGTGTGCTATAGCAAGCAGGAACTGCTTACTCTTCCGGAGCACCTGAGTTCACTCTCGTTTCGACTTGAGTTCGCGTTGCTGAATGCGGTTTTGTTGTTATGTGTGTGTGTTTTATGTTGTTATGTGGTTCGTTTTGTTGTGATGATTTTTTGTCTGCCGGTTTTGTCTTTGTCTTCACGGTTTTATGATACTGATTACCCCTTTGGTACACCTTTGCTTCTTTACGATTAAGGGATAAGAACTACTATAAGGAGTCGTCCCACATTGACTCAATGGAGAGTTTTTTAGAGCTTCTGATGCTTATTCTTTTGAGTTGTAAACTAAAAACTATGGTCTGACCCCCTGTCCTGTTTTTAGCAATGGCGGCCGTGTCGGTTGGTCGGAGTGCATAAAATTCAAAAACTTGGTAGAGGACATCCTAAAGATCAAGTGTACAAAGTTTTAATGCAATCCCTTCAGTGGCTTCAGAGAAGAAAATTTTTGAAGAAAAGTTAACGGACTGACGACGAACGCTTAACGATGACGAAAGCTCACTGGACCCTTTGGTCGGGTGAGCTAAAAACATTACTCTCCGAAAAGCTTTTCGTCAGTGACAGGAAGTACTATACCTTGATTGATCTACGAAAGATTATTTTGAGAGGACAACTTGTTTGACTCTCCATTGCATCATAGCTGTCAGGAAACAGTAAAAACTAACTGACACAATAAAATATTAGTCATTCCGAACATCGGTGAGTTTAAATGTATGGTATAGTGTTATTAAAATTCAAGATGAGAAGTGACTATAATTATTTTATTTGTCTACAAAGAAAAGACATTTTTATATGTGGCACACATTGTAATCTTCCTGCTGGTATACAAGTTGCACAATGTGCCTCATTTTTAAATGGGTTTTTTTTCTTGGTAGACAGAAAAAAATGTTGTGGTTATTATGTCTCCTCCCACAACTTTTGTAGAGAGACATATTGTTTTTGTCATGTCCGTCCGTCTGTCTGTCCGTCACAAAGTTTGTCAGCGCAACTCCTCCGAAAATACAAAACCAAATTCAACAAAACTTGGTATGTAGGAAGGACACCATATGTAGTTGTGCATGTTACCAGGAAATTTTGATCCTCAAATTTTTGTGGGAGTTATGGCCCTTTGAACTTAGAAAAATGCTCAAAATCCTCATTTATCATCTTGTCAGCGCAATTCCTCTGAAACTACTGAACCAAATTCAACGAAACTTTGTATATAGGAAGGACACCATATGTAGTTGTGCATATTACCAGGAAATTTTGATCCCCAAATTTGTGTGGGAGTTATGGCCCTTTGAAATTAGAAAAATGCTCAAAATTCTCATTTATCATCTTGTCAGCGCAACTCCTCTGAAACTACTGAACCGAATTCAATGAAACTTATTATATAGGAAGGACACCATATGTAGTTGTGCATGATAGCAGGAAATTGTGATCCTCAATTTTTTGTGGGAGTTATGGCCCTTTGAACTTAGATATTTTTGGGGAAACGGGGAGAGACATCGTTTTTTTTTTTTATTTAATTTATTTTAAATTAATCTAAATTACATGTTTTTTCGTTGAAAAATTATATGATAGCATACTTTTCTATCATACACATATATTTACTCAATAATACAGCCTTTTAAGATATTTAGTACCAAACGGATGATTCTACCGATATCGCTGTCTTCATATCATACCCATTTCAACCCATAACACACCCCTAAAATCTATAAATCGAGGCACTTTAGTAATTTATTTTTTTTTTATTTTATGATAACGACATAAAAAGCACTGTATGCACTCCATGAAAGTAAGTAAAAACGAACACTACTGCCTTAATGCAACGATATACAATGTACACTAAAATAGATATTGAACTGTATTCCAAAAGAGGAGACATTTTAAAACTTTTTCATGATATCATGTGTGCATTCATGATAAACAACATTAAAAATTTCCTAATTTAGTCATATTTGAATATTGAATTTGTTCATGTTCAAATTCTTAAAATACATGTAACAAGATATAATATGGCTATTTTCATATCATTCCCCATATCTCCCTCGACCCATATCATACCCTCGACCCATATCATTCGGGAGGAAAACAGCCATATGATATTTTATATCTTTTATTTTTAAATTTATTCCCTAATTGGAGGCCTACCTAAAAACTTTACCAATCGTAAAATAACACAAGTTTTAAATTAATTGTTAACATATTATTTGAACGTTTTATTTCATGTTATACCCCCACTCGTAAGAGAGGGGGGCTATATTGCAATCACCTTGTGCGTCCGTCTGTCCGTACGTAACAAACTTTCGTAACCAATTTCTCAGCTTCTTCTGAAGGTATCGATTTCAAATACTAAGAAGGGATTGATTTCATATTTGGTATATAGCTTAAGCATGATGGGTTGTATTGTGCTTCCCCATTACAGGTTAGTCGCGCATCTATTTCCTGTTTTCTGAGTGGCCGAGTGGGTTATCCTTAGCACTTCTTAGTGCAACCCCTTGTTATTACCTGAAACGTGTATAAAACGGTTAATTTGGTTATGCTGTATATCGGTATTTCAAGGAGTAACGTCTTATCAGCAGCATTTGAATCAAAACATTGGAATATCAAAGACCAAAATTATTGAACAAAAAGGACCTAAAACGGACAGGGAAATCCAGCACCGAGGATATTGACCATGGGCAGTACAGGGAAATAAACATGATGTTTTAGTCACTTTTGAATTGAACAATCGGAAATTTCAATGACACAATATATACGAAATTATATTGGTAAATCGTGTCAGATAAGTTTGACGACCAAGCTTGTGATTACCCTCGGGGACCTCTGGTCAACCAGCAGCGTTATGAATATTGTGTATGTCATACGTTTATTTCAGTTGGTTTTCTGTTGATGGCGTTGCATAACTCCCTATGTCCAAACCGGTATCTAATTTTGCAATGATGCAGAATATGTCGGTTTAAAGCTCTACAGAGCTGTTTTTATTGTTATATGTTTACCGACTTTGAATAGTGACGGTTTTGTCTTATTTGTTTTCAGTAACGTGTACCATGAATTTACTGGGAAACACCTTCCAAATATCCTCAGGCCAACTTTTGACACATTATCAAAATGTATCCAATGTGGCGGACTGTCTTCCATATTGTCTGATGGAAACTTCCTGTACTTCAGTGGAACATAATTACGGGTCAGGAGACTGCAAATTGTATGAATCTTTCACCAGCCTGTATTCTGTGATGAATACGTATTATAACTTATACGAGAAAGAATGCATAGGTATTTATTGTAATTTTATTTTTTTTAACTTTGCCGTGACCTATTGGAAAGAATTCAAATCAAAACGCCCCGCAACCACACGTTACCATCTCCAAAATCTCCGCATTTCCTAAAATAACTTTTCCCTACCAAAATGTCACCATTTATAATATATTCTGATTCAGTTTCATTATACCTATTTTTTTTTTGTTCTAATATTGTTGTAATGCACCAGTCAGGTGAGTTATTTTTCCTAGTACTAGTATTCACGAAAAAAGCATAGACGTGTAGAACTTTTCCCTACCAAAATGTCACCATTTATAATACATTGTAATATATTCTGATTCAGTTTCATTATACCTATTTGTTTATGTTCTAATATCGTTGTAATGCTCCAGTCAGGTGAGTTATTTTTCCTACTATACTAGTATTCACGAAAAAAGCATAGACGTGCATATCGCAATAGATTTGCAATGTAACATTTTTTTAAACCTACTGTGTAAAAATACAAAGAAAATTTAAATCGATTCCGGAATAAAAATCCGAAGCTAATTGGCAAATGGACTATTCCTATTTTAAAACTCAACTAAATTTAATTTTAGATTAGTTTTCACTGTATGTCACGTGTAGATGTTTTAATTTCAAAAACATGTTTTTAAACATTCAATTTTTCAGTGGAGGATGATATGCAAGTTGGAGATTTTCAACGAACAGATTTGGCGTTGGTGGTGGTTCAGATATCAACACAAACCGGAACAACAACGATACAATGTGCATACTTCTGCTATGTCAACGATAACTGTGACGTGTTCCGGTACTTATCAGTGGACAAAGAATGCCGGGAGTACAAGTTAGACATGTTCGGAACCGTTTTGTGCGACACAGAACAGGACTGTTTCATAAAAGTCCAATGATCAATTATGCCATACTACTTTCGGAGCGACCATTTGATTTTAAGAGGGATATGATTAATGAAATTAAAAGTTATTGTTCGATAAATCGAAAATGATAAGACAGGACAATGCTTTGAATTTTAAAAAAGGCAGTTTATTGTGTTTTTGGTAAAAAAAAAATAAATTCAACTTTGAAACAAAAAACAGGCTACGATTTTCCGCAAAAAAAAATAGGCAGAATGAATAACACTGCGACGTCAAAAGTATTTCACACTTTATATTTATACATTATAATTCATATAAATTCACATATTTTAAAAAAATATATTACCAACTAATTTTTAACTGATTTTTTTTTAAATTAAATCCAACAGGTGCAGCAATATTTCAAGTTTATTTCTATATTTTGGCATCATTAAATGTTTGATGTGTTAAATTTAATCATTTTTAGAATGCAAATTAAAGTTTTCGGGAATCATTTTCCTTAATAATTCAACCAAATATTTTTTGTTAATTTTTTCTATGTGTTTTATTGGCCAATTAAATTGAACCAAGAGGTTTTGAACAGATTTCCAAATCATATAATTATGTATATTTTGGTTTTGATTTCATGATGATCTGTTGAGAATTAGCTTGGAAATAATTTTGATAAAAATACTAATTTATTTGAAGTATAAAGGGAAAAGAGTAAAGCGTGAAATACTTTTGACGTCGCACTGTATATAACAGTTGTATTTTCTGGTTTCTCAATACTGAGTGAGAAATACCTAACAAAACGAAATTTTGGCTCATTTGTTTAGAAACCATTGATGTTAAAATTCAAAAAAGCAGATACACTAATATTTAGGGCCCCGCATCGAAGATGCGGACGCCCTATAGTTTTCACTTTGTCCGTCTGTCCGTCCGTCAACAATTCTTGTGAACACTAAAACTCAAAAACTATTAACACCACAGTTCTGAAACTTTGCACAGCTGCTAAGTAGCATGTCATAATGTGCATATTAAAAGTTCATGCAAATCTGATAAATATTTTTGGAAAAAACTTCATTTTGTAACAAAAATCACAGATTTTGAGAATTGGACTTTGTGAACACTAAAACTCAAAAACTGTTAACAAAACAGTTCTGAAACTTTGTTCAGCTGCTAAGTAGCATGTCCTGATTTGTATATTAAAATTTTGTGCAAATCTGATTAATATTTTTGGAAAAAACTTCATTTTTTATCGAAAATCACAGATTTTGAGAATCGGACTTTGTGAACAATAAAACTCAAAGGCTATTAACAATACAGATCTGTAGTTTCATATGCATTCCATGGAACATGCCTTAGTGGTTATAATTAAAGTTCGTATGATTTTGAAAACACTTAGATATTTTGCCTCGGGGCCCATTCTGACTTTGTCAGTATTCTAGTACTACTCAGGAAAAATAGATACCCTTCGGATATATTATGGATGGCCCTTAATCCATCCGTAACTCATCCGTTTTCATCCGTTTAACGGTTTTAACATGCACATCTGAATTTTATCCGTAATGAATAAACTGATTAACATTTACGGATGAATATCATTCCACCCGTTTTTCATCCGTAGCTCAAACCATCCGTAATACATCCGTATTTCATCCGTATAATGAAAATACCATTTCACAGAAAAATTTCCCGAAACCTCTATAAACTTAATGGTTATGACCTCGATCATTTGGAAACAAAAATACAAGGTATTATGAATTCCATTCGTAAACGATCCGTAATACGGATGGTTATATACGGATCAAAAACGTCAGTGTGCTCGTTTTTTTTCCGTATTCATCCGTACATTTACGGATGAATTACGGATGATTTACGGATGAAAAAAATCCTTAGCTATTTTTTTTCTGTGTAGCTATGGTCAATTTTTGTTTTTAAATTTAGTCTTTAAATGTTTTTTTGGCTAGACTTTGTCATGTTTGTATGTTTTAATGCATGAATGTTAAATACAAAGGAAATATAATTCTGTTAATCCACGTTTTCTTTGGTGGCTAGCGATATTTCGTCTTCCACTGAAAAGAACATTTAATGCATCTAAAATTCTACATTTTCCGTGCACCCAATTCGAAATTGATTTTTTGTTGCGAATTGGGTTTGTGTAAATTGATTAATCGGCTAATGTTTGGTTTTGTCATTTTTGTGCTGAATTTCGAGAGATTAGTCAGAAACAAATCTTGCTAAAGGTGCCTGTTCAAAACCAAAACATGATTAACATTTCTTGTCAGTTCTTCATTCATCTAAACTCTCAATAATTCTAACCAAACTTCATTCTGAAGCTCATAATAAGAGGACGCGTTTTCAAAATTGTCATTGTGAAACAGATGGATGGACATCGAACCAAACCATAACATACATGAAATATCTCGCCATTCCGTGGGGGGAATATAAAAGTGAAAATTCAATTTCTCTAGTGCTTTGAATATCCCCATCTTTCACACGAATTTGAGTTTAAAGAATATTGTTTTAATATGGCGCTGTGTTCAGAGTTGTATGATATCATACCGTTAACATTTTATTTGCTATGCAAAACCATCATATGTCACATAATAGTGTCAAACAAAGACTTACATGTATGCCATAATGGTAATTGAAATGTACTTTAAGCTATTTTTTAAACATGAGGATACTCTTGATATTGCCAATGGTCAGTCTGTAATTACATCTATATATCATTGTTGACATATCCATTAACCTCGGAAAACAAATATGATTTTTATAATATAACCATATTGGAAAAAGTCGATAACCTCTGCTGGTGGACCAATAGGGGTCCCACGGGGACATATCATCAGCCCCTTTTCATTTCAGTTTGTCATGGATATTTCCGACATTCATTTTTGTCCTTCTACAGTTGTAGCGATGTTCTGGGTACCGCTGAGTCCGTTTTTTTAATACGACCAATAAGCCTTTTCGTGGTTATTGGAGCAATATTGGATATGGCAAAAATGTCATAAAACAGCTTTATTGTTTAGCAACACACAAAATTTTTCCCGATTTTGTATAATATTCTCTCCTCCTTTCCAAAAAATCCCCCATATCCATTATGGCGGAGATAACTGTCAAAGGGTCTATTTTGATTTTAACGTTTTATTGATAGTTTTGCAATTGTATAGATATATGAAATAGGTTAGTAGGTAGTTAGTTATTGCTTTACTCCTTAGCAGCACGATTTTGGTTCTATCAGATAGGCCCCCCATGAGAGATGGACACGAAAGGGGTGTTCATATTAACACAAAATGATGCTAAAGTGGAGGAAATGGGACACAAGGCTAATCGGAAATGAAAGCTTTGACTGAAACTGGAAAAAGTAGGGACGGGTAGGCGGGGGCATTAAGCCTTCTGCATGGGGATCATACGGGTCCTACTCTTACGTATTCCAAGACCTGAAGTAGGGTACGTTTTCATGTCAGGATTTCCGCATTATAGCCTGACGATTTAACCTACAAACTTAGCGCTGATTTGGGCCTTTTCGCCGTCCGGAATCCACGCGGGTTGTGAATAAAGAAGAGCAATACTGGGCATAATTATAGAGTAGGAGTATACAGTTATAAGAGTATGTATCGTTTCATTACCTCTTTCTTATCTTTAACACGTTTTATACCATTCAGTTGATTTTCATGATACTTTTATTTGTGATGTATCGTAGATGTACACTTCTGTATGGCCGAGTGGCCTGAGGCGCTTGTTTAAATGCCACACTACTGATCACTAGCCGTTCACCTCTCAGCTGGTGTTCGAGTCCCGTTTGTAATTTACAACTAGAGGCTCACAGGAGCCTGAATCGCTCACCTTGTATTCGATGATACTTATAAGCTGAATATTTTAGCAAAGGGCTGCTACTCTGTGGAATTATTATTTTTAATACAACTCCTATAAAGAGGTCTTACAACTTTGACCTCATTACAATGTACATAATTTTTAGATCTTTATGTGCTTAATTATATGCAATTTAAATTTTTCAAATATCTTGTATAGTATTCAAGATATTGGTCTAAAAAGAGAAAATTTGAAAAAACCAAGAAAAAGGGCAATAACTCCTACAACCATTGTCAGATCTTCTTCAAAACTTCAGGGCAGGAACATGTAGATCTTGATGAGCTGATCACTATTATTTAAACAGAATTTTAATATCTGTTACCATTTATGAGCAATTTGCAAAAAAACTGCAATTTACCCTTGGTCTCTTTTTAACCATGCATGGCGGCCATGTTTTGTCAAATCAAATTTTTCAAACAATAGTTGTGTAGAGGACATACTACAGTACAACCCTACCAAGTTTCATTACATTTGGCCAAGCGGTTTCAGAAGAGATAACATTTGAAATGTTGAACAAAAAGCTGTCAAAATGGTCAATTTTTACGATCCAAGGAGTATATATAGTTGTCAAGATATTTGTCTAAAAAAGTGCAAAATTTCGAAAAAATCAAGAAAGAGGGCAATAACTCCTAGAAGGATTGTAAGATCTTCTTTAAAAAATCAGGGAAGGTAGATCTTGATTTGCTGATCACTTTTACCTTCGCCAGAATTTTGATATCTGTTACAGTTTTTGAGTAATTTGCAAAAAACTTCAATTTACCCTTATGATCCTAAAACGGAACTTCCCCAACTGCATGTTATTATGTTTGTTAATTACCTGCCCAAGGTCGGGTACTCCGGTTGCCTCCAACATTAGAATTGACCGCCCTCGTTGCCCAGGTGCGTCGATAAAAGGTGTTTACACCAACAAACACACACACACACCCTCACACACACACACATGCACACACTTGTTTTAAAACATATGGTTTTAAAATTTTTGGGAAGAAGGGGTCGAATTTTAAGCTGTGGCTACGTTGTTCTGCTTTAACATAATACGTTTCTAAACAAAGTCATACATTTTTTAAATTGAAAAGAATGTATTGTTGGAGATACCATTTACCGATGGGCTGCGTACATTTGGGCATCAGAATATGCAAAAGCCTTACACATAATGTGAAGAAAATGGCTCAGTAAAATAATATAATTGAAAATAAAAAGCTTGAAATTGAAAATAAGTATACATCAAAAACGCTAGATCTATATTATTATATTATCATCAAACAACAGAAACTAGCAGTGATTGATTTCACAAATGTAGCCCATATTTGTTTCTCTTGGCGACACATACCCCCAATTGTAGGCGCCATTGTCGTAAAATATACCGGCATAGTTGATAACATCTGCTACTCTAAAACTTGCACCTAGAGATGTTTGCGGGAAAGCAGTGTAATCCATTCGTGATCCATCGGCCCATCTCCACTTTCCATTGGAGTATTTTCCGCCAATGTACCATCCGATTTGTCGCCTTTTCACTACAAGTTAAAAAAATACTACAGTTTAAACGAATTCAATTAACTGCTTCAAGTTCACCCGACCCGAGGGCTAAAATACAACATAGGGATAAATTGCAGTTTTAGCAAATATTAAGTCAAGAACTGTCACAGATATCAAAATCATTGCATTAATTAAAGTGATAACCATTTTCAGGCCTATCTGCCCTTATATTTTGAAGAAGATCCAACTATCTATGTATGAGCTATTGCTTTTTTTCGGATTTATTTTTCTAAATTTTGCATTTTTTTAAGCTTAATATCCTGAATACCATAAAAGATATTTGAAGGCTGCTGGCGGCTGTCCATTGTGGTTTTTCTAAATTGCCGCTTGTTATGTGGGCTGTGTCGCGTACACTTATTCCTTATCTAATTATTTTCTATAATGATTTTTTTTCTAATGCACATAAATATCTACAATATCTGTTACGGTGGTCAAAGTTGTACGATCGTTCTTTTGGGATATATTCCCTCTTTATAACATAAAAATGACAATATTCAGAGCATCTCCTCATAACATAAGTTTTTAAATCGTTTTCTCCTCTCTGACATCATAAGTTCAATTACAATGAAACTCGGTAGTTTTGCATTTGAATGTAATTCGGATTTAAGAAATCTTATGCACATGTAGTATTGCGGGAAGATTGCAGACAATAATAAAAAGCCTTTGATTGCTAAATGTTCAACTAATTAAACTTTCTTCACTTTAATAATGCATTAGATTTATCGATCTTGTCAGATGCGTTTGGCCCTTTAAATTAAAAAAAATACTTGATTTGCCTTTTAGCCTCCAAATTCAGATATTTCAGTCAGGTGTCTGAATCGCTCACCCGATTTTAAGAACTTCTAACCATTTATGCATCATTTGGGTGAACGGTAAGTTAATAATAACAATTAAAAGTATAAAAAGCCTTCAGAAAAGAAAATTTTTGAAAATTATTTATAATTCATAGAAAAATGTAAGGGGGGAACTTTTTTAACTGTTGACCATCCAATTTTAGGCTGCTATCATTTTTGAATTTCAAATATCTGATCATTGCTGCAGTGCTTACTTTTTCTCTGGCAATGGCGACTTTAAAAGTAATGTGCAAAAAACAGTATTATAGATGTATACCCCATATCTATGCCAGTATATAGCCCAATTCAAAAACTCATCCAGAATTCAGAATTCGATTCCCCCTTTTTGGTCGGCCACACGATATGAACAACGTTGAGAAAATTCAATTTATCTATATCGGTTTTTGGCTAAATTTCCCTTCCCCGATTCGAATATTAATCTGGTTTGGTGTGAACTGTTAGATGTAAATGTAAGTTTAAAACTTTGGCAAACAGTTTTAAATGTTTTAACATGATTAAGATTTTAGTTAATTTCAACAGATTTTCAAGGTCTGGTCGACCCGGAAGTAGTAAACCTGAAGTGCAGAATGAAAATTTTTTTCGGGTCCGCAAGTCCGGATAAAAATTTCTAAAAAAGACTATAACAGCAGAGTCATTTCAGAATTACAATAAACTGATAATGATGTCCTTTTCGCAATTTAGAAATTCCTGAAAAGGTAGTCTTGTGTTAAACATAATGATGTATATAGTATAATAAAATATTTCATACTTCGTTCCCCTTCAAGTAGCGAAATTATATTTTTATTCTTCAACTTGTCATCTATTTTGACGAGATCACCACCTAAAGCCAGACAACGGTCCCGGGCTTGCTCCCATGAACTAATGCGTCTAGAGGAGTGATACACATCAATGCACTTGCAGTGCATTTTGCCTTGTACAGCTAAATCAAAAAAGAAAAACAATACTACAACAAAGTCATAGGCAAGGCAATGTGAAGCATCTTAATTCTAGAAAGACACTTATTTTAAATTAAACGAAATTCGTGATTACAAACTGTAATCATAAATTAAGTGCACAGTATAAATACCAAAGGTATCTGACAGGAGTGTAGAAAATGGCCGCCATTTTGAAGCACGGAGTTGGATCATCACTAACTCAGCATACCAAGTTTATCCAGATAACTCATTTTTACCATACACAAGAGGAGGCCCCAGGTGCATTCCTTTGGACGGGCGGTATTTTTACAGCATGCATGTTCTACTCGACTGTGTTGATATTGCTCCAACGTGAATGAAGTACTTCAGATGTGAAAATTGGCACGATTTGTTCAGCGGCATCTCGACTGATGCCATTTTATCTTTTTTTGAAGGAAATTGGTCTTTATGCTTAGTATGTGTAAAATGATCATTTTATACTCTCTATTTTTATGTTATTAATTTTATGTTTTACTTTGTTCATTTTTAATGGCTTTGTTTATGAATGTTTATATAGTCATACTTTCTTTTTTTCTTATCTTCGGTCTTTTTACTTTGTTTTATTCCTGATCATGGCTGAAGTGTCACTGACGGGACACGCACCAAATAAAGGTAATAACAAAACTACCGAACTTGAATGATCAATCTCATAGTCCAGAGAAAATGACAAAAACGAATCAGTCATACCGGAGAATTGGTGGATCGCAATGGTCCTGACTTGGTACAGGCATTTCAAACGAAATGGTGGGTTAAAACAACAATCAATCAATCCCACCCATAATACCTTTTTTCTCTCTCCCGCAGCCCCCTCACTAGTTTTTCATTTTAAATAAATAGGGTAGCACTTACCTACAAACAGCACAAAAATTGATACAACTGTTAGAAGTCTACCCATCTGTGTGAAAACAATAGAATTGTGAAATCGTTAAAGCCGTTGATAAAAAAAACCTTAACAGTAAAAAAAAATTCGAAGTAGAGCTGGGCACATAAATTCCTTAATAGTTTTCCTATAAATTGTTTAAAAATGTTTTGATGGGTTCTAAATTAAACACATTATCAAGTAAAGGTAATAACAAAACTACCGAACTTGAATGATCAATCTCATAGACCAGAGAAAATGACAAAAACGAATCAGTCATACCGGAGAATTGGTGGATCGCAATGGTCCTGACTTGGTACAGGCATTTCAAACGAAATGGTGGGTTAAACCAGGTTTTATGGCACCAAACCTCCCTCTTCCCTTGCGATCTTAGGATCCGGTAATGACCATAGAACACAACATAGTTGTGAGACACAATATGGATATTGAGGTCATCATCTCAGTACAGCAGACCAGTCAAACACTAATTAAAACAATTAACTACCATATCTTTTAACTCAATTTTTAACTTTTCTACTAGTGGCTGAGTTAGCAGAGTTACCAATCTGAATGTCAAAAGTCCGAAATGACAAAGACAAGACCAACAAACACTAACGAGAACGGCACGAAGAAATTGAAAACACAAAAATACAAAAACAACTCAAAAGCAATCAACAGCGCGAACTTAGTCTTTACGAGAGTCAACTCATGTTTTCTGGAAGAGTAAGCAGCTTTATCACATCCGACGCATCAACGCAGGTTTCAATATAAAAGTTAATTTGGTGTATATTCATATTTCATGGTTTGCAGTCTTATTTCTGTCAAACTCTCACCATTACGTTGAATATTTATATGATTTGACAAAATTGATTGTCAACTCCCTGTTTCGACATAAACAACATGTTTTACGCAAGTTAACGTTTTACGCACAATTTCTTTTGAAATGGCTGTTTCAAGTCAGGACCATTGTTCAAATTTTCCGGTGTTTCTGCCTTATTAAGTCTTTTCTCTCGGACATTTAAGATGGATCCTTCAAGTCCGGTAATTTGTTTTGTAATTTTTCATTTGTAAATAAAAAATACTAATCATAATTGCAGGTGGTTCCGTAAGTCAGTATAACTGCTATTTCTGACATTCAAGATACTAATAAAAATTAATATAGTATTGATAATCATTTGATATAAAGTTAACTTACCTTTCACTATTGAAGTGCCACTTCATACATGGAACGCCTTTTTTATATGTCCAAACATACCCATATGTTACCATGCTTCCAGGTCCGTGTCACAGTCTTCTGTTACCACAAGTGGACAGACGTCTGATAAATGGCTATCAGGCCCGTTAATCTAAATACTAGAAAACGGTTAACGCACTTTTCATATATTTTGAAGCAGGAACATTTGTAGATGAATCATTCATGTCAGCTTTAAATAAGTGTATTTAGGTTCAAAGTTAAAAAACATCAGTTGTAATATGAAATAATTAGAGCCCGTTTTTTCTGAAATTGATCGATGAAAAAGATCTGTTGAGGATGCACATGCATTAAGTTCTACTTTTTCTAAGAATCAGACAGATATCATTAATAGAGTGGCACACCGCGATCGATAACAAATACACAAAAGAATCAACAGACAACCTAAGTAATTTTTTTTATCGCTAAATTAAGTCAGTCGGGTAGAGGAGATTATTACCAGTCAAATTGAATATTGAGTTACATTGTACAAGTAGAAGTACGGGAAGATATCCGCCAAATTTTTTTCATTAAATAACCAGTCAAAAATACATATGTATATAGGCTTTAACATTTTAAATTAAATTTTAAATTTAATTTGTTCTGTGCTGCAAATGCTGAGAAAAAATGGGGTTGATAGGACAATAATAAAACACACTGCATAAGCGAGAACAAGAACAAAAAATAGGGCATGTTATGGGACATAAAATGATACCCCGCCACGTTATGATATCAAAAGTTCATAAAATTTGATTTCAAAGTGGCCTATCTCGAAAACTGTTTTTCGGATCATGCTGGAAATTAAACTTGACCTGTATTTTATTGTACTCAATAGCTGTACAAAATATCAATTGAATCCCATGACGCGTTTTCAAGTTATTGGTCGGAAACTCAAAATTTCATAAAATTTGATTTTTCAAAGTGGCCTATCTCGAAAACTGTTTTTCGGATCATGCTGGAAATTAAACTTGACCTGTATTTTATTGTACTCAATAGCTGTACAAAATATCAATTGAATCCCATGACGCGTTTTCAAGTTATTGGTCGGAAACTCAAAATTTCATAAAATTTGATTTTTCAAAGTGGCCTATCTCGAAAACTGTTTTTTGGATCATGCTGGAAATTGAACTTGACCTGTATTTTATTGTACTTAACAGCTGTGCAAAATATCATTGGTCGGAAACCTTCGGGGGACGGACAGACACCGAAAAAAACTGAGGGTATAACATAATACCCTGCCACTTCGTGTGGTGGGGTATAAAAAAGGGTAACTGACAAACAGGGGTAAACCAAGTGTATTATTCACTGACTGAGGAACAAGTCTTACATACCAAGTTGAATAAGAAAGCTAAAGTCTGTGCTGGCATCTAAAGGTGGTGTTAAATAAACTAAATGTTAACATAGACAGTCATATTTATGCAAATACGCAAACAAAGTTTAAGTGCAAATACGCATATAAAACAAGATTATGTCATACAAGAAGCAAAGGTGTACCAAAGGGGTAATCAGTATCATAAAACCGTAAAGACAAAGACAAAACCGGCAGACAAAAACTCATCGCAACAAAACAAACCACATAACAACATAAAACACACACACACATAACAACAAAACCGCATTCAGCAACGTGAACTCAAGTCGAAACGAGAGTGAACTCAGGTGCTCCGGAAGAGTAAGCAGTTCCTGCTTGCTATAGCACACCCGTCACGTTGCCAAAGATCGATTAAGTGTTGGTCAAATCCGGAAAGGATGACAATACAAAACTCTATGTCAAACCAACATCTGTGCTCATCTGAGAGATAGAAATCCCGTACTCGAAATTGACTCTCAAGGAAGACTTTCAACAAGGCTCTATGACAAACGTGATGACTTCAACTTTCCAATCGTCAACTTCCCCTTCTTGTGTAGCAATATTCCGTCAGCTCCAGCTTATGGAGTTTACGTATCTCAATTGATTCGTTACTCCAGAGCGTGCGGGACTTACATCGATTTCCTTAGCAGAGCGACACGTCTGACACAAAAATTGCTCACACAGGGTTATGTTGCTCCTCGGTTGCTGTCTTCACTCAAGAAATTTTACGGAAGACATCATGCACTTATAGACAAATATGGGATTTCGATCTCTCAGATGAGTGCAGATGTTGGTTTGTCATAGGGTGTTGATTTGTCTTCCTTTACCGGATTTGACACGCTGAATGGACTATTGGCAACGCGACGGGTGTGCTATAGCAAGCAGGAACTGCTTACTCTTCCGGAGCACCTGAGTTCACTCTTGTTTCGACTGGAGTTCGCGTTGTTGATTGATATTCAGTTGTTTTGTGTTTCCATGTTTTACGTGTTGTCTGTTTTTGTCCCGTTCTTGTTTGTGTTTACTGGTTTAGTCTCTGCCCTTTCGGACTTTTGACATTCGGATACCCCATTGGTACCTCTGCTTCTTTGTATACAAGCACATGATGTCGTCCGTAAAATTTCTTGAGTGATGACAACAACCTGGGAGCAACGTACCCCTGTGTTAACAATTTGCTTGTCAGCCGTGTGGCTCTATCAAGGAAGTCGTTGTACTCCCCACATATGATAGTACTAGAAATATGAAACACCACTAGCACCAAGGCGAAGCAATGCCAAGCACAGAAATCAGATTTGACATTAGTAAAGATACACATGTACAAAGGAGCTAATGCATGAAATTTTTGCAACAAATACCCATTTTACTGGAAATGCGGTATAAATTGTCAGTGGAATGAAAGATGTACCCCCGATAACAAGAAGAGGCCCAATTGCATATTGTACAAATGTCGGCGTCTGTACAGCCAGCGGCTGAAGCGCAGGTCGAACCACCTCGACGGAGACTGTGAAATGAAAATTGAGAAGGGTTTATTTGACAACGCACTAAAAGAGTACGAAGTAGGTTTCCAAGATCTGCTTTAGAAAACAGAGTAATTATTCCGTCTCAGCAACTCAAACCAAAGGCAGGTTGGGACGGCAAAGCAGGAAGTAGCCTAATCATTCTGGAGTAGGCAAGTACAGGACCATCAAAACCATCAAAGATAATACAGTATTAACCTCCAGACTGAAGAGTTCTGATGCAATTGACAAACCTAAAACCTGGCTGACAATCCCGTACAAATTAAACAAAATGACAAGACCATTTTGAACCGTTTTTTTTATGGTAATATGCATCTACACCCTAAAATCTAAAATTGGAAATTATAAATGTGTCACCCCTGCCTGATCCTTATGTGGAAAAGTACTTAAAATCAAATAAGTTAGCCAGGGTGGACAACGTACGTCACACATCCGGGTAAGTATCGGTAAAAAAAGTGTCAATGGCGGAAGATTTAATTTCCTCTGACAAGGTAAGACACATTATTTACAGTGTAATTTATGATTAACAAGCGTGATAAACGGATCGAAAGAGAACAGCAGTCCTGAAGGATCATGTACACGACAGTCATTGACAACAAATATGAGTCATTTCTCCAAGCAATGTTCGTTTTTTACGACGGATACATACACATAAAAGACTGTTTTCATCACAATTCTACAATTTTCTGTAAATAGATGCATTTTTTCAGTGAAAATGTTAGTGAATATCTTTCATATGAACCCTCGCACTACTGGCAAAATAGACGACTGTCTGTACCATAGTCAGGCGTTATGCAACTGATAATTTAAAATAGTAACCGTAAAGTACTGTCAAAAAGACTGTTTGCATTTGTCAGAGTTGGGACAGCAGTTTCTTTCGACTGCATCAAACATATTTTATTTCTTTCTGTTAAACAATGACTGACCCAACGCTTTCTTAGTTGTGTCAGTCGTTTAACAACTATTTCAACTTAAATAAAGTTGGTTCAGTCCTTTTCCAGTTGTTCCAACTTAATAACCGTTTGGTCAAACACTTCACAACTGATTCAACTTATGTTGCGTTGGTACAGTCCTTTACCATTTGTTCCAACTTAAAATGCGTTGGGGCAAACGCCTAACAACTGATTAGTCAGTCTTTTTAAAACTCTGAGTTGAATCAGTCATTGTACACTTAATACAACTATTTTGCGTTTGATCAGTTATTCTAGACACATGAAAGCTTCAAAAAAGTTTAATTAGTCATTTGACCACTATTTCAATTTTAAACATGCTAGTCACATTATTAGGGAGTGTCCATCTGTTGCTGGCAGTTCATATGAAAAGAAAGACTTTTCGTTTGTTTGCTTTTGTGTGTGTCTGTAGACCCTCGACAACTCTGGCTGGAACCTCAACCTCTTTACTTTAAGATGATTGAACTTATTTTCTCAGAACTTTTTCATTCAAAAGGATATTTATAACTCTTAATACATGCAGAAAAAAAATATTCATAATAAATAAAGATGGAAAAATACCATACCAAAAACGGGTATAAAACGGTTAATTTGGTTATGATATATGTCGATATTTCAAGGAGTAACCTCTCATCAGCAGCATTTGAATCAAAACATTGGAAGATCAAAACCAAAAATATTGAACGAAAAGTACTCAAGACCAAAAAATTCGAACAGGGAAGCCCACATCACAAATAACTCATTCATCACGGAATGGAGAAAAACAGTAATTGATTATTGTAAAGAAAACAAATTAGATGATTTATTATTTTTTTTAATAAAATGTTATCATAAGTATTCCGTAGTCAGTTCTAATGGCTGGCTTTTCCAGAAGCAGTCAAAACTGGTTTATCTGGTTGGCCGCGATGACTACGTCAGGTGCCATACCCTCGACTTCGACATCAATTCATGTTCATAATTATTATTTCCCTTTCGTGGCCGTCTCCCTAGTAGACCTGAATTTGTGCTGGTTGAAAGTAAAGCTCTAAAACTAACGGAGCACGACCGGAAGAGTTGAAAATACCCGATATTTCCCTTATCCTTCTTGTTATAAAAAAGCTATGCACAGCGCCGCATGATACGACCACAACATGTCGAACTCTTAGCGATTGCCCAATATGGATAGTCAATTGCTCTGGACACATGCAGCCCATGGTGGACTGACAATGGTGTTGACACATGCAGCCTTTAGTAAAGTTTTCACCCACATGTTACGAGGAATTCATTTTTTTCCAAGACGTAACAAAATAAATTAAAGTTACAAAAACATTACCCCTTTCGGTCCCTACTTATTGGTATCTGCTACTTTTTGGGACCCTTTTGGCCCCTAACGGCATTAAGGGGAAAGGGATGTCACAAAATTAATCCTGAATTTAGTAAATTTACTACTTGATAAAAAATAATTACCCAAAAACATTTTTGAAATCGGACAATAAATAACAAAAAAAAATCGATTTTGGACCCTTTTGGTCTCTAAATTCATAAAGAAAAAATCGCCACCCCATTAATTAATCCTGCCTTTTGTATTCACTACTTTGCGACAAAATCAAAATCAGGTTACAAATTAAAAAAAATCATTTTTGCCCCTTTTGGGCCCCTTATTCTTTATGTAAAAAAGGGATCCTCAAAGTCAATGCCATATGTGGTTAATGGTAAGGCATATTATAATTGTCAAATTTATAGCAATTAGCTAGCCAGAAACTAAGTTGTGGGAACAAATAAAATTTTAAAATCTTTTGCCCCTTTAGGGCCAATAATTTCTAAACGAATAAAGACATGAAAGAGGGACTTCCAAAATCAATCCCATATATCTGTTTTATTGTAAGGAACATGTACATCATTGTCATATTTCATAACAATTAATCGGATAACTAGGACTAAAGTTATTGTTGGAACACTCAAGTAAACAGACAACGACGACCACGACGACAGCATCATACCATAATACGTCGGCAATTTTTTTTTCGTTCATATAAAAATGACTATAAATTGAGATACATATCTAAAATGATATGCATGTAGTTTAGTTTATAAATACGACAAACCTTGTGTAACTCGCTTGCCGCAACCAGGACTCGCAGGTTCGCGGGTGTCTTGAAACAAGAACTGCTTAACCTTTTGGTCCACCTGTGTTCAGTTTTTTATCAGTCTACGCAGTGGTTCATGTCGTTTTTATATAGATGTCTTTGGATAATAAGTACTTTCAAACCAATTAATTCCCAGCTCGTCAGATTCGCCGCTGAGAATCTGGTAGGTTTTTTACCGCCCGATTTTCATCACGTTAACATTTTTTTTACATCACCGTGTTTCTCAGGAACATGTTCCATAATTCGTAAAATCTAGTTTTTTCATAACAACGTTTAAAAGTGTGTTAAAAAGGGACAATTGCTTTTTCGGGATATTTATCAATTTTAACAGAAGATTTTTTTTAGAAAACTGTTATCCTGTGCATCAATTTTAACAGAACATTTTTTTTTAGAAAACTGTTATCCTGTGCATCAATTTTAACAGAACATTTTTTTTTAGAAAACTGTTATCCTGTGCATCAATTTGAACAGAAGATTTATTTTAGAAAACTGTTATCCTGTGCATCAATTTTAACAGAACATTTTTTTTTAGAAAACTGTTATCCTGTGCATCAATTTGAACAGAAGATTTATTTTAGAAAACTGTTATCCTGTCAATCAATTTTAACAGAAGATTTTTTTATAGAAAACTGTTATCCTGTGCATGCTTTAATTTTCTGACATCCTTATTTTATTTAACCTTTTTATAAAGAAAATTTAGTAGGCTAGTAAAGAATTTACAAAACCGTTAATTTCCAATACATGATTACAGTACTGTTTAATATAACAAACAAAGGCTTTTTAATATAAAGGATCACAATTAAAATGTTTAACAATATATTAAGTTTAGAAAATAATGTGTGCCCTTGGGTGGATTTAAGAACCAGAATACACAGCATGTTGATTTTTGAAAAGTACAATAAACATGTCAAAATATTTAGTACATTAAACACTATGGCCGGTACATATCCCACTGAGACCTGTCCAGTCATGCACGGAAATTCAAAATAGCACAGAATCGAGGTACAATATACAATAAACAAGACTAGTATAATACTATGGATACGGCATGGTCAGGCAATTAAAAAGAAAGTTAACTTTTATCTCAAGAAAATAAATCATTTACAATTAAAAAAGTATATTTACAAATAGTATAAAATGTTTTAAAATAAATTACGGTATTATATAGTTACTGTAAATAAATAAATAAAAAAATATTTTTTATTTATTTAATTTTTATTATAGTTACTATATTTTTGCAATCAATCATAGACCTTTACAGTGTATATATATTATTCTAACATTAAGGCTATGAATCCATGTTAGCTGTAATTTTATCTTTCTCTACTTCTATAATATACTTCTAGTTTGCATTCTTTATGTGCTTTGTATCAAATAAACTGTAATATCTTGATCTGTTTTGAAATGTGCATGTAACACATAAGAGCTAGAAAAATCATTTATTTTATCCTAGCTTGTTGCATATTACATTTATACAAGTTGAAGCGGACTTGCATGTGGTAATATTTCTTGTCTCCCTTTTTATTTTTGATCAATTAATTACTTATCTAATAAATTGCTGATTCATAAAACTTTAATATCATTTACTTTAAAATTTATATTATTTTCTTGTATGAGAGAAAAACGTTACATATATTTGTATATACAACTATTTTTTTGCAACTTAATACACACGTTGAACCGAACTTCAGTGTGTTTATAATTTTGCCTCCCTTTTTTATTTTTGATCAATTAATTTGTTATCTAATACGTTACTAATTCATTAAACTTTATATCATTTCCTTTGAAAAATATATTATTTTCTTGCATAAGAAGAAAAATTTTAATGATTTTCAAGAATATTAAGTATTTTTGCAACTTAATAGACACGTTGACACCTTAAACATTTCCTGATGTTTCTGAATGTTGCTCAAGGCCGATCCTTTCATTACCAATACACATCCAAATTGGAATGTTAATATCGGTTATTGTTAGAAAGGTAAGATGTACTTTAACATGTCATTCATGGGTTATTGTAACCACCGGCAACATGAAAACAGCGTGACTATTGAAGTGGTTGGATGTAGTGGACAGCAGTCTAATTATAGCGTGCATGGTCCTATTATCTTCCTCTTGTTAAAAATCGTGCTTTATTTTTTTAGAATCTTCTTTTTGCAAGCGATAAAGCATATTAACTGGCTTTTGTTTAGAAATTCCATGTGATGAATATCTCAAGTATTTAAACTGGTTCACCCCCAGAAAAAGTCTTAGCAAAATTAAAATTTGCGGCGTGTCTTTCATTTCGATGCTGGATGAGACCATGTGTTGCACTTGTCCCTTTGTAATTAAAAGAACTAAATTTAATGCATTTCATCAAAATAACAATATAAAAACAAAATCCATTATTTGTTTTTGTAATTAGAAGGAAGGAAGATGTTTTTTCCGATGAAGCCCCAGTCGTCTGTCTCTCGGGTAGATGTTTTCTCCGTGCAAGCTACAATGTATGACAGTCTGTCTCTCTGTGAGATATTTTTTAGAAGCCCCACCCAAAAAGTATTCACGAGCGATGATGTGTTGTGCACGGAAACACCGACCAACTGTTTCTGTTTTCAACCCCTGAAATTTGGAATCTTGTGTAGAAAGTTACGAAATTATGAAAAATTATATTATACTAACATTCTAAACGATACATTACAACGGTCATGCTTTTATGCATTGAGTTTTATCAAGAATATTTTCCAAACATGAAGTAGCATGTATCTGAGGCGGATCCAGAAATTTTCAAACGGGGGGTGGGGGGGGGGGGGGTGGCGCCCGGTACGCCGGTCCTAGATCCGCCTGCAAGTGTGTATTGTATAAATTGATGAAAGTTACGAAATTATGAAAATTGATATTATACTAGCATTTTTACACACAGAAAAGACAAAACGATACATTTTAATAGCGTCATGCTTTTATGCATTGAGTTATATCACCAATGTTTTCCAATGTTTTTCAAACAGGAAGTAGATGTATTGAGTTGCTACATATATGCACAATAGGGTACATGTATATGTGGCGGATCCAGAAAATTTCAAATGGGGGGTAGGGGGGCGGTACACCGGTCCGGTTTCTGCAACATGTACGAAGTATATAGCTCAGAAAAATAAGTAGACCAAATAATAATAGTGTGGCCGTAAGTTTAAGGTGTTTAATTCCGTCCGTCCGTTACACGTTAAGTGACCATCTGTAACAGATGAATATACTAAATTGTAATGACACCATTTGTATTTAAAATGATTCAAATCGTGTATTATCAATCTGCTGATAAAACTTTTTTGCTTTATACAAATAATGGGTGTGTATACATGTTATAAACTTTAATTTCTTTTGAAAAATTCGTGTTTTCCGTTTGAAATGATTAAAGTGATGATTTTTCAGGGTTGTAATCTGTTTCAAGTACAGGTGCGGCTAATTACATGTAGCCTGCTACCCAGACATGTACATGTAGTAGATAATATACAAGTCGATCACAATAAACATCCTGTCAGCTACTACATGTATGTGGTCATACTCAGCGGGACAGCCATGGTTTTTTTTTAAAGATCTACAATTTGTGAAGTCTTAATCGGCGGCTTCATAAATGAATAGATCGGGCTTTGTGCACTGAAGCCATATCTATATCTAAACACATATGGGTGGATTATTGAATTTTGTGATGGGCTTGTTTTATTTGTTTTTTTTTGATCGGCAAAATATCTATCGTTTAAAGGTGTGGAGACAAAATATTATTTAATTATGAGCAATTATAATTTTACTCAACGTGTGCAATAATGCAACCTTAGGTTCAGACGGAAAACTAAAATCGGATGACAGTGAAGGTGGCGGAACCGAAGCGTATAAGACGGTTACTGTTACACACAGTATTTTTACAAACAAAAGTGTGTGGAGACAAAATATTATTTAATTATGAGCAATTATAATTTTACTCAACGTGTGCAATAATGCAACCTTAGGTTCAGACGGAAAACTAAAATCGGATGACAGTGAAGGTGGCGGAACCGAAGCGTATAAGACGGTTACTGTTACACACAGTATTTTTACAAACAAAAGTGATAAACCAAGAAATAGTACCGGTATGTGTTTTTTTTCCATAGAATAAAAACTTTAATGCCGTGTAAACCTATGTTTTCGTTACTTTAACAAAAATTAGCCTGACATTTTCTTTTTAACAGCTACGAAAACGTAGACATAGAGTTTTGTTTTGTCTTCCTTTACCGGATTTGACACACTGAATTGACTGTTTGCATCGCGACGGGTGTGCTATAGCAAGCAAAAACTGCGTACTCTTCCGGAGCACCTGAGTTCACTTTCAGATCGACTGGAGTTCGCGTTGTTGACTGATATTCAGTAATTTTTGTGTTTCCATGTTTTACGTGTTGTCTGTTTTTGTCCCGTTCTTGTTGGTGTTTACTGGTTTTGTTTCTGCCTTTTCGGATTTTTGACATTCGGATACCCCATTGGAACCTCTGCTTCTTGTCTAAATTGTTTTTATTTTTCATATTCCGATATTGGTATATGACTTAAGTAGGTATAGGGTCCGGTATCGCAAACTACGGATTTAAGCACATCTGGTCATACATCTATACAGAACCTACTGTTTACCGACTTAATCTCCAAGCAAAGTAAAGAAAAAAACAACGACAACAACAAAATAAAGCATTTCTTTTTTTTAAATGCATTGCTCAAACTCAAAACGAATTTTTATGAACCGCAGGATAAAAAAGAAATGTCCATCCCTATAATAATCAAAATGACACTCCCAATAAATAAGACTTACCAGACATATTTCACATATAACACAAGTTGAAATAGTTGTAAAATGACTTACTTAACTTTTATAAAGTTTGGATGTTTCTTAAATTACTGATCAAACGCAAAATAGTTGCATTAGGTGTACAATGACTGTCCCAACTTGAAGAAAGTTTTAAAAGTTGTAAAAGGACTAACCCAACGCATTTTAAGTTTAATCAGTTGTTAGGCGTTTGACCAAACGCATATTAAGTTGGAGCAATTGTGAAAGGACTGTACCAACGCAACCTAAGTTGAATCAGTTGTGAAGTGTTTGACCCAACGCATAATAAGTTGGAACACATGTAAAAGGACTGAACCAACTTGAATTAAGTTGAATTAGTTGTTAAACGACCGACACAACTAAAAAAAACGTTGGGTCAGTCCTTGTTTAAAAGAAGCAAATAAAATATGTTTGATGCAGTCGACTGAAACTGCTGTCCCAACTCTGACAAATGCAAACAGTCTTTTTGACAGTACTTTACGGTTATTTTTTTAAATTATCAGTTGCATAACGCCTGACTATGGTACAGACAGTCGTTTATTTTGCCAGTAGTGTCGCTTATTATTACGAAAAAGGTCCTTTGTCAACTCCCGCTCCTTGCTAAGTTTGGTCATAAAATGTAAATGCCGGATATGTACACATTTGAATCAATGACGGATATATACACATTTTACAAACCTTTACTAAGTTAAAGGTAGTTTAAAAAAACAAAATGTAAGTAATTTCATGTAAATGTGATTTATTTTTATTTATTTTACTGTCATTGAAGTAATATCCAATGGTTATCAGTTGCAAAGGTGCAGATCGTCAGAAGCAATCGTTTTCCTTTGTTCTGATTTGAACCGAACATGGGAGAAAAATGCAATCAGGTGGTCACCTATTGCTTGGTTTCCAAAAGGATACAGTCTAAAGACAGATACAATGAGAGCAATAACAGAGGAAGTCCTCGACTCTTGTCATACTGCCGGATTACATGTACCAGCAACTTCTTTTGATGGGCAGTGGCATACAATTGCAGTAAGAACCATGGAGGAAACCCATTAACGTTGCTTCAACTTCAGAAGGACTTGTGGAAAGATGTTTCAAAAATGCAAAAAACCGAAATCTTGAAACACATAAAAGGTATGAACTTAAAAAGAGAGTGGTATAAATGTAAAGAAACTGGTAAGATAGTATGTACAAATGGAGGACAAACGCTACCAAAGACTGGGAAAAAAGGTTGGCAAAAAGACACACAGGAAGCGAATGACAATATCGAAGAAACAAATAGCCTCGTTTCGTTAACCGACTTGATTCCAAATGATTTAAAACAAGCAGATGAAGAAGATGAGAGACATGATAACATGTACAGACAGTTGTCCTTTGTGGAAATAGACCAGTCCGAAGCATTAGAGATTGAAACAACAAACGTACGACCAGAACTTTGGAAAGAAGAATTAGAATCCGTAGTCATAGAACGTGAAACTCAACTAGAACCTCAGGATGACTCATCAGAAATAATGCTACAACTGTTCAATGAAGGAGAAAACTTAAACCACTCCCAAACAATAGAAATTGAAACGACAAATGCTGGCTCAGAACATTGGATAGTAATCAAACATATGGAAAGTAAACCTTCACGTGAACATCATGATAACTTTAACAGAAGTATCTGTACAACCGTCACACGCGGAAGAACAGTAAGAAATGAATGTTGTCAATGAAGCAATAGGGAACATAAATGATGCAAACCGTATTTTGTCAGAAGGTGATAGAAGTACAATATTAGAAATGTTAAAGACAGACAAAAATGCTAATACTAAAGGTCAATGGGATAAAAAGACATGTGATGATATACAGACACATCTATCCTCAAAAGATGATATCAGCAAGCTCAGAGATGTAGATCTGCGTGTAGTTGTCAGATATATGAAGAGGAAATGCAAAGATAAAATAAATGAGTCTGAATCCAAAAAAAACAAAGTTGAGAAAATAAGTATACATCTAGGATATTCAACAGAACGGGAGGGCGGAGAACCGAAAGCACATAAATCGCATAGTGGAAAATTGAAAGATGCACGAAGGCTTGCAGACCTAGCGTTCGAGAAATTATCAAAGAAAGTTCCGAAACAAGTTCTTAATATTGCCATGGCAGAGTACATGTGGCCACAGCGATTAAAAGAATGGAAAGAAAAGTCCCCTTTGCAGGATACCGTTAAAGTGAGTCGAACTAATGAACCGACATCTTGGTGTTACATCCCAGAAATGAGTTCAAGGAGACATCAGTTAGAAATGAGGTGTGTTGATTCAACTCATCTTTAAACAAGATTGAGACGAAAATGTTGTCGTGGTGGAATCGAAGGCATGGATAGTTCGTCATGGGTACGCATTGCAAAATAACGAAATACATTCTTAACCTTAGTAATGGTGGAAGACGTAGTTGATCCAATGTCAATGGCAATGGCGGTCACACATTTTAGTGAACAAGTTGAAAAGTCAATGATAGAGAATGGTGACTTCCGTGCAGCATCTTTATGTAGTGATGTTAGAATGTGGTGGAAAGCAGAAGATAATCCTGCGATACCTGCGTTAGAAAGAGTAAAAATGAGGACAGGTTTGCGTGATCGATTATTAAGAGGTGTATGTTTTTCAAACTTTCCACCCACAACTAAGTATATCAAGGGATATCCGTCACAGCTTTGGGAAGCGATCGTGGCTTCAATTGATGCACATGCAATACTTTATGCATTGTCCCAACAAGGAACTTACAATGTAAGAGCTTTCAGCTCTATGATGGGAGAATCCTTTTTAGCTCACCTGACCCGAAGGGTCATGTGAGCTATTGCCATCACTTTGCGTCCGTCGTCCGTCCGTCGTCCGTCGTCCGTTAGCTTTTTTTAAACATCTTCTTCTCTGAAACCGCTTGGCCAAATGCAGCCAAACTTGACATGTTTGTTCCTTAGGGTATTGTGCAAAAAGTTTGCGTTGGGATTTTTGATACGTCAAAAAACATGGCCGCTGTTACTAAAAATAGAACAGGGGGGTCAAATACAGTTTTTTGCAAATAACTCAAAAACGATGACAGATATCAAAAATCTGGCAAAGGGGAAAAGTGATCAGCACCTCAATATCTACCTGCCTTGAAATTTTCAAGAAGATCCAACAACCGATGTAGGAGTTATTGCCCTTTTTCTGGATTTTTTCAAAATTTTGCACTTATTTAGCCCTATATCTTAAAAACTATACAAGATATTTTAAAAATTCAAATTGCATATGATTAAGCACATTAAGATCTACATTTCATGTAATTAGGTCAAAGCTGTGGAACCATTTTTTAGGAGTTATGGCCCTTAAAGCGTCAAAATTTACCATTTTTCATTACTTTTTCCCTGAATTTCAAAGATTAAATTGTCTGACACCATACATCCAACTTCAACCAAACTTGGCACAGTTGTTTAATAGCATAAATGCTACAAATCTATCGTTCAGATTTTTAATTGGTCAAAAAATATGGCCGCCATGGCTAAAAATAGAACATAGGGGTAAATTGCAGTTTTTTGCTAATAACTCAAAAATGGTTACAGATATCAAAATTCTGATTGGAGACAAAAGTGATCAGCATCTCAAGATCTACCTGCTCTGAAAGTTTCAAGAAGATCCAACAATTGATGTAAGAGTTATTGCCCTTTTTCTGGATTTTTTCAATTTTTTTCACTTATTTAGCCATATATCTTGATAACTATACAAGATATTTCAAAAATTTAAATTGCACATGATCAAGCACATCAAGATCCACATTTCATGTACAATGTATCTAGGTCAAAGCTGTAGGACTATTTCTATTAGGAGTTGATGTCCTTAAAACAACAAAATTTACCATTTTTCATTACTTTTTCCCTGAATTTCAAAGATTAACTTGTCTGACACCGTAAGACCAACTGCATCTTAAGATGGCACACTTGTTGAATAGCTTATATGCTACAACTCTATCGTTCATATTTTTGATTCGTAAAAAACGTGGCTGCCATGGCTGAAAATAGAACATAGGGCGTAAATTTCATTTTTTTGCTAATAACTCAAAAATGGTTTCCGATATCAAAATTGTGCAAGAATCAAAAGTGATCAGCATATTAAGTACCTGTCCTGAAATTTTGGAAAAGATCTGACTGCTGATGTGGGAGTTATTGCCCTTTTTCTGATTTTTTTCTAAATTTTGCACTTATTAAGCCCAATAACTTGAAATCCCATATGGTTAAGCACAATAATATCTACAAAACATATGTATCTGTGTAGTTCAGGTGAGCGATTCAGGCTCCTGGGAGCCTCTTGTTTGCTGAATTAACCAATCAGGATAAACGAGGGCATGGAACATTGACAGCTGATGAATTTGCTGCATATTTAAGCTATGCAACTGAGCAAATGCAAGCCAGATTAGATAGAGACAGAACCTTTGCATACAGAACATCTAGAAGTTCAGTCTACAGGCCAGTTGAGAATTTTGAAGACATGAGTGATAATATGGACAATGATCAAGATAATGACCAAAAGACATTGACATGTATAGAAGTGTTACCAACAAAGGTATTCCTTGAAAACGTTTTAGGCTGTATTGCTTTTATATCAGAAGCATTTGGAGACCAACAAAATTGCTTTCTTAACAACTATACATAAATATTTTTTATTGTCCGATCATAATTGCCAGTCTATAATTTTCAATGGAGACAAAACTGTACGATTTATTTAAACACAAAACAATTGCATGTTTTCTCCCCGGACAGTTAGGCTGCACCGTTAAATAATCTATGTATCCGATATTTATTATATTTCATATTTGAGACATTATCTATTTTGTTTTTCATTTATTTGTTTTCAGGGATCACCACTTTGACTCATCTGCAAGACGCCGGATTTCTGGAAAGAAAAAAAGAAGGGACAGTGTCAACGGACATTAATGCGATTCAAAAAGGATCATTAGGGGTTTGGTGGGAAACTGCTTGGGTAAACGAATCCAAAATCCCACCATTCCGAAAACTAGGATTTTAACTTTGAAAAAACTGATAGAATGATCTCTGAAATAAATGTATAAATATTGTCTAGTTATCCTGGGGGGGGGGGGGTGACTTGGTAATGTTTCGGGTGGGGATGTGCAGTTGATGATTATAATTCAATACCCATATTTATGAAGGAAGATTTTTTCTCAAAGCTTAGTGCTGAAGCAGATTTTCATTGGGCATATTTATATCAAAATTGAAAAAAAACATGACCCATTTATATGATACCATATTTTTTTTCAATAAAAACTAAAAAGCGTACCCATTTTTATATAAAATTGTCTTAAAACTATATTTACTTTTTATATTGATAATAAAAAACTACCCAATTTTTGCACATCCATGTATACACATTACATAGGGAGTTTCCCCCCTTCTTTCGGGCTACGTATTATGACTTTATTCCAGTCATGTTATAATAAAGTCTTGTTTATAATTATTTGTTGTACTAAATCCTTTGTCGTACAAAAATCTACATAATATCACAAAGATCGTATAAGAGTTTCATGAAAATCTATTTTGTAGTACATTGTATAGCAGGAGTTATTGATAAGGGATGGGTAATCTGAGGTGTAACCGGAAGGACCGACATGATTAACCATATCGAAAAATGAACAAGAATGTATGTCAATATAGGTTATAACAAAACTACCAAACTTGGATGATCGATCTCGAAAGTTCTAGAAGATGACACCACAAGGCAACACACAGACAAATTGAAGCTGGCAATGGTTCTAATATATTTAAAACCCAGGTTTATGTCGCCAAAACTACCGCTTCCATTGCGATCTTAGGGTCACACAATAAGGTAATCATCTCAATGCAAGAAACAGCCAAAAAATCCATTTAAACAATCACGAATCATTTTATCTGACTAACATTTTGTAATTTTGTATCCACGGAGCATTCGAATGTCAAATGTCTGAAAGGGCAAAGAAGAAATTAACAAATACGAGCGAGAACAGCACCTAGAATCACATCACTTCTTTCAAATCGAGTTTTGGATTTCTTCCAGCTTTGCTGTGATATTAAATGTTGTGTTATAACCTGAGCATATGAATACTGTATTGTTTTGTTTTCAAAAAACTGGGTAGGACCGCAGCAGTTCTAGGTTCTCAACTGCTCATGGCAGTGTGTTTGACTAACAGCAGGGTCAAAATACCACAATTACTTTATTGTAATGAAAATTGTGATTCGGAAACTTGCTTTTTTTATGTTAGGACATGGAGTATCTTTGACATTTTAGGATTGGTTTTTAATCATACACATACAATTAATAATACAAGGGCCGATTGCAAACCACTGCATGGTCGTATTGAAGGCAGCTGACTGTTTTCCATTGCCGTTTTTCTTAAATTGCCGTTTATATTGTTTGTTTTTGTTTGACCCAAATGCAGACATGAAAAAAATATACATAAGACACAACATTATAAACTTTACTTTCCATATAAAGTGGTCTAAACAAATAGCGGTATAAAATACACATCATCATGTATAATTCAAAGGGAAGCAATTGCTTAACACACCTACAAACACATGAATCAACAGTATTTAAAGTTTTGTTGCATTTTAATGGACATTCTTCACATGTTGCACGAGACATTTTCTGTTTCTGAACAGTTTAAAACATATCATGCACTGGGTACCAAAAGGAGAAAAAATCAATATTCGATGAAAAATGATAAAAATAAATAGAAAATGGAAGGATTAACTGGTGTTTAGTGTTAAGCACAGGGACCTGACTACAAACGATTATTAATTAATTTACTAAAATATATTTTGCAGGAAACCGGTCAGGATTCGCTTAATTTTTTTAGTGGAATAATATTAATCCAGTATTGAATTGAAAGGGCTGACATTTATTTATTTATGGTATTTATGTCAGATTTTATTAAGTCATGATCTAAGCAATTATTAGTCCCTAGCAGGGCCCGATGGCGAAAGGCCCGCGGCAGAGCCTAGCTTGTCGTAAGAGGCGACTAAGGGTCTTGGGATTCTGACGTCGGGTCAGTGCTCAGCCCACAGAATTACCAAGTGTGAACTCTAGGTGGCTGAATAGGGTCGCCCTTGTCACGGGGGTTGTAAGGTCGGACTGCTCACCGTAGTGGGCCAACGTGTGTGGAGAGTGCCGCGCTTCATGAACGTATAGATCCTTTTGTGGACCGCCAAGTTGTGCACCACAAAGTCTATATTTTCCTCCCCTACCCACCTTTACATTTACCTGTGGTTCTTCTTAACTGTTCATTTGATTCCCACCCCGACCCCATTTTTCATTTGTCATCATCATTTCATATTCATTTATCATCCTTTTCATGTTCATCGCCTTTAAACAACCTATATAGCGTTGCAGGGGCGTAAAACACCAACTCACTCACTCACTTACTCACTCACTAGCAATTATTAAAAGAGAATAGAGGGGGGAAGAAAAATAAATTTTAATTCATTTGAAGAGATAAAGCCAGAGGATATCGCAAATTTTCAAAAAATATCCAAGGGTCCCTTCTCCTTAACAGTAGGCTGATTATTTCTTTAATTTTCTTACTTCTATCTAGTAGCATTTGCATTGAGTGAAATAAAGAAATATAGACGAAAAAGAGATGTGGAATAAGTGTACGCGACACAACCACAAGGCGTATAACCTGCGTCATAATCACGTGACTTGACGACAAAAAGACAACAAAAATAGCTCGCCTCGGTCAAGATTTAGATCGAAAACAAAAAATTGATACAGGTAAGACATTTTATTATAGGCCCACGACCCCCGTAATAAATGTAATATTTAGGCTATGTTGATGAATTTGTGTACTTTGCAGTCGTTTTTTCAAACACTTCAAATCTTTTGACTGGAATGCAATGATACGGTACACTACATACATACTCAAAGTCTTCAAATGGCAAATTTAACAAGAATTCATTGGTTCTGGTTTGTGTCATGAATGATAATACCATCATACACAATATGTAACTTATCATATGTTTTTAAACGATGTTATCGTTTCAAAATAACACAAAATGTACCATGATAAGGTGCACTCCAGTGTTTTTGTGATGGTAAAGTACACATGATATGATAAAGTACATTTCAATAAAAATAAATTCATATTGAGGTTCTATCAAAGTTTTCCGCAGCATCTATATGGAACATCATTCTTATGTCTTCTTTCGAGTTGTTTCAGAGGAGCCTCTGATTTGAAAGTGAACCCACATTTAACACACAAGGTTATTTTCCTGCAATACAAAAATGATAGCAACTTAATCAATTTTGTAAATAAAATGTATGTAAAAAAGAAGCAGAGGTACCAATGGTGTATCCGAATGTCAAAAGTCCGAAAGTTCAGAGACATGCAAAACCAGTAAACACCAACAAGAACGGGACAAAAACAGACAACATGTAAATCATTGAACCACAAAATACTGAATATCAATTAACAACGCGAACTCCAGTCGAAACAAGAGTGAACTCAGGTGCTCCGGAAGAGTAAGCAGTTCCTGCTTGCTATAGCACACCCGTCGCGTTGCCAATAGTCCACTCAGCGTGTCAAATCCGGCAAAGGTAGACAAAACAAAACCCTATGACAAACCTACATCTGCACTCATCTGAGAGATTGAAATCTTATATTTGTCTTTAAGTGCATGATGTATTCCGTAAACTTTCTTGGGTGAAGACAGCAACCGAGGAGCAACATAACCCTGTGTGAGCAGTTTTTGCCTCAGACGTGTCGCTCTGCTAAGGAAATCGATGTCAGTCCCGCATGCTCTGGGGTAACGAAGCAAATGAGATACGTAAACTCCATAAGCTGGAGCGGACGGAATGTTGCTACACAAGAAGGGGAAGTTGACGATTGGAAAGTTGAAGTCATCACGTTTGTCATAGAGCCTTGTTGAAAGTCTTCCTTGAGAGTCAATTTCGAGATATAGATCTAAATATGAAGCAGACTTCCTAGAATCCGTTGTGTCCTTTATCTCAAGCTCCTTGGGATATATGAGTTGGAGAAAGTGACCAAATCGAGAATTGTTTAGTGAAAGGACATCATCAATATAACGGAACGTGAGGTTGAAAGAGAGAGCTAAGTCTTTTTTGACTAGAAAAGATTGTAAGAAGTCTGCTTCATATCAATGAAGAAACAAATTGTTTTGAAATTATAGCTCCAGTTGATTCGTCTTGGCTCACGATATTTAGTTCCTTTAGCCAAAACATCGCGAAGTAAGTCATTTTCTTCGATAAAAAACTCGGAAGAAAATGTTTATGGTATGCCCGATTTTCCAAAAAGTGGCATGAATGCAAAATGAAATTCATACCAGCCTATTCAAAATTGCAAAAACTAGCTCAGCCCATTGTTGCTTTCTTTAAAAAATGTTATTTATGAATGTACATTCGTCACGAAATAAGTCGAGCGCATCCTTTGAATTTAAGAAAAATTTTAAATAACTAGATTTAAAGTATATTTTATGCAAAAACACAATATGGGGATCTAGATATAATACTTGAAAGAAAGATTTATTTTGAACAGTTAAGGGCATTTAAAGGCATATTGTCTACCAAAATCACATTATTTTCGTCCCAATTTTTCTAATGTCATTTTGACCAAAATGTAGTAAAAGAAAACTTTGCTTATCAATTTGTTACAAAATTTGCAATAAACCTGATTTATTTCGTTCAAACTTTTTCGAACATGTTGATTGATTATTTGTTTACGTTCATGGCGACAGATATATTTTTAGTGTATTTAATGCGGATATTTACTGGAGACTTTAATATGATGAAAAAATTAAATAAATTCAATGTTAACTATCTAAATCATCTTCATTTATTATATACGAGTCATAAAGATCATTTTCATTGTTTGGTGACTATTGCGTTTTCCTTGCCATGAATATTTCTACAAGCTAAAGCCTCGAGATACAGTGTACTGGCCGCAATTTTGAACAAGCAAAGTAAAAACACTGCGCATGCTTAAGGCGGGATGAAGCTCATGAATATGAATTATTGTAAAGCTTTACAAATATTATTGAGTGATTATTGTATTTCGATTTTTAGATTAATTGGGTACCATGGACGTATTTTTGTTGTTCATATGTTTAAAATTAGACAAAACAAGTTGTCTGTTGGTTTTTTTTTTACTTAAAAAAAATATGATTTTTCGTAGACAATATCCCTTTAAAAAATATGATGTTTTTCGTTTATTCATTAAGGTTCATGGTTACACTTCGAATAAAATGGTAGATATTTGACTTATTTTTGTAGTCTATGTACGACTCAAACGACACATAAAAATACAAAATAAAGTATAGCAGCGTCTAGATTTAAATTCCGCCGATCATTTTCCCGTCCTGTTAACAAGATTACTTTTGCTGTTTTCTCTATTCATTTTCTTTCCGTTAAAATTGTACCATAAATAAAGCATGAATTACCCCTAAATAACCCTCAATCAAATCAATTGTGAGTAGATTTAATAACACCAATAATGGAATAACTTTGCACGTGGAGGCCAAATGACAGGGCATTGTGGATATTTGGCTATATTTGGGTGAACTGAAAAACGCAAAGAAAACGCCCCGACAAAACGGATAAAGTGTACACGTACAAAATTCTAAAAGTTTATGCAAAAAATATTTATCTAGACGCTGCTACGCCTTATTAAGCAATTGAATGTGTAGTTAAAGCTCCACATAGACTGAAAAAAGAGTCGTTTTCTCCGAAGTGTAAAGATGAACCTTATAAATTTAATTAAAATTTGATGCATTTGCATTTAAATATCTCCATACTAAATAGCAAAATTTGTTCTTATAAAATCATCTAGAAGATGTATATTTCTGTCCTATAATTTGACTTTGATGGAACCTCAATATGAATTTATTTTTTATTGAAATGTACTTTATCATATCATGTGTACTTTACCATCACAAAAACACTGGAGTGCACCTTATCATGGTACATTTTGTGTTATTATGAAACGATAACATCGTTTAAAAACATATAATAAGTTACATATTGTGTATGATGGTATTATCATTCATGGAACAAACCAGAACCAGTGAATTCTTGTTAAATTTGCCATTTCAAGACTGAGTATGTATGTAGTGTACCGTATCATTGCATTCCAGTCAAAAGATTTGAAGTGTTTGAAAAAACGGCTGAAAAGTACACAAATTCATTAACATAGCCTAAATATTACATTTATTACGGGGGTCGTGGGCCTGTAATAAAATGTCTTACCTGTATCAATTCTTTGTTTTCGATCTAAATCTTGACCGAGGCGAGCTATTTTTGTTGTCTTTTTTTCGTCAAGTCACGTGATTATGACGCAGGTTATACACCTTGTTTTTGGCCCAACCTTCCCCCTATTGTTAATCTTGTACAAAGCACCAAAAAAAAATAACACACTTTAAAAATTAAATAGATAAAAGTTCAATTCACCAAGAGAGATCATGAGAAAAGAGTACTATACGAGAACAACAAAACGTAAAGGAACTACTTGATTGTTGGCTGTGTCGCGTACACTTATTCCACATCTCATTATTTTCTCTCTCTTGAGAACACTCACAGTTACTGAGAGCTAGCTAAGAAGCATGTATCGACTGATGTAAAAAAAAATCAAACATATCGATTCTGAATCCAACACAACACTTCAAACAATTAATGATTAAGTATTATATCATCACACAAAACCGACATATTTGATCGCTGTAATGCTTCAAAACAATATAATAGTCAAAAAGTAAAAGATTAACGTTTAAGAGTTGCTATCAAATTATCAATATTTCTACCAAAAAACACCAAATTAAAGATTTAACTATAACTTCCAATTTGTATCCTTTCTTTAATAAGTTTTAAAGCCAAATTACCATGTCAAGAGGAATGTTTTTGAATTTACGTGCCTTATGAACTACCTTTCCATGTGATATTCCTTGTACAATAAAAAAACGACGTGTACAGTTAAATTGTTCAATAAGATACCCATATTTATGAACGAATTAAGTAAAAACTTTGACTAATTTGTGGTATCGATAACATTGTCATTAAAATCAGAAACACCACTCCAAATTCGAGCATATCTGACTTACTGTGAATATACACTCCGTAAGATGGAGCTAGAGGTACATCACCTTCAAGAAAGGGAAAGTTTACAATTGGGAAAGAAAAGTCATCACGTTTATCATAGACTTTAGTGTGCAATTTTCCATTGACAATGCTTAATATTTAAATCCAAAAATGGACATCTATCGCCGGTCGAGTTAGATTTATTAAGGATTAATTCTTTAGGATAGATATCATTTATAAAGTTAGATAAATTGGGGTTGTTAAGAGCAATGATCTGTATAAGTATTGTTAAAAATGTCAATAAGGTGGTGTGTGTTTGTTTCTTTTTGTATTTTGGCCATAAATTGTAATTCATAACAATTTAGAAAAAAAACTGTTATAAGTGGGGCGCAATTGGTTCCCATGGGAATACCAATAACTTGGCGATATATTTGTTTTACAAAACGTATGTTGATATTATCTAAAAGAAAGAATATTTAATGGATACAGATTTATTATTGCAATAACATACAGAATCATAAAACATTTAATTCTATGGATTTTTTGCTGTCACCCGTCTTTTCGTCTTCCTTTTTTCCAATATAAAATATCACAATATACAAAATCCAGACGACAAATTTCGCGCCAACCTCTAGTGACGTCAGCCTGTATCTCATCTGCTCAATGTCATACATTGCGCATGCCCCTTTAGGACCACATGAAGTCTTCCAGAATAGACAAACACTGTCAAATATTTGACCAAATACTATAGGTGATGGAATGAACACTGAAATGGATTGAAATCTTAATTTATGGTTTCGTGTATTTGTAATAATAGGTGCATTATACGTTTTTACTTTCAGCTTAAGGCCTCTGCACGCAAGTTTTTCAACATTATCTATATTAAGACAGTTTTTTGCACATTGTAAAAGGGGGAGTATTTTTTTACAGTTTTATAGGGGTTATCTCTTCTTGACTCTCAGTGAATGTGTTAGTTGTCTTTTGTGTTGTTTATAAAGGCTCATATATGTATTGTTTTTTTTATACATATAAATGTTAACTTTCCCAAAACCATTTTATGCGACCTCACCTTACTGTTTTGTGTTATACTTATTTGTATTATGTACAAAAAGAAATGTTCATTTTACTAGCATATTTAATGTTCCGAAACGTACGAAACCTTTTCTTAGGAAGCAACAATTTGATTTTTTTTTTTGGGGGGGGGGGGGTTAGGGGGGCTTTAAAATAATAAAAAGACAGGACAGTCTCTTGAAATTAAGAAAGGCAGGATACAGTTTTATGCTGAATAATGTTTTGTTAATTCAAATAAAAAAAGCACAGGCGCAAGAAAAAAATATCCAGGCTCTTTTCTTTTTTCGGAAATAAAACGGCAGCATGAAAACATTATCCATAGTCCCCCCAAACCCCACCACCCCATAAAAATCAATCACATACCTAATAATGCATATACAAAGGACTGTAAACCAAAGGCGATAGACCTGTCCTTGTCTATGGTGGTTCTAGAAAAGAAAAATATATAAATGGATATTCAAACAACAGATACAAATACATTGTACAAAGTTTTTTGCCTCAATTATTCATTGCAGTTTGTTATATTCTTTTTTAATCCTCCGCAAGGTCTTGTCGGGCTTACTGTTTACCCATGTCCGTACGTCATTTCAAATTAATTAAGGTTTTCTCTTTAACCATATATTTTCATGATTTTATGATTTTATGTCTTGTATGGCAAGCTCTATGTCCGAGGCGATTATCAAATATGCCGAACTAATTCTTATTCTTGATCCTATGCGGAGGAAAGAATATAAATTCGATTTTTTTTTTTAAATTCATTGAGCTGTCATCAACAGGGATCCGGTAATTCTGATTCTTATTAAAAAGAGTTTTGATTTAACATATCTGGTTCAGCAAGGATAGTTATTTGAATGAATAAAGAGGAAATCTGTCGACGTAAAAAATGACCGGATTTCGTGTGTGTGTTTCATGTTGTTATGTGGTTTGTTTTGTTGTGATGATTTTTTTTCTGCCGGTTTTGTCTTTGTCTTTACGGTTTTATGATACTGACTACCCCTTTGGTACACCTTTGCTTCTTTCGTGAAACAGGAAGTAGGTGAGCGACAGACCTGAAATTATCGAATCCCACGTTATGGGACCCCATCCTGATTCTGTTACAAAATATCAACTATCAAGTGGATGTGATACGCAGTTGCTGAGTAAACCGTTACCCCGCCCATTCGCCCGCCCGCCACCCGACATTACCATGATTTTATAACCCGGATTTTTCACTCCGTGAAATCCGACCAAATATACAAGAAACAATAGCATACCTTAACACGATGAGATATACTGGTATAATACTAAGAGTTCCGATAAACGTGTTGATGACTTGTACTGCTATGTATGGAATCAGGTAGGGACAGTTTGTATTACAGAGACCCGTCGTCACAGATCCCATGTTAACCTCACTGCAGTTCGAGTAGATCTGAAATAAAGGAAAAAGAGTTAACGAAACGGTCAAACATGTGTCAAGAAAATGGAAGTAACAAAATGGATAGATTTAGTCATTAGGTCCTGATGAATGGAATACATTGTAGTGAAATCATAAAAGTAAAGTTTAACCTTTGTTAAAGCTGTGTTTCTAATTTCTTGGCTATTGAAATGTTTTGCTTCGAGATAATGAAATAAGATGCTTTTCTATTAAGGCTTTTCTGTTTCAGAAATTCTGTTTCATATGACTAATAATTCAAAAATGTTGTTCATGACAAATATAAAGTTAAAACCCTATTATCTGACGATATTATAACAAAATATAGACAAACAAGAACAATGCTCGAAAATCTCCAGGTTGAATATTTGTCCAATATGCTGAGACCTTGACCTTTGAACTATTCCGCCCAAATGTAAGGCTTCTTATCCATCTATTCCTATTAGTATAGTGAAAGTTTCATTAAATTTTATCCAGATTTTCAAAGTTAAAGCACCGGAAATCAATCTAGAAGTTCACCGCTTTCAGGAAGGACAGGAGACAGACAACACGACTAGCCATAACACACTTACACTTGGTGAGGTTTGGTTAGAACAGCCAGCGTGACATGGCGAATAAAATGTTCTTTGAACAGTATCGCAGACTGCTAAAAAGTCTACGCCATCACAACTACAGCTTGGCGATCTGAAGTATAAATGATAATAATTGTTAATGAATACTTTTTTGTTTTAATTTGTCAAGAACCATCTAAAACTTTTTACAATGAAATAGAAGCACTCTTCCATTGCTTTGATGCATGTTTACATTTATTATGTAAATGTGTGTGCATAGGTCTCCACTTTTTCCTAAATTTTATCGTTTTACACTTACGCCTTATTTTCTTTATAGATATGTCGGTTCTGACAGCCAAATATAAAGTTAAGCGATGTTAGGAGTGTGTTTATGAACATGATGATAGTGACCATCTTTAGACATCCATGACGATTCAGTTTAAACCGCTTCGTGATGTATCCTCCTATAAATGTTCCAAGAGTACCCGTCACTAGTTTTTCTGCACCTACAATAGAATGAAAGTAGACAATGGAAATTAAAGCCAGACTACAGTGTAAACTTCTGATCTGTAGTTCAAATATGTAAAAATAAAAGTTACAGAAGCAGGTTAGAACTTAATAAAAGTTCTAAAGAAGCTATTAAATGTGAAATGAATCTGGCAACTCCATCGAAATTGTATCGCAATTGATTAAGTTTTTTTCCAGAGCCTGTGAGTTTTGTAATAGTACGACTATTACTTCATGTTATTAAAGGAAGATGTTTTCAATTAAAATGCAAATATATTACCTAGTATGACATTTGCCTTCCACGTAGGAATATTGAACTGGTTCTCTATATATTTCGGTCCAAATGAGAAGCCTCCCAGAACAGCAAAGAGATATATTCCCAGTGCTATGACGGTCATCGTATACACTGGTCGTCTGGTAATACGCAGGAGGGATTTAGGAATATCTGAAAAGTAAAAAGAGTGAATGTAAATTGATTTATTAAAATGGTTTTAATAATAATGAACTGTTAACACAGAGAAATGTCTCGCCTGTCGCTGCTGGACACAGCATAAAATGAAGCTTAAAAATGTGTTTGTTAAAAGTGGCAACAATACTGGCAGTTACACATGAAATTGATCTGTATTGATGCAAACGTAAATGTAAACCAAATTTAAATGATGCATGCACCATTACTTAGAGACTTAGAAACTGTTTACATGAAGCCAAAAGAATAATTTATCTTAAATCAGTAACCGTGACTGCAGGAACACACACATAAGATCTATACTGATGTTATGCAACTGCTTCCTAAATATCAATGGTGTTCTACAACTGTTTCATGTTTAAAAGACGCAAGAATAAACGTATACATTTAGCCACATCACTAGACCATGACTGCAGGAGCATACTGATGAAATTTCCTTGAAATTGATCTGTACTGATCATAATGCTTCCATATATCAAATATCAACGGTGTCTCATTTTAAACTGAGTGTGCCTACTGGCCTCGTTGAATGCTGCTGGCGGTTTTTCATTGTGATTTTTTTTCTCTAAAAAACCGCTTGTTATTTGAGCTGTGTCGCGTACTCTAATATTTCACAGCTCATTATTTCCGTTCAGAAAAAGGTTGACATCTACCAAATCGCAGTCAGTAGACCGTGACTGCATGAGCATATACAAATGAAATGTCTTTAAGATATATCTGTACTGATGCTAATGCAACTGCATACCAAATATCAATGGTGTACCATAACTTGTTCAAAAAAGATGTTGCACTACGTCGTGCTAAGCATACCCATACTCTACCATTCAGAAAAAGATTACCTTATGACCTGGAAAGAAAAACACGGTACAACTCATTATATTATGCTAGAACTATGTACCAAATTTAAAATCAACTTTAGCAGAAGCCGAGAAATCTGTTACGAAAAATTTCCTATATTTGACCCGTAAAAAAGTCTATGCCGGCTAGGAAAACAGGTTGTAGATGGCTGACTGAGCTGGAAAGGGAATGAATTGTACATCTCATCAGGCTCAAGCTGTGTATCAAATTTGAATTCAATCCCATCAGTATAGAAGCAGGGACGGACGGACAAGGTGATTGCAATTCACCCCCTCTCTTATGACTGGGGATATTATAAAACAAACTTATTATAAGTAAAACGTTAACAATTGTGGATGCCGCCGCCGCCGCCTTGGAAATCACCATACCTGAGCTGCACCTTAAGTAACATTCGTCGCAAGCGAGACAAAAAAAAAATCAATGTCAGCACATTTGAAATTTTGGTTGTAACATTAAAACCTTTTTTTTTACGCCATTCTGTATTGATTGATTCTATGACCACGCAAAAACCAAGAAATTGAAAGTCAGACAAAATGTTGAAGGAGGTAGCCGCGAAAATTCATAACATCCACATGAATAGTATCCTTATGGTACCTTTTAAAACATCACTACACGTCTCTGTGCGTATACTCTTTTCATGAGATTCTTCTTTATTACTCTTTATCATCTGTTTAGGGAAAAGAATCATGGGCAGAGCTACCCCAATAGAGGCAGCCCCGAACAGAAGGAACCCAATCCACCAAGCTCCGATCCAACGAGGGTCTGTAGGGTCAATGTTAGTTTCTGTAAAAGTATAAATACTATTAAATATACCTCTTCCCTCCACCTTCTAAACTTGTGAGTTAACCCCAAAATTTTATTTAATGCACGTTCTTGTGCTTTGTGTTTTGCTGTAATGTATATTTCTGTATTGCAGAGAGGACGTCCTAAGTATGCATTTACTTGTGTCCAATCCATTTTGTATAATTTACAAATAAAATATGTTTAAACTAAAATTAAATATACATCTGTCTTGGTGGTTCATAGTAACTGCATAAAAATCAATTTCTTGACAGAACAACCTTGATGAAAGTAGCCCTAAACAGGAGTAATCCGAACCACACTGCCCGAGTATAAGTTTTTGTATGGTAAAAATACTACTAGTGTTGACAATATGTAATGATGATCGATAGTAACTCTATGCCTGTCAATAAAATCCGACATTGGCAGACCAATCTTGACAGCAGGAAATTTTAAACCCGAAATCCAAGCTCTCGCAGCGCAAACATGTTGATACTTCTATTTTATAATACCTTATTTTGAAAATTACTTTCCAACAAACTGGATTTTATAACCATTTAGGACGCAGCAGAGCCTAGCTTGTCGTAAAAGGCGACTAAGGGTCTTGGGATTCTGACGTCGGGTCAGTGCTCAGCCCACAGAGCGACCAAGTGTGTACCCTAGGTGGCTGAATAGGGTAGCCCTCGTCCGCGGGGGTTGTCAGGTCTATAATACGGAAACCCTGACCGCCGACCATAGTGGGCCAACGTGTGTGGAGAGTGCCACGCTTCATGCACGTAAAAGACCCCTTTGTGGACCGCCAAGTAGTGCACCACATAGGCTAAATTTTCCGCCCCTACCCATCTCCTCCCTTTTCCTGTGGTTCTTCTAAATTTACCGGTCCTTTGTTTCCCATCCCACCCATTTATTCATTTATCATCATCATTTCATGTTCATTTTATCATCCTTTTCATGTTCATCGCCTGTAAATAACCTATACAGCGTTGCACGGGCGTAAAACACCAACTCACTCACTCACTCACTCATAACCATTTAGGACATTAATACAGTGAAAAGATACCTTTTAAATCTACGGGTATTTTACCAAACAATCCACCAAGAGTAATGGCAAGAAAAGGTCCAAATAGCCCCATAGTAGTCGATATTCCTGAAATCAGTGTAAAAATGCTGCATAAGGAATCATTCTTCAAAATAACATTTCTTAACATATGATTATAATTTAAAATTATAAAATTAAATGCAACTTTATTCCATGTAAATTCTGATTTCTATTATTATCATAATTATTATCAATTTGTTGTCATATTTATTGCAAACTTTGTATAAAAAATGACATAACTTGGTCTCATCAGATCTTATAGTTAAATATTGAACAATTGCTTCTTGAATTATTTGCAATGTAAGATGCCTACTTGACATTCAATTCACAAGCTGATAAATATCAACGAAATGTGTCTTTAATATAATTAAAATATATACCCAAGTAAAATCCTGTCCTAGTTTTATCAGCAACATTGTTATCGATATAATAAGTGCCGAGAGAACTCCTGGGCGCTTTTCCAAAACCTTGTATTCCCATAAATATGCACAGAAGAACAAACACTAGCTCCACATTTAAAACGGAAGTGAGTTTTCCATCATCTTGATTTGTCCCACATTTACCGGAAGTTGTCCTGTTTTGAATGCAGAGTATGATATTTGATTTATTTTCATTACGTGGTCTGGTCTCAAGTACACTTGGCATGTCATGATCAGACAGCAGCCGCAGAAAACTTGTTGCTATTCCAGAAATTCCGTAAATTGTAGTAAATAAAGCTAATAATCGCGGTATGTGGTACCTAAAAAACAACAAAACAGTTCTAGCTATGTTAATTCTAAACCAATATATCTTAAGTCACTTTTTAGCTCACCTGGCCAAAGGCCATGTGAGCTATTGCCATCGCTTGGCGTCCGTCGTCTTTTCTTTTCCTCTGAAACGGCTGCACAGATTCAAACCAAAAAAGGTCTGGTGGTACGTTAGGGTATCATCCACAGAACTGATGTGGGGATTTTTGATTCGTCGAAAAATATGGCCGCCGTTGCTAAAAATAGACCAGGGCGGTCAGACTAATGTTTTTGGCTTGTAAATCAAAAAGTATAAGAGATAGATGAAATCTGATGCCACCGTACTGCTTCAGCATCAAACGCTCTACAAATGTCTCCATTTGGTCCAAGTTGTCAGATGACCCCTTATTGGTGTTACAGTCCCTTAAAGGTGAAAAATAGCATTTTTTCATGTTTTTGCCCTATAGTAAACTGTATGAAAACTATTGCAGATAGAGAAAAGCTGTTGCTTGCTTAAATGTTCAGCTCATCTAGCTCTACAAAAGTCTCCATAGGGTCAAAGTTGTCAGATGACCCCTTACAGGGGTACGGCCCCTGAAATAGTTTTTTTTCATGTTTTTGGTCTATGGAATGAAAACTATTGCAGATAGAGAGAAGCTGTTGCTTGCTTAAATGTTCAGTTTATTTAGCTCTACAAAAGTCTCAATAGGATCGAAGTTGTCAGATGACCCTTAATAGGGGTTACAGCCCCTAAAATAAACTTTTTCATGTTTTTGGCCTTTAGAATGAAAACTATAGCAGATAGAGAAAAGCTGTTGCTTGCTTAAATGTTCAGCGCAGAAAGCTCTACCAAAGTCTCCATAGGGTCGAAGTCGCCAGAAGATCCCTTATAGGGGTTACGGCCCGTAAAATAAAGGTTTTTCGTGTTTTTGGCCTATAGAATAAAAACTATAGTAGATAAAGAAAAACTGTTGCTTGCTTAAATGTTCAGCTCATTTAGCTCTACAAAATATAGGGTTGACATCAAGACCAGATGAGCGATTTAGGCCCCTTGGAGCCTCTTGTTTTTCTCTAAACGAAGCAAAAATGGTAACCATTAGAAATAGCCAATTGTAGAAAATCCAGAAAACCAAGGCAAAACCAGAAGAATGCAATATCAACGATACGAAATTCAAAACCAAAACAGCTGAACTGTAAATTGGAAACTTTCATCAAAAGTTTTGTTTGCTGACATGAACCTTGCTTAACCTGCCGTTGAACAAAGTCTAGATCATTGTAGGTTTAATTTCTCAAAATTGCGAGGTTTTTTCTATGTGATTGTTTCTTTTTTCCGATATATACCGTTAACGTTTTGCAAAGCTCTGTGATTGTTTTTTTTTCCCTGACATATACAATTGTGGCAAAGAATCTCACACGTTCTGTAGTTTTATTATAGACGAGCACTTAGGCACGGACCATTTGATTTTCGGGGGGGGGGGGGGGGGGGGCTGGGACTTTACCTTGAGCCGGGAAATTTTTTTCGCTCGCCTTGCGGGCGTGATTATATTTTTTTTTCACACACATATTAACCAAGGAAATTTTGTTGGCAAGATTATTTTTTTTTTTCAATTGGCAAGATTGAAACCAGATTATTTTTTTGAACCTAGGCGCTGGCCAGTTTATTATTTTTTTTTTTTTTAAATCAGGGCCGGGAAAAATTTTTTCAAAAATATCCCAGGCCCCCCTCCCCCCCACAGAAAATAAAAACTGTTCATAATATCCATTTCAAATTGAAATACTATATATTGCAGGGCATTTGACATTCAAGATGCAAAGAAAATGTTCTTATTGATGTTTAACTACGTCCTCGTAAAACAGTCTAGACTGAATTAAGTTTGAGTTTGTGTATTTTCTTCTTTATATCACTAAAAATGAAAGTATGAATAAGAACAAAGAATTGAAAAGTGTAGAAAAGTTTCAAAAATAATAAATAGTTCTCAGTTAAGGTTTAGTGCAAAAATACCTGTAAACATTTTAGTCTAGGAACTCGACCTGTAGCATAAGTAATTGATCGACAAACAAGTTGTTTTGAATGTCATATGTCAACCAGGACTTTTGTTAGGTAAGTCCTCTTTGACTGTTTTATTGCGACAGTATAAAGCAGTTCAAGCATTGATTTTACCACAAAAATTGAAGTATAAATGTGTATAATATATAATCCCTGGTTTTTACGACTTTGTCTTTATTTTCGATAAGTTTGGCATTAAGTTGAGAAGCTTTACATTTAACAAACTTTGACTAAAATGCTCGTTCTGTTATCGTTATTCAGAAAAAAAAAAAACATTGTTAAATAAGTAAACAAACACACAAGTGACGAAAATGAAATCTCTAAACATACATGAAAAGTCATATATATATATATTCTTTGTATTTTAATATCTTACCTAATTCCAAAGTGGCTTACGAATAAAACCGTTAGAATGAACCCTATGTCGTTGCAACTGAGGATAAACCCGCTCTGTGAGCTAGACAGGTCGAACTGTCTCTCTAGAGTAGTTATCTGGGAAGAAATGTACACCCCTAATGCATTTGTTAGTAGAACGGTAAATCCGTAAGACACAGAATAACACGTAATGTTACCACAACGCTGTATAAATGACGGGTGAAACTGTCCTATGCCACAAGTCACATCTAGAAATTCGTTTACCGCACTTTTTGTATCATTTTCTGTTGAATTGTCACCCATGTTTTTGGCAGAGTTCTCCACTTTTGAAATAGAATTTTCCATTGTGGGTTGATTGTTTGTCAATGTATCACTAAAACCATGATTGTCTGTCGCGTCACTATTCTCTTGCATGTTCACTTAAAAAATAATTTTATATTATATTAAAATGCGTAATCCCTGGATACTGTTATCAAAATTCCTGTTTTTATTTGAATAATTTAATACTAAATTATAAAAATTAATGTGAAAACTTTGATTTTACTTTACTCTATCACCATAAAAAACAAATGGTTCCCCAACATTTATAAATTAAACAAATGTTACACGTAAAACTGCTTTAAAGTTCACATTTAATATTTGAAATAATCCTGTTTTATCAACACTTTAAGCATACAAACACCAAACAAGACACATTACAGTAAAAATAGTAGTTTATGTTTTATTTACTATATTTTGGTCGAGGTTATCCGTAACTTATTAGGCCTAAGGGGACATATAGAACATCTTAACTCAATATAAAGGTTACAAGACAAATGTCTCATTCATACAACCCATGTTATGTGACTTGATCCCATATAATATACATGTATTGAAAGTTGTTCACACATTTACATTTTTTTAAGATGTAAGATTCGTCACCCGGGCCCATTTGACCAAAATTATGTTTTACGTATAAATTACGGGATATCTAAATGCTCAATTGGAAAAATGTCTACATGAACTTTTATAACGTTCACTCAAAAAAAAATACAAGTTTTTAGACCTAACTGATTGGAATATTTTAGCTGAAAGCAGAGCCCAGTTTATTGATAATTCATATGATCCAAAATGCACAAATTGTTATTGATTAGTAGAGATTTTAAAATAAACGTATTTAATATTTAACATTCTGAAATAATAATTGAAAAATATTAATGGTTATCGCAATGTTTATAAGCAATCCTGTCTTAAAAATGAGTAATTGATCAAGTTAGTATAGGAGTTATTCGTAATTGTGTTGTATATATGGACATGATAGAGACTGTAGAAAGCATTCCTTTCCTCGAAATACAAGCTCTTGTTTATATATATATATGTTTATTACCAAAGTCATTTAACTACAACAATAGAATACAGAAAAATAGATACAGCAGAAGGTTATGCAACATAAAAATGTCATTATACTCTATAATAATTCAGACCTTAATTTCATGGCTCTAAAATGCTATGGCATATTTATTCACGAGATGCTCCTAATAAAAGATAATGTACACTCTGAAGAACATACGAATCTATCAGTCCAACATTTTTTCTCAACCTGCTAACGATTTTTCATAAATCAATATTTACGGATGGGACCTAGAGATGGTTTGGAGGAGCTTTATGCAACTAAAAGTACTTTCAAGACTAGAAAGCTACGTATTTCTTTGTCGTATACTCACCTACTATATCTTTATAATATATTTAAATAGTCTGAAATTTGGCAAATCCACAGCAGCACAGGATAGAGTCAATGATTCGACGAGTATAAATGTTATTATTATAGCCTTAGTAACACAATTCAAGTTATATTAGGGCTATAAACACGAAAATCCGTGCAGGTTCCGGGTGGGGATTAATTCCGCAGCTTCGCTAAGCTTGTCGGTAAAAGTCCACAAAAGCCCGATTTCAGGTCAGGCCGCTTTGCCTCACATGCAATTGGAATGTGTGAAACAAGTGTTTGAATGGGACAGCCCTGTCATAAGAAAAGCTAATGTCGTCAAGCTATAATGCAGTGAGAACACTTAACCGCTGCTGGTTTCGGTAAGAGTAGGACCCGTAGGATCCCAATGTAGGAGAATAAATTTTCAGTCCCTACCCATTACTCATTTCTAGTGGCAGTCAAGACTATCCTCCCCGATTGGCCCTTAATTTGTGTCCCATTTTCCCCCACCTCATCATCATTCCATGTCAATTGTATCACCACTTACATGTATATCTCCTGGATATAGCCATAACTAATAAACTAACCAATGAACAAAATGGGCGTATCCAAGGAAAGGCGTACAGGGACAAAAACTATGATTGTTGCACAAAAGTCCAGATTAAAACACTACAAAAATTTCGTGCCGCGCTTCGCTCGGCTTAAACATCCTTTACACATTTCCAAAACCGTCCCTGAGTTACATGAAAGGATGATAAATGAACATAAATTTGCCTTGAAAGATACGGATGGAAAACAATTAAAGAGACGGTTCTGTATGTCCACTAAAAGGGATAAAAACGGTAGAGGCAGAACATGTACTAATGTACTGCTCATGCACTGATTGAAAACAGGAAATGATATATAAGATATTGATCAAATTTACAACAAGAGTTCCAGGTAATAAATTTTGTAACGCCTTTACTTTTGTAGTAAATTAAAATTGAAAATTTGGGAACACATATAAATTTCGAAACTGTACAGATTCTGCTTATAATTTAAAATTATAACAATTCTACCGAAGTGGAATGATAACTCGCAAATGTACAAGAACAAAACACAAAACAGGAGGAGGGAACACAGGAGAAATTAAATATAGCCATGTTTTTGACTTGGTGCAGGCATTAAAAAATGATGAGTTAAACAAGGCTTTTTGACCAATCTAAATGCCCTAAATGATAGTTAAATTGGACCATTCGAGTGTCAAAAGTCCGAAAGGGCAACGACAAAACCGGTAAACACGAACAAAGAAACTCAAAACACAAAATCAACCGAACGGAAATCAACAAAGCGAACTCAAGTCGTAACCAGTATGACCATAACACAAAAGTATTATAGATTTTTATTTTTTTTTCAATAAACAATTATTTTTAATTTATGCACTTAATGCTTATTTAAAAATTTAGACATGCGACCTATAGCAGCATAATGAGTAGAAATATTGACAAATTGTTAAGACCCTTAATTAAACAGAATGTACAAAAATTAAGAATATCTTCAAACCTAGATGCATTATATTTTTGTATAAAAATAAAATCACTTGTAAAAAGAAAATTAACCAATGATATAAAGAAGTGTCATCATATCTGGTGCATTAGGGAAAGATCCTTCAACATATTAATCATTTAAACAAGTGTTTACTCTCAGCAATTAATCGAAGGCAAACTTTTCACAAGAGCAAACAACAGAAATCAAGTGTGCAATATGAACATTGCGTGCACAACAGCAGAAAAAAAAAACATTGGCGCTAAGCGTAAAAAACAAGTAAATCTGTGAGCTAATGCTCACTAGTGATACCCCGCTCCCCAAACTAAGCCACGCATACAAGTTTAAATACTCGTTAACAGGAAGTGGTTGACCTAGGAACAAAAAATCGCTATACACCATATGGGACTATGGGATAAAGCTTTGTACAAAATATCAGACTCCTATCTCATGTAGTTGCACGGAAATTTTGCATTTATATCCATTATGTGTAAATACCTATAAGTATTCAGTAAACAGGAAGTAGACTACATAGGAGCATAAAATCCGTATACACCATATTGTACTATAGGATAAAGCTGTATACAAAATATCAGACCTCTATCCCATGTAGTTGCTTTGGAAACTGTTACGGAAAATTTTGCATTTATATCCATTATGTGAAAAAACCTAAGTATTCGGTTAACAGGAAGTAGACAACATAGGAGCATAAAATCAGTATACACCATATAGTACTATAGGATAAAGCTGTATACAAAATTTCAGACATCTATCTCATATAGTTGCTTGGGAAACTTTGACGGAAATTTTGCATTTATGTCCATTATGTGTGAAAACCTAAGTATTCGGTAAACAGGAAGTGGACTACCTAGGAGCATAAAATCGGTATACACCATATGGTACTATATGATAAAGCTGTATTCAAAATATCAGAACTATATCTGATGTAGTTACTTAGAAAACTGCAACGGAAGTTTTGTTATGGACGGACGAACGGACAAGGGTAAAACAGTATACCCCCCTCTTCTTCGAAGCGGGGGTATAATAACGATATCGTCATATTACATGTTTAAAGCTGTTAAATGTGGATTAGAATAACTTGCAGTTTTAAAGAATATGTAACTTTTGTAACTATCTATTACAATGGCTATACACATCAACCGTCTCTTTCTTGCGATTGTCATTCGCTGTGTTATATGTCGGATCATCATCTCTTCCTGCCAATGTTGAATCATATATATTATCCGCATTGACAACATCGGGCCTAAACGATTCATGGAGACGATCATATTCGGTTTCATCTACATCATCGCAGTATGCAACATTATTTGTAGCTTGATTTTCTTTGCTCTGTAGTTTATTGACATCAGCATATACATCCGTCATCATATTTTCTTGTTGTAGATTGGACTGGCTTCCATCTTCACATACTCTAGACGCTACGTTAAAACTGTTAACAGAATCTGATTGCTTGTGCATTTCGCTGTACCCATCATAAATCATATTATGTGCGTGAATGGTAATGTTAACATTAATATGTTCATCGTCATTGGTTCCTTCATCTTTGCTCTTCATATATGTGACATTTTCTTCGCCGTACTTTTTCGTATTGGAGAATAAACCGCAATTCCTGGTAAATAAAAGTGCTTATTTGATATTTATTTTACTTTTTTTTGTTAAATCATATTTAAACGTTTTATGTATTGCACTTATTTTTACTACTTTTAGGTTATCTGTATCTTTGACAGAGCTTGTATTTAATGGTTCGTTAAAGCAAATTCACAGAGCATAAAATTATATTCTATGGTTATAAACACTGAATTGAAGGTTTAGTATACAGTTGGTACATATAATAGAAGTAGAATATTACAAAGAGTTTAAGTTTTTTTTAAATATTTAAAGAAAAACATCTGACGGAAAACTTTTGAGCTGTAAACGGGAATAATTTTAATACTTCAGATAAATCATTTATTCTTACTTATACTTGCATAAGGAAAGGCCAATTATAAATCCAATTACCACTGCACTGCCTACACCACAAACGATGGCTAAAATAGACGTATAAAACAGATTTTATAATTCAACGAATGAATAAAAAAAATGCTAGAGCTATCCAATAAAAGTTAACAGCTGTGAAGTTTGACAACGTTCCAATCAATTATTATGTATTATTGAAATAATGTGTTCCTGTTGTTATAAGAGTCATTGGTACATGTAAGTCTTTGAGATAAATTAAATACCCCTTTCAACAACTTGTATATCACAATGTTATTTTCTTTGATAATATGATGTCAAAAAATAAAGAATCTTCAGAAGAAAGGGCAATTATGTTAATTGTAAAAGTTCTAAAAAGACTAATTGTAAAGTTACCATACATAAATGATGTATGGAATACCAACAGTCAACAAAAAGAAAGGCGGTGGCTGGCTTATATATAAAGTATACTGATAACAATAGACAATCTCTTTTAATATGAACAGGCTGTTTCTGTCGCAGCGTTTTGAATTATCATTTTTAAGCATGTACATGTGTTCACTTATTCCACATGTCTTTATTATCTATGCAAGAACTCTATAAATATTGATTAAAGTTCAATTATCTAAAGCAGGTTAAATTAGCAAACTATTCTAACCCACTATATTCGTTTTTTTCTTTGTTCCTTTGCCATCAGCTCCTGACAGGGATGTCTTTTGGGCACCAGTAGACGTTTTAAGTGATGTACGTCCTTCTGGTTCTGTTGTATGCGTTTCTAAACCCTTGGTTGCCGAAAATCCATTAGGACTCTTAAGGTGTGACGATTGTGAACAACTGGAGAAAACTGATGTTCTTGGAATATTTATCGTTGCTTTTGATGTGGCTGCAACATTGTTTACACAAAAAGAACCATTATTTCAAAAGTACACCAGCGTAGCGCAATTTTGGACAAAATCTGTAATTGTCATTTGTTTATTTGAGGTTCGTGATTTATTTCGCATTTTTTACAATTTTGAAGAAATTATCATCTTTTTACAGATGAAGCTAATTTGATTATTAATTGGTTTTGATCACAGGCGTTTGGGTCCAGGATTTTATTTTTATATAAACAAAAATCTGACCCTCGCTATATTACTAGTTTGACAGTTCTAAAAATAGAATCAAATTTGTTCGCGGAAAACCTCTATATCTTTTTCATAGAATTAAAATGTTTTACGTGAAATATTAGTGATTCTCTAAATTTTCCAAGTAGGCATACATTTATCGTGAGAAATTTCGCAATGACTTTAATCTAATCGTTTTTCCCCTGAAGCGAGTCATAGAAACCACCATGGGCGGAAGTAGATTAAAATTTTGTAACGGGGTTGCTCCCCTTCCTAGAAGATAGGAAAGTACTTCTTTGGTTCAGCGCCTGACTGTAAACCTAGAGGTCTCGGATTCGATTCCCGGTCAGGACATGTCGATTTTGTGAAGTAATTCGTGCTCTCCGGTTACATTTTCAAAGGGAGACAATATTCTTTTACTTTTTTCCAATATGAAATAGCCACGTATTTTTTATCCTTGAACGTCTATTTAAAATTTATGGAACTCACATCGGGTCCTAGTTTATAGCTACGTTTATCAACTACCATCTTGTCAGTAAAAAATATTTCAAATAAAATTGAGACAAACTTTTCCGCCAAATAATTTTGTTCGAACTCACCCAGATATTACCTTGCTTAAGTGTCAGTCGGAAGTCCTTTTATTTGGCGGTATATTGTTTTCCTTGAAAATCTCTGGCCATGCACTTCCGTCCGTGGTGATCTTTTGTTTCGCTTGTAAGATTTAATTATACATATATATATACTGACTTGCTTTACTTTTTGATTGCGAAAGAGAATTAAAGGTGAGAGGAGTTATAGACTTTTCTAGTTAATTAGGATAAAAGATATTTCTACAAAAAACAAGAGGCTCCCAGGAGCCTGAATCGCTCACCTGATCTTGATGTCGACCCTATAAAGACTTTTCTAGAGCTAAATGAGCTGAACATTTAAGCAAGTAACAGCTTTTCTCTACCTACTATAGTTTTCATTCTGTAGCCGTAGGCGCAAATCATGAAGAAAAAAAACGGTTTTTAAAGGGCCATTACACCTATGAGGGGTCATCTGACAACTTTGACCCTATGAAAACTTTTGAAAAGCTAAATGAACTGAACCTTTAAGCAAGCAACAATTTCTCTCTTTCTGCTATAGTTTTCATTCTATAGGCCAAAAACGTGAAAGAACGTTATTTTAGGGGCCGTAACCCCTATAAGGAGACATCTGACAACTTCAGCCCTATGGAGACTTTTGTAGAGCTAAATAAGCTGAACATTTAAGCAAGCAATAGCTTGTCTCTATCTGCTATAGTTTTAATTCATTCCATAGGCCAAAAACATGAAAAAAAAACGTTATTTTAGGGGCCGTAACCCCTATAAGGTGTCATCTGACAACTTCGACCCTATGGAGACTTTTGTAGAGCTAAATGAGCTGAACATTTAAGCAAGCAACAACTTTTCTCTATCTGTAATAGTTTTCATTCTATAATCCAAAAATGAAAAAATGCTTTTTTCACCTTTAAGGGACCGTTATTCCTATAAGGGGTCATCTGACAACTTCGACTCAATAGTGCCTTTTGTAGAGCTTTTGATGCTGAAGCAGAAGCGTGGCATCAGATTTAATCTATCTCTTATACTTTTTGATTAACAACCAAAAACAGTAATCTGACCCCCTGGTCTATTTTTAGAAACGGCGGCCATGTTGTATGGACGGCGGTCACCATTTGTGCAATCTTGGTAGAGGACATCCCATAGATAAAGTGTGCAAAGTTTCCAAGCAATCCCTTCAGTCGTTTCGGATAAGATTTTCAAAGAAAAGTTAACGACGACGACAGACGACGACGACGTACGCCAAATGATGGCAATAGTAGGTCCAGGTGAGCTTAAAAGGGAGTTTCCCTCTGGTAAAATTTGTTCTATTTTGAGAACTTTCAAACATTCTTGCCTTGTGGAAATAGTAAAGAGACGAGTTGATTTTTTTTATTTATAATAAAATAAAATCCTGGACCCAAACACCTGTGGTTTTGATAAATAAGTGTCATTCTTTGTTGAATTATAATATGCAATAGCTTCACAAACCTGATTTTCTGTCGGAAATAGAACATACATATCCATCCAATTTTGCTGAACAGTTTGTAGATATCTGTTCTCCCTTCCCTGTGTGCGTACAGTTAACAAAACTACACTCAGATATGCTTGCCTCTGTAAATTCTACAAATTATACATAAAACAAATTGTAGAGTTTGAGGGTCAAAAGTCGGAAAAGGTACAAAATAAGTCAAAACAATCGAGAATAACGCAACGAAACAGGAAACACAAAAGCAACCAAAGAGCAATAAGTGACACGAACTCATGTGAACTCAAATGTTACGGAAGGGAAAGTAGGCCCTGTCTGGTGCAACAATCCCGTCGCGTTGCTTACTTTCAACCTGGTAAAAATAAAAAGAGGACATAACGAAATCCTAAGACAAACCATTATCTCGACTCATCTGGGAGACAAAAAATCTGTATTTTTCAACAAGCATATGATGTCTACCTATAAAATTTCTTAAGTGAGGACTACAATCGAGGAGCAAAATAACATGCTGTAACTAAGTTATTAAGTCCCCCAAACAACGTTTGGGGACTTATTGTTTTTGCACCGTTTCTTATTATGTCTCCCAAACACTATGTGTTGGGAGACATATTGCTTTTACTCTGTTTCTTATTATGTCCCCGAACACGAAGTGTCGGGGACATATTGTTTTTGCTCGGTTTCTTATTATTATTATTATGTCCCCGAACACGAAGTGTCGGGGACATATTGTTTTTGCTCGGTTTCTTATTATTATTATTATTATTATTATTATTATTATTATTATTTTTCTCGGTATTCTGGATCGTGAACTTGTCCACCTCATTTTTTCGATATCTTTTAAGGTAGGAAGATGAAACTTCATATATCAAGAGTATGGAATGGGAGATTGTGCTTTTTGTATTTTTCGTCGAAATCGAACGACCCCTTATAGGTCAAAAAAGGGCCTCAAAATGGCTCCTCGAAACCGAAGTTGAATTTTACCTGGCATTTCTGATCCGGCAGGGGTAACACAAATTCCTTAATGGGGTAAGTGTAGACTTTCGATACCTTTCATTTAAAAAAAAAAATTTAAAAATCGGACTTACGGTTCTCAAAATTTTGCAAAAAAATCGAAATTTAATTTTTTTGTCAAATTGAGTTATCTTTCTTGGAACAATATATTTTGTAATAGTAATGTAAAAATTCTTAACTTTGTTATTTCTTAATGAAAATTGGTTTACAAGGTAATAGTGGTATGCCGAGTTCATTTTTGGTATCGAAAAAGTTTTTGGCGGCCATTTTTAAAATGGCGGCTAAAATGGCCGCCATTTTCCCGCCAAAAATTAAACTTGCTCCTATTTTGATGAAAATTGGTATATAAGGTAATAGTGGCATGGCGAGTTGATTTTTAACATCAAAATTTTTTTATCGTTGGCCATTTTCAAAATGACCGCCGTTTCCCGCCAAAAATTAAACTTACTCCGATTTTGATGAAAATTGGTATATAAGGTAATAGTGGTATGGCAAGTTGATTTTTGACATCCAAATTTTTTTATCGTCGGCCATTTTCAAAATGGCCGCCGTTTCCCGCCAAAATTAAAGTTACTCTGATTTTGATGAAAATTGGTATATAAAGTAATAGTGGTATGGCGAGTTGATTTTTGACTTTGAAATTTAGTCATTGTCGGCCATTTTCAAAATGGCCGCCATCTCCCGCCAAAATTTAAGTTACTACGATTTTGATGAAAATTGGTATCTAAGGTAATAATGGTATGGCGAGTTGATTTTTGACATTGAAATTTATTTATCGTCAGCCATTTTTAAAATGGCTGCCGTTTCCCGCCAAAATTTAACTTACTCCTATTTTGATGAAAATTGGGTGTATTAAGTTATCTCATTAAATGCCAAGAGACATATTGACAAAGAGGGGTACGTGAGGGGACATCTATGTGACTCGCTTGCGATCACAATTAGAACTAGTTATTATTATTTTTCTCGGTATTCTGGACCGTGAACTTGTCCACCTCATTTTTTCGACATCTTTTAAGGTATGAAGCTGAATCTTCATATATCAAGAGTATGGAATGGGAGATTGTGCTTTTTGTATTTTTCGTCGAAATCGAACGACCCCTTATAGGTCAAAAAAGGGCCTCAAAATGGCTCCTCGAAACCGAAGTTGAATTTTTCCTGGCATTTCTGATCCTGCAGGGGTAGGAAAAATTCCTTTTTAAGTAAAGTGCGGATATTTTATACCTTTCATTTAAAAAAAAAATTTTGAAAATCGGACTTACCGTTTTCAAAATTTTGCAAAAAATCGAAAATTATTTTTTTTGTAAGATTGAGTTATCTTCCTTTGTACAATATATTTTGTAATAGTAATAAAAAAAATTCTCAACTTTGTTATTTCTTCATGAAAATTGGTTTACAAGGTAATAGTGGTATGCCGAGTTCATTTTTGGAATCGAAATTTTTTTTGGCGGCCATTTTCAAAATGGCGGCTAAAATGGCTGCCATTTTCCCGCCAAAATTTAAACTCGCTCTGATTTTGATGAAAATTGGTATATAAAGTAATAGTGGTATGGCGAGATGATTTTTGACATCAATTTTTTTTTATCGTCGGCCATTTTCAAAATGGCCGCCATTTCCCGCCAAAATTAAAGTTACTCCGATTTTGACGAAAATTAATATACAGGGTAATTGTGGTATGGCGAGATGGTTTTTGACATCGAATTTTTTTTATAGTCGGCCATTTCCAAAATGGCCACCGTTTCCCGCCAAAATTAAAGTTACACCAATTTTGATGAAAATCGGTATTTGAGGTAATAGTGGTATGGCGAGATGATTTTTGACATCAAAATTTTTCTATCGTCGGCCATTTTCAAAATGGCCGCCATTTCCCGCCAAAATTAAACTTACTCCGATTTTAATGAAAATTAATATACAGGGTAATAGTGGTATGGGGAGTTCATTTTTAGCATCAAATTTTGTTTATGGTCCGATGCAACAGCTTTTGGATGCGACTGTGTGATTCTTCTCGACTATATGAGATTAAGGGAGAATAATATCTCATATGGATGTCAACCAAAAGCTTCTCCGTAACGTTTTTAGCATTTCATTGAAGAGTGGCTCCATTGTAGAGGACGAGAGCGGTAGTTATGCTCGCTAGTCACTACAATAGTTTACAAGTACGCTACCAATGCTTGTAAAAAGGGTGCTTCAATGGAATGATAAGGGCGTCATTGCTTAAACAGGGTTCCCACAAAAGCCAGAAATATTGTCAAAGAGGGGTACGTGAGGGGACATGTATGTGACTCGCTTGCGATCACAATTAGAACTAGTTATTATTATTATTCTTTTTTTTCTTCTTTCTTCCGGACATGAAACTGTCCGCAAGGTTTTTTGAAAACAACAAAATGGAATTGCATGAAACTTTGTATGATGGTAGATTGGTTATTGGAGGTGTGCACAGGCACTTCGAAATTTTCAAGATGGCCGTCATTTTCAAAATGGCCGCCACGGCAAAAGGGTACCCTAAAATTATCTCGGAAACTACTGAATGGATTTTAATGAAATTTGGTATGTGAGTAGAGGGTTATGAGTAGACTTGATACGTAAAATAAAATTTTTCAAAATGGCCGCCATTTTCAAAATGGCCGCCACCAAAAAAGCAAAAATTGTAAAAATGCTTCGATTTTGACAAAATTTTGTATCTAGGGGTTTTAAAGGATGGCGAATAAGAATACACTATCAAAAATTTATTCGTTTGGGAGACATTTTTGTGTTGGGCATCCCCAACACAGTCAGCACTAGTTATTATTATTCTTCTTCTTCTTCTTCTTCTTCTTCCGATTCTTCCACTTAGTCGTGAACTTGTCCGGAGATCCCAGAGAAAACGACTCCACATATCAATATGAGACTTGGCAGGATAATAGATTGTAAAGAAAGGAAGCTTCGTTGACAATCGGAATTTTCAAAATGGCCGCCGTTTCCATGGAAACAGGAAAATGGACTAAATATTGGACATTGCAATATCTCGGTAACCTAGGTGCGCAGGGTTCTGAAATTTTGTAGGTTGATAGAGCAAAACATTCTCTTTAATTATATGAAAAAAAAATTTGAAGCGATATTTACGGTTTTCGAGATATAAATAAAAATGTGATTTCTCAAGGGAGATAATCGGGTCGAAATTTTCAAAGTGCTCCGATTTACATGAAAATTGATATTTAGGGGTTTTTTGACATGCTGAAGAGAATAGTGGCAAATACGGGTCGTTTGGGGGACTTTGTGACTTGCTTGCAATCACAGTTAATACTTGTTATCATTACCTTTGCCATAGAGCTTTAACAAGATCTTTAATTGATTCCTTTTTCGAGACGCACATCCAAATATAAAACCAAATTAGGGGAGCTGGGGTTATAAAACACGCATCTATTTCAGTCATCTTGCAAATTCTTAGCCTCTATTTCAATTTAAAAAAAAACTTATAACAGTATAGCATAAATGGTTATAACTGATTATTATTTTATTTTCAATATAGAAATACAATATAAACACTGAAAAATGATATTGAGCTTTTTCTTAATAATCGGCGGGAAAATACATGACTTATTTTTACAAAGAATTTATTTCGTCTTAAGCTTTTAAAAAAGAAGTACCGTGACCCTATGTTTTACTACAAAACAAACGTATATCATATTTCTGTTATTTTACACAAAATTGTACAAAATTCTGTCAGGTTTTAAAATATATGCACTTTGAGGATTTTTCTACATTTTCGATACAAATTTTTGAAAATTTTAATTAAATATAAGCCCGCAACCTATTTTTTACTATATATTTTCAATGCTCATGCCAATGTTTATTACTATAAAAGTTTGAAATTTTTTTATTCCCCCCCCCCCCCCCAACTAACGTTATGGATTATATAGACGTCGCGCACGATATTGGTACCACTTTCCGTAACGTCGTCAAATTGACGTTGTACAAACAAATGAGATTGTGCTCATATAAATCCGTTTTGTTTCTTCCGATATTGTATGATATTTTAGGTATGACTTTTTTCCATTCAAAACGTTTTAGAATATTTTTTAGAATTCAGTTTTATTTTATATTTTGCTTCTCGTGTCAAGTTTGTCATTTTCTTGCTTTATTATATCTAGTAATAACGTATTTATTTATATAAGTTTTCTTCGTTTATACTTTATGCATATATTTAACTTTTATTTTTTTTTATAAACACACACCAGTATGTCCACATCAAAGGGGAATGAGCCTTCCCTAAAATAAAAATAAAAGGATGAAAAAAAAATTAAAAAAACAAACGCAGACAGTTTGTTTAACGTGTAAAATTACGTCGTTATGAATATTGAAAAACGTCAAAAATGAGCAAGCGTGACATTCAAGTGCGAAATCGTAAAAATCCGATGGTTTTGATAATTTTTATCATAAAATTCCGAAGTTAGTTCTACAACAAGTTGACCAAATGCACATTTTTCAAATGATTTCAAAGTTTTCATCCAGAACTGTAAAACAAAAGATACATTGTCTCAAATGTTGAAGCAAACATAAAAATAGTAGTATTTTGTCTTGCTTTTCGGACGTGTGACATTTGTGTGAGAAATCGAAAAAATGTAAGTAAGTGCGTTTAAATATGAAGTAGTATATTTTCAAATTTTAGGATACATCTTCTTCAGTAAATGCACATTCGAAAAATATAAGCAAAAATTTGTTTCAATTGTTCGTCTTTTTATTGGAGTTATGAGAATTTTGACAAAAAAGATTTCCGACGCCAAAAACGGCCATTTTTACGTCGTGTGACATTTGACTTGCTTGTACTAAAACTGAGATCTTTACAAGAAGGAACCCTTAAGAGGATTTCAAATTTCTTATCTGAAAAGGAATACGCTTGCAGAAAAACATATCTTAAATGCGAAAATGATAACATTCGACTTCACCTGATAAATCTATATTGTTCATGGACTAAAAAACTTGAAAACGTTGTTTTTCGTTTTTGTGACATTTTCGTATTACTTTGTTTTCCTCACCTGTTCAAAAAAAAATCACACATTAAAAGTCCAAAAATAGTCTAAGTATCGAGAAAAATGTCTAAACGTTTTGTACATTTGAGATCAGAACTATTGTCGTTGGTTTAATATGTTATTTAAGTGAAATCGCTTGTCGAAAAATAATTTTGTGGGTCAATTTTCGCACCGTCTACATACTTTTTTTAAGAGGAAATGGCGATCATAACAAAATTGCGCTCTATTTTGATTTTTCTCAGCCAAAAATATTTTTAGTTGGTCGACAGGTCTCTGTTTGTAAAATATGACATAAATGACTCAATTTTTAAACAAGTTACACCCAGAAATACAAAAATGTTTGGTTGATTATGTTACGCGTCTACAGCACGAAAATGACGTATTTTCAATCTTCTCAGAACGCCCTTGTTTTTCTGCGTAAAATGATATTGAAAAGAGTTTTCAAAAAATATTCTACAGAATCTACACTTTAATTTGATGTAAGCTTCTTATTAGTTATGTTTCCGTCAATTTTTTAAAAGTAATTTTCTTTAAAACTTGGTTGACGCTTTTGACGATGGTATGAACATTGTGCGCGACGTCATAGTGTCCTCAATCTCAATTTTCTGAGGATATACATTGTATATATGTAACCAAATCGAGACTGTTTTTAAAAAATGACAATATCAATTCATTGGTTCATTGTATAACGGAAGGTGTGTGCTGACATTTATAGGTAAAAGATAAAAAAAAGATACAATTGACGATTACTTACTTCTATATTCAAACTCTGTAAATGGTGAATGCCAAAACCGTAAAAGACCAGTCCAAAAGTTTTCATTACTTTCATTGCAAAATGTTGATACGTTTTGAGGTTTAGTAAATCCATAAATACATTTCTTTTCTAGTTCCGACTGATTCCTAACTTCCTTTTCGGGCACATTATTAGCTTTAAAATAAGACACAATTCACAAAATCACAATGTTGTAAAATTTCAATATTCAAAAAAGTGTTAAAAGTTTGTTCGAATCTCGAAGTAAAAAAAACAACCACAAAACATTAGGGAAGCAGCGAAGACCAGACAAAAACAACATTCCACACAATAAAAGTCATTACATACAGGTTTATCGTATGTATAAAATGGAGATAATACATGAGCAACTAAAAGATCATTCTTGATAGCGGATTAAATGTATAAAAAAATGGATCAAAGACAGAAATGGCCGGATTTTGTTCATTAGGAAGTATATGTACCACAGACCTGAAATGGAATTCCACGTTATTGGAGCCCATGCTGATGCTCCATACCAAATATCAAGAGGTTGTGATGAGATGTTGCTAAGAAAACTGTTACGAAAATTTTCTAGTGATGCACATTTATTTCAAAAATTAACGAAGTTAGAAAACAGGTAGTAGGTGAGCCACAGACCTGAAATCGAATCCCATGTTATGGGAACCCATGCTGATGCTTCATACCAAATATCAAAAGGCTGTGATTTGTAGTTGCTAATAAAACTGTTACGAAAATTTTCTATTATTGAACATTTTGTCAAAAATGTACTAAGTCGGTAAACAGGAAGAAGGTGAGCGACAGACCTGAAATCGAATCCCACTTTATGGGAGCACATGCTGATGCTTCATACCAAATACAAAGGGCTGTGATAAGTAGTCGCTGAGAAAACTGTTACGAGAATATTTTCCCCGCCAGCCCGCCGCCCACCGCCCGACATTCACCATTTTATAACCCGGATCTTCACTAGTGAAATCCGACCAAAAACTGTTCAATTGTTTGCTACAATTTTTTTCCAAACAATAATAAGTTAACCCTTTTATTAGAAATTTATGAGATATGAAATAAATAAGTGTAAATGACACAATCACGATGTAATTTCAAACCATAAGCAATGGAAAAATGCCAGCAGACTTTATAGTGCACAGTGATCGCTGCTCGTTGTTTTTCTTGATTACAAATATAATGCTAGCTACAATAATATAGCTCCTTCGACATCTTTCTTTAGGGGGAGCTACAATGCGGTTCCATCACTTGTTATCGAGAAAATCGAATATCTTTGTCTTACACGCACAAAGCTGTAAAATGATTCCGAATTGCTGATTATTCACTAAATAACAAGAGGCCACTTCCTATACACTCCAACACATAGCATCAAACTGCCAGCTCAGATCGAGCGGTCTTTGATGTCATATCAGTTTCACTTCTGTAGGCATTTGACATATACAACTGACAGTTTAAATTGAAATTTTATGAGATAAGCTCTCAACAGCTGTTCTATATTTTCCTCATCGGTATGTTGCTTGTTAATCATCTTATGCATGTAAACAAATGTATTAGTAAAGATAAAGGTCAGAAACAGGAACTGGAAGTGGAATATTAAGAGGGAAACCCAAATGAAAATATTTTCGAATAAATCATATAAAAATTATTCAAAAATTACACAGAACTATCAAATCTTGGAGTTATTGATATAAGTTAGTAATGATCTAAAAGATAACTCCAAAAGAACTCATATGATCTATTTAAGTGATCATTTTTTGAATGAGAGTTCTGTAGAAGTTATTTTGCATACTGTAAGTTCAGTGTAATCTATTCTAATGTTGGAGTGGTTTTAATGTAAGTTATTAAAATACAATTGTGTCCTCTTGTAATTATCTTGGGGTTTCGTATAATCTATTGGCTTAGTAAAGGAATATTTATGAGTTTGAAATGAGTTATTTTCTTGTTGAAAAATATGTATAATCTCAATATGATCTATTACCTTCAATGTTTAGGGACGAACAACAGATAAATACGTAATGTCAGTTTTGTATAATTTATTAATAGAGGGGGATATTTTGCAGTTTTTTTTATTTATATTGTAATATTTACTTTAATTAAACTAGTAATAATGAAGATTCGATTTATCCAATATATGTAAGAACAAAAAAAATAATACATCATACATTATTGTGAAGTTGTGCATTATTGTACATGTTTATTTTCTCATTTCCCTTATGGAACCCCAGAGCATTTGAAAATCTTATCAGGTGATTTCATTGGTCCAATTCAAATCTGTGTTTATCATGGATGTGCATCAGAAAGAACTTTGAGATAATATTGTCAAAAGATGTTGATTTCTTAGATTTCTAATAAGGATTATTATAGAAGAGAAGACTATACATGTGCATAGACATTTAGTAATAGAATAGAACATCTTTTAGAAGTAATTTTGAGCAAAAAATTACATGGATTGCAATTAACTCTTCAACATGTTAATGGAAAACACTTCAAGGCCCTACCTGCTTAATTGCATGCACAACTTAAATGGTAAGTAAAATTGTTTTTAATTTCAAGCATAAAATTGTATTTTCAATTGAAAAATTTTGTTATATTAATATACTTATTATATTTGCATGTATGTCACATGATTTTTTAATCTAAATTGAACACTTCATTTCATTATATACATGTACATGTACATGTAGGTATACATTGGGGTATACATGAAGATAGACTCATAGATTTTTTACTCATTTTACACACAATAGTTGATTATTCTTGGAAGTTGCCATTAAAATAAACTGAATAAGTTTTAAATATAATTCATATTTTTAGATGAGAAGATATATAGCATTGGGCTCTACGTGCAGACCAGCTGCATCAATGTACAGAGAAGATAAATGCCTAGAATATCAATTTTCGAAAAGATCCAAACTTGAAAGGACGTGATAAAACATGTGGAGTAAAGTCTAATGGACAATTTAAAACTTTATACATGTACATATGTGTGGATTACAATGTAAACAATTTTTTACTTATTATATGGTTTTTGTAAGAGTTATTAAATACAGTGATTTTTGTAAGAGCTATTAACAAATGATTTTTGTAAGAGTTAATTATTAGAAGTGATTTTTGTAAGAGTTATTAGAAGTGATTTTTGTAAGAGTTATTAGAAATAATTTTTGTAAGAGTTATTAGAAATGATTTTTGTATGAGTTATAGTTTGTAATTTTTGTACGAGTTATTATTTGTATGTTTTATATGATTTATTTAAAGGTGGAATCAGGATTCAGTATTCTTTTTTATGATTTCTGTAGAATTTATTATTCTCATTTGCATAAAATGAGTTATTATCTCATTTGCATGCGAAATTGACCACACGAAAATGGTACAGAAATTATAAGATCTGTATGATTTATTCATATGAGTTATTTGAGGGTTTTTTTTGTTTGGGAAAGCAAAACAAAACAATGAAGAAAAAAAAAGAAAGAATTTTGACCAAAAGTCTTTTAAAAATGTAAGTATTAAACATGTTAAATAAAAGTAATGGTTACTCCAAACAATAAAGATACCCTGTCCCTCTTCTATGACCATTGCTATAATTAATAGGCTATTACATTTTATTACATATCTCTTTTAAAGTTAAAGTTGAAAAAACTTTTCTTGAAATAAAACACAATTTGCCAACAATACAAAATACCCAAGCTTTCAATAAGTATCGGTATACTTTCAATAAGTATCGAGATACAAAAAGTATCGGTATACTTTCAATAAGTATCGGTATACTTTTAATAAGTATCGCCTCGGGATACTTTCAATTAGTATCGAGATACAAAAAGTATCGGTATATTTTCAAAAAGTATCGGGATACTTTCAATAAGTATCGGGATTAAAAAGTATCGGTATACTTTCAAAAAGTATCGGGATACTTTCAATTAGTATCGAGATACAAAAAGTATCGGTATACTTTCAAAAAGTATCGGGATACTTTCAATAAGTATCGGGATACTTTCAATAAGTATCGGGATTAAAAAGTATACTTTCGTCTATCAAGAGCATGACGATAGAAGTTATAAGTATCATGATAGAAGTTATAAGTATCATGATAAAAGTTAAAAGTATCATGATAAAAGTTAAAAGTATCATGATAGTATCATTATGCATACTGATTTCCAGCCAACCAATGAAATAAAGTTTTACAATTCCTACCTTGGATCCACAGTGCGCCAATTTCAACAAACGAGAGTTCTAACTCTTAGATGAAAGAAGATGGCCGCTTCATCGACAGACGTGAAAGGGCGATTCTTGACAGAAGTTCAAAACAACATAGATTATTGCGTTCGGTTGCTTTCTTCTGACACTGTAGAAGCAGGAGTCACATCTAATGTGTTAGAAAGGCCACGCACAATTTCCTTTGGTTTTCTGACAGTGTGCGAAATTCGCACATTCATGAATTTAGTTAATTGTCAAAACGAGTCGGACTCGGGGTATGCTTAGTGAGTGACCATTTAATTTTAGGGGGAGGGGCTTTGGTGAAATTTGAAATAAAAAAGCAGCAGTTAATGAAAAGGGAGGACAGTGCTTTGAATTAAAAAAAGGCAGGATGGCATTTTTGACTGAAAAATTGCACTGACTAGCACAACGAAAAAAATCCAGGCACGTTTTTTTATCAGAGAATAGGAAAGCGAAGGAGCCTGAATCGCTAACCTGGTCTTGATGTCGACCCTATAAAAACTCTTCTAGAGCTGAACATTTAAGCAAGTAACCGCTTTTCTCCATCTACTATAGTTTCATTCTGTAGTCGTAGGCCCAAATCATTAAACTAGAGGCTCCCAGGAGCCTGAATCGCTCACCTGATCTCTTACGCCAAAGTTTGAATTAATTACACAACCTTTCAAGAATACAAAGTTGCAAAACAATCCTTTCAGTAGTTTCAGAGAAGATTTTTTGAAATCAGTTTAATAGAAAAAAAAACAGTTAAAGGGCAATAACTCCTATAAGGACCATAGCAATGGCGGCCTTGTTGGTTGGTCGACATGTATATAATTCACAAACTTGGTAGAGGACATCCTAAAGATCAAGTGTACCAAGTTTCAAAGCAATCCCTTCAGTGGTTTCAGAGAAGAAGATTTTTGAAAATCAGTTAAAATCAATGGAAAAAAACAGTTAAAGGGGAATAACTCTTAAACGGTTGATCTGACAATTTTGACCCTGAAATCATTTTCGTAGATCTCAATGAGCTAAACAATTCTGCAATGCTAACTTTTCCTCTAGCTGTAACGGTTTTCAAGATATAGTCCAAAAACTGAAAAAATGGTCAATTTTGATGATTAAAGGGCAATAACTCCTATAAGGAGTCGTTTCACAACTTCGACTCAAAGGAGAGATTTGTAGAGCTTTTGATGCTGAACAAGGGTGGTTGCTTTGGATTTTCTCTATCTCTTATACTTTTCGAGTTATAAGCCAAAAACAATGGTCTGACCCCCCTGATCTATTTTTAGCAACGGCGGCCATGTTGGTTTGTCGACATGTATATAATTCACAAACTTAGTAGAGGACATCCTAAAGATCAAGTATACCAAGTTTCAATGCAATCCCTTCAGTGGTTTCAGAGAAGATCTTTGAAGAAAAGTTAACAGACGGACGGACGGACGGACGGACGACGGACAGACGACGGACGCTTAACGATGACAATAGCTCACCTGACAGGTGAGCTAAAAAACGTTATTTTAGGGGCCATAACCCCTACAAGGGGTCATCTGACAACTTTGTGAGCTAAATGAACTAAACATTTAAGCAAGGAATAGCTTTTCTCTATCTGCTATAGTTTTCATTCTATAGGCCAAAAACATGAAAAAGCGTTATTATAGGGGGCCGTAACCCCTATAAGGGGTGATCTGACAACTTTGACCCTATGAAAACTTTTGTAGAGCTAAATGAACTGATCATTTATTATAAGCAAGCAACAGCTTTTCTCTATCTGCTAAAGTTTTCATTCACTAAGCCAAAAACATCATAAGACAACTTCGATCCTATGGAGACTTTTGTAGAGCTTTATGATCTGAACATTAAAGCAAGCAACAGCTTCTCTCTATTTGCTATAGTCTTTATTCACTAAGCCAAAAACATGAAAAAACGTTATTTTATGGGCCGTAACCCCTGTAAGGGGCTTATGACAACTTTGACCCTATGAAGACTTTTGTAGAGCCAAATGAACTGAACATTTAAGCAAGCAACAGCTTTTCTCTATCTGCTATAGTTTTCATTCTATAGGCCAAAAACATGTAAAAACGTCATTTTACGGGCCGTTACCCCTATAAGAGGTCATCTGACAACTTTGATCCTATGAAGACTTTTGTAGAGCTTAATGAGCTGAACACTTAAAAAAGCAACAACTTTTCTCTATCTGTAATAGTTTTCATTCTGTAGCCCAAAAACATGAAAAAATGATATTTTTTCACCTTTAAGGGTCCCTAACTCCTATAAAGGGTCATCTGACTCAATTAAGACTTTTGTAGAGCATTTGATGCTGAAGCAGTAACGTGGCATCAGATTTCATCTATCTCTTATACTTTTTGATTTACAAGCCAAAAACAGTAGTCTGACCACCCTGGTCTATTTTTAGTAACGGCGACCATGTTGTTTGGACGGCAGTCTCCATTTGTGCAATCTTGGTAGAGGACATCACAAAGATGAATTGTGGAAAGTTTCAAAGTTATTCCTTCATTTGTTTCGGAGAAGATTTTCAAAGAAAAGTTAACGACGGACGAGGACGACGGACGTCAAGTGATGGCAATAGCTCACCTGGACCTAAACTACATAGCCCCCTATTATAAATCAAATGGTTGCTTCCTGAGCATGACAACTCATGCAATTTCTTTTTTGAATGGAAATGAAGAAGTATCCAGTTGATCTGCCCCTGATGTCGAAAACGCCCGAAAAGTACTGGTTCTTTCGTTTATATTGATTTTTTTTTTTGGTGGGGGGTACATTTATATGGTTTTTCAGTCTGTTCGTTCGTCCATTCGTCAGTCACACTTCATGAAATTTTGTAAACTACTTCATTATATCAAGGGCTAAATATTGCAACCTACAATAAACTCTTTTTCAATGTCTGTCCGTCTGAGAGAATTATAAAAGCTTCTTTTTTTTGTAGCAAAGCTGCATGTCACTAGTGCAGTATCTGTTGTTCTGACACAATGCCTTGTTCTTAAAAAATGAGCATTACAGACACTCGGACATACAAAACAAATCATTAAAAGTCATACAAATCCGCAAAACAGTGATAACAATATCAAAATTTTCGTTAAATAAAATTCCAAAAACGGGAAGAATTATGGAATCATCGCTAACAACACCCCTAAAAATTCACATTCTGACACTTAATTGCCGGACAGATTTTTGAAAAATTTCACCAGAATTTAAAATTGCTGAAGATTCACTTAGTATTAAATGTACCAACAATAGAAATTAATGCAGAAAACTGTCAAAATAAACTTACCCTTTGATCAATGATGGATGCCGTTTATAAACTTCAATTCAGAGGTAAAAAATAAGCAAAAACTGTAAATTTTTTTAAAAGTTGGCTCTTAAACTTACGCCAAACAATTCATACTTTAGCTTTGCATCTTTTATATAGCACAATATATTTCAAAGAATTCTGCTTGGGTCAACCCTGATTCGACATTCTCACTACACCTAAAGTCTATTCTAGTCTTACTAGATTAAAAAAAAAGCATAATCTCATTGCCTTTTTAGCTTGCAAAACACAGCTCAAACATAAAAAAGAATAAAAACAAGGAATACAAAGGTATATAACCTTGGATAAAAAATAAATAGTAGAAGGAATATAAAAGGCATGAAATGCATCATTGTTTGTTAATTATAAAGAAAACAATGGATCAATGAAGTTTATATATCTAATATCATCATGTATTACACATACAAATATTAAACCATTTTCGTTTTCAGTATAATATCATTGCATATACAGCAACAAAAAATATAACAAAGTCATTGCAATACAAAAACTGTCCGCATTTCCATTTATGTGTATCGGACAAGTATTTGATATTAAAATACCTTTATCAAAAGGTTGTTTTATCATAATTATCTGTCATTGGCACGGCATTTTTAATGTTGGCATTTTTATTTTACTTTTTCCATTATACAATATTGTCCGGTACAAAATTTTGAAATCTATTTTTGTCTTCGGGTATTATTACAGTCATATGAAATTCTGTCTTTAGGACATTTTTTTCCATGAAAGACAATTTTCTTTTAGACGTCAACTGTGAAAATATGCTCGGTGAAAAACGAAAAGGAAAATGAATAACAAAAAGAAGTTTTTTTCTTTAAATTGTAGGTTATGTCGAATACACTTATTCCACTTCCTATTTTTTTCTATATTATATGTATGTATCAATATATGTTAACTGTATTTATAAAAAAAAAAATGAAAAATGGAATAGAAAATCAAATGTGTTTGGTTCGAATTACAGAGTCACAACAACAAATCCATAAAAGATTTTGGTATTGATATACAATTATACTTACCGCAAATACCTTTGAATTTCTTCCTGCAGTCTTCGGCTACAAACGTTCTGGTTGTGCAGTTAAAAAGAACACAGTTTTTTTGCTTCTCCGTTTCATCGATTATCTGGGAAACTTTAAAGAAAATATACTGATCATTTTGAAAGATAGTCATAATCGATCAACATCGTATATAAAATATAAATATTTTTTGGGGAAAAGAACCAACCCCCCTTCAAGTTAAATGGTCAGTCCCTAAATAGCTATCGATCCATGTTCTATTAGAAAGTGTGTCAAAAAATTCAAGGCTTAGGCTGTAATGTTTTTAACATTGAACATCTTTGATAAAGGATCATATCTTGGCAACTGTTTATGACTCGTGTGTATTTTGAGTAGTATTGCGGGGTTCACTAGCTCTAAAGTCGAATTGACTGTCCTACTTCTTCCTCTCATTTTATTTTATCAAATACATACAATTCGACATGCATCAGATTTGTTAAGGAAACGATGTGAAAAATTCACAAAATGTGAATGTTTTGGTAAAAAGCATGTATGAAACAAACGGACATTTACGATGAAAAGGCAGTCAAATGAGCAACGGGCTGCCATCTAAAGGAGTTAAAATTCTGTGAAATGTAATGATTTGTGCTAATTGCGCATTGCCTGTTATGTGTTACAAAATACGTTAAGTTTAATTCTATTTCATTTGTCTTCAGGAATTATACATAATTGCGGCTCAATATTTGAGTAATTATGCATAATTCCTGAAAGTTTCAGTAATTATGTATAATTCCAAATTATATCCTTTTTTGTAACATATACAATGTTGCAACGTCTTTATTTTCTTTTTTTCTGTTATCAAACAGATGGGTTGAACATAAAAAAATGGCAAATAACTATATTTTTTTTCAAGAAATACAAACATAGTATGCTGCAGGAAAATTCTTTTAAAAATACTTTACGACTAATTTTTTACCTTTAACATAATACTCACCGTTCTGGATGGAATAGAGAAAGTATTTGTTATCCCGTTTCAATGTGTCATCGTTGCCTCTACATTCAGCCCGTTTTTTAAATGGTATATTAGTCAAGCATATACATTTAGACACAGCCTTAAATATATACAAGAGGCTCCCAAGAGCCTAAATCGCTCACCTGGTCTTGATGTCAACCCTATGAAGAACTTTGTAAAACTAAATAAGCTGAACATTTAAACAAGCAACACTTTTTTTTCTTTTTCAGCAATAGTTTTCATTCTGTAAGCCAAAAACGTGAAACATGTTATTTTAATGGCCGTCTGACAACTTTGACTCTATAGAGACTTTTGTTGAGCGCTTAATGAACTGAACATTATAGCAATTTTCTTTTCTGCTATAGTTTTCATTATATAAGCCAAAAACATGAAAACATGTTAAGTTAGGGGCTGTAATCCCTATAAGGGGTCATCGGACAAATTTGACCCTATGCAGACTTTTGTAGAGCTTAATGAGCTGAACATTTAATCAAGCAGCAGCTTTTCTCTATCTGCAATAGTTTTCATTCTAAAAGCAAAAAACACTATTTTCGCCTTTAAGAGGCTGTGACCCCTATAAGGGGTCATCTGACAACTTTGACCCATATAGACTTTTGTAGAGCTAAGTTAGCTGAACATTTCAGCAAGCAACAGCTTTTCTTTATCTGCAATAGTTTTTATACACACTATTTTTCGCCTTTAAGGGGCCGTGACCCGTAAAAGGGATCATCAGACAACTTTGACCCTATAAAGACTTTTTTAGAGCTAAATTAGCTGAACATTTCAGCAAGCAACAGCTTTTTCTATCTGCAATAGTTTTTATTCTATAGGCCAAAAACACTATTTTTCGCCTTGAAGGGGCTGTAACTTTTAAAAAGGGTCATCTGACAACTTTGACCCTATATAGACTTTTGTAGAGCTAAATTAGCTGAACATTTCAGCAAGCAACAGCTGTTCTCTATCTGCAATAGTTTTCATTTTATATATAGGCCAAAAACACTATTTTTCGCCTTGAAGGGGATGTAACCCCTAAAAGGGGTCATCTGACAACTTTGACCCTATGGAGACTTTTGTAGAGCTAAATGAGCTGAACATTTAAGCAAGCAACAGCTTTTCTCTATCCGCAATAGTTTTCATTCTATAGGCCAAAAACACTATTTTTCACCTTTAAGGGGATGTAACACCTATAAGGGGTCATCTGACAGCTTCGACCCTATGAAGACTTTTGTAGAGCTAAATGAGCTGAACACTTAGGCAAGCAACAGCTTTTCTTTATCTGCAATAGTTTTTATTCTAAAGGCCAAAACACTATTTTTCGCCTTAAAGGGGCTATTACCCCTATAAGGGGTCATCTGACAACTTCGATCCTATGGAAAATTATGTAAAGCTCAATGAGCCGAACATTTAAGCAAGCAACAGCTTTCAATAGTTTTCATTCTTTTAACTAAAAATAGGGCATGTAATGGGACATTAAATGGTACCCCCCCGCCACGATATAATATCAAAAGTTCATAAAATTTGAGATTTTTCAAAGTGGCCAGTCTCAAAAAACTATTTTTCAGATCATGCTGTAAATTGATCTTGACCTGTATTTAATTGTACTAAATAGCTGTGCAAAATATCATTCAAATCCCTTAATGTGTTTTCAAGTTATCAGTCGGAAACTCAAAATTTTATGAAATTTGATTTTTCAAAGTAGCCTATCTCGAAAACTCTTTTTTGGATCATGCTGGAAATCGAAATTGACCTTTATTCTATTGTACTTAACAGCTTTGCAAAATAACATTCAAATCCTTTGACACGTTTTCAAGTTATTGGTCGGAAACCTTCGGGAGACGGACAGACGGACGGACGGACAGACACCGAAAAAAACTGAGGGTATAATATAATACCCTGTCCCTTCGTATGGTGGGGTATAAAACATGATAAACGCTATTTTTCACCTTTAAGGGGCTGTAACTCCTATAAGGGATCATCTGACAACTTCGACCAAATGGAGACTTATGCAGACGCAATAGGGTGGCATCAGATTTCATCTATCTCTTATACTTTTTAATTTACAAGCGTGAAACAGTAGTCTGAACCCTGGTCTATTTTTAGTAACGGCGGCCATGTTTTTCGACTGATCAAAAATAAAAACACAAGTTTGGTGCAGGACACCCTAAGGATCATTCATACTAAGTTTCATTAAATTCTGTTCAGTAGTTTCAGAGGAGATTTTTGAAAAATTGTTAACAGACGACGGACGACGACGGACGCCAAGTGATAGCAATAGCTCACATGGACCTAATAAAAACCATACCCTAATTTTTGTCTGATAGGTAATAAACGAATTTATCGAGTGTTGACAGCACAGGACAGCGCGCAAATAAATTTGATATTCATAATATTTAGTAGTCGATTTGCACAAATATTATAAATGAGCAAATTATTTTTCAAAGAATTATGTACTATTATATTGTCATTTTAAATGGATATGACATGAACTGGAATAATAGTTGACAAGGAGACGGATGTGTTGCAACAATCAGGAACCGCTTACTCTTCCGAAGTATCCTGATAACTCCAAATTCATGTTGATGACTGCAGTAAGGGCGTTATATAATGAAAGTCTGTTTCTGATGGGGTTTTTTCTTTTGTATAGACTTAATTTAATTTGTCTTTGCCTTTTCAAACTTCTGTCATTTATAAGAACTATAAATGATAAGAATTACAAAGTTGACTGATGATCCCTTAAATGGATTATGGTCCCTTTAAAGTCAATAATAGTTTTTTTTTTTCGTGTTATTGCCAAATAGAATGTAATATATTGGGAAAAGAGATAAGATGATGATTGCTTCAACATTCAGCTCATACAACATTAAGCTTTACAACATTATATATTGGGTCGAAGTTTTCCCCTTACAGATGAAACCCTTACGGCTTAAGGACAATTTGAGCGATTCAGTCTGCTCCTTGGGGCCACTTGTTTCTTGAAGTCAAGTTAATTGATTTTTTAACTATTTGATTTTTACCGTGTGTTATTTTGAGCTTTGCTCAAGATCATCAATGGGGAGAAGTTTGGCCTAAAATCAATACTTTGTATGACTATTTCAGGCTGGATTTGAATTTTATGCATTTTATTTAGACCATGGGCCGCGAGCAGCGCCTACTGGCCTCGTTGAAGGTTGTTGGCGGTTGTCCATTGTGTTTTTTCTGAATTGCCGCTTGATTGTGGGCTGTGTCGCGTACACTTATTCCACATCTCATTATTTCTAATTTTCTATTTAACCCCGCAATATTTTTTGTGCCTGTCCTAAGCCAGGAAAGCGTTCCTTTGTTCCTGTCCTGTTCTGTGCCCAGATATTGGTCGTTCTCTGACAATTATGGGATCATTATTGAATCTAATTTATTGTATTTTTAATCTTTGGCCAATGCACGGCGGCGAGCAGCGACCGATGGTCACTGGATATCATCTATTTTGGATTTGTGATAGGTTTTTGTCTATTAGACAGATTTTTGTTTTTGTTTTAAATCGATTATCTGTTTTTGATAACTTGATTTGGAGTACCGATAACTAACCTTCGAAATAAATCCAATAATGTTAGTCTTGCATGAAGATAAACATTCTTCTATCGAACTCATACTATGATTAATAGCAAAGGGAATATGGTAGCAACCTAAAGCGACATTTAAAAAATGTATTTAATAAGATGAATCTTTGTTTGAAGATCATAGTTTTATTTATTGAAAGGCGCGCAAGTCCATATAGCGGCTTACACTTCCTTGGTATATTTGTACAAATTATTTAAGAAAGGATATGGAGTAAATGAACACGAGACCACAACACATATGTCAACTCCAACTGCAATTAATTTTAATGAGCTGTATGGTCATTTGTACAAAGTCACCTTCTCAGCATAAAGGCAGATAATTTTCATTTTACTTTTGTTTAGCTCACCTGACCTGTAGTTACGGGTCAGGTGAGGTTTTACCATCACTTTGCGTTCGTCTTCCTTAAACTTTTTGAAACGAAAACTACTCTGATACCATAAGTCCATTTGTAACAAAACTTGACTTCAACTTTCCAATCGTCAATTTTCCTTTCTTCTGTAGCTACATTCCATCCGCTCCAGCTTATGGAGTTTACGTATCACACTTGATTCGTTATTCAAAAACTTGTGGTACTTACATTTATTTCCTTTGCAGAGCGTCACGTCTGACACAAAAATTTCTAACACAAGGTAACTGTCTTTACTCAAGTTTTACGGAAGACATCATGCGTTCATAGATAAATATGGGATTTCTATATTCTCTTAGACGAGTGCTGATGTTGGTTTGTCAAGGGGTTTTGTTTTGAGTTCCTTTATCGGATTTGACATACTCAATAGACAATTATTTGGCAGTGCGGCGGATGTGTTATAGCAAATAGGAACTGCTTACTCTTCCGAAGCACCCGAGTCCAATCTCGTAACGATCGACTTAAGTTCGCGTTGTTGATTTATGTTCGCTTAATTTAGTGTTTTATAATGTTTTGTGTTTCTTCGTGCTGTTCTAATTCGTGCTTGCTGGTTTTGTCGTTGACCGCTGGTGCCTCTTTGCTTCTTTTGTACATTGTTTATTGGTATAGGTGCTACAAAAATTTTATTTAGACATTTTATAAGTATTTTTTTTAATCTTCTTCTATGAAATTGCTTGGCTAAATGTAATCTTACTTGATAGGGTTATTTTATAATAAGTCTTTAACAAATCTATAATTCTGATTTTTGATATGGAAAAAACACATTAACGTTAAGGCTAAAAATAGAAAAAAAGGGGTAAATTGCAGGGGTTTTTTTTTGGTAAATAACTCAAAAACGATTACATATATCAAAAATTAATTCTGGTTGGGGCGAAGTGATCATCACCATGGGATGTACAAGCCATTAAATAGTTTGCCCTTTCTCTTGATTTAACTTTTCAAATTTCAACTTATTTTTCCGCAGATCATTGAAACTATGCAAGATAATTTTTTTAATGCATTTGGTTAAGAACGTCAAAATTTACAGTAAGAGCGTCAACATTTCTCACTTCAACTTGGAACGTTAAAATTAACCATATCAAAGCTTTTTTCCTCTTCTATGGAAACATAAACTACTCTGACACTTTCAGTCCAATTCCAATAAAACTTGCAAAAGTTGTTTTTCAGAATATTAGGTACAAAACTATTGGATGGGTTTTTTTTCTAAATATTTACAGAATTGCATTAAAGTTGCAAAACTTTTTAAATGATGAGAACACGTGAATTTCAAGTGCATTTAACGTAAAATTGCTCGTTAAACGTGAAATTCACGTTAAATTTTCAAGTATATCATGTATATATCATGTTAATTTCATGTGAAATTCGCATTCATTTAGCTCAATATCTGAAAAACTGTACAAGATATTTGCAAAATTTAATTTACTTGATGTTGAAGAAATCAAGATCTACAAAATATATAATAGGGTCAAAGCTGTAGTACCGAATTGACCCTTTTGCACAGTTTTAGTCACCTATCTCTTCAACATGTTGCTTTGAAGGCCTATATAGGTTCCAGATCTTTGTACTAAAGTATTTCAAGCTTATAAGTATCATTGAAGACCAGTTGAGCAATTCAGCTTCCTGGGAGTTTCTTATTTTATTATTAAAAGTTTGAACTTCAAAAATGTTCCAACTATTTTTAATAATCATGATATAATTACACATTTTTAATCGTTTTAACCAGCTAAAAATTGTAATATCGTTTTGTTCTGTTCACACTAGCCGTATTTGAATCGATCGAATTTTTGCTGTTCACATTCACCCAACTTGTCAAGTAATGGGATCAGTTACTTCTCATTCTAGGAGACCAGACCAGTTGTTTTGTACACTAAAGAATATATATGTCAACGTTAAAACAGGGAATAGAGCAATTGGAACTGAACTGGTATATCAAAACACTCGAAATGAATGTCAGGACTACATGGATCCCGTGCGGGGCCCGGGAGGCGAATAGGCCCGCAGCAGCGCTTAGCTTGTCGGTAAAAGTCCACTAAAGAGCGCTCAGAAACCTGACATCGGGGTCAGGCCGCTTTGCCCACAAAGCAACTGGGATGTGTGCCCCAGGTGGTTGAATGGGGCAGCCCTGACATCGAGAGATGCGGGGTCGTCAGGCGATAATGCGGAAAACCTGACCGCAAACCATAGTGGTGCACCGTGTTGGGAAAAATGTCACGTTCCTCGCACGTTAAAGAACCCTGCTGCAGGTCTCGGTAAGAGTAAGACCCATAGGATCCCCATGCAGGAGGAAAAATTTACCGTCCCTACCCATCACCCCTTTTTCCAGTGGCAGTCAAAACTTTCCTACCCGATTGGCCTTGTGTCCCCATTTCCTCCACTTCATCATCATTTCATGTTCATTGTATCACCACTTTCATGTTCATCTCCCGGATATAGCCGAAATCGTGTTGCTTGGGAGTAAAGCAATTACTAACTAACTAACTAACAGGACTACATGGTCTAACTGAAGAGTTTTCATAGTATATTGTTAAAGTCGAATATCGCTAATCTTAGGCATTCAGTGGCCAACAAAATTGTAAATATTTGGTGGAAGCAAACAGTTGGACGATGTTTCAGTTAAAAAAAAGAAACCATCATGACCATTCAGAATCAAGAATATAAAAAATATTGCTGAATATACAAATCCGAAATTTAAAATTTAGCAAGTCGTTAATCTTAATTTGTTATTCTACTTAATATTCATTTGAAGCCTTTATTAAACATATAATTTTAAAACAAATACACTATATATACTTACCTATATATTGTACCCATGAAAACTTCTTGACATTCTGAAGCCAAAAACTGCCTATTTCTGTACAGTATATTGGCGAAGGATTATTTTCTTTTGAGCTTAAAAGGTCTCCATCTACAGTGCAAATATCTTTAGCTTGGACCCAAGATACGTTTTTGGTATTTCTGAAATCTACAAATGCGCAAAACATACATGACAGATAGACGATAACAGGATGTGGAATTAGTGTAAAATACAAATGACAACAAAGTAAGCGACACAACCAACATAAAGAGTGAGTGAGTTAGTTGGTGATTTACGCCCGTGCAACGCTATATAGGTTATTTACAGGCGATGAACATGAAAGGATGATAAAATGAACATGAAATGATGATGATAAAGAAATATGGGGATGGGGTGGGAAACAAAGGACCGGTTAATTTTGACGTCCACAGGAAAAAGGGGAGAGGTGGGTAGGGGCGGAAAATTTGGTCTATGTGGTGCACTTCTTGGCGGTCCGTAAAAGGGGTCTCTTACGTGCATGGAGCGTGGCACTCTCCACATAGGTTGGCCCACTATGGACGGCGGTCAGGGTTTCCGTATCATATACCTGACAACCCCCGCGGACAAGGGCCACCCTATTCAGCCACCTAGGGTACACACTTGGTCGCTCTGTGGGCTGAGCACTGACCCGACGTCAGAATCCCAAGACCCTTAGTCGCCTCTTACGACAAGCTAGGCTTTGCTGCGGGACCAACATAAAGAAATGGTTATTTAAACAATCATAATGGAAAACCGCCAGCAGTCTTTAACATGACCAGAGGTCGCTGCTCACCACCTTGCAAATTCATTAAACAACGAACATTCCCGCCCACTATTCCCACCTGGGCGAATATGCGACTAGGAACGAATGATCGTCAGCTTAATACGATGCAGGTTAAACCTGATAAGCTTCCGCAGATAAAGTAACTTTCTTATATATATTGTACCGCATACTTTAATTAAACAAGATCTAATTATTTTTAAATAACATCAAGAATTGCAAGCTTTTGCACGATTTTGAATAAGTACGCACATGCAAACAGAACAAGGAAGTGATTTTAAAAATAGACGATGGTCTCGGACCTCGCAGAAGACACCTTTAAAGACTTTAATTTTCGAATGCAAAGCCGGCTAGAGATAATAATAACAAAAACGATTAAAGTTGTTTACTGAGGACAAAGTAAATGTGAAGACAGCAGGGAATGATATATGTCTGCTGAATTATTCAAGTTATTTGTTTGGTTGACAATGCACCGATTTTTTAGGAGGGGGTCTTGTTTCGCGAAATTAGAATGACAGGTTCCCGCACTCGACCTGTAGTAGGGGGTCTGATCCCGGAATCCCGAACTAATTTTTACAAAATCCCGTCATCCCGACTTAAAAATGAGAAAATCCCAAATCCCGGTAAAGTTGATATAATATTATCCCGGAATCCCGAGCTTAAATATGGCCAATCCCGTTGTCCCGAAAAAGGTCCCCCCCCCCCTTCTGTAGTGATAGAATGAACTTTTTTATTACGTCAATAATGTGTAACGGGATGAAATAATCTTAATGGTGATCTCCCTTGAATCAGAGACTTTTGTGATGCATCAACGTTTCCGTGGAATTCAACTACCATGCAGGAATGATTGTAAAGACATTTGAACATTATATTTCTTTAATTTGAGGAAAATTACAAACCGCGATAATAGTGAATGTGATGGACTTTTGCCGTATTTTTGGAACTTATTTACCATGTGAACTATTGAAATGTTAAATTTGTAATTTGTACTGGGTTCGAATTGCACCATAGGATGACTTATTTGTCCCGATATTCTGGCTTATCACGGGTGTCAGATTTTCTCGAAAGTTATCAAGTGGCATGGCATTCTTTGAGTTAAAATCATGACTTTTGGCTAGAATTAACGATATGTATTAGGTTTTGTCGTTTGATAATAAAGTATCTGAACATCTATGGAGTATTGCCTACTGCCTAAGCTCAATCCCTATGGACGCCAGACACGAGGGGACGATGAAGCACACCTGGTGGTGCGCATCCGACCCTCCTGTTACAAATGTTAAAGATGCCCGAAGTCTTTATTTAAAAAAAAAATTACATTTAAAACATTTCATAGCTGGGAATACTTAAAATAATTATATAACAATAACTTAAGCCCCATTTACATGCACAGTTTTACATACGTATGCATTATTACATACGTATGTAATTTTACACATATGTGTAAATACTGCATGTAAATGCAAATACATACGTAAGTAATTTTGCACATGGTGTAAATTTACATCACCTCAGGACCAGATGTAAATCTTAATGTGTAAATTTACATATGCTTTTTAATTAAATTTTGTGCATGTAAACGCAATTTAAACAAATGCATAGGCTCGATTATTCCTTCCTATGGACCTTGTGACTTTGACCTTTAAGCTATTTACTCCAGAATCCACATGTATCTTTCGTGCATCATAAGCTCTACGACGTGTAAGTTTTATGAAATTATATCAAGGCGTTTAAAAGTTATGCATGGGAAACCATTATCACTCTTTAATATCAAAGTTTTTCTAAACTTGTGACCTTGACTCTTGACTCCTCGAACGCAATTGGCATCTAACAAACACCATAAGCTTAAAAGTGCATTTCAGGGTAAAATTATGTTTTGAGAACCAATATCACTACCTTTTCTTAGTTTTTCATAACCTGTGACCGTGGCCTTTGACCTTTTTACCCAAATCCTTATCTTTTAGGCCGAAAGCTACGATTTAGATTTGGGGAACAAACCAGAAAGAAGGTCGGGTGGACGGAAAGCTAATTTCTATCTAGTCTATACAAGTCAAAATTGTATGGTGAGAACGGCGCGGGACAAAAGAGCATGGTTTAAGTTGCACCCACGCGGCTTTCACATTTAATCTTTTGACACTATAAAGAATAAGAAGTTGTTGCATTACTGCATTGTTCTTTATATGTTTGTTGTTTGTTTTATGTCAAGTCAGCAATATATTTCAGTGATAATCAGGACAAGATCTGATTGAAACAACTAATTGAGTTGTGTGACCAACTAGAACACAGCAACCGTAACACACACCCATGCATGTCATGCAACAATGGCTAATGTACGACCACAAACTAGAAAAGAAAACGAATTAACTCACAACACAGGCAAATATACCCTCAATGCACCATTATATATAAGGCTAATGCACCCAGCAAGTGATAAAAGGCTACCCCGAAAATTTCGCACTGTCTTGAACCCATACTTATGCCATGGTGATTGACAATGAGGAACCCATGCCTGAAATAAGGACGTCATACTCGTTGGAACACTTACCTGTCTTGGATATAGCCCACATAAGCAACCCTTATCTGTCGAAAATACAATGCAGAACTTTGGTTGAACCTACACACACTGGGAGGGAAAAAACTTGAGTTGGGTGGGAAATAAAGGAACTGTAAATTTTGAAGACCATTATGACAGGGCTTCATTAGCAAATCACATACCAGTATACGTAAAGTATATTGCTTTTGAATTGATTAAAGCTTAGTTAGTTAGTTAGTTATTTATTGCTTTACTCCCAAGCAGCACGATTTCGGCTATATCCGGGAGAAGACATGAGAGTGGTGATACAATGAACATGAAATGATGATGAAGTGGAGGAAATGGTGACACAAGGCCAATCGGTAAGGAGAGTTTTGGCTGCCACCGGTAAAAGGAGTGATGGGTAGGGACAGGAAATGTAGCCTCCTGCATGGGGATCCTACGGGTCCTACTCTTACCGAGACCTGCAGCAGGGTTCTTTAACGTGCGAGGAATGTGACATTTTTCCAAACACGGTGCACCACTACGGTTTGCAGTCAGGTTTTCCGCATTATAGCCTGACAACCCCGGCATTCATTATGACAGGGCTGCCCCATTCAACCACCTGGGGCACACATCCCAATTGTTCTGTGGGCAAAGCAGCCTGACCCGATGTCAGGTTTCTGATCGCTCTGTAATGGACTTTTACCTGCTGCAGGCCTATTCGCCACCCGGAACCCGCACGGGGAAATTGTTAAAGCAAATACACACTAAGCATAGAACTCATGTAAATGCTTTGCAAATTTGCTTATACATACGTGTGTAAATTTGCACATGTGTATATTTACATACGTATGCATAATTTGTGCATGTAAATGGGGTTTATGTATATTTGTTTTTAATGAAAATTACAAAAAAAGGAATTAATTTTGGGTGCAGATTTCTGACTAGCTTATACGTCTTCCGGTTAAAGGCATCATACTCAGACAATTAAGCTTATTAAAGAATTATAATAAAAAAACTATATTATCATAAACCAAGCATTTTAGTACAGAGAAATATACTACTAGTATGTACACACCATATATAACATTCAAGTTTTTAAACTAACATTAAACGTTCAACAAATATACACTTGGACAAAAGTTTAGGACCACCTGAAAATCAACAATTTTTTCTGTCTTGAAATTATATATCTTAAACTTATCAAATAAAATTAACCAATTAAAAGGTCTAAATAGAATTGTCTTTGATTTGATCAAGAATAACAGAAATGTTTTGAACAAAAGTCTGGAAATGTGCAATTAATTTGACTAGGCGAGAAAAGGTTTTAGGCAAAAATAAGGGGTACAATTCATTTGACAATGTATTAAAAACTGATTGATATAGAACTTGGAAAATATATTCTATCCAATCGTAAAAAGATGATAAGTTTTTAAGTTTAGGTCATTTTTTACCCGCTCGGGAACAAATTCATAATTACTGACAATTTTAGTTGCAAAATTCTGGATTTTTTTCTTTGTAGTTTTCCTCGTGTTCAAAAAAGTCAGCTGTTGGTCACAAACGAAATGATTGTATGACAAAAAAAAACTTAATAGACGATAATGATATGTAGAATAAGCGTACGCGACTCATTCAACATAAAGAAACAACAATTTAAAAAATCACAATGGAAAACAGCCAGCAGTCTTCAACATGACCATAAGTCACTGTTCGTATTGCATTCGCCCAAGCCTAAAAATACAAAACATGTACACAAGATTCAGTAGTAAAATGTCAAACTTTAAAAATTGGGATAAAGCTTAGTACACAATAACATGATCGCTTAATTATAAAAACTACATACCATAAGATGTAACAAAATGGCACATTAAGAAAGGCGAAAAGAAGAAAACTCTATAATCCATTTTACATCGTCATTTTAAACTTCCTGATTGTTGATAATCTATCGATTTTCTTCTTCAAAATCTTTGTACACCTTATCTAGAAACTTTTGGATAAATCGTACAACAACTCTTTTTCCTTTTACCTATAGATACAAAACAATTTACATGACTTAAGTTTAATAATTTTGATTGCAGATGAATTACGACTAGACTGAGAAAATATCCACAGAGAAATATAATATAAATTTATTTTAATTTTTTGCTGACGTAAAAACAATTATTTACAAACATATCAGGACTGCATGACATATAAAACACCACAACAATTTACACAAATAATAGTCAAACATTATTACAAAACAAGAAAATATTATTGGCGGGCATCAAAAATTTTAGAAATATCCGGCAATATTACACATTGAAATTAAAAAACCCACAATGAAAATTATATGTATAAAGATCTATAAAATATACAATAAAAAATTCAAATGGGGAGGGAGGGTGGGAATCTCAAAATCGAATATCAAACTGTGACGTCAACATGCACGAAGGTGGGAATTTGAGGAGTAAAGTGTTCATTTAACAATTTCAATTATAAGGTTTTTAGAGACCCCGGGCCCTTACAATATAGATAATATGATAATAGGTGCAACCTAAAATAGGACGCAGCTTTAGAAAATAGTTGTCAAAAACGTCATTGATCAATAACTAATAATTACAAATATCGAATTATTATTGCAAATTACTAATATTTGTAACATTCTAAAATTGTATGATCAAAATATAATAAGATGACGTTGGCGGGACGAAATAACCTTCTTTTGGTGTTACGTTATCCATGACGTCATTTCCCGGTCAGAGTATTTCGCGCTCCAGCAGAAGTAAACAAAGCAACCTTTTTTCTGCCAGGTTTTGGGTGATTTTCTGTACACCAATATATCTTTTTAAAAGTATTGGGTGGAGAAGAATGATATAAAACCTGACAGAAAACTACGACTTGTTTCAATCGGGATTTTGGAAAAAAAATTGCATTATGCACATGCACAGTAAAAATCTCCATAATCAGCCAAGCCTAAGGTAAGACCATCTTTTTTACTACTATTGGGCACTATTAATTAGTGTTGTGAAGCTTTATCTTTTATTGTTATTGTCTTAAACATCGCCATAAATTGGTTGAATTACTGGTAAACAATCACTAATCACGATTGTTCCTAACGCACCTGTTTACAATGACCATTCTCGCGAGAGCTTGGCGAGATCATTTCATCTCTTTGACAACGAGAGAAACTTGAAAAATATATTTAGAGAGTTAGTTTTGACTTTCCATCCGTATTCAACTGTCTATTTTTAAAAGAAATTTAACTGTGGTTATTAAATCTGTCATCCTCGGAAACCCAGGGGTTCTTCTCTCGCTTACATATTCATCACCCCTGGGACATTACGCATGAAATGCTTCGTTTTTGATAGTTTTGTATCGAGCTTCCTGATTGGTCGCTTTACATTTTTCTAATGCGATTTTAACTTGTTTCTATATAGAAATAATATCAAGTTCAAGATCAGATCCTGAACTCGAAACGAAGCATTTCATGCGTAATGACCCAGGGGTGATGAATGAGTAATTAAGCGAGAGAAGAACCCCTGGGTTTCCGAGGATGTAAATCTGTCAATTTTAAAATTTATTCCAAAAAAAGCATCGAATTTCTTGCCCCATAGAAATTCGTGCCTAGTGCGCTTGCGCGCACTCGGCACATCCGGTTTGAAAAAAAAACCAAACCATTAGTTTTGGGAAGTTTCTACATATGTGGGACTGCGTCCCATATTATTTCCACGTCAGCATAATTACTCATTTTAATTAGCATTTATTAGAATTTCACAATTACGACTAGACTGAGAAAATATCCACAGAGAAATATAATATAGATTTATTTTAATTTTTGGCTGACGTAAAAACAATAATATACAAACATATCAGGACGGCATAACATATAAAACACCACAACAATTTACACAAATAATAAATCAATGATTATTACAAAAAAAGAAAATATTATTGGCGGGCATATTTTTTTTTAGAAATATCCGCCAAACAAGCCCGCCAAACAAATCAAAGATTAACGAAAAGACTCACAAAGGATATACTACTCCATTGAAAGAGTCCTGATCTCCAAGGAATACTACACTTCCTTGCAAAGAGATTTAAATGAAAAAGATGCATGTTAACTGACAAATCTCCCAAGGGATAGACTACTCCCTTGTAAGAGCATATAATCTCCAAGGAATATTTATGCTTGCAAAAAACTTATAAAAAAACATTAAACAAACGCACCACGACTCTCCCAAAGGATATACTGCTCCCTTACAGGCGACAACCTTAAGAAATAAACTTCTTTCTTAAAGGATACAGAATTCTCCAAAGGATATTCTACTTAGTTGAGAGAAAACTAAAAACTAAGTAATGAAATACAACTTAATATACACATCAATAGAATAGATAAAGTAACAAATGTAAAGGAAAATTATAAATGAGACAAAGTGTTGATAAAACATTGACGCAGTTGCCTTGTACCTTCGTGATTCAAGTGAAGACCTACATCTAGTCTTGCATACAGACTTTGGTTAGGTTGCCCGGAATGCAAAAATCTTTTATAAGATCTGACAAAAATATAATTGTTCTTTCTTCAATACTCCTCGAGATTCGAGTTTAGCTGCATACATGACAATTTGAATCTCGAAATCGAATATCAAACTATGACGTCAACATTCACGAAGGCGGAAATTTGAGGAGTAAAGTGTTCATTTAACAATTTCAATTAAGGTTTTTAGAGACCCCCTTACAATATAGATATTATTTCCACGTCAGCATAATTACTCATTTTAATAAGCATTTATCAAAATTTCACTGTAATGTATATTTTATTCTAATGTAAACAGTAAACTAGTTAGTTTTAACTAGTTTTCAGTCAAAACATTATTTTCCATATTTTCTACTGCCTTAGAAAAGGAAAAGTGCACAAAGTAAACATTCATTTTTTCTCGACAAAGTTTGACACTTTGAAGATGTAGTATTCTGTTTTTACAAAAAAACATGAAAAAAGGGACTTCTTCGACTGTATGCGATTAGGTTGGTAAGTTACCTACCCAATGTCAGTATTCCAGTTTCCTCTACCTTTGAAACTGACAGCCCTATATGGCTCAGGAGCGTCGATATAGGGTGATATTATTACCAGAAGACGCGGATATTGATGAATCGTGTCACGTGTTTACTGATAAATTCTTAAAAATTGCAAAAGAATGTATACCAACTAAATCGGTTACCGTGCACAAGGGAGATAAGCCTTGGTTTACAAATGAATTAAGACGCGAAATACGAAAAAAGGACAGGTATCGAAAATCTGCGCTACAATCAAAAAGCGATAGGGATATTCTGAGGTACAAACAGCAGAGAAACAAGGTTAATAATCTTAAAAAAGTCGCGAAAGAAAAGTTTGAACAAAATTTAGATAATTTAATACTTGAAAATGCATCTACACCCAGAACGTATTGGAAACTTATGAATATGCTTCTAAAATCCTATAAAGGATCGACGGATATTCCCTCGCTCAGGGATATAACACTTGGTACAGATACTGAAAAATATGTTTTTGAAGAAACAGAAAAATGTGAAGTGCTGAAAAAATATTTTTCATCCATTTCTAAGGTCGATGACCAAAACCAACTTCCACCACCATTCGATCAAAGAACAGAACATTATATTGATAATATTGAAATAGAACAAAGTAAAATTGTTGATATTCTAAAAATTTTAAAACCAAATAAGGCATCGGGTCCAGATATCATAAGCCATAGGATGCTAAAAATATGTCCTCAAAAAGTCTCAGTACCTCTGCAAATATTGTTTAACAAATCGCTTCGACAATGTAAATTTCCATCTAGTAACTGGAAAATCGCATCAGTGGTCCATATCTTTAAGAAAGGTGATCAGTCTTTGCCATCTAATTATCGTCCTATATCACTGATAAGCTGTGTTGGGAAAGTGATGGAAAGGATTGTTCACAAACATGTCTATAATCATCTTTTTTCTAACAATCTTCTATATGAATATCAGTCAGGTTTCCTTCCAAAATACTCTACGGTTCATCAACTGCTTGAAATGTATAACTGTATACTTAACTCACTATAGAGAAGAAAGAAATTAACTGTTTCGTTTTCTGTGACTTTTCTAAAGCGTTTGATAAAGTCTGGCATGATGGTCTCTTGAAGAAACTTAAAGCATATGGAATTCAAAATAACCTTTATCTGTGGATCGAAAGCTATCTAAAAGCAAGAAAACAAAAAGTTGTTATACACTCGTCTGAGTCACCCTTAAATAATACATGTATAACAGCTGGTGTACCACAAGGATCCGTCCTAGGACCCTTATTGTTTATTATCTATATTAATGACATTGCACTTAGATTAAAATCTTTGTATAGGCTATTTGCTGATGACACATCGTTTAACTATTCCCATCATGACCGAATGCACATTTAAACGGTTATTGATCATGATTTGCAAGAGTTGGACGAATGGTAAAAAAAATGGCAGATGTCATTTAACCCAAACAAAACTGAAATGTCATTTTTTCGAACTTAGATGTAAACGATATAAATTTTAATCTAAATGATATTCCTATTCCTATATCCGATAGTCATAAACACCTGGGCTTAACATTTAGCAGTGATGCAAAATGGAACACCCATGTTGAAAACATCGTAAAAGGCGACTCAAAACATCTTAACGTGCTCCGAAAATTAAAATATCAGTTAAGTCGTGACAATTTGGAAAGGTTATATCTAGTTTTTGTAAGACCATTGTTGGAATATGCATCAGAAGTTTGGGATAATTGTGGTGCTGGCAACGCCTCAAAATTGGAAAATTTACAATTAGAGGCAGCACGTTTAGTAACAGGGCTTCTTAAGGTTACTCTTTTTACAAAATTAGAAACATTATATAGAGAAATTGGTTGGGAAACTTTGGCTAATAGACGACTCAAACGCAGACTAAACATGTTTTATAACATCCAAAACCTTGATGCCCCAAATTATCTAAACAGTCTTGTACCCCCCAAGGTGCAAACACTGAGTGCATATCCACTAAGAAATGGTGAAGATATAATACTTCCATTTTGCAGGCTGTCGATAACTTCGAACTCTTTTATTCCAAATACAATAAGGCAGTGGAATAGTATTGATACAAGTGTTCGAAAAGCACCCTCTATTGGTGCCTTCAAGAATGTCTTGAAAGCATCCGGTCTAACCAGTACAGAAGTCCCAAAACATTTTTCGTGTGGTCCACGAAAACTCAATATAATTTTAGCACAACTTAGATGCTCTGCCTCCTTTCTTAATTATGATCTTTTTAGAGCAAATCTTGTTGTTAACCTTACTTGCCGATGCGGTTCCCCTATCGAAAACAAACAACATTACTTTTTTGTATGTCCTCTATATAACAATGACAGAACTCAACTTTTAAATAACCTAACTTGGCTTCCGAATGGAATAAACATTGATATTAATACGCTTACCCAAGGATGTAAAGAGCTATCATACGATGAAAATATTCTCATTTTTAGAAATGTTTTTGAGTTTATTAAACGATCCAAAAGATTTACAATTACATAGATTTTCTAAGTGGACAATCATCTCATCAGCACTTTGTCTTTTTTTTCTCTCATTCACTTTTTTCTTTCTTTCTTTTTTGTGAAATTCCATTACTTCTGTATTCTTCTATCGTTGTTTTATTATTTGCTTATAGCTCGTAAATTTGATTTCTTTTCTATTTAATTTAAAATGCACGATCTTGTACCTTATTATGTATTTCATTGTAATGTCTTTTATTGTACTGCGGAGAGGACTTTCTAAGTATGAATTTACTTGTGTCCAATCCATTTTGTTTTATTACAAATAAAATATGTTTAAACTATATAGGGTGATAAACACACACACACACACACACTTAGGGACGGACCATTAAACTTGAAAGGGGGGCTTGGTATTTTGTTTTGGTCAGAAAATTTTTCGAAGGCGTCACGACAGAATTTTTTCTCGTTATTATCATTATTTATATGACAGAAATCCTTCTTCAGAATATATTTTTCATGAAAAATAGTTTTCAGAATATTTTTTTAGGAAAAACCAAGTGTTTGGCATAGTTTGGGAGAAAAATAATTATACAAATATGGAGGGATTAGAATTTGTAATAAGTATGGAAAAAAGAAAAACTATTGCAAATTTATTAGGTCTTTCGAAGACCAACTACCTGTTTACTTGGAAGTCAAGGACTTCCAAAGTATAGTAATGATTTCGGAAATCCATCCGCGTCTCGTTTTTCCGAGACCGACGTACAACCTTCGCTCTCCGGTAGAAGTGTGTTTATTCTTTTTGGTAAACGAGCTATCTAATCTATATTTGTATAGCCCCTACAGATTACCTGATGTGTTTTTATATTTCAGTTTAAATAATGATATAGCATTTTCGATATTTTTCAACTACATTTCCGTTGTGTATCACGTGACCCTAGTCCCCTGTGCGATGGGGAAATATATTTTAGTGGGAATATACAAATTATTAAAATTAAAACCATTAATGCTTTATATAAAAGCTGAGATAATTAAACTTATGATTTTCTCAGATACAAGTTACCGGAAAATACATGTAGTTTTATCGATTTCATACCGTTGTAAGAAAGCGTGGTTCATACATAAATAAAGATAAATTGCCTTCTTCTGTCGAAATCAAAACGCTTGCCAGCGCTCAAATGTGACATCCAAGTACACGGTACCAACGGTACTTTGATTCCATATAGGTGGTCAATGGTTACTAACTACTAATCATAGTTACTTGAAATCAATCTCAGAATCTATGAGAAACCATGCAAACCCCCACCCACCCCCCCCCAAAAAAAAAAAAATTGTCAAGATATCATTGCTCTTTCTAACAAAAACAATACTAAAACTTTAAGAAACGACATGTTTACATGTTTTCTTGTGAACTAATGTTATTTTTATGTTTTTTTATTCTAACCGCAGATTAATTCTCATTATAATGTAGAATGTTACCTAAGATTTCTTTAGATGACTATTGGTTTTTATACCCCGCCACACGAAGTGGCAGGGTATTATGTTATACCCTCATTTTTTTTTCGGTGTCTGTCCGTCCGTCCGTCTGTCCGTCTGTCCGTCCCCCGAAGGTTTCCGACCAATAACTTGAAAATGCGTCAAAGGATTTGAATGATATTTTGCACAGCTGTTTAGTACAATAAAATACAGGTCAAGTTCGATTTCCAGCATGATCCAAAAAATAGTTTTTGAGATAGGCCACTTTGAAAAATCAAATTTCATGAAATGTTGAGTTTCCGACCAATAACTTGAAAACATATCAAAGGATTTCAATGATATTTCTCACAGCTGTTTAGTACAATAAAATACAGGTCAAGTTCGATTTCCAGCATGATCCAAAAAATAGTTTTCGAGATAGGCCACTTTGAAAAATCAAATTTCATGAAATTTTGAGTTTCCGACCAATAACTTGAAAACATGTCAAAGGATTTCAATGATATTTTGCACAGCTGTTTAGTGCAATAAAATACAGGTCAAGTTCGATTCTAGCATGATCCAAAAAACAGTTTTCGAGATAGGCCACTTTGAAAAATCAATTTTTTATGAAATTTTGAGTTTCCGACCAATAACTTGAAAACACGTCATGGGATTCAATTGATATTTTGTAGCTATTGAGTACAATAAAATACAGGTCAAGTTCAATTTCCAGCATGATCCGAAAGACAGTTTTCGAGATGGGCAACTTTGAAATCAAATTTTATGAATTCTTGATATTATAACGTGGCGGGGTATCATTTAATGTCCCATTACATGCCCTATTTTTGTTTTGTTTTGTTTTGTCTTTCTTTACCGTATTTGACACATTGGATAAATGCGACGGATGTACTATAGCAAGCAGGAAACTGTTTAATCCTCCGGAGCACCTAATTTCACTCTTGTTACGACAAATGTTTGCGTTGTTTATTGACATTCAGTAGTTTTTGTGTTTCCTTGTTTTGCATGTCTGTTTTTTGTCCCATTCCCGTTGGTGTTTACTTATCTTGTCTCTGTCCTTTCGGACTTTTGACATTCGGATACTCCATTGGTACCTCTGCCTGATGCTTATGATTTATTTGTGTCGCTATTTCAAATATCATACAATTAATTTGTCAATATATATGAAATCAAATGCCAGTTTGGAATTTTTTCAAACAATTTCTATGAACAGTATTCATATTTTAATGAGAAGCCACGTGGAAGCAAATTAGACAACTGTAACTATGAAAAATAAAATCAGCCGTCAAAAATCTCTGTTTATATCTAAAAGAACATTGCCACTTAATATGTTCAATAGGTTTACAGAAATCTTTATGTTTTAAAAAGATCTATATGTTGTATATTTTGTGACACAAAAAAACTGCTAGCTTAAAACCCATGTGCCATTAAAAGGGGAAAAAGCATCGTGGGTTTTAACCAAATTTACTGGTCGTTTAAGGTTGAAAAAAAATGGTGACTTAATTTGGGTGAAATATAAATTCATTGCAAAATATTACCAGTGTTCCAATAAAATAGATTCGTTTTTTTTACTATTTTCAAAACCCTTACAATCATAACCAAATATATCGCAGTTAGTTGCAGCTGAAAGACAATCAAACTTGTCTTTTTTCCCAGTAAAAGCAAAAACAAGGACTTTTTGTTTATTGGTTGTGTTCCATACCAGAATTACACATAAGTCAAGCTTTGTAACAAGTCTTGCATCTGAAAAACAACTTAACAACCTCGTCTTTGAATTTTCTATCTAGACACCAATAGACGATGGGGTTGACCATATTGTTAATAAAGTATGTTCTCATCAACATGTTCAAAAGAACCAGGGACCAAGTTTCCCTGTCATCCCAGAAAGTGTCGTCTGCACTTCCCAAAATCTGAATCGTCAAGTACGGAAGAAAACTCACGACGAAAATTACAGTTATAACGAATAACATTGTTGTTATTTTGAGAAGTCTTTTGTGCTTCCGTTTCTTCATTTCCGGATGTGACGTAACACCTTGACCTCTTTCTAGAGTTCCCGTTGAGTCAAAGTTGCCGTCACTTGAAACATCGGACATCATTCGTTGTAATTTTTCCTTGATAGACTTATCTTTCGACCCTTTCTTTTGTATTCGTGGCGAGTTAAGTGACAGACTCTTAAACCTGGAAGTTTGACGTATTATAGGGGCATGGGAACTCTCGCCCATTGGCTTGATTTTGTCCTTCATACTGCCTTGCGTGTTTAAGACTAATTCCTCCGTTTGTCGCGATCTTACCGAACACATCGGTGAATTTTGGCCCGATGTTGATCTCTGTGATTCTTGTAGCAATTTTAAAGTTTTGCTTCGCTTTTTAATCTCATTCCCAACCAATATATACAAAGCAGAAACAATCAAAATCGTAGAAATAAACACCAAAATATTAAGCCCATCGTACAAATACGGAAAAACTGTGTCCAAAAGTTCCGTTGCGATGTAGCACTCTTTTCCAGTTACGTTGTATTTGGTGATCTCAACGCCAGTCGAATCGTACAAAAATACAATTGGCAGACCCAGTAAAGCCGCTACAAAAATTGTCATCCAACATATGATTTTCGTTCCAGAGGACGATAGCTGCTTCTGCATCGGTTTACAGATTTTTCGATATCGATCAATTGCTATCAGGTCTAGCACTAAAATCGATCCGAAAATGGTAAATGTCACAGAAAAACTCAAAAATTTACATAATGCACCCCACTGAAACTCATACGGGTACATCATATCAATAATATGGAACGGCATTCCGAATATACATGTTATAAGATCGTATGTGGCTAGAGTGAGAATAAACGCACGTGAGGTAGACCGCCGGAAACGGAATTTGTAGACATACAGAACGAGGGAATTACCCAGAATGCCAGAGATCATCAGCAACGCTAAGTAAACGACAACAGGAATAAGTGCCTTTGCTAAATAATCATTAGCTTTTGAAATTAGCCACTCGGTGTCAATCATCATATCACTGGTTCCAGAACTGACAAAGCTTTTCGTTGTATTTTCCATCTTGATAAAGTAAATTTGTCACAATGAACTCGTTCGAATAAATCAAATTCAGGGGATATTCTAAAAAGTCAGTCCTGTGTCAGTTGTCTTTAATGTTTTCCATCTATTTATTCCATTGGCAGGACCCCAGCAGCCAGAATCGTACTTTCTATACTATGCAATTTTCAATATATAAAATTTGATGTAATAAAAGTGTGAATATGATTTTTAAAAAGTTTTATAAGTATTATCATATTAACCCATAATTAACACACACTAATATGTCATATGATTTCAAACTGACAAACAATTTGACGTTCCTCAAGATGTGGTTGAGACGAGCGGATACCTGACGTACAGACTGGCGGAAGTGATAGTTTCTCGTGGATTGGTACATGTATCTTGTACTTGATGAGTATATTTTGGAGTTTATGTAAGATACAGCGAATAACTTGCTCTAAAATGGACTTTTATTATCTGAAGAAAATTGGATTTAGAAAACCTTATTAAACTTTAACCATGCACATTATATAACTAAAAATCAATTTCATGTACTCTTACAAATATGAAAAAAATAAATACTCTAGCGTATATTTAGCTTTAATAATATATGATCTATTACTGATAAAGGCATCGGAGGGGCAAAGCACAATGTGGTCCAATTAGTTTTACTCAATTCGGAAAGTTTGAAAAAGAAGCAACGTACCAATGGGTCTTTCGAAAGCACCGCGGAGGTCAATGACGAGTGATGGGACCGCGACCACCGACCAGATTAGATTATATATACATGTAGCTAAACCAAATAATTGATCAAAGCCTTCAGGTATTATCAGTTAATCAGACATTTAAAAAATGATAGGTTGAATCATGTTTTATATATCAAATATTGAAGGGTCCGTTAGCATTACAAATGGTCACGTCTTTGTGAGACATGATTGATAAAAAGATGTGATTTTCACACTACAGCAGTAAGCCAAAAACAAGTTAAAACTATTGTGAGTTATTTTCAATGAACGCAACTTTTCTATTGGCGGCTTTTATTGAAAGGAAATCTTAAGACCACATGAGAGGTTTTCTCTTTAACCTTTATCAGAAAAGTAAGTATTTACGGTGACATTGAAATTCAAGAAAATGGGTTTCCTTGTCAATGCTGTGCCATTCATCTTAAATTTTTTTTGTGTGTTAAAAGAATACATTTTTTTCCGTGAAATGAGGTATGATGATACTTATGTTCAACTTTAAATAAAAATTCCATTTTCTGAATTATGTGTTAGTTAGTTAGTTAGCTAGCTATGGTTTAAACTCAATCTGCTATAGAGACAAATATGGGGAGATGATCATGAAATGGATGGTAAAATGAACATGGAATGATAATGATTAAGTGGTCAAATGCAGACACGAGTTTTGACTGCCTCAGAAAAATTGGTGATATGTAAAATCGAATTATTTACCCTGCTGCTGGGAATCATACGGGTCCAACTCTTTTTGAGAATTGCAGCAAGCTTAACATGACATTTTCCCCAACACGGTTCACCACTATGGTATGCGGTCAGGTTTTCCGCATTCTAGCCTGACAATCATGGCAGCAAAATGGCTAAGGTTACCCAATTAAACATGTGTGGCACCCCAGGCGCTCTGTGGCGAAAGCGGCTTCACCCGGGGTTATATTTTGAGAGGTCTTTGGTGTTCTTAACGGCAAGCTTAGTGCTGCTGCAAGCCTATTAACCATGCACTCCCGGAACTACACGGTCCGTCGGGTTAATGCATAATAAAACAAATATAATTAAACAAACTACCGTTTACCATTATTTTTCTTTTTTGCAATGTTGGTTAATCTGTGTTGTTTTACCATCAAACTCGACTTCTTTTCTTTTGGCTGGTTTCCTCCTATGTTAAAAATTTTAGAACACATACTTAGTTTTTGAGATAGGGAAACTGCGTGGTAAGTGAGTCAGTGAATATGAGTTAGCAAAATGGAGTTTTACGCAACACTATAAAGGTTACATAAGTGCGATGACGATGATGAAACAATGATAGGGTATATGTGGATGGGAAGGGAGGCCAAGATATAATAAATTCTAAAGACCACAGGAAAAGGAAAAAATTGTGTAAGGACGGAAATTAAGCCTATGTGTTGCACTACTAGAGGTCCACAAATAGTCTTTTGTGTGCATGAAGCGTGACATGCAATCAAACACACGTTGACCCAATATGGTCAGTGGTCAGGCTTTCCGTATCATAGACCTGACACCTTAAGCGCTTTGTGGACTGAACATTAACCAGTATCAGAATCCCAGGACCTTTGATTGCCTCTTACAAAAGGCCATGTCTATTCGCTATCCGGGCCCCGTACAAGACTTTAAGGAACTGCACAATTTGTCTTTATATATCGGGTTTAACTAAAAACATCAGTACCGGAAATCAATATTACATGACTTTATATATGAGAGTTATGAGTTGTAAGCACTCGGTTGTTAGTAGAACTCACCACATTTCTAATTTATAATTGAATCTACTCAGTGAGTCGCTGAGTGTTTTTTTTTACTTTTATTTTTCATTTGGTTGAAGCTAGTGTTTCTAGATATTTTAACATTTAGAATCGACAAAGTGTTAATTTTGTATGCAATCAAAGCCATAAGCTTCAGGAAAATGTTAAAGCTTCGTACGACTGTCGGACACAATCAATGGGCAGTGTGTCCCGATACGACCAAAAGTTAGATTTAATCAGACTCTACAACAAATTCCAGTGAGATCAAGCTAGCATTTATTTCAACATATACAAATAAAAACAGTTTTAAAAGATTTAAAATCTGCCTGTCTACGGATCTTCTGATGTATAGTTTAAATATATACATGTAGACTATGGCACGCCATATTTATATTTATTCCTCTTTAAAGATATCTCATAAAATTTATAAGATATCTCGTATACTTTATAAGATATCTTATTAAATATATAAGATATCTCATATAAATGGTAGTTTATCAGATATCTTATAAAACATATGAGATATCTTATAAAACATATAAGATATCTTATAAAACAAATAAGATATCTTATAAAACATATAAGATATCTCATAAAGTTTATAAGATATCTTATAAAGTTTATAAGATATCTTATAAAGATTATTAAATATCTCATATAAAATAATTTATAAGATATCTTATAAAACTTATAAGATATCTTATAAAACTAATAAGATATCTTATAAAGTTTATAAGATATCTCATAAAGTTTATAAGATATCTTATATATTTTATGAGATATCTTATAAGTTATTTTTTATAAGATATCTCATAAAGTTTACGAGATATCTTATAAACTTTATAAGATATCTTATAACTTTTATTAGATATGTTATAGATTTTTTTATATAAGATATCTCATAATCTTTATAAGATATCTAATAAACTTTATGAGATATCTTATATGTTTTATAAGATATCTCATATGTTTTATAAGATATCTCATATGTTTTATAAGATATCCTATAAACATTATGAGATATCTTATAAACTTTATCAGATATCTCATATACTTTATAAGATATCTTATAAAACTTATAAGATATCTTATAAAACTAATAAGATATCTTATAAAGTTTATAAGATATCTCATAAAGTTTATAAGATATCTTATTAAGTTTATAAGATATCTCATATACTTTATAAGATATCCTATAAACATTATGAGATATCTTATAAACTTTATCAGATATCTTATAAACATTGTGTTTAGTAGATATCTCATTTTCTTTTAAAGATATCTTATATAGTAAATAAGATATCTTATAAAATGTATAAGATATCTCATAAAAGTTTATAAGATATCTTATACAGTATATGAGATATCTTATAAATTATTTTTTATAAGATATCTCATAAAGTTTATAAGATATCTTATAAAGTTTATAAGATATCTTATAAACTTTATGAGATATCTTATAAAGTATATGAGATATCTTATAAAGTTTATGAGATATCTATAAAGAGGAATAAATGTTAAAACGGCTTGCCATAGTAGACGTCTTCCATTAACGTATCAATTACCCTTTTGACTACAAACCGTGGGTCGGAAAAGGGGAATAAAACGGTTAAAGTGGCATAAAAACAAAACGTGTCTTAAACACATATTTACGAACAAGAAAATCTTTGAGATCGAATGTTCATTCGAGTGACGCCACAAGTCAGAGTTTTTGAACGCCGTTTTACTGGTTTGTCCACGATGACGGGAGCCTCCTTTTCGACCTCCGTGTCGTCAAATAAAGCATCCAGGAGATCTTGATGTTGGTTGCAGGATTTTCTAACTTTGGCTTGCTGAACCTCTTTATAGATCTGTAGAAACTGTTTCGCCAACTGTTGGTCTTGTTCTCTGATTTCACGCTTAAATTAAAAAAAGATAGAATTGTGAATTGGTATTATGTGAAATGCGATATTCAAAGCTATTTGAGTGCTAATATTTATTTTGGTATAAATTTTCCTTTTTTTTCAAACTTTTTTATTCAATTGAAATGTCTTTTAAAATATTAATTCATTCAAAACAGGCGATTTTTACCATTATTGTGTGAAAAGTAACAAATGGGACAAACATGTGGTACATTTGAAGGAATCACGATTTTAGACAAGTTTGTACCTGCATGCATCTTAAAAGGGAATTTTGAGTGATGTGAACATTTATGTAATCTGTTGATGTAAAAAGGAAAATCTTAAATGACAAACATGCATTTTTCAAACTCACGGTCAAAGTAAAGGGCTTTCATCCATACCTGTAACTGTCTTACAAACTGCAGTTTCTCTAAAATGGACATGTTCTGGCATTTCTCCAAGTTTGTGCTACTAAAGCAATTGTCGTCTTCTTGAACAGCTGATAGCAGAGAGTGGCTAGAAACTTTCCGGAGTCTTGCAGTCGTATCTGCTACCGGGGCCAGTTTCTTGTTATCGCTTGCAAGTCTCCCCTCATCTGCAGAACTCCGCCTATCCATTTGGGACACCGCCTCCAGTTGGGTGTGGGTTGACGCTTTCCTTATTCTTCCTGCGTCGCTATTTCAAATATCATACAATTAATTTGTCAATATATATGAAATCAAATGCCAGTTTGGAATTTTTTCAAACAATTTCTATGAACAGTATTCATATTTTAATGAGAAGCCACGTGGAAGCAAATTAGACAACTGTAACTATGAAAAATAAAATCAGCCGTCAAAAATCTCTGTTTATATCTAAAAGAACATTGCCACTTAATATGTTCAATAGGTTTACAGAAATCTTTATGTTTTAAAAAGATCTATATGTTGTATATTTTGTGACACAAAAAAACTGCTAGCTTAAAACCCATGTGCCATTAAAAGGGGAAAAAGCATCGTGGGTTTTAACCAAATTTACTGGTCGTTTAAGGTTGAAAAAAAATGGTGACTTAATTTGGGTGAAATATAAATTCATTGCAAAATATTACCAGTGTTCCAATAAAATAGATTCGTTTTTTTTACTATTTTCAAAACCCTTACAATCATAACCAAATATATCGCAGTTAGTTGCAGCTGAAAGACAATCAAACTTGTCTTTTTTCCCAGTAAAAGCAAAAACAAGGACTTTTTGTTTATTGGTTGTGTTCCATACCAGAATTACACATAAGTCAAGCTTTGTAACAAGTCTTGCATCTGAAAAACAACTTAACAACCTCGTCTTTGAATTTTCTATCTAGACACCAATAGACGATGGGGTTGACCATATTGTTAATAAAGTATGTTCTCATCAACATGTTCAAAAGAACCAGGGACCAAGTTTCCCTGTCATCCCAGAAAGTGTCGTCTGCACTTCCCAAAATCTGAATCGTCAAGTACGGAAGAAAACTCACGACGAAAATTACAGTTATAACGAATAACATTGTTGTTATTTTGAGAAGTCTTTTGTGCTTCCGTTTCTTCATTTCCGGATGTGACGTAACACCTTGACCTCTTTCTAGAGTTCCCGTTGAGTCAAAGTTGCCGTCACTTGAAACATCGGACATCATTCGTTGTAATTTTTCCTTGATAGACTTATCTTTCGACCCTTTCTTTTGTATTCGTGGCGAGTTAAGTGACAGACTCTTAAACCTGGAAGTTTGACGTATTATAGGGGCATGGGAACTCTCGCCCATTGGCTTGATTTTGTCCTTCATACTGCCTTGCGTGTTTAAGACTAATTCCTCCGTTTGTCGCGATCTTACCGAACACATCGGTGAATTTTGGCCCGATGTTGATCTCTGTGATTCTTGTAGCAATTTTAAAGTTTTGCTTCGCTTTTTAATCTCATTCCCAACCAATATATACAAAGCAGAAACAATCAAAATCGTAGAAATAAACACCAAAATATTAAGCCCATCGTACAAATACGGAAAAACTGTGTCCAAAAGTTCCGTTGCGATGTAGCACTCTTTTCCAGTTACGTTGTATTTGGTGATCTCAACGCCAGTCGAATCGTACAAAAATACAATTGGCAGACCCAGTAAAGCCGCTACAAAAATTGTCATCCAACATATGATTTTCGTTCCAGAGGACGATAGCTGCTTCTGCATCGGTTTACAGATTTTTCGATATCGATCAATTGCTATCAGGTCTAGCACTAAAATCGATCCGAAAATGGTAAATGTCACAGAAAAACTCAAAAATTTACATAATGCACCCCACTGAAACTCATACGGGTACATCATATCAATAATATGGAACGGCATTCCGAATATACATGTTATAAGATCGTATGTGGCTAGAGTGAGAATAAACGCACGTGAGGTAGACCGCCGGAAACGGAATTTGTAGACATACAGAACGAGGGAATTACCCAGAATGCCAGAGATCATCAGCAACGCTAAGTAAACGACAACAGGAATAAGTGCCTTTGCTAAATAATCATTAGCTTTTGAAATTAGCCACTCGGTGTCAATCATCATATCACTGGTTCCAGAACTGACAAAGCTTTTCGTTGTATTTTCCATCTTGATAAAGTAAATTTGTCACAATGAACTCGTTCGAATAAATCAAATTCAGGGGATATTCTAAAAAGTCAGTCCTGTGTCAGTTGTCTTTAATGTTTTCCATCTATTTATTCCATTGGCAGGACCCCAGCAGCCAGAATCGTACTTTCTATACTATGCAATTTTCAATATATAAAATTTGATGTAATAAAAGTGTGAATATGATTTTTAAAAAGTTTTATAAGTATTATCATATTAACCCATAATTAACACACACTAATATGTCATATGATTTCAAACTGACAAACAATTTGACGTTCCTCAAGATGTGGTTGAGACGAGCGGATACCTGACGTACAGACTGGCGGAAGTGATAGTTTCTCGTGGATTGGTACATGTATCTTGTACTTGATGAGTATATTTTGGAGTTTATGTAAGATACAGCGAATAACTTGCTCTAAAATGGACTTTTATTATCTGAAGAAAATTGGATTTAGAAAACCTTATTAAACTTTAACCATGCACATTATATAACTAAAAATCAATTTCATGTACTCTTACAAATATGAAAAAAATAAATACTCTAGCGTATATTTAGCTTTAATAATATATGATCTATTACTGATAAAGGCATCGGAGGGGCAAAGCACAATGTGGTCCAATTAGTTTTACTCAATTCGGAAAGTTTGAAAAAGAAGCAACGTACCAATGGGTCTTTCGAAAGCACCGCGGAGGTCAATGACGAGTGATGGGACCGCGACCACCGACCAGATTAGATTATATATACATGTAGCTAAACCAAATAATTGATCAAAGCCTTCAGGTATTATCAGTTAATCAGACATTTAAAAAATGATAGGTTGAATCATGTTTTATATATCAAATATTGAAGGGTCCGTTAGCATTACAAATGGTCACGTCTTTGTGAGACATGATTGATAAAAAGATGTGATTTTCACACTACAGCAGTAAGCCAAAAACAAGTTAAAACTATTGTGAGTTATTTTCAATGAACGCAACTTTTCTATTGGCGGCTTTTATTGAAAGGAAATCTTAAGACCACATGAGAGGTTTTCTCGTTAACCTTTATCAGAAAAGTAAGTATTTACGGTGACATTGAAATTCAAGAAAATGGGTTTCCTTGTCAATGCTGTGCCATTCATCTTAATTTTTTTTGTGTGTTAAAAGAATACATTTTTTTCCGTGAAATGAGGTATGATGATACTTATGTTCAACTTTAAATAAAAATTCCATTTTCTGAATTATGTGTTAGTTAGTTAGTTAGCTAGCTATGGTTTAAACTCAATCTGCTATAGAGACAAATATGGGGAGATGATCATGAAATGGATGGTAAAATGAACATGGAATGATAATGATTAAGTGGTCAAATGCAGACACGAGTTTTGACTGCCTCAGAAAAATTGGTGATATGTAAAATCGAATTATTTACCCTGCTGCTGGGAATCATACGGGTCCAACTCTTTTTGAGAATTGCAGCAAGCTTAACATGACATTTTCCCCAACACGGTTCACCACTATGGTATGCGGTCAGGTTTTCCGCATTCTAGCCTGACAATCATGGCAGCAAAATGGCTAAGGTTACCCAATTAAACATGTGTGGCACCCCAGGCGCTCTGTGGCGAAAGCGGCTTCACCCGGGGTTATATTTTGAGAGGTCTTTGGTGTTCTTAACGGCAAGCTTAGTGCTGCTGCAAGCCTGTTAACCATGCACTCCCGGAACTACACGGTCCGTCGGGTTAATGCATAATAAAACAAATATAATTAAACAAACTACCGTTTACCATTATTTTTCTTTTTTGCAATGTTGGTTAATCTGTGTTGTTTTACCATCAAACTCGACTTCTTTTCTTTTGGCTGGTTTCCTCCTATGTTAAAAATTTTAGAACACATACTTAGTTTTTGAGATAGGGAAACTGCGTGGTAAGTGAGTCAGTGAATATGAGTTAGCAAAATGGAGTTTTACGCAACACTATAAAGGTTACATAAGTGCGATGACGATGATGAAACAATGATAGGGTATATGTGGATGGGAAGGGAGGCCAAGATATAATAAATTCTAAAGACCACAGGAAAAGGAAAAAATTGTGTAAGGACGGAAATTAAGCCTATGTGTTGCACTACTAGAGGTCCACAAATAGTCTTTTGTGTGCATGAAGCGTGACATGCAATCAAACACACGTTGACCCAATATGGTCAGTGGTCAGGCTTTCCGTATCATAGACCTGACACCTTAAGCGCTTTGTGGACTGAACATTAACCAGTATCAGAATCCCAGGACCTTTGATTGCCTCTTACAAAAGGCCATGTCTATTCGCTATCCGGGCCCCGTACAAGACTTTAAGGAACTGCACAATTTGTCTTTATATATCGGGTTTAACTAAAAACATCAGTACCGGAAATCAATATTACATGACTTTATATATGAGAGTTATGAGTTGTAAGCACTCGGTTGTTAGTAGAACTCACCACATTTCTAATTTATAATTGAATCTACTCAGTGAGTCGCTGAGTGTTTTTTTTTACTTTTATTTTTCATTTGGTTGAAGCTAGTGTTTCTAGATATTTTAACATTTAGAATCGACAAAGTGTTAATTTTGTATGCAATCAAAGCCATAAGCTTCAGGAAAATGTTAAAGCTTCGTACGACTGTCGGACACAATCAATGGGCAGTGTGTCCCGATACGACCAAAAGTTAGATTTAATCAGACTCTACAACAAATTCCAGTGAGATCAAGCTAGCATTTATTTCAACATATACAAATAAAAACAGTTTTAAAAGATTTAAAATCTGCCTGTCTACGGATCTTCTGATGTATAGTTTAAATATATACATGTAGACTATGGCACGCCATATTTATATTTATTCCTCTTTAAAGATATCTCATAAAATTTATAAGATATCTCGTATACTTTATAAGATATCTTATTAAATATATAAGATATCTCATATAAATGGTAGTTTATAAGATATCTTATAAAACATATGAGATATCTTATAAAACATATAAGATATCTTATAAAACAAATAAGATATCTTATAAAACATATAAGATATCTCATAAAGTTTATAAGATATCTTATAAAGTTTATAAGATATCTTATAAAGATTATTAAATATCTCATATAAAATAATTTATAAGATATCTTATAAAACTTATAAGATATCTTATAAAACTAATAAGATATCTTATAAAGTTTATAAGATATCTCATAAAGTTTATAAGATATCTTATATATTTTATGAGATATCTTATAAGTTATTTTTTATAAGATATCTCATAAAGTTTACGAGATATCTTATAAACTTTATAAGATATCTTATAACTTTTATTAGATATGTTATAGATTTTTTTATATAAGATATCTCATAATCTTTATAAGATATCTAATAAACTTTATGAGATATCTTATATGTTTTATAAGATATCTCATATGTTTTATAAGATATCTCATATGTTTTATAAGATATCCTATAAACATTATGAGATATCTTATAAACTTTATCAGATATCTCATATACTTTATAAGATATCTTATAAAACTTATAAGATATCTTATAAAACTAATAAGATATCTTATAAAGTTTATAAGATATCTCATAAAGTTTATAAGATATCTTATTAAGTTTATAAGATATCTCATATACTTTATAAGATATCCTATAAACATTATGAGATATCTTATAAACTTTATCAGATATCTTATAAACATTGTGTTTAGTAGATATCTCATTTTCTTTTAAAGATATCTTATATAGTAAATAAGATATCTTATAAAATGTATAAGATATCTCATAAAAGTTTATAAGATATCTTATACAGTATATGAGATATCTTATAAATTATTTTTTATAAGATATCTCATAAAGTTTATAAGATATCTTATAAAGTTTATAAGATATCTTATAAACTTTATGAGATATCTTATAAAGTATATGAGATATCTTATAAAGTTTATGAGATATCTATAAAGAGGAATAAATGTTAAAACGGCTTGCCATAGTAGACGTCTTCCATTAACGTATCAATTACCCTTTTGACTACAAACCGTGGGTCGGAAAAGGGGAATAAAACGGTTAAAGTGGCATAAAAACAAAACGTGTCTTAAACACATATTTACGAACAAGAAAATCTTTGAGATCGAATGTTCATTCGAGTGACGCCACAAGTCAGAGTTTTTGAACGCCGTTTTACTGGTTTGTCCACGATGACGGGAGCCTCCTTTTCGACCTCCGTGTCGTCAAATAAAGCATCCAGGAGATCTTGATGTTGGTTGCAGGATTTTCTAACTTTGGCTTGCTGAACCTCTTTATAGATCTGTAGAAACTGTTTCGCCAACTGTTGGTCTTGTTCTCTGATTTCACGCTTAAATTAAAAAAAGATAGAATTGTGAATTGGTATTATGTGAAATGCGATATTCAAAGCATTTGAGTGCTAATATTTATTTTGGTATAAATTTTCCTTTTTTTTCAAACTTTTTTATTCAATTGAAATGTCTTTTAAAATATTAATTCATTCAAAACAGGCGATTTTTACCATTATTGTGTGAAAAGTAACAAATGGGACAAACATGTGGTACATTTGAAGGAATCACGATTTTAGACAAGTTTGTACCTGCATGCATCTTAAAAGGGAATTTTGAGTGATGTGAACATTTATGTAATCTGTTGATGTAAAAAGGAAAATCTTAAATGACAAACATGCATTTTTCAAACTCACGGTCAAAGTAAAGGGCTTTCATCCATACCTGTAACTGTCTTACAAACTGCAGTTTCTCTAAAATGGACATGTTCTGGCATTTCTCCAAGTTTGTGCTACTAAAGCAATTGTCGTCTTCTTGAACAGCTGATAGCAGAGAGTGGCTAGAAACTTTCCGGAGTCTTGCAGTCGTATCTGCTACCGGGGCCAGTTTCTTGTTATCGCTTGCAAGTCTCCCCTCATCTGCAGAACTCCGCCTATCCATTTGGGACACCGCCTCCAGTTGGGTGTGGGTTGACGCTTTCCTTATTCTTCCTGCAGGATTGATAACATATCGCTTGACGTCCAGTTGAGGATGTAACTTCAGTTTCTTTGCGATATCAACGAGGGCTTCGAGATAATCTTTCGACATCTTATCTTTGACACATGCTAGTTTTAAAATTACACAAGAAAAAAAAACAAGATAATTTTCACTGCGCTTTCACATTTACTTTGTTTCTTCCGTATATGAGGATTCTAGATAACTAATTCACTAAATCACTAATCAATCAAATCCATTGTTGATACATCATATAGTAATTTGTTTTTGCTTTTTTTTTCTCTCTCACAGTATAGTCATATAGCATTGAGCAGCTATAGTTACTTGTTAATATTTATATAATAATTAAGTTACTAAAAGATTTTACTTTTATACAATATTAAATTTGATATTAAGTTTTTGTTTCGGTACAAAATGATTGACTTTTACATGGAATGTTATCATTTTGTTGTTTAGACCACTTGTGCGATTTCCTGGATTGTCGACATGACAGGAAATGTATTCTCTCGCCTATATTTTCAAAATATTTTACATGTAATAATTCGATCGTTTTTTAATCAATTACAACATTTTTATCCTGCTTGTAAATGAAAAAAAACTTTCCGTGACTGAAAAAACAGAAACATCAGTCGCTGTCCAAAGTATATTAAAGAGACGAGCTACAAGACCCTAGTACGCCCCCAGTTAACACCGGTACAGCGAAGCACAAGAGGCCATAACCAAAAATTCCTCCAGTCAACTTGCTCAATCACAAGTTACCAGGACTACTTCTTTCCAGTTGGTATGGTCTTATGGAACTCACTGCCACAGCACCTGATCAACGCAGATTCCCTCGATACCTTCAGGGAGCGGATCAGCGTCTACTACACCATCTAAACAGACGACATGTACAGATATACTAGTAAATAGTTTTATCCTGCTATGATTTTAACCCCCATCACACGTACCCGATTTTAACATATTGTGCGACTATGCTCTAGAGGAGCACGGCACAGTATTGGAAGACGAAGACGACTTACCGGTATTTGTAAGTTTGATTTCTTATGACTCACGATGGTTAGCATTGCTGTCGAGTTTGAATTCCCAGAGGTTAGTCCACTCCGGTATCTAAAAATACAATAGAGATATGAATTGTCCGTGTAAATTTCAAAAGTGTCAAAACCGTCGAATGTTCAAGGTTCCTTTCCCAAGCAAAGGTCAAATTCAATGAAGGCAAACACATTTTGCAATTTTTCATTCAAAAAGAAAAGAATTTAAAATACACTTTATATGACAAATAATTATAGCTTAAAACATATAAAAAGAAGCCGTGAAAAATAAAAAAATAAAATACTTAATGGTATATTTTAGAGACACAAAATGAATAAACGATTCGGTTGATTTCCTTGTTATGTGTGATATGAATCAGGTATGTCATATAGCATGACTATTTAACATTTGTTAGCAAAGACACACACCCTGGCTAACGTCTGAGTTATTGTTAATTAATTGCTGTCAAAACATTCCACTGATTTATTTTATAAAGCAGTACACCTTTTTTTCTTTTTCTGTGTCCTTTTTTTCTTCTTTTTTTCTTTTTCGTTTTTTCTCTTTTTTTTTGCATCGACAAAACTATATATACCGTCTTTCCAAAAAACGTTCATTGAAATAAAAACTGGGTGATCTTGACTACATAAATTCAATTTAGCCGGGTTAACGTTGTCATCGTTTTTATCCGAATGTTAATCACGTTTGTTTTGTATACAAACACCCAGACAAACCATGCTTTAGAAGCACCTGTGCTCAGTAAACTTCATTTAGCAAAGGTATAGTTTTATGTGGATAGAACTAATGTTATGGCAAAAATTTAAGATCATTCTATATATTGGGCTGTAAAAATTGATGTTTTAACACTGTTTAAGTCTATAAAGACTCTATAAAGTATAGTTCGAAGGTCACAGTTTACTATGCGTATGCCCTTGAGTGTGTTTCGAAATTGATTGGTTCATTATCTAAGTGTTTATAACTGACCATAGTTGTGTTCTGTTATAGCTATGAATTATAATAAAATGACTCGTTGGTTTATACTAGGGTTGCACAATATATCCGTTCCGGATTTGACTCGTCATTTAGACGAGGTCATCAGGGGTCACGGGGAGGAAAACGACGTCATTAACACATGGTACAAAGGGAACGGCATTTTCTATCAACGATTCTTCTGTAATTATTCAACATATAGGGTATAAACCATTTGCAACTAACAAATAAACCAACAATCAACGTTTCCAACCAATAAAAAATCAATCTTGAACGGAAATAAAGAAATTACTTTCTTCGTCCATTAGCATGTTGGAACCAGTTTTTTTACCAGTTCCTCCTCTTTTGGCTAAATTAGTGAGCAATCCCGCAAATGCGCAACGCGTGTATTACTGTGGAAGGCCTGAGGACCATATTGTCTGTGGTGTGTCAATGTGGAAGAAGAAAAATACTTTGGTTCATTGAAAATGCAATTGTCGATTAGTAATCTTTTCTCGTCTGGGTTTTCTGATACAAGCAGACCTTTGAAAGAAGCAGAGGTACCAATGGGGTATCCGAATGTCAAAAGTCCGAAAGGGCAGAGACTAAACCAGTAAACACGAACAAGAACGGGACAAAAACAGACAACACGTAAAACATGGAAACACAAAACAACTGAATATCAATCAACAACGCGAACTCCAGTCGAAACCAGAGTGAACTCAGGTGCTCCGGAAGAGTAAGCAGTTCCTGCTTGCTATAGCACACCCGTCGCGTTGCCAATAGTCCATTCAGAGTGTCAAATCCAGTAAAGGAAGACAAAACAACACCCTATGACAAACCAACATCTGCACTCATCTGAGAGATCGAAATCCCATATTTGTCTATAAGTGCATGATGTCTTCCGTAAAATTTCTTGAGTGAAGACAGCAACCGAGGAGCAACATAACCCTGTGTGAGCAATTTTTGCGTCAGACGTGTCGCTCTGCTAAGGAAATCGATGTAAGTCCCGCACGCTCTGGAGTAACGAATCAATTGAGATACGTAAACTCCATAAGCTGGAGCTGACGGAATATTGCTACACAAGAAGGGGAAGTTGACGATTGGAAAGTTGAAGTCATCACGTTTGTCATAGAGCCTTGTTGAAAGTCTTCCTTAAGAGTCAATTTCGAGATGTAGATCTAAATATGAAGCAGACTTCTTAGAATCCGTTGTGTCCTTTATCTCAAGCTCCTGTGGATATATGAGATGGAGAAAGTCACCAAATCGAGAATTGTTTAGTGAAAGGACATCATCAATATAACGGAACGTGAGGTTGAAAGAGAGAGCTAGTCTACGGTCTTTTTTGTCTAGAAGAGATTGCAAGAAGTCTGCTTCATATGAATGAAGAAACAAATCAGCAAGCAAAGGTGCACAATTAGTGCCCATTGGAATCCCTATTGTTTGCTGAAAAACACGTCCACCAAACTGAACAAATATGTTGTCAATAAGAAAGTTGAGCATGTCGATTATTTGGTCTTCTGTAAATTTGTTCTTTTTCGTGGACTCATTGATGACAAAGTAAGTCTTGGTATAAATTTTAGTTCGTTCCTCTAATAGATAATCAATAAATCAGGGAATTCGTACGTTATGGTGATCTACTCTTTTTACATTTTTCTGGTTCTTACTTTTACCATATTTAAACAGGATCGTTTCATTCCCCTAAAAATTATCCCCTATTTCGTCAGAAATTTTGGATTTAGATCGGCAATATTTTAACAAATTGAAAGATAAAACAAAACAGGTTCTATTTAAATTTAAGTTATTTTGGTACTTACCATTTCATAATAAATGTTTGACTCTCTCACAGGGCAGTATTTGAAATAAGTTTCACATTTCTAATTCTATGACTATACAGCATGTACAGCTTCTGTCTCAAGTTATAGATACTGTTTGGTACACTATTTGATTTTGAATGTTGGGATAGTTCGATGTCCTTTGATTTCAATTGCAGATAATGAAAATCACAATTGGCTCTTAATCTTATCAAGAAAAAGTTTGTTTTAAACCTAGCGAGATCTTGCGGCTTTAAGGTTCAACTGTACCTTTCTTTAAAACATGGCGTTATTTTCAATCTATTCTCAGTATATGCACAGCCAAAACTGCACATAAAATTGAAATATAAAGTGTAGCTGGACCTAGGTATTAAAAATTCTTACCTTTTCTCTATGAATTCTTCCCGAAAAAATCCTTTATTTTAGCGATCTCTTCTTGTGGACTCATATTTCATGCAACTTTCAATAAGGGATTTAACTAAAAGTGTTCACCTCGTTTCATGTAAGAGGCACAATAGGGATAGTTTGTCCTTTTTCAATTTAAAATCTGAACAGGAAAAAAAGAGATCTTTAGTTTTACAATGTAATTTAAGGAACTTAAAATGAAAAATTGATAGAAATTGAATCAGAAATTACCATATCTAGGTCCAGCTATGCTTTATTTTAATATTTTATTTTTAGTTTTTGTTCTGCATAAACTAAAAAATAGGTAGAAAATTTCGCTATTTTTAACGAAAGGTATTGATGAACCTTAATTGTTCATTTATTATCATGCATGTGGTCGCTATAAAGGTGGGAAGTAACATTAAAAACATTTTTTTTTATGTTTAAATGTGAAAAGTGATGAATGGGAACATTTTTTCTTCCTTTCTTTATATGTTTCTTTATCATGTTTATTGTTCGAAAATATAATCAAACTAACTTTTCCTGTCAGTCAGAGAGCCTACTTGTACAAGTAAACAGTTTTTAACTTGTATAAGTAAATTTTTAGCAGTTAAAATCAGGGATGGGGCCAATTACTTTTAAATGTATTTGATTATTTTCAATTACATTACACTTTTACTCAATTACATTACAATTGCAATTACATCAATTTAAGAAAAGTAATTGATTAATTTCAATTACTTTTGCAAAGTAATTGATTTAATTGCAATTACATTTTGTATAATAAGACATTTACGTCTGAATATAAACATCATTTGTTTACATCGACATAGCAAATAACATGTACAATTCAGACCTGGGGTAATTGAAAATGTAATTGCAATTAGCTGTAATTAATTACATGTTTTCCATGTAATTGAATGCAATTTGTAATTGAGGCAAATCTGAATTACTTGTAATTGAAAGCAATGCATTACTTTGCATATTTTGCCTGTAATGCCAAATTACATTTCAATTACATATCATAATGCTTGTTCTAAATATTTGAAAAAATGAATTTTGACACTAGATCAAAAAGGAGTATCATGATTATAGAAACATGATATTATTTTCATTGGTCATCCTTTTAAAATACAAAATATTCACAAGCAATTGACCTTTTAGGTAATAAACATAAATTATTAGTTTATTCTGTGAAAGAAATGATTGAATTAGACTAAACAATGGAATGATTTTTTTTAAGTGAATAAATATTTTTCATTTAAACAAACAGTTATCTAAATAACACCCAAGCCATTTAAACACTAAAACAACATAATCCCAAGCCCTGTGCACTAATTTTGATCATTAGACATTAATCTTTAATCAGCAATAACAACAAACTGATTTCTTTTGTCCGGTGAATGTCAAATATCTTTTTGAAATATGGCTTCAAAAAAGAAAACTTTTTGGGTTGTTTTGTCTTAATTTGTGTCATAAAGAAGTAAAGTGTTTCAAGCTTAATATGTACTGTAAAAATTAAGAATTTATCACAATAAGAAAATTTTAAAATTAAATAGCTGAATATTAATAAAATAGAGCATGTAAATTTATAAAACAAACACTAAAATGTTTCTTGTTCGCCCTGGAAGGAAATCTAAGCTATGTTTGAGTTGCCATTTAATGCATGTATGACATGCATATTTTAAAACCTTGCTAGATGGCTTCTAATTTTCTATTTTTATTTAGGGGTTAGTTATGAATAAAGATGTACGAAATGGTTGCCTGTAACCAGTCAGGTTAAATAATTCAAATAGAGAAATATTTAAATTGTAAGCTTCATGAAAATTCATATGATGAAAAATCATTTAAATATTGAAAAAAAAATACTTATTGCATAATTTTGTTTTAATATTTCCCATTAAAGTAATTCAAAAGTAATTAATTTATACATTGCCAAAGTAATTGTAATGTAATTAATTACTTTTCAAATTTTTGGTAATGTCATGTGTAATTTAGCTTAGAACAAATTACATGTAATTGAATTGTAATTAATTACATTTGTATGTAATTGACCCCAGGTCTGGTACAATTAAGTCTGATACGAAATTCAAATTTCAGAACAAGTATTTTAAATAGCATTTGTCTTTATCATCATAAGTGATTCTAATGTGTTGTCTGCCATTCAACATCTTTCAGGTCGGAATGTTTTTCCAGCCACGCTTAACTTTTGTATTTGAATATTTGCTGGTGGTTGTTGAAAAATCTTGAAGAGTTGTCTGTTTTTCCTTGGGACTGGCCTGAGTCGTATTGATGCCTGGGGCTTGGATTTATTAAAGCATAAAACCATTTGGTTATAACTTATACAATGTATATTGTTACATGTAGATCATTGATATGATCATAATACTAATTCATTTTTTTTTATTGTTTTCAGAAAATGAATATACATGTACAATTTGCAAAAGATTCATTCCACTCTCTAAATTGCATGCCCTTGTCTCCCTTTTTGTGACTTTTACGAATTTACTTGTACAAGTAATTTGGTAGAAATAAGAAGAGGCACCAAAGGGGCATTCGAGTGTCAAAAGTCCGAAAAGGCAACGACAAAACCGGTAAACATGAACAAGAACAGCACAAGGAAACACAAAACATAAAAACAACCGAACAGAAATCAACAACGCGAACTCAAGTCGTAACAAGAGTGAACTCGGGTGCTCCGGAAGAGTAAGCGGTTCCTGCCTGCTATAGCACACCCGCCGCGCTGCCAATTTCCAATTCAGTGTGTCAAATCCGGTAAAGGAAGACAAAACAAAACCCTATGACAAACCGACATCTGCACTCATCTGAGAGATAGAAATCCCATATTTATCTATGAAAAGAAAAGAAAAAGAAAAAAGAAAATCATTCTTTTCTTAATTATCTTTATCTAGCCATGAAATTCAATTAAGTTCATGATTATTTATATGGCTAATAGTATCTCCTACTTTCATCAGACTGAGCTAATCTGTTAACTCAAGTTAAATGAGAGATAATCAACATTTAATCATGTTAATAGTCCAAAGGGGGCAATTTTCAAAGGCCGTGCATACCACAAAGACAGCCGTGCGCATCAGTAATTTTTAATGGACCATAGAGCATATGATGTAAACATTTCAAGAAAATTGTCTGTTTGATTGTAAAAAATATTGTGTAACAAGAAAAATGAGCTCACAGTTTTTTTAGTTTACTTGTATAGGTAAATTTTTGTTAAGAGAAAAATACTTTACTTGAACAAGTAAATTTGTAATTACTTAAAGAAGTAGAATTCTGTTTACTTGTATAAGTGGGATCTCTGACTGCCTGTGGGTCACATGTGTTTTTTCTTAGATTTTCACAAAACAGTAGCAACTCTCTTTTTCTTTTCTTTCTTATAGCTAGTTTATAAACAATGTCAGATCAGGCAGCATCTGGGGGTCAAGGACATGACAAAGGTCAATCTGTGACCCCTAGTAAAAAGAAGGAGAAGAAACAGAAAGGTAAGAAGGGAGAAAACCCATCTGATGGAGGTCAACAATCAGGACAAGCTGAAAAGGGAGGAGCAACATCTCCAAGAGGCCAACAATCAGAACAAGCTGAAAAGGGAGGAGCAAAATCTCCAAGAGGTCAAACAGATGGTAAAACTGCAACCCCTGATAAAAAAGAAAAACAGAAAGGTCCTCAAAATGTACAGAATGATGTTAACCCGGTAAATCCAAATAAAAAAGAGAAACAAAAAGGATTACAAAGTGATGGTACCCAGGGTGATACAAGTAAAAAGGAAAAACAAAATGCACCACCAAAAGCACAGAATGACAGTGATCCAAACAAACCACAGAAAAGTAAAGCAGAATTAAAGGCAGAGAGACGGGCATTGCAGGTATAAACCTGTATAATTCATTATCATATTATTCTATCTTGTAGTGCTAATTAATCTTCAAGTTTTACTTAGTCATGTAAATGTATTTACATGTAGATTAATGTCAGATTTCAACAAATTGTTCGAAAAGAAAATTGAACCTGAAAATACATACTTGAGAAGTGAAAATTGCAATAAGCCTGCCTAAGGGTTCAACAAAACTCACTCTTCCATTGTTGACTAGATTTTGGTAGGAAACAATAACTCAGGGTCTCTTTGAGACAAAGCTAATATTGGGGAAGGTGTATTGATCATTTTAGTATAACACTTACTTGACATATTAACAAGTCATAAAATTTATCCTGGTCAAATTTATTCATATGTTTTACTGTCTTTTACTTACAGATTTTTTCATATATAAATAACATTTACAGTGAAATCTGTCTAAAATAAACTCCTTTTGAACTCTGACTTTTTTTTGTTTAAACAGGTTTAAAATATGTAGAAATTAATAGAATGAATAAGTAACCAATTATGTTCACATGTCTTCACCAGTAGATAGGTTTTTGATATATTCAGCTTTCACTGTATTATGATAAACATACTTATTTTTGCGAGGTATTCATTTTCAAGGATTTTGCGAAATTAAGTACACACAAAATGAAATAAATATGTATGAAACTATGAAATGAATAGAATAATGAACAGAAAACACAAAATTAAGGACATGTGAAGTTGTCTGAAATTATTTTTTTGAAGAAAAAAACTACAGGGGAAAATTATTATCTATACAGTATACATGTATAACTGATTTTTCAGGAGAAACAAAGGGCATTAAAGGAACAGAAGAAGCAGGAGGGAGCCGGTACATCAGGACCTAGTAAAGATGCCTCAGCCGCTTCTGGTGGGTGAAAAAGTAATGTATAAGGCAGAAAAATGTCTTACTTATATAGCAAGGTTACAATTTTTTTTTTCATCAGGACCTAGTAAAGATGCCCCAGCAGCTTCTGGTGGGTAAAATGTAATGTATAAGGCAGGAAAATATCTTACTTATATAGGTTATTTTCAATATTTTGCATTTTGTTTATAAAATACAAGGTACAATAGTGGGTCTAGATAAAATGGCTAATTTGGTTATGCTGTAAATGCATATTTTATGGAACAAAATAAATGGAAAGTTAAAAACCAAAAGTATCAAAATAAAAAGTATTAGTACTCATTGAAAAAAGAAGCCAAAACCAGCACCAAGGACATTGATCTGACTGTTTTGTGTATTATACCCAAGGGGCTATAAATATGTCAATGGCTTGAAATTTGAATGGCTTCTCACAGATTCTCAAGATTTTGTTACTCAGAAAGACTTTTAGAATTTACAATTATGAATTCTTTTAACGTGGCACACCAAGTTTGAAGCGTGGTGCAGGTAAATCAAGCCTGACGGACCCCCACGCTTAAACAGCCTGTGGTGAACCCTGGATCATGTTTAATAAAAGTAAAGAAAACTGGTGATTTGAACAATTTTAAAATATAAAATATTGCTTTAACTGTTAAACATCAGAAGATATTGATAATCTTACAAAAGTAAATACATCTACATACAGTCTTAAAGTGTGAACTCAATTTGATTTTTGTTTAAAACCTATTTATTTGTTCTGGATTGGGAAAAAATCTATTAGCTTATGCAAGTCATTCTCAATATCTCAAGATTGTAAGTTTGACCTTTGAACTGACCATAATGAACTTTCTCTTGTCAACTCTATGAGATGGTCTTAAATATGCATGGAGTATTGTTCTCCTCACACATTGGACAATCATTTATAGTTGTCCTTTTTGAAGGACTATCATTGTTTCTAACATCTTCAAGAGAGAGACATAAAAATTGTCCCTGACATGAATTTATTTTCTGGCCAAAAATGAGTAATGCATCATGCATTTTTCATGTTTTTTCTGTCTTTTTTCTTTTCAGTGGCAAAATCTGAGCCAAAGCGAGTACCAGACCATATAATGGCTGATGATGCTGAAGCTCAGAAAAAGATGGCTAAAAAATTAGAGAAACAAAAAATCCCACAGCGTACTAAAGTACAAAGACAGGTCAAGCTGTTCCAACATCTTCATCAGTATGAAAGGGAAGTCTCGCTAACTCAGTCACTGTCGTAAGTGATCTGTAAAGGATTTGATGGGAGATCTTGTAAGCGCAACTCCTCCTAAACCGGCTGACAGATTTTAATGAAACTTTACACGAAAGAAGTACATCACATGTAGAATTTTCATGGCTATCAGATATCATTCAGGGGAGATAATTGGACTTAAAATATAGTATTTAAATGGAGACCTCATAAATGCAACTCCTCTGGACTTGAGGATTTTTCTGGCAGTAAAGAGTCCAATATGAAACAGGGGTATCCTTTTATGAGCTGGCTCATAGTATAAGTTGTTTATCTTGAAACCCTTTTGTATTAGACTTGAATTACTGTTAGTTTAAATTTGAGCAAAGTTTGTCAGTGTTTGTAGGCAAATAAAAAACCAGAAAGATGTTTTTCAAGGGGCACTCTGTAGAATGCCACTACCAAGTTTACTAAAGAATAATGGTAGACACTGAAAAATAGTTCTGGAAGTTCTTGGCATTACTTTTCATTTATGAAAACAGATGAACTATAAGAAAAATCAAAATATTTAGCACATTTTTCTTTTTTGTTTGTTTGACAACTGAAGTTGTAGGACATGGTTTTCTAGTGTTTGTCACATCTCAGCTGAATTATCAAAAAATCATAACTGGTATCATCAGGAAATAGTACTTTATATTAGTCTTAACAAGTGCAATGCAAAACCTATGTTATTCCAACAAATATATGTACACATTTATTTTCCAAGTGCCATAGCAATAGGTGTCTTTGGAGAAGCATTTGCTTGATACATGCTAGTTCTCTGTTAAGTTCAACTGCATTTTTGGAGGCCAGGTTAAAAACAAATTACTGGTAAGCTTTTTACAATTTTTTTAGACTGACTGACTCTTTCTTTTTCTTGTTTAACATCATAGAAGATAATGAGATGTGGAATAAGTGTATGCTACATAACCAATACATATAATCAACAATTAAAAAAATCCACAATGAAAAACAGCCAGCAGCCTTCAATATGACCAGCCGTTGCTGCTGGCTGTTTTTCAATTGGCCGGTCTATATTAGTTAACTGTAACTTATATCGCATATTTTTTTATTTATTTAGCTTTAAGGGTAGCAGTATTCACCCTGTGATTGTCAGACTAGGTATACAGTATGCCGAGGGTGTGATATGTGGGTCTAATGCTCGGTGTCTGGCCTTACTGGCAGCCTTTAAACATGTAAGTTGACAACATATACAGTATGCCGAGGGTGTGATATGTGGGTCTAATGCTCGGTGTCTGGCCTTACTGGCAGCCTTTAAACATGTAAGTTGACAACATATACAGTATGCCGAGGGTGTGATATGTGGGTCTAATGCTCGGTGTCTGGCCTTACTGGCAGCCTTTAAACACGTAAGTTGACAACATATACAGTATGCTGAGGGTGTGATATGTGGGTCTAATGCTCGATGTCTGGCCTTACTGGCAGCCTTTAAACATGTAAGTTGACAACATATACAGTATGACGAGGGTGTGATATGTGGGTCTAATGCTCGGTGTCTGGCCTTACTGGCAGCCTTTAAACATGTAAGTTGACAACATATACAGTATGCTGAGGGTGTGATATGTGGGTCTAATGCTCGATGTCTGGCCTTACTGGCAGCCTTTAAACATGTAAGTTGACAACATATACAGTATGCCGAGGGTGTGATATGTGGGTCTAATGCTCGATGTCTGGCCTTACTGGCAGCCTTTAAACATGTAAGTTGACAACATATACAGTATGCCGAGGGTGTGATATGTGGGTCTAATGCTCGGTGTCTGGCCTTACTAGCAGCCTTTAAACATGTAAGTTGACAACATATACAGTATGCGGAGGGTGTGATATGTGGGTCTAATGCTCGGTGTCTGGCCTTACTGGCAGCCTTTAAACATGTAAGTTGACAACATATACAGTATGCCGAGGGTGTGATATGTGGGTCTAATGCTCGGTGTCTGGCCTTACTAGCAGCCTTTAAACATGTAAGTTGACAACATATACAGTATGCCGAGGGTGTGATATGTGGGTCTAATGCTCGGTGTCTGGCCTTACTAGCAGCCTTTAAACATGTAAGTTGACAACATATACAGTATGCCGAGGGTGTGATATGTGGGTCTAATGCTCGGTGTCTGGCCTTACTGGCAGCCTTTAAACATGTAAGTTGACAACATATACAGTATGCGGAGGGTGTGATATGTGGGTCTAATGCTCGGTGTCTGGCCTTACTGGCAGCCTTCAAACATGTAAGTTGGTTGCTATCGTGGAAAAAAAAAATTATACCAAGTCTGGGTTTTTTAACTAGGTGGTTACAAAATATTGAAGCAAAAAATGATTTTGCAAAAAAATTTGATCAAATTATTATGCAAGTATTGATTAAACACCTTTGAATATTAGAAAAAAGAAAATCTGTTATGCCATGTGCATTGCCACAATAGTTTCCTCTGTCTAACCAACAAAACCTAGCTGAAAGAAGAAGTCTTTAGACATTTCTGCCATCTCTTTTTACTCTTGTGTAAGATTTATTTATCACACATTTACTGTTTACATGTATATGCATAAATTTGCCTGAATGAAACAGCCGGAATTGTCCAAGCCTTATTTTGACCAGGGACCTGATATGCTATATAAAGAACTCATGTGCTTATGAGAGGCACTGATATTGCATATCAAGGCCTCCATGCTCAGGAAAGGACTAAGGCCTTACATGTTTTTTTATGATGCCATTAGCTCCGCCATTTAAACAAACCTGTTCATTTATGTTCAGAAATATGGCAAATATTTTGATTTTACAATCAGACAAGAAACTTATTTTAAAAAATTGAAATTCTTAATTAACATGTTTCTTTTTATATATAGTGTGTAAAAGACTTAAGAGTATGTTTCTAGACCATTTTAAAGTCTATGTGTTAAATGATGTGATAAAAAGATTATTACTCAGAGTTTTTAATGACATGTCCCATGTCATTCCTCTACGCATATTATCTAGACCAACTTCTCAACCTAATATGGGAGTCACAGAATGAAATCAGACCTGATATGGAAACCCCTGTGTAATAATCTATGTAATGTAATTTCAACTATCTGTTACTGATAATTGCCCTTGAATGATGATTGTTTTTCAGGTCATAGAAGATTATACAACACCACCTCAGAAAGAATTATCCAGAGATTTAGAGGCTAGAATCAAACCATATATAAGGTATATTTATTCTACCTCTCTAAGTTCAAAACAGAAAGAGGTTTGAGTTAAAATTAATAAAAATAACTATTTCAATGTTTTAAAATAAGACTTATTGAAATGAATCATTAATCAACAGATTACAAAAAAGATAGAGGTAGGATTTTTCAACAAAAGACCTTTTTCAACATAAAAGTACTATATCTAGAGATTGCCAATCAGGATTACATAGTGCACCCCTTCCCCTTGTTTTATATTTTCCAACCGGAGTTATCCTTCTTTTCATACTAGTACTATGGTATTGATCATCAATTTAGAGTGTTCTTAGGTTTCTAAGAAGTTTTACTTTTTGAGGTAAATCTTCTTTTTTTTATAATAATTATCCCATTATAATATGTTTACTCCTTGAAAATCTGTTATTTTTATAGCCTATTTTATTCACAAGATTGAGCAAGGCCTAAGTTTTTCAGTCTTTTAGTTCAGATTTAAAAGAAAAAGTCCAAAATAAATGACCCAAAACCAACCTGGTGAATAAGATCTATAGAACAATAATTATGTGACATCCAAGACTGCTGAAGGTGATATGTTTTGTGATATTTTTTCCTCAAAAGTAAATATATAAGGTTACAATACATAGAGATTGTCAATGAAAACTCTTTTTTATATATTTTTATTTCAGTTTCTTGAATCAGTGCAGACTAATGTCAGTCAGTATGGGCAATGCAATAAAATATCTGAAGTATAATATCTCACATGGAACTAGAGATCTCCCAGAGGCTGAGGTATTTACAAGTTTGTTTTCAGTAAGATAAGGCCAAACAAAAAATTTGTGTGTTGCCTATTAAATGTCTGGAAAGAAAAAAGATAGGTAGTTTAGATTTTTTTTTTACAATTTTTTTTTCACCTTGAGTAAAGGGAGAGTGGAATTAATGTTTAACGGTGCTTAGCAAAAAATGGCAATAAAAATGTTAGGGTTGTTATAAAAAATAGGTAGGGTCAGGTAATAGGAAACACATGTGTTATTTTTACCTTAATATGTTTTGTAAATATTTTATTTTAAGTGAATAAATTACACTCAGGGTTACTTTCAAGAAACATTGGTGCTTAACTGATAAACAAAATGTTTTGGGGGCAGTGTTGAAAAAAGTTTTTTTTTTTCGACACATTTGTTTCATTGCTGAGCAGAAAACTATTAAAGCCTATGTTTTTCACATTCATGATACTTGAAGTGCAACAGTGACTCTGACTCACATTTAAAAGAAATTTGTAAGTTTTGAAAAAAGGGTGGAAAACTTTGTGAAATTACAGAGAAGCAGTAGAGAAACCAAAATAAGAATGAATTATATTGACATAATATCTTTTCAATGATTAAGCAGCAAAAGATGGACCATTGTATGTTTTATTCAAATCAATGTATAGATATTTTATGTGTGTAAGAATAAATATGTATAATTTCAGGCCAAGAAGAAGCTGATAGAATGTATAGATGATTTTGTCAGACTGAAGTTAGAATATCCATGTAAAGCTATCTGTGATCTTACTGTGAAAGAAAACAAGAAAATCGTAGAGAATGATGTTATTGTAGTCTACGCATGGTAAGTTATTTAGGATATTTCAGAGTATTGGGAAACCAATTAGTTTTCTTTTTGTCCAATTACAAGTCTTGTCTTTCAATTTGTGTCCGACCAGTCAAAGAAACTTTGAAAAAAATGAAAATAATTTAGTTGTTGTCTATGCATGATAAGATATAGATGGTCTAAATAATTTTAAAAATGTTCAAAATGGTTGTTTTGTTGTTTTAGCATTGGAAGGATAAGATAGAATAATACTGTTCATTAATGCATGATCTTTTATCTAAAATAATTGTAGAAAATGACATCATAAATTCATAAGCTAAAATTCTCTAAATCAAAAATACAGATAAACAGAAAGACACAATTTGTTTCAGTTACTATATCAGTTTCTTAGATTGCTGGTTTTTACAATGTATTTCTATATATGTTTCCAGCTCATCATTAGTACTGAAAGTCCTCCTGACAGCTCATAAACAGAAAATCAACTTTAGAGTCATTGTTATAGATGGAAGACCAAGAATGGAAGGTATACATAATATATTAGATGTTAATTGAGAAAGAATAATAATTTTAATGGCCTTTGAAAAACACATATGTTCAGTATTCAGTCTTCAAAATACATCCAAGTCCTCCTGTTCTATCTGCCAGTTAGTCTGAATGTCCTTTGTTAGACATGATAGATTTATGCATTAAAAAAACTTAATCTTAATTACGTAATTGTAACATATTATAAATAAGGACGACCTCTTTCAAACGAACATGTTTTATTCACTTATTAAAATACAGAAGTTAGACTGTAGTTAAAACAGCTCAAAAGGCTGGTTTTCAATTGTTGTTGTCTAAGATTTGTATAAAAGCAAGGTTAAGCATTTTTACAATCTAAATTTCTGCTAGAGTTGTTGTTCTTTGAATGTAGACTTATTGATCGCAGTGAAATTTTGCTGTTGTACATTTATCAAAATCATTTCAATATGTGGATCGTGTCTTTCTGGCATGTATTCCATATTCTTTGGTTTTTAATATTATTGATCCTGCCTCAAACTTTATAATTTTTACCAAAGATCTGTTCTAAAATTAGTGTAATGTTCCTGGTAGCCTGGAAAAGATAACCCCAAAATAGGAAAAGCTTGTTGATATATCATTATGACCACACACCAAACAAAGCTTTGGTCTTATTTAGAAAGTGTCAACATATCTGGTAAGACTTATTCTTAAGGATGTTCGCTACTATTATTGAAAATAAATAGGTTTCAAATTTGATGCCTTAAATTAAAAGATATTAGTTAAAGGTATAGAATAAGCAAAAAATTTCGATAGGTTCGTGACCTCGTTTTCAAGATAATTGACGTTAAAGTTTTTGCGGGAAAAGGTTTTCTCTGACTTTTTCATAGGTTTAGCATTAGCACTATTTTGCTGTTAAAACCCATGACAGAATAAATAGGATTTGATAAAACTTTGTCTATAACCTCTTTATGACATATTAAAGACATAAATAACAAGAAAATAGGGGGTTTCGTGGGAAAAAATGTTAACACTATTTTGATGGTAAAATCCAGAGGATTCCGAAAAAATGACAGAAATACCAAAACAAGACCAGCGAGCATCCTTAAGGAGGTTTTGGGATTTTTGTCAGATTGTCGAGACATCCTTAACTGCTTCATGGAGTATATCTTGCTGAGATAGGATTGAAGAAATCTCACTAGTCTTTAGAAATTGGTATATGGAGATAATGGGACTTTGTATTTTACAATATGAATCAGGGGTTTCTTTTTAACTTTTATGTCCCATTACTCCTAGTTTCAATAACGATATAGATAAGAGACTTATTGTGTCTTTTGTAAATTAATAAGTTAATGTCCCTAATTTTTATTGTCATATTTTTATTTTCCAGGGAAAGAGATGTTAAGAAGACTAGTCAGAGCAGGCATTAAATGTTCTTATATGTTGATCAATGCTGTGTCTTATGCCATGCAGGAGGTGAGATGTTGTTTAAAACTTGAAAATGAATATAACTTTTTACTCAAAGCAAACTTCATTTGAAATTGTCATTGTTTAATTGAGGTTGTGTTAAATACATTATTCCACATCTCGTTATTAGTGTTTCTGTGTTAAAATCTAAAAACCCAGACATTCAGTCTTTGAGAGATCTGGTTTAAATTTGTATAACCCAATCATGTTTTGTAGGCCACTAAAGTCTTCCTTGGAGCCCATGCCCTGCTAGCTAATGGATGTGTGATGTCACGTGTTGGGAGCTCACAGCTTGCTCTGGTTGCCAAGTCGTTCAATGTGTCTGTCCTTGTCTGTTGTGAGACCTACAAATTCTGTGAGAGAGGACAGACAGATAGTTTTGTACTAAATGAACTTGGTAAGTATCCAGTGATTTCATGTGTGTTGCTAATCTATGTCTTTTTTAACAAAATTTATTTTAGTTTAGTTGACACAGTTTAATTAGTTTGGAAGCATGAATTTGATAACCGAATACTTTAATAACTGTTGATTCATTTATTGTCTTGCCTGGAAGCATAGTGGGACATAGTTGTGATGACGGTGTTAACTTATAAGGTTTTAGGAGCACCTCCATATCTCAAGAACTATAGGTCCTAGGTAAACTGAACTTTGTATACATATGCCCCAGTAGTTACTTAACACAGCTGCATCCCCATCTTTTGACATGTACCTTGATTTTCTGATTGATTGACTTTGACAATTTTTGTCCCACTGCAACGGGACGGATGGACCTAGTAATGGTCTTTGTCCGTCTGTGCGTCCGTGCGTCCAACACACTTTTGTGAGCGCAACTCCTTTGAGACTGCTCAACCGATTTTGATGAAATTTTGTAGGATTGTTAGTCATGATATGAAGTTGATCATATCGCACCGCCATCTTGGTTCGAAAAATTTTAAAGGAGTTATGGGACTTTATCGACTTTGTTCATTTTAGGTCATAGGAACACTTTGTGAGCGCAACTCCTCTGAGACTGCTCAATGGATTTTTATGAAACATTGTAAGATTTTTTGTCATGATTTGTAGTTAATCATATTGCACCACAAAATTTGATTTGACTAATTTTATAGGAGTTATGGGACTTTATCACCTTTGTTCATTTTAGGTCATAGGAACATTTTATGAGCACAGATTTTGATGAAATTTTGTACGATTATTTGTCATGATTTCTAGGTTATCATATCGCATTGCCATTTGAAGTCTTCAAATTTAAGTTAATTTTCAACTTTAATGCAGTGGCAGGGGTTATTGGCTATGACATGTATGAGTAGCAATCTTGTCAATACATATTATAGCAGTGTTAAGGTTTAATGAGCACCTCCATATCTCAAGATTATTGTTTCTGATGGTGCTGGCAGGTGAGATATACTTTAGTGTAAATTCTTGTATTCATGAGGATTAATATGTCATGGTTGCCCCAAAAAGACCTTTGTTGAATTTGTGATTTTAATAAGTAGTTTGCACATGCTAAAAGAAACAATTCAATCAAGTGAAGTTAATTCTGAATGTCACCATAGTCATGATACTAACTATATATTTTTTTTAATAAACCTTTAAAAGGTGCACTAAACATGTTGTCAACTGATATTTTCCAGGTGATCCTGATGACCTTGTATCCATTGGCAACAAGACTCCATACTTAACAGACTGGAGAGACTATAGTTCTGTGACCTTATTGAACCTAGTGTATGATGTGACCCCACCAGAGTTCATCTCCGTGGTGATAACTGAACTTGGACTGATACCCTGTACATCTGTACCTGTCGTGCTTAGAATGAAACATGCAGAAACAGCAGAATAGTGTCAAATTGAAAAGATTTGTAGAATAACATGTGTCTATAAAAAGAAATCTGTAGGAAATAGGAGAGATTTTGATGAGTCTGTTGATGGAGCTTTATGTTTGATAATGTGAAGCTTTCACAAGTTTGTCATCGTGAACAAATCACAAAGTTTAGCAGGAGTTAGATTTAACCAATTCATGAAAATGTTTACTTTTTGAGAATGTTAATAATGGTTGTTGTTTTTTTTTTCTTTGTTATAGACATCTCGCTGTATTTTCATGGCTTTGCAACAAAAGTTACAGGTCAAAGCGTTTTGGTCAGACCATTTGTCATTCACAGTCAAGGTTTACTTTGTATTCAAGCTAATTTCTTCAAAAGGCTTGATAAAGAATCAGAACAGTGAAAATCAATCTCATTCAAGTGAAAGGAAAAAAAAGGGGCAATTACATTCCAGAGAAATCCAAGGTTGTGATGGTAATGACTTTGTACCGGCATTTTTAAAGAATTGATGAATTGAACCAGGTTTTATGATGCCAAATTTCCATTTTCCATTATGATCTATGGGAAGTCAGATCTTCATGAAATCATAGGCGGATCCAGGGGGGGGCCTGGGGGGCCCGGGCTCCCCCTTTTGGTGGAAAAATTTGGTTGAATATATAGAAAATCATTGAAGCGTGACCAAAGGGGGCCGTCTTTGTTAACTTTTCTTCAAACTTCTTCTCCTCTGAAACGGCTGAACAGATTCGAAATAATTTTTGTCTGATGGTACCTTAGGGTATCCCCCACAGAACTGATGTGGGGATTTTTGATTCGTCGAAAAACATGGCCGCCGTTGCTAAAAATAGACCAGGGGGGTCAGACGACTGTTTTTGGCTTGTAAATAAAATAGTATAAGAGATAGATGAAATCTGATGCCACCCTACTGCTTCAGCATTAAAAGTTCTACAAACGCCTCCTTTTGGTCCAAGTTGTCAGATGACCCCTTTTAGGGGTTACAGCCCCTTAAAGGTGAAAAATAGCGTTTTTTCATGTTTTTGCCCTATAATATGAAAACTATTGCAGATAGAGAAAAGCTGTTGCTTGCTTAAATGTTCAGCTCATTTACAGTACAGTAGTATTGTTTGTTTTTGTTATGGATATAATGTTGCTATCACTTAGCAGATGTTGTTTGAAGGAAGATAAGGTTTGTTTTTTGAATGGCTTTGAATATAAAGCAACATACCTCACTTGTTTCACTATCAGGACTATAATGGCTAAGTCAGCAAGGCATGACAGCAGGGATTAAACATAAGATGGCAGTGCACCTCTATACTAAAATCCAGTAATCTTTGAAAGTTGTCATTGAAATAGTCATGTGGACAAAAGAATCTCAAATAGCGTGTTCTTTGTGGTTATTCACTCATATACTGGAATCATTGTCTTATCATGAATTTAATCTAATAAACCATATCATTCCAACTCTAAAGGGTCTTTAACAGGCTTTTGGACAATGAGACTGGCCTCTGTTTGTTATACCCCCCACTTAAAAAGTGGGGGGTATATAGTGATAGGGGTGTCCGTCCGTCCGTCCTTCCGTCCGTCCTTCCTTCCGTTACACTTCAAGGTACCCATCTCTTATCTGCAACACCTCCTAAACCCCTTGATGGATTTTCATGAAACTTACACAAAATCTTTGTGACATAATGTAGATGTGCACTTACTATTTGAAAATTTGATCAGAATGATTTTTGGGGTTTCCCATAGCAAAACATGGACTTAGCCATTCGACTACATGGGGGTACCAATCTCTTATCCGCAACTCCTCCTAAACCCCTTGATGGATTTTCATGAAACTTACACACAATCTTTGTGACATAATGTAGATGTGCACCTACTATTTTAAAATTTGATCAGAATGATTTTTGGGGTTTCCCATAGCAAAACATGGACTTAGCCATTCGGCTACATGGGGGTGCCCATCTCTTATCCACAACTCCTCCTAAATCCCTTGATGGATTTTCATGAAACTTACACACAATTGTTGTGAAAAAATGTAGATGTGCATCTACTATTTTAAAATTTGATCAGAATGATTTTTGGGGTTTCCCATAGCAAAACATGGACTTAGCAATTCGACTACATGGGGGTACCCTTCTCTTATCCACAACTCCTCCTAAACCCCTTGATGGATTGTCATGAAACTTTTACACAATCTTTGTAACATAATATAGATGTGCACCTACTTTTTGAAAGTTTGATCAGAATGATTTTGGGGTTTCTCTTATCTGCAACTCCTCCTAAACCCTTTGATGGATTTTCATGAAACTTACACACAATCTTTGTGACATAATGTAGATGTGCTTCTCCTATTTTAAAATTTTATCTGATTAATTTTTTTTGGGGGGTGGGGGGTATTTATTTGTGAGCTGCGGCTCACAGTTTTTCTAGTTTATTCTGAATTGTAACCTTAATTATTAATTTTATATGCCTTGCTATATATTATTATTTTAAAGAGTAACCTCTCATCAGTAGCATTGGAATCAGATAAATGAAAGTATAAACCAAAATTATAAGTAGATGTGAAAAAGGTGTACACGACACAACCTACATTAACAACGGCAATTTAAACATCCACAATGAAAAACAGTCAGCAGTCTTCAACATGACTAATGGTCACTGTTCACTGTCTTGCAATTAGCCCCAGATAAATAAATACAACGCCTATGATTCAAAACTAGTCCTAAAATGTCAAGGAAGGACACCCTTCTGGACAAAAAACATATAACACAGAATCGACAAGTACAAACATTAGCTTTGGTATAGAGATTCCTTGCTTAGGACAGGCACATACAACATGTTAAACTAGTATTTTTTGGATCCAACCCTCCCCCTATTGAATCTTGCACAAAGAACACATATAAAAAACACTGTAAAACTTAACCGACAAAAGTTCAATTCAACAAGAGAGAACCTGAGACAAAATACTATACGAAAACAAGACGTAAAGGTACTTTCCTGAGAACACTCGAAGTTACTGATAACTAGCTAAGAAGCAACCTGTCGATTAAATGCATCGATCCTAAATCCAACACAACACTTCAAAACAAGGAATGACACAAGACCAACACACCTAAACCATAATAATCAAGGCAGGAGTCCAAATTTAATCCAGCATGGAGAATATCAAGCATAAGCAAAACATTGATCTACACATTAATAACAAGAAGCTAACATACTTATGTAAGACTTTTAATCAATTAACAAACATGTATTACATGTAACATACTTCATCAAAATCATCTGAACATCTGCTTGTTGGGGTAGAAACATGCAAATACCTGAACAAGTAGTTTGCTTAATTAAACTAATTTGACTTGCGTAGACCTGTCCATGGGACTAGACTTACAGTGGTCATCAAATTGAAAAGTGAAAGATGAAGACTAGCACCAAGTCATGCATTTTACAAAACTTTTGTCATTGCATATATTATATGAATAGTTAGGGCCCCGCAACTTTGTTGCGGACGCCCTATAGTAATCAGTCTGTCCGTCCGTGCGTCCGTCCGTCCGTCCGTAACAAATTCAGTTTTCCGGACTTTTTTTCTAAATGCTTATAGATAATGAACTGATTTTTGGTATGTGAGTTTACCTTGATAAGTTACAGATCAAGTTCGAGTTATGTGCCGGTCCACAAATTTTTATGGGAGTTATGGCCCTTTGAACTTAGAAAATTCACTAAAATTTCAGTTTTCCGCACTTTTTTTCTAAACACTTATAGATAATGAATTGATTTTTGGTATGTGAGTTTACCTTGATGAGTTACAGATCAAGTTTGAGTTTCGTGCCGGTCCACAAATTTTTTTGGGAGTTATGGCCCTTTGAACTTTGAAAATTCATTAAAATTTCAGTTTTCCGCACTTTTTTTCTAAACGCTTATAGATAATGAACTGATTTTTGGTATGTGAGTTAACCTTGATGAGTTACAGATCAAGTTTGAGTTTCGTGCTGGTCCACAATTTTTTATGGGAGTTATGGCCCTTTGAAATTTGAAAATTCAATAAAATTTTTATGGGAGCTATTGCACTTTGAAGTTAGAAAATCCATTGCAATTTTATTTTCTACACTTTTTTATTGTTCCTTGTAGATAATAAACTGATCAAGTTTAGGTATTCATTTGTTTGACAAATTGTTACCAGTGACTGAAATATGAGGCCGGTAGCGGGGCCCTTGGAGATGGCTATCATCTCCCTGGTATCTAGTTTGTGTAGAACTTGTACGAATGTGGCAAATTACTATTGAAGATGAGCCATTCGCTGACAAAGTGGTAATCACAGGGATCACCACAGCTAAAAATTCAAGGGCGGTGCAAGTCTGATTATGATCCTTTTCCTAAACCATAATATATTTATTAATTCATAGTGGTGTTATCTGAGTCTTGGGTTTTGTTTTCCCAATTGCATTTTTGTTTTAAGTCACAATATTCATACATTTTATATTTAAAAAACTATTGTTTATAGGAATAATGTCAAACTGTTGTATGGAGCTCAAAATTCAAGGGTGGAGGGAACAAATTCAAGAGCGGGGGAGCACCGCTCTTGAATAGCCTGTGGTGAACCCTGAATCAGTAAGGTAAATGTAGGGCAAGTCACAACCGACATCATATGCAAACATCTCTAAATGCACCAATCATAATAATATAGCTGATGTGGAACATGCCTTTGAGGTGATAAAGTTAAATGTTAGTTTTAGGAATAATGATGTTACTTTCAATTATTTTTATGTACAAACACAAACAGTGATAAGTTACATGTGAAATATTAGCTTAATAAAATCATCTATACCGTTTAGTAATTGGTAGGAAAGTGATATAGTTTGTATGCTCTTATATATTGTCGAGTACTGGAATATGTGTTGGAAAGACACTGTTTTCATATTTCCAGTTCCTTAACGTTTGGCTATATCTAATACAGTTGAAAAAATTACCCCGATTAGTCATTGTAATATGTTTGTTTTTTGGCGTTTGTATTTTGTTTGATCAAATCTAATATTTTACCTGTCTTCCAATTGTTCGACCCCTAGCGTGTCTGATGAAGGTAAATCCAGAAAAGCGCTTCACACGCAGTGAATTTTTGCTTTTTAGTAATTTATTAAAATCAATATGTGGATCGTGTCTTTCTGGCACATATTCCATATTCTTTTGTATTTAAAGGGTAAGTTCACGATTTTTGACATATGGTCTTAAATTGTTCAGAACAATGTTTTATAACAGTGTGCAAATGTTTTCTCTCATATCTTAACTTATAACAAAGATATTGGAGATTATTTATTTGAAATAGTCCCCTACTCTACATTAGGGGACTACTTCAGTTAATCAGAATTTCTACTGAGTAGCAAAAAATCACACAAGTTCAAACGTTTAAGTGATCATGTGGTATGTCCAATAACCAATAAAATAATTAAAATCATCAAAAGTCAACAAGATATTTTCAAATTACTTTCTATATAAAAATCTTTTCAAAAACGTTTTATTAATCTATTATCTTTTTCTTTTAAATTGAACTTTATAATCAATTAATTAAAATTTAAATTCTAGAATTCAAAATTTTTTTTTTATTTATTATTAAGAAAGAAGTTGTGTATTTAAATGTAAGCCATATATCATATTTCATTGAAAATAATTGTGATTTAATTATGTAAATTACATGTCATTCTTTTTCTAATCCCCCACTGGGTTTGCTAAAAGTGTTAATTAATGTGAATTCATTGTCATTGTCTCTCAGCAGGTACCTGTGTAATGGTTAGGTAAACATAAATGTAATTAATCACAGCTGACTTTGGGTGAAATAAACAGGAAATTCTAATTATCAATACCTACAGGTGTCAAAACCTAATATACAAACATTCAGAAACAAAGTTTATGTACTAGATCATTTTATTTTCATTCTAGCATTTAAAACAATAATGTGATTTATATGCAAGATTATCACAACACAACATGACTTAGATAATTAAAATTGACCTATTTAAATTGATTTTCATACCAAAAAATCATTATTGCTAATTAAAGAATAACTCAATTTTGTTAATTTTGATAAGGATTTATCTATCATTTATTTAAAATGCCATAACATAGATGCACACAAAAATATTATATATTGGCAATTCAATAATTAGGTAAATGGTGGGTCACTGTCAAAAAGAGACTTTGTGGTATTCAGATGTTTTCTGTAATTTAAATGACAGAAACCAAAAGATAAAAAATAAAATTCCATTTTTGTCAGCTTATTAAATTGAATATAAAAGTTTAAATGTTATAGCATAATTAGACAATACATTAGAAATCATATGACAAATTTTCATTTTTTTGTGAACTTTCCCTTTAATAGTAAATTCTTTCACATCATACTTTGTTTAACTTTATAGACTTTTAAACCAACTACCAATATAGTAAGTTTTGAACTGTGGCATCACAACGGACTAAACTCTATAAAACTTTAACACAACACCATTCCAAGAAGAAAGAACTTTCAAATAGAAGTAGAAAAAAGCTATCAAATATCTTTGTAGCATTTAAGACCCTGATCATATATCAAGAAGTTGCTTCCTATACTTTGGACAAATTCAGTCAAAAGCAGCTTTACATGTAATCATTCATCATGTTAATTGTGGGTTCAGAGTTGGGTAGAAATGAACAGAGGTTAAGAGTTCTGTAGTAATTATATCTTGATAAATTTGTGATCAATGTTAAAGATTAAAAAAAAACATAAATGTTGCCACTAAAGACCGTCACACCTTCCGGCACTATTACTGGTTATGCATTACCCTTCTTATAACATCACAATTTAACAAACCCTTATCATATGCCCTTATAGACAAAAATTCAACAGAATTCGTATGCATTGAAAATTTTCAAATTCACTCAACCAGAATTCAATTTCAAGGTCATAAGATGGGAATGCTGATGTGCCTATCTACTACCAAAGCATGTACATTCCAAGTTTGATCCACCAAGTACTTATGTATAGTTGTTGAGATATGAAGTTGCTCATAAATTCTTACCCAGCCAATATAATGTATTGAAAATCGTTCCTTTAATAACTGGCAAATCAAGGTCAAGTTCAAACGATAAAGATGCAGAACTGCTTAACTACTATTAAGGCATGAATATGCTTACACAGTTTCATCCATCTAAAATTTATACATGTTATAGTTGTTGAGATATGGAGTAGCTAATAAATTCTTACTCATCCTATAGATAATGTATTGAAAATTATCAAATTTACTCAATCGAAAAATCAAGGTCAAGGTCAAAAGATGGGGATGCAGATGTGCTTAACTACTACTAAGGCATATGCATGCCAATTTTCATCCACCTACAGAACTTGTAGTTGTTGAGATAAATTCAAAACGGCACACCCAGGAAACTGTTAAACTTACATGTAAACATTTATTAAGTTCGTGTAATTGACAAATTAAGCATCAGTCGATTGGTGTTTCTTAGGTAGCTGTCAATAACAAAAAGTATTTTCTAGAGATTTTCTACATGACTTCAATTATTCTTGACGTCCTTTTGTGTATTGTTCTTCCAGAAAAATGAAGAAATCTTATCAATTTGATTTTTACTATTTGTTAATCTTGTTTCAGTGGGATGGACCCAACATTACTAAATTGATTAGAAGTAGTGGTAATATTTATTTTTTATTTTTTATTTCATTGTTTGACAATACTGTATAAATAAACAACATGTAAGTGCAATAATTGATAACATATTTTTATAAATGAAAGTAATAATTTATGCAGTTTTGATTTCTTAACTGCATGCCTCTCTAATTAAAAAAAAAAAATAGTCATGTTGTCTTTAATTATAGTCCCACATGTAAGAGAGGGGCTATTGCATTCAACTTCATGTCCATCTGTCTGTCTTCATATTTTTTACAATATCAGTTGTTCATCTATTTCCTGTTTTCCTAGTTGACTTAGATTATTCAAATAACAATTTTCATGGCCCAACCATGGCCACGTATGTGTTTTACCCTTGTCTGTCCATATGCACGTCCGTAACACTTTGGTAAAGGTCCATTCCTCGGACACTAGATGTTGGGGGTCAATGATATTTCACCACTAGATGTGTCTTGGGTAAGGTGACACCATCCAATAGAAATTGAGTCACTGTAACCTATATTTTATGCATGAATGACGTCAGTTAAGTTCTTGGTTAAGGTTCATAACTTGAAAACTAGATGTTGGGGGTTAACGATATTTCACCTCTAAATAAGTCTTGGGTAAGGTGACACCACCCACTAGAAATTAGGTCACTGCAACCTAATGACTTTGGTTAAGATCCATGTCTTGGATACTACACTTTGAGGTCAATGGTATTTCACCACTAGATGAGTCTTGGTAATACAGCATCACCCACCAGAAATTAGGTCACTGCAACCTATACTTTACTCGTGCACACTTTTGATTTATTTCTTGGTACCGGTCCATATCCCAGGTGTAATACACATTGGGGCTCAATGATATTTCAGGAAAGGGAGGCCATCCTGTGGGTCATAGACACATTTTATAGTTTGGTACACTTCTTTACCATCGTGAGTTCTACCATACTTTCCTTTCCAGGTCTTTCACAACATTTATCTTTTGGTTATTGAATAACTGAGTCAGGGTATACTTAGCACCACCTTGTGCAATTATTAGGGCCCTGAATCAAGGATGCCGAGGACAGGCTATATAGATTTCACTTTGATTTTGTTTTTGTTTATGTTTGTGGACACTATAACAGAAAAAAGTTATAACAAAATTACCGAATTTGGAGATAGACAAAACAAGGCAGACATACAAAGGAAATTGAAGACCGCAATGGTCCTGACTTAGTTCATGCATTCATAGGAAAATGGGTGGGGGGAGTGCTTTTGGCAAGAAACCTCACTACTCTATTGTGACAGATCTGAAATTTAAGGCAGTGATTTAGTACAATTTGCACACTAAAATGTCACAAATATTTATTAATAATTTGTGAAAAAAGTTGAATTTTTTGCTTCCAGTCACTTTGCTGACTGAGTCAGTATTCTACTTTTTTCTGACAAAACAATGAATTATTAAGTAAGGGTCCATATGGTTTGATTTGATACTGACAAAGGCTGTTAAATGGTCAATATAACCCTCGTTGTATTCAGGGAGAATGCAGAAATGAAAACCAAATTCAAGTAAGGAAAAAAGGTAAAATTTTGCTATTTTCACTTCTTGTGACCTTGACCTTTGACCTTCTGATTTTTTTCGGGGATAATAGACACTTGGTCTGCTACATTATGTCATATGCCAGTAAGCAACGTAAGTTTAAACCATAATTTCAATAAGACACATGTATAATAGAAGCATATTCAGCAAAAATCTGTAAATTGTCTATTGCAGTCTATTTTTAGTAACACTAATATTGATACTTAAGGACTTATTACTACACAACGACACGGTAAAAGTGTCTAAAAAAATTACAACAGAGAAAACAAAACAAGAGGTTAATTTTATGTGAAAATTGAGCTGCTGTTATAAATACTTCAAAAGAAATAATCAAAATTGAAATTTAAGGCAAAAACAGGTAATTCCCAAAAATCTATTTTTAGTAACAAAACAATTAGTCTTAAAATTGAATGATTAACTTTTTACATTTTGGTTTGCTGGGGTAATGTTTATTAAAATATACTGTTTCTTTTTAGCAAAACAGATAAATTCATACTCAATGGATCTTTTTGATATTGTATCTCATTTTCACCCCTCAGGTAGGGGTTTTTAGACAAAAAGGGGGGATAATAAAATTGACCTTTATGCACTAATGATGAATATTTTGCGGATTTTTATTTCATAAAACAATTCCACATTAACCTCTTTGTTAAACAAGTGAAAATTTGTTTTTCCATTTCCATTGTTATATTTTGGCCTATTATGGGCCGGATACCTTAACAGACAATAAACGCATAAATGGATTCATTGATTCAGGCGTAGTCCGGCATTATGTGAGACAAATAAAAAAATTTCAATTCTTTTTCAAGAAAGCTTTATCAAACATTCGTATGATCTATCTTAAAAAAAAGATGTGCATGCAAAACAAGGGTAAGAAATTTAACCTAATCAATCGTAATTTTTTTTCTTTTAATCGGTCAACAAATAGTTAAACAGTTTTATTAATTTGTTTCTTTGCCTTTATTATGTGACTTTTCTTTCTTTGCCTTTATTATGTGACTTCACCCGGGTGTGCAGGTATTAATACCAGGATAGAAATCTGCATTATTTAAATATTCATTTAATTTATCTCATATTTTAATAAGACAAGAAAAACTTTTCTGTTTTTATTTTCGATAATAGGAAAGTACGTCACGTTATGTTAACAAATCAAAGTTTCCGTAACAGTTTTCTGGGCAGCAAATACTAAAGAACATGGGTGTGTGTGTGTGTGTGGGGGGGGGGTTAGTTTACGGCGGGTGGCGAATTCTGACGTCGGGTCTGTGCTAAATAAATAGAGCATTTTCCCTAGGTGGCTTAATGGGATGGTTTTCGTGCGTCGGGCTTGTCTGGTAATATAATCTGAAACTGAGCTATACTGCTTACTATATTTGTTCAACGTGCATGTAGTGTTCCATGTTATTGTGCACGTGAAAGAACCCTTTGTTGTCTATATAGGCTAAATTATCCGCCTCTATCCACCCTCCACTTTTCACTTGCAATCGATCTATTTTTTTTCTATTATTTTATTGTTTCACAAATAGTTGTAAAAAGTTTGTGTGAAAACCATAATTATGATTTTTCGAGAGTGGGGACTTTTTTCCTGTGACTTTATTTCATTATATTTTTTACTTGACCTATTTCATGTTTTTCTTACATTTTTTTTTAATATTTTGAGAAGAATTCTTCTTCATTTTAAAATTTCTTGCTTTATTAAGACTAGCTAATAGCAGCTCAACTGTTACACTTTTTTTCTCTTAGAAAATGAAGAAGTGCTTCGTCTATTCAGTTAGCCTCACCAGTTGCCCTCTATTCATCATGCAAAAAGCCTAGTAAAATTTGAATTAAGCAAATGTGTACCGATGTGGCAATGACTGTCGTTAGTCGGAAAAGACTGTATAGATCGAAAAAATTGACTTTTTCAATTCTGACATACGAAAATACACGGAAAATAATTACAACGTAGTCCGAAACATAAAACATTAAAAATCTCCACCAGCAGCACCAGTGTTTAAAAAATAAAATAACAAGAAATTGAACTTCTGCTTTTGTAAATTAAAGACTTTTCGGAGGCGCTCTTTATTATCATAATGTTGTAAATTCTATTACAACTTAAAATTTTGTTTCTTTTTCATCCTGTAATTTGTCCATCTTACATGTATATCCCGTATACATTGATCAGTGCAGATCATACAGGTAATTGCTAATTAGTTCGTCTGCTACCGGGTCAGGTATTTAGTACATGTACACATGTAATATACATGTCATTTAAATAACATCCTGCCTCGTGCGTCTCACAGCGGGGATTAACACAACATATTAGCGAACTAATTTCACAACATGAAATTTATAATACACAAGTAGACTTTAAAAACAAAACAACGCTAAACTTTCTTCAAATCGCAAAATAGAATAAAATAAAATCAAAATCGTTTTGTTTGTCCGCCCAATGTTTGCTACAATGATAGAAGCCAAAGGGATAAAAAAATCCTCTATCTTACCGTCTAATTTTACTTTTTAGATTTCAATACTCTTATTCCATACTTTTTATTTCACACCTTAATATCATAATAATAATCTTTTAATTTTGGGTTTTTCTCTGTTAAAAATGAAAGGGATTATAAAAGTCATAAACGAAGACGAACTGAATTGATGCAATAAGAAAAAAAAATTGTTAATAAGTATTGTTAGCTAAGAAAAAAGATACGGAGCATAAAATGCAGTAATTTATAGTTCTGAAATTAATACTAAAGCAACACTTCATAAGGCATGATCTTGAAATTGTTATGTTAAGACTGAGACAAAAAAAATTCCCGGGTTATGATCTTTAATTTGAATTATTTATCCCGTTAAAAATCCAAGCCTTCGGTGGAGTAGAAAATTAAAATTATTTGTTAACTTAGCAGTTTATTATAGTTTTAGGACCGCTCGGCCGATACACATTGCATGAGAAATAAGAATATTGAAATCTTAAATGTAAAATTTGAAAGTAAGAAAGGGGAATCCACACCTTTTTGGCTTTCCATATTGGATAGCTACATGTCTCCAAATTAATAATTTTCCTCATCTTATTTAAAATAGTATCTTACATTTCTATATGAATATTAAATAATCCACGCGTATACATGTTTAAATATTATTCACAACTGTATCATTTTTGGTGTTCCTTCTGACAGCGTGGTGTGGTCAAATCATTTTAAAATACACTTTTATTTATTCTCAATGATGCGTGAAAAAATGGTAAGACAAAAGTCACAAAGTTTAATCGGTACAGACAAAATACATGTAGCAATAGACTTGGACAATATATAGATCTAAGATGTAGCCATTAATATAAATATTTATAAATAATGATAATTCATTTTTTTAGTGATTTTTGTGAACGACTGCGACGAATCTTAACACCCTCTAAAATTAGGGGGGGGCATTACAAATTATCTGTTCTCTGTAACCACTTTAGTTTATAAAACTTTACTCTATAAGGTTAAGAGTTAATCGAGCATATTATGTTTAATTCGATTTAGATGTGGCGTGTATAGTGCTGGTTTCTCTTAAAGTCAATCCTTCCGTCTGTCATCCATTTCGTCCGTAATAAACTTTTAATATCCCGGTCGCTATACAGTTTCGAAGAAGGCTAAGATAGCTAGAAGTCGGAAATTTCTAAAAAAAAAAGTAGTTTTTTTTGTCATTAAAGTTTTTTTTGTTTTTAGTTCCCTAAGGTTCATTACTTCAAATAAAAAGACCTCTGATAATAATTAAACATTTTTTGATTCTACGGTCTGTGGTTGATGTCCGTTATTATGATGCCGATCTTTTGAATTTTAGACACTATTTTTTTCACGAAATTTGCTCATTGGAATTAAGTTACGAAAACTTTTTTGTGTTAAAATCGTCCGTTCTAAGGGGGTAAATGGCTATCATTTTCGTCCTGCCTTTTTATTTTCAGAAAAAACGGAGCCTGGATTTTTTTTTGCGAGCTTGTGCATGTAATTTTTTTTTTATTTTTAAAGCTAACTTTCAGGCAAAACTGCCATCCTGCCCTTTTTCTTATTCAAAGCACTGTCCTGCCTTTTTATTTCAAATTTCACCATAGCGCCCCCCCCTAAAAATCAAATGGTCGGTCCCGAAGGAACTGTATGCTAAACTACCTAATATCATATCAACGAACGGATAGAACCATAAACCATTCGATAAGGGAGTTAAGAGAGGTTATACTTTCTCGTTTCAAAGTGAAATCTAGGGACGGATTATTCATTTTAAGTCTTTGATGCAGAGGTCAGATTAATTTTTTCCAACTTTTTCCAGGCCATAATATAGCATGACATCACTCTTTTTTCCTCAATAATCGTGATTCAGTCAGATCTAGTCGGTTTTTTGGTTACGGGATTTCAAAAGACAAAATTTGTTTTCTTAATCCTGCATTAAGATTAAATATTGTTTTTTGCTGTTAAGACTATTTATTTTGTCCAATCACTTTCTTCGATAGATTTAATTCGATCGTAAAATGATTCTGAAAAAAAACAAACGAAACGAAATTAAGTTGTAGACCAATCGGATTGCTAGGCTATCGTGTATACACGATACACGATACACCATTGGCTTTTCATCACACGATACACGATTGACCGATACACGATACACCATTACACCATACACCATACACGATTGACCGATACACGATACACCATTACACCATACACGATAAAATGGGAATGTTACACGATTCAATAGCTGTATGTAGAATCACAAAACAATTATGATGTTACATGTAAAATTAGCTTTATGTGTAACATTGACTGAACACATAACCTTTTACACGTAAAGAAGAAAGAAGTTCTCTGTAGGCTAAGAACCAGTCTATAGATGTTATTCTAGCTGTCAGTACAAGCGAGTGTGGTATGGAACTTGCTCTATTACCACGTTTACTTTTGTGTCTCTTTTGTTATCAACTTTCCACCGAGCTAAAAACATGAAAAATGTAAGGAATCATGCAATCCTTATTGCCGTGGTATCGCAACGGTCCAAACTCCATAAAACCTTAACACAACACCATTCAAAGTAGAAAGAACTATCAAATAGATGACATTGTCCTTAACAATATCATCTTTGTACCATTTAAGACCCTGATCATATATCAAGAAGTTGCTTCCTATACTTTGGACAAGTTCAGTCAAAAGCAGCTTTACATGTAATTATCCATCATGTAAATTTTGGGCTAAGAGTTGGGTAGAAAAGAACAGAGGTTAACAGTTCTGTAGTAGTTATATCTTGATAAATTTGCGATCAATGTTCAAGATAAAAAAAACCATAAAGGTTGCCACTAAAGACCGTCGCACCTGCCGGCCCTATAACTGGTTCTGCATTACCCTTATAACATCACAATTTAACAAACCCTTATAGAAAAAGATTCAACAGATTTAGTACGCATAAAAACTGTCAAATTCACTCAACCAGAAATCAACTTCAAGGTCATAAGATGGTAATGCAGATGTGCTTATCTACTACCAAAGCATGAACATTCCAAGTTTGATCCACCAAGTACTTATGTATAGTTGTTGAGATATGAAGTTGCTCATAAATTCTTACCCAGCCAATATAATGTATTGAAAATCGTTCCTTTAATAACTGACAAATCAAGGTCAAGTTCAAAAGTTAAAGATGCAGATCTGCTGAACTACTACTAAGGCATGCATATGCTTACACAGTTTCATCCATATAAAATTTATACATGTTATAGTTGTTGAGATATGGAGTAGCTAATAAATTCTTACTCATCCTATAGATAATGTATTGAAAATTATCAAATTGACTCAATCGGAAAATCAAGGTCAAGGTCAAAAGATGGGGATGCAGATGTGCTTAACTACTACTAAGGCCTATGCATGCCAATTATCATCCACCTACAGAACTTGTAGTTGTTGAGATAAATTCAAAACGGCACACCCTGGAAACTGTTAAACTTACATGTAAACATTTATTAAGTTCGTGTAATTGACAAATTAAGCATCAGTCGATTGGTGTTTCTTAGGTAGCTGTCAATAACAAAAAGTATTTTCTAGAGATTTTCTACATGACTTCAATTATTCTTGATGTCCTTTTGTGTATTGTTCTTCCAGAAAAATGAAGAAATCTTATCAATTTGATTTTTACTATTTGTTAATCTTGTTTCAGTGGGATGGACCCAACATTACTAAATTGATTGAAAAATTGCAGTTTGTTGATGGCAACAATAAATTAGATGGTTTTACTTTCAATTATATGTAGAATCACAAAACAATTATGATGTTACATGTAAAATTAGCTTTATGTGTAACATTGACTGAACACATAACCTTTTACACGTAAAGAAGAAAGAAGTTCTCTGTAGGCTAAGAACCAGTCTATAGATGTTATTCTAGCTGTCAGTACAAGCGAGTGTGGTATAGAATTTGCTCTATTACCACTCTTACTTTTGTGTCTCTTTTGTTATCAACTTTCCACCGAGCTAAAAACATGAAAAATGTAAGGAATCATGCAATCCTTATTGCCGTGGTATCGCAACGGTCCAAACTCCATAAAACCTTAACACAACACCATTCAAAGTAGAAAGAACTATCAAATAGATGACATTGTCCTTAACAATATCATCTTTGTACCATTTAAGACCCTGATCATATATCAAGAAGTTGCTTCCTATACTTTGGACAAGTTCAGTCAAAAGCAGCTTTACATGTAATTATCCATCATGTAAATTTTGGGCTAAGAGTTGGGTAGAAAAGAACAGAGGTTAACAGTTCTGTAGTAGTTATATCTTGATAAATTTGCGATCAATGTTCAAGATAAAAAAAAACCATAAATGTTGCCACTAAAGACCGTCGCACCTGCCGGCCCTATAACTGGTTCTGCATTACCCTTATAACATCACAATTTAACAAACCCTTATAGAAAAAGATTCAACAGATTTAGTACGCATAAAAACTGTCAAATTCACTCAACCAGAAATCAACTTCAAGGTCATAAGATGGTAATGCAGATGTGCTTATCTACTACCAAAGCATGAACATTCCAAGTTTGATCCACCAAGTACTTATGTATAGTTGTTGAGATATGAAGTTGCTCATAAATTCTTACCCAGCCAATATAATGTATTGAAAATCGTTTCCTTAATAACTGGCAAATCAAGGTCAAGTTCAAAAGATAAAGATGGAGAACTGCTTAACTACTATTAAGGCATGAATATGCTTACACAGTTTCATCCATCTAAAATTTATACATGTTATAGTTGTTGAGATATGGAGTAGCTAATAAATTCTTACTCATCCTATAGATAATGTATTGAAAATTATCAAATTGACTCAATCGAAAAATCAAGGTCAAGGTGAAAAGATGGGGATGCAGATGTGCTTAACTACTACTAAGGCATATGCATGCCAATTTTCATCCACCTACAGAACTTGTAGTTGTTGAGATAAATTCAAAACGGCACACCCAGGAAACTGTTAAACTTACATGTAAACATTTATTAAGTTCGTGTAATTGACAAATTAAGCATCAGTCGATTGGTGTTTCTTAGGTAGCTGTCAATAACAAAAAGTATTCTCTAGAGATTTTCTACATGACTTCAATTATTCTTGATGTCCTTTTGTGTATTGTTCTTCCAGAAAAAAAACGAAGAAATCTTATCAATTTGATTTTTACTATTTGTTAATCTTGTTTTAGTGGGATGGATCCAACATTACTAAATTAATTGAAAAAGTGCAGTTTGTTGATGCCAACAATAAATCGGATGGTTTTACTTTCAATTTTATGTAGAATCACAAAACAATTATGATGTTACATGTAAAATTAGCTTTATGTGTAACATTGACTGAACACATAACCTTTTAATGTAAAGATGAAAAAAATCCTCTGTAGGCTAAGGACCAGTCTATAGATGTTATTCTAGCTGTCAGTACAAGCGAGTGTGGTATAGAATTTGCTCTATTACCACGTTTACTTTTATGTCTCTTTTGTTATCAACTTTCCACCGAGCTAAAAATGTAAGGAATCATGCAATCCTTATTGCTGTGGTATCGCAACGGTCCAAACTCCATAAAACCTTAACACAACACCATTCAAAGTAGAAAGAACTATCAAATAGATGACATTGTCCTTAACAATATAATCTTTGTACCATTTAAGACCCTGATCATATATCAAGAAGTTGCTTCCTATACTTTGGACAAGTTCAGTCAAAAGCAGCTTTACATGTAATTATCCATCATGTAAATTGTGCCTAGCTGAAAGAGAGTTCTAAAAACTCTTTGCCCAGTATACAATTGCACCGGCCCAGCATTGATAAATATTGAACGGTCCCTTACGTCTTCCTTTTTCGTCCCTTAACGCAGATGCCGAGTCATCTTTGAGTGCAGGTGCTGTACAGGTTAAAAACAAGATTGTGCAAGTCAAAAACAAGATGATGCTGGCGTCTACGTCGTCTCTCTGGTCTCCGGATGGAGGTGAGTCCAGAGGTGCTCCTTGAAGGTGGTAATGTCGGAGTCCGTTGCTATCGAATCAGGTAGATGGTCATAGTCCCGGATGGTTCTCGGATAGAAACTGCTGTTATATTCTGTGGGTTTGCATTTTGGCTGCATGATGCCTGCTGTATAGCTGTGCCTTGTTTTCTTGTAGTTGTGAGATGATATGGTGGTATTTCAGTTGCAACATGGTGGTATATAATCTTGTGGAATACTATGAGTCGATTTGCTGTTCTTCTAGTTTCAAGTGTTGGCCAGTTTAGCGTGTGAAGTATAGCTGTCATTGATCCAGGATGCTATTGGTAGTTGTTGGTAACAAATCTGGCTGCTCGATGTTGAACGTTCTCTATTCTGGTGGTGTCTTTTTGCCGGTGGGGATCCCATACTGAACTGCTATATTCCAGGTGTGGTCTTACTAGAGCGAAATAAGCATGCTCTTTTATCTCTTGTGGACATCGGTGCAGATTTCTTCTTATAAAGTTGGTTTGTTGGGTGGCTTTTGTGACTTTATTGTTCAAATGATGTTTCCAATTGATTTTGCTGTCTATCTCAACGCCCAGGTAAGGATTGTGCTCTTTCACTTTTTGTTTCATGGAGTTTGTAGGGTCTTTCGATTTTGTTGTTGGTGTTGTGGGTCATCGGTAGTACATAACATTTTTGGGGGGTTGAATGGTATCTGCCATATCATAGACCACCTTATAAACCGGTTAAATCTTTTTGTAGTATTATTTGTATCATTGTGAGTCTTGATGTTTCTGTATATTAAACAGTCGTCAGCACAAAGTAAAATGCTAGTCCCAGGTGTTAATTCATCTCCTATGTAATTGATGTACAATAACAAGAGAAGGGGACCTAATACAGTTCCTTGCGGTACACCAGATGTTACTGTAGCCGGTTGGGATTTGCTTCCATCTAGAAGTACTGTTTGGGTTCGGTGTTGAAGCCAGTTCTGTATCAAATTAGTTGTGAAGTTGTCAATACCTTTGTATTTTAGCTTATGGACTAACTGTTGATGAGGCACGGTGTCAAATGCTTTACTAAAGTCGAGGATAAGAATGTCGGCTTGTCCTTTCTGATCTGTGATTTTCGCTAGGTCTTCGTTTGGTGTTGATTAACTATTGCTCGCAAGAGTGATTCTTTCTGAAACCGTACTGATATGACGAAAGTAGTTTGTTGTCGTCCAGATGTTTCATGACGCTACTGAAGATAATGTGCTCCATTATCTTGCACGGCCCAGAAGTAAGAGAGACTGGTCGGTAATTTGCCGGGTCAGTTTTGTCGCCTTTTTTAAATATTGGGATGACATTTCCGGTCAGCCAGTCAGATAGTACTATTCCTGATCTCATGGAATTATTGTAAACAATTCATAAGTATAGTGCTATTTCTTCTGCGCTTTCTTTAAGGACTTGGCACGGTATGTTGCTTTCCTTGGATTGATGTTCTTCAGTTGTTTGACTATTCCTGGTGTTGTCATGTAAATTGGCTTTATTTTCTTGCCTTTCGGTGGTTTAAGTTTAAGCAGTCTTAATTCTTCATCTATGAAGTAACGAATGTCTAAGTATTGGTTGAATAGACGATATTGAGATGTGGAATAAGTGTACGCGACACAACAAACATAAACAAACAGCAATTCAAAAAATCACAACGGAAAACAGCAAGCAGTCTTCAACATGACCATAGGTCACTGCTTACCGTCTTGCATTGGCCCAAGACTTATAATACAATACAAAAGTTTCAAAACCAATCCCTAAATCATCAACGAAAGACCCAATTCTTGACATAAAACAGTTAACACAGAATGACAAGGACAAACAAAGGCTTTGGCAGTTTCCTGGCTTAGGACAGGCACATATAAAATGTGGCGGGGTAAAACTAGTCTTTTGGATCCAACCTTCCCCCTATTGATAAGCTTGCACAAAGCATACATATAAAACACACTGTAAAACTCAATCGACAAAAGTTCAATTCAACAAGAGAGAACCTAAGACAAAATACTGTACGAAAACAACAAGACAAGGAGGAACTCTCTTGAGAACACTCGAAGTTACTGACAACTAGCTAAGAAACATTTATTGATTGATGTAAAAGAATCAAATATATCAGTTCTAAATCCGACATCCCACGTCAAAACAATGAATGAGTTAGAGTTGTATCACCACACAGAACCGACATACTTGATCGCTGTGGTGCTTATAAATAATACAGTGGATACAAAGCGAAAATTTAACGTTTTAAAGTTACTATCAAGCTATCAATATTTCTGCCAAAACATACCAAATGCAAAGATTTTACTAAAACATTGAATTCGTATCCTTTTTTCAAAAGGTTTTTAAGCCAGTTTTTAATTTCCATAAGGTTGTTTTTTGAATTTTTGTGCTTTATAAACTACATTGCTATAAAAGTCAGGATGAGATATTCCTTTAACAATTAGAAATCTACGTGTACAATCAAATTTTTCGATGAGATGTCCATATTTATGTGCAAATTTTGTAAAAGATTTGAATAATTTGTGGTAACGGAAACCTTGTAGTAGCAATTTTTCTGTAATAAAACGGTTTTTATCATTAAAATCAGACACATCACTGCAAATGCAAGCATACCTGACTAATTGTGAAATGTATGCCCCGTAAGCTGGAGCTAATGGTACGTCTCCTTCAAGAAACGGAAAATTAACTATTGTGAATGAAAAGTCATCCCGTTTATCATATACTTTAATAGTGTGTAATCTACCATTGATAATGCATAAGTCCAAATCTAGAAATGGACATCTACTGTCGGTCGATTTTGCTTTATTTAGGGTTAATTCTTTAGGATATATATCATTTATTAAATTTGAGAATGTGGGGTTGTTTAGAGGTCAATATCTGAGAAGACTGATTGGTATTGGTAATTGAGCACGTTCGCTTTTTCTTCTGCATGTATAATGTCCTTTCCGTCTTTACGAAGCATACTAATAGTGCTGCTGTCCTTTTTCATACCCTTGATATAAGACCAGAATTTCCTAGTTGTTGCATAGATTTGTTCCCTGCAGATATCGGTATTTGAGCTGATTGGTACTTCCAGTGTTATAATATAATTCCTTTGATATAATTATCATGACCAGATTCGAGTTGATCTTTCACTTTTTGTCAAAGTGCTAATCAATTGTTTAGATGAGGTTGTAAGTAGGTTCCATCTTGTCGATGTTAGTTGTGATGTGATGTTCTTCTCTATAGATTCATAAACTATGTTTTTGAATTTTGACCTGATGTCTTCCATAGTGCTATTCTTACTGTCCTGTCTAAAATGGTCGAATTTCGTTTTCAAGTCTGATCGCACTCCATGTATTTCTCCTTTCTTATATAAGTATACTTTTCTTCGAGTTTTTTTTATGAATTTTTGCCTTAGTGTTGACATATATTTTGACAATGTTGTGGTCATTCATTCCGGGTTCAACTTCGGATTTCAGTATTAAACTAGGATTGTTCGTAAAACATAGGTCAAGGATGTTCTTTTCGCGTGTCGGATCTTTTACGACTTCATGGTTGTGTTCATTAATTATTTCTAACATCTTCTGGTTTATTTCCTTGCCGTATTGAGGAGATGGTTTGATTGTTCCATTTTCCCAGTTTATGCTTGGAAGATTGATATCGCCCATCAGTATGACATTGTTATTGTTCATGTCAATTTTACGAAGTGAATATTGGAGGTTATCTAAATCTTGTAAAGTTCCTGATGAAGGATTTCGGTAAAATGACCCAATATATAAGTTTTTACTTACTGCAATTTGGGTTTTAGTCCAGATGATTTCGCATGATGCTTTCAAATTTGTCTGTTCGTTACATATTAAGTTTGTTTTGTTTGCGATCAAAACACCTCTATCACCATCAGTTCTGTTTTTAATTATTTCATAGCTGTCAGTGGATAAGATTGATGCATTTTCGAATTTGTTGTCGATATTTGTCTCGCTGACACATAATATATCCGGCTCATGTGTATCTACCAATGATTGGAAGGCTAGTCTTTGTTTCAAAGAGCGAAGGCTTGGTGTATTGATGCCGATCAGTGTTAACGTATTGCTTCTGATCCATTGATTTTGGTTCATGGACTGACTGGTTAATCGTTCGTCCTCACCCAATAAACAATATGACGTCGTCCTAACGTTGTCAGTACGTTGGGATTTACGTCGTGACAACGTTAGAATATTACGTACCCACAACGTAATTTTGTAGACTCCCCAGCACCGTCCGGCGACCATCCAGACAACGTCGTGACAACGTAATTTATGACCTTAGATAAGACCAGCAGCCGACGAAAGCAGACCGTTGTTAATTAGGTTTTTCATAGAATTTATTACTTTTAAAGATATGTACGGAAAATTATTAATCTTATCTTCTGTCCTCACCTTTATTTTTTCCTGGTTGTTACTAAAAAGTCAGAAGAATGTTCCATTTTCCTATCTTAGAAATGATCTGACCTGACTCTGAACACACATCAAAATCTGACCATTTCTATGACAGTTACGGACGTAACTATGTAGAATGTCCCTATAAAATCATGTTCAACTGAATACACACATTTAAAAGATTAGTGAAAAGCTGTTTAGAATTAAATCAGAAATAAATATTTATTACCCGAAGGAGAGCATTAATTATATATTTTAACTTTTTAAGTAACAATATCAGCAATAGAGAATATCATGCATTCTGAAATAGGTTTTCACAAAGCTTAACCTAAAAAAAATTGACCACATGTACCTTAAATATCGACATTAATCTTAGGTACACAAAATAACTTTAAGATTTGTAATTTTAATACAACAGATCATAACATCTCGCCTTTACCTTAATGATATTAAATAAATAGCATAAATAAAAAGCTTACCTTTTTAATTTAGCACATTTAAACATTTAATTCTATCCAAATACTTAATTTAATTTTCAAAACGCGCACACACATCCCACTATGGCGTGATTTCCGTTGCAAAATTCAATAATAAATTTTTCAATGCTATAATTTTCATTTATATTGCTAAAATTTTCAATTTCATTGCTATAATATTTTATTCATTTGGTATAAAAAGTAATTTATATTTTATAAATTTCATTTCATTGGTATAATTTTTCATTTATATTGTTAAAAAACTTTATTTCTATGGTATATTTCCCATTCAATTGGTAAAATATATTTTTCAATGATCAAATATCTTTTTATATTGTATATTTTTTTCTTTCAATTCTATAATTTATCATTCGTTTGTTATAATTTACAATTTTAATGCTATATTTTCACTTTCTTTGGCAAAACCCATTTTCATTCATATGGTATAATTTTTCATTCATATGCAATAATTGCATGACGGGAAAGCTCAATGACGTCATAAGGTCAAATTTGAAACAATGGCTGTGATTGGTCGGAACAACCACACCCTCCACTATTCTATGAACCGTCAGTAAAGGACTGTACTAACACCATTGGACCTGCGTGCCCCTAGGGGTGCTCCAATTGTTTTTAAAACTGTGTAATTGAGTCAATAATAGACGGGTTAGGATTCTAAATCGCCCGAGGACTGTAGGACCATTTAAAAGATAATGGCCATGATGATTAGACGTACATCCCTCTTCTTACTTTAGATGTGATTATATGTAGAAAAAACCTTCCAAAAAGGACAATTTACAGATCAACGAGACCCGTTTACCACGGGGAGGGCTTACACTGTTTAAAATTGGGTGTGTGAGTCTGTATAAGGCGGGCCTAAGACTTCGAATTGGTCTGTTGTATTCAACAAACCTTCAACAAAACATGATCGTTATAGCCTTTTTTAAGTACGTTTTTTCGTGTTTTTGATCGCCTATTTACCACTCTCTTCTTTAATATAGTAATACTCATCGCATCGCATAGAAAGGAAAGTAGCACCACGAAGCCATGGTCCTCTGGCCCGGAAGGTTTACATTGATTAAGATTGAATGTGTGACATTGTGGCTGGCCTGGCCTGGGATCATGAATGGTCTGTTGACATTTCGACTACTGACGAAGAATATTTGGGTACCATTTTTTATGGAGTCACGTTAAATATATAGCAAAACCAAGAAAACGACAATAGCGTTATAGACATATGACCCCTCCCCAATCGGGATGTCCAAATGTTTTTAAATCAGTGTCTTTGAGTCAAAAATAGACGTTCCCGGGGTTCTGAATTATGAGGGGAGGTAGGACCTTTTTCGGGACACCGGGATTGGCCATATTTAAGCTCGGGATTCCGGGATTTGGACAATTTAAGTTCGGGATTCTGGGATAAAATTATATCAACTTTACCGGGATTCGGGATTTTCTCATTTTTAAGTCGGGATGACGGGATTTTGAAAAAATTAGTTCGGGATTCCGGGATCAGACCCCCTTTTACCCCCCCCCCCCATATTATCCCAAGGTCTTTTGGACCAATGAGAAATAAAATTGAAGACCCTTTCTAGTATATGACCCAGCAATAAGCATGGTATTGCGGCAGGCATCACGGGGCCTATTGTTTTAATTAAAATTATGTACTATATAGTACTATAAATTGTGGTTTGTTTAGTTTGGATTTTCGAGTTAAACGTTTCTGTAAATTGGCCGGTCTTTTAAGATGCAGTTTTAAATTGTTTTCCTTACACTTTTTGTATTTTTTTCAATTTCGTTATAGGTTCTCTCTGTACTGGGTGTATGTAATCATCGAGTTCGAGTGTGAGTTACAACTCGAGTTTGACTTAAAGTTCGAGTTAAAATTTTAAGGTAACTTGAATCAGTGATTGTCGTGGCAAAAATCGAGTTACGATTTAAATATCATTTAGATTTACCACACTGCTGCATGTAACCAGCAATCGAGAGAAACTGATATGCATTTACAGAAAACAACGACTACGATGGATATATATTAAATTCGGATGTTCATATATCTTTTTAAACACATTCGGACATCTGTTAAAATGTTTTAGTGGATTCTAACACAACGTTGGAGAGATGGGGGATGAAAAATAACAAGGAGTGCAGTTAGTCGTGCTAAAGATACCCGCACTTAACCATTTGGGAAATATAAAGTAGATGCCTGATTGACCTGGAATATGAGACACGTTACAACGCATCAAAATAAAGCTGTGTACCGAATTTGAATTCAATCCCTTCAGCAGAAAACGAAAATTCTGTTACGAAAGATTTTTAACCCTTAAAAAGTCTAAGCCTGCTAAGAAAACAGGAAGTAGAGTCCCGAAATAGAGAGACACGGCACAACTCACGGATGGACAGACGCACAAGGTGATTGCAATTTATCCCACTCTTTAACGAGTTGGTGTATACTTTTTCAGATATTAAAAAAAAACCATAGTATATACTCATTTTCCGGGGGTAATTCTAGTATGGGGGAAAACTAGTATGAAACACTGGTATTTCAACAAGTTTAACTTTATCTACTCTGATGACTTTGATACCATGGATATCCGAATAATATGAATTTTTATACCCCGGCTTCGCGGAATAAGTGGTTTTTTTTCCTACATATGTTTTATATAAACCTTTTAACGTAGATGTATTGACATGGATGGAAAATGCATGAGTATATACTTTATATAAAATGAGTATCTACTATATATCAGTGATATTTCTATAACGATTTGAACCAACAATATCTAGTTTAAATACATGAAAAAGGGTCTTGTTTGTTCAGTACCGTGGCATATGTATAAACCAAGTTTTTATTATACCCCCGCTAGTAAATTGGGTCGGGTTTTAGTGATAGGATGTCTGTCTGTTTGGCATTTCTCCTTAGTGAATGGATTTTAATAAAACTTTCACACATTTTCATAACACGAAGATCGATGCACCCCACCTTTTAAAAACAATTATCATAGCAAAATATTTGACAGCCATATAACAAGGGGTACCCATTTCTTACTTGCAACTCCCGCTGAAACCCCTTAATAGATTTTCGTGGAAATTAGATTAACGACATTTTATTGTCCAATTGGTACATATTTGCTTCTTGTAAAGAGTCTGCTTTGTGAAATTACGTAACCATGCACATCTATTAGTTTTTAAGCAGATCTTAAAAAACGCAACAAACTTTATGTTTGACAGCATTGCGCTAAAATAAATATCCAACTCGAACACAGATGTTGGTTTGACATAAAGTTTTGTAATGTCATCCTTTCCGGATTTGACCAACACTTAATCGATCTTTGGCAAGGTGACGGGTGTGCTATAGCAAGCAGGAACTGCTTACTCTTCCGGAGCACCTGAGTTCACTCTCGTTTCGACTTGAGTTCGCGTTGCTGAATGCGGTTTTGTTGTTATGAGTGTTTGTGTTTTATGTTGTTATGAGGTTTGTTTTGTTGTGATGATTTTTGTCTGCCGGTTTTGTCTTTGTCTTTACGGTTTTATGATACTGATTACCCCTTTGGTACACCTTTGCTTCTTTCTATCTCGAACTCGAGTAGTAACTCGATTATTTTCATAATAATCACTGTTTCGAGTTAGCTCAAATTTATAATTGAACTCGAAAATTAACTCAAACTCTAACTCGAACTTTAAGTCGAACTCTAACTCTGACTTGAACTTGATGATTACCGGGTGTTACTAAAACGCAGAAACCGAATGCGGAACGGAAACGGAAAGCGGAATAAGTGTTTTTGTCCAACATATGTTTTATATAAACTTTTCAACGTAGATGTATTGACATGGGTGGTTAAATGCACATTTCCTTGTTCCCGTCAGGCCAAATTTGGCTTTTATCTTAGCTTTTCCTTTGTATTAATCTTGCAGATTTTCCACAATTTTTTGCCTTCACTCCCTCCACGTTTTCCAATTTTCTGACCCACTGGTCTTCCCGCTTCACACCAATTTTAAACTTTATTACTCTGGTACAATTGATTGTTTAAACTTAATATTTGGAAATGGAGTTAAACATGGAAACTTGGAAGAAAACCTTGGCTCAGAAGCGGAGGTATGTTACAACAGAATAACCCCCCCCCCCAACATTCAGCGCAACCTGGCATTGCAGCTACCACGAAGACAACCAGGAAGACAATTATTCTTTAAAATATGGTAGACTCAGATTTGGCATTCAAGTACTATGTAACCGTAGGTCGACCCTGATAATCTTTTCAGCAAAATATAGCGAAGTTCAATTAAGATTTGACATGTCAGATTAGCTTTTGGTATATAAAGCTGTAGCTCGGACACCGATTTTATTTCGTCTCCCGAATTCTGAGTAGAATCTGTGCGCACGTGGTGGGAGACGATTCTTGTCTCCGGTTGAACTGTAACTGGAGCAGCCAACTCTAGCGGTGGTGTGTCATGGGCTGGACTCATGTCTGTAATCAGGACTATAAACTCCTTATTGATCACCATGCAGTATTTAATTTCATTCAGCCTTGAAGATATGGCATGACAAGTTCGAAGAATTTGTAAGGTGCATGCATGTACATGATATTATCTTACAAAATATCCGTATAATTTTGTATAAAACATCCCTTCTAAAGAATACGCCTTAAAGAATTGAATTCTAAAACTAAGATTTGTTACATTGATGTGCGTTGTTTCAACAGTTTGTTAGTTATTGCTTTACGCCCAATCAGCACGATTGTGGCTATATCCGGGAGATGAGCATGAAATGGGTAAAACAGTGAACACTAAATGATGATTAAGCGGAAGGGGACACTAGGGAAGATAGTTTTGACTGTCACTGGAAAAAAGTGATGGGAAGGGATCGGCACTTTAGCCTCCTGCATGTGGATCATTCTCTTACCTAGACCTGCAGCAGAATTCTATAATGTGCGAGAAACGTGACATTTTCCCAACACGTGGCACCACTATGGTTTGCAGTCAGGTTTTCCGCATTATAGCCTGATGACCCTGGCATTTATTGTGACAGGACTGCCCTATTAAACCACCTGGGGCAACATCCTAGTCGCTTTGTGGGCAAATAGGCCTGACCCGATGTCAAGTTTCTTAGCACTCTTTAGTGGCCTTTTACCTACAAAAGCGTTGTGGGCATATTTGCGACTTTGAAACCACACGGTTTGTTTTTTAAACAGAATGAACTTTCATTGAAAAATGCTCGAACGTAAGGCTGTCACGTTTTGACATACCATTTTGTGTTTGTTTCAATAACTTTTACATGACATTTTACAATGATTATTATAACTAGAAGGGGATGAATTGGATTAATTTCTGGGATCCCCTCTTTATTTATGGAGAAATTAAGGACCCAAAAGGGGCAAAACTTCAAATATCTTATTTGTTCCTAATACTAGTTTGCCTATTGCTACGAAAGTTCACAGCGATGTTCCTTAGTCTCCTTACCATGCATTTAAATCATAGAGGAGATTGAATTTAGGGTCTTTTTTTCATGTAGAAATAAAGGGCCTGTAAAAGTATCGAAAACAAAATGGAAGATTATTTTTTTGCAACCCAGTCTCATTAAAATTAGCCTATAAGGGCTAGGTCCAACGTATGGGATATTAACTATTTTTTGACTGTTTTGCAACCCTTTTTTTGTCTGCTTTTGAAAAATATCAATTCGATTCTATGAGACAATGTGGGTGGAAAGTCCATCAGAGTGCATGTTTCAAATAACTTTGTCAATCCACCATGGGCTGCATTTGCCAAGAGCAATTGACTTTCGGGCCTTAAACGTACGGAGTTCAACATGTTGCGTTCGTATCATGTTGCGCGCGACAAAGCTTTTAATTTTGAGAATAATATCACGACCGTTTTGATTTTCAAAGACTAAACCAAGTACCCTTTCTTCGATTTTTTAAGCATACTGACATGTTTTTATTCCTCGTAATAACGAGAAAATAGTCGTACATTTGTAATAACGAGAACTGAAAGTCGTAATAATGAGAAACAAGTCGTAATAACGAGAAATGAAACTCGTAATAACGAGAAACTAGTCGTAAAAACGAGAATGAAAAAAGCAGAGGTACCAGTGGGGTATCCGAATGTCAAAAGTCCGAAAGGACTGAGACAAAACCAGTAAACACCAACAAGAACGGGACAAAAACAGACAACATGTAAAACATGGAAACACAAAATAACTGAATATCAATCAACAACGCGAACTCCAGTCGAAACAAGAGTGAACTCAGGTGTTCCGGAAGAGTAAGCAGTTCCTGCTTGCTATAGCACACCCGTCGCGTTGCCAATAGTCCATTCAGCGTGTCAAATCCGGTAAAGGAAGACAAAACAAAACCCTATGACAAACCAACATATGCACTCATCAGAGAAATCGAAATCCCATATTTGTCTATAAGTGCATGATGTCTTCCGTAAAATTTCTTGAGTAAAGACAGCAACCGAGGAGCACCATAACCCTGTGTGAGCAATTTTTGAAACTCGTAATAAAGAGAAACAAGTCTTTATAACGAGAAATGAAAGTCGTAATAACGAGAAACAAAAGTCGTTATAACAGGAAAACAAGTCGTAATAACGAGAGATGAAAGTCGTAATAACGAGAAGTAAAAGTCGTAATAACGAGAAATAAAAGTCGTAATAACGAGAGGAGAAAATCGTTATAACGAGAAACAAGTCGTAATAACGATAAACAAGTCGTAATAACGAGAAAATAGTCGTTTTAACGAGAAATGAAAGTCGTAGTAACGAGAAACAAAAGTCGTTATAACACGAAAACAACAAGTCTAATAACGAGAAATGAAAGTCGAAATAACGAGAAAATAGTCGTAATAACGAGAAATGAAAGTCGTTAAAACCAGAAACAATTCGTTATAACGAGAAGTTAAAGTCGTAAAATTACGACTTGTTTCTCGTTATTACGAGTTTCATTTCTCGTTAGTACGACTATTTTATCGTTATTACGAGGAATAAAAAAAATTCTCACAACGAAATTGGTCTTAATAGGCTTTCGTAGGTCTTAAAAGACTTTCGTACATTTCAATACTAGATGGTCGCAAATAAGTTGCTTCAACTTTTACCAGGCATGGATGTCTAAAAATAGTTTATTTTTCTGCTATCAAGTGGTTATAGTTGGTATATACAATGTACACATTTATTCTAAGGGGGCCTGGGTGGCCGAGTGGTCTAAGACGCTGGTTTAAATACCACACTATCGATCACTAGCAGATCACTTCTCATTCGATTCCCTTTGCATTTATGAAAAAGGGGCATCCCCAACTCTATGTTATAAGGTTTGTCAGTTACCTGCCCAAGATCGGTGGTTTCCTCTGGGTACGCCGGTTTCCTCCACCAATGAAACTGACCGCCCTACATGGCCATGATGCGTAATATAGGGCGTTAAACACCAACACACACACACACTCTTAGACCAGTTGTATATGAAAGTGATTGTCCTTGACTTTATATGTATGTATATCTGTCCGTTCGTCTGTATTCCCTCCGTTCTTCAGTCCGTTCACAACGGGGTTCTCAAAGTTTTGCGAACGCTATGGAGATTTAAACAATGATTTTGTTTAATGACAAATAATACATTAAAATCTACAAAATAATCAAAAATCAAACAATCAAAACATAGCAAAAACTTTCCTATCCTTCGTCAGAGTACCAAAACATAATTTATGCTTAAACAAGATGTATAGAATTTGGTCTTCTGATCTCGGGATCAATACAGTCATGTAGGTCAAAAACCAAGGCAGCAAGGGAACAGTTTAGTTTGCATAAATTAAAAGACAAAAAAAAAAATCAATATTAAAAGTATATGATATATGCTAACTCACTTACCATGCTTTCTGAAAATAGCAATCGTTAACGGCACCAAACTTGTTTAGAAAATGATAAGTATAATTGTTCGTTCCTTTGATGGTTTTATCTAAGAGACAAGTAATATGACAAACCTATATGTAGCGCTACCTGTACACCATCAACGAAACAAGTAGCGCGCAAGACCACACGATTTCTTTTTTAATTTTTTTTTCGGACTGCGACGCCAAAACAATAAAGTCCTCGGCTTTTCAACTACGATCGCCGTATGAGGTGTTAAGTTAAGACAAACTATGTTTAATAAATTAAAGGACAAGATATGATAAGTGCTAAATTTGGCCCCCTAATTTACCATTTTTAAAAAAAAAATTGATTTGAGGTTAAACTATTCTAGATCAGTTCTTAGATGAACAAGGTATAGTAAAATGATTTTAATTTTAACTAAATCTTGTTTATCACGTCACAGTGAAGTCATCAAATTAGTTGAAAATAACATTTTTGTGATAAAGTGTTTAAATCCTGCAAATTTTGAGTAGTTTTTGGCAAATTTAACTATGAGCCACACGGAGTACCACAAAGATGTTTTTGTGGTTTGTCCTTATATTACAAATGATCATTTACACAAAATATTGTAGTGGTACTATGTGTGGCTCATAGTTAAATTTGCGTAAAACCACTCAGAATTTTCAGGATTTCACAGTTTTTCGACAATTTACAATATGTAGGCCACTTTAGGCCATTATTTTAACATCATAATGGACGGCTTTAAATAAAATCATGCTGATATAGTATAATTGAACTAATTTAAAGTATATATCACATACTTTTAGCTCATTTCAATAACTTCGAAATTTGGGGGCAAAATTGGGCCCTTATCATACCTTGTTCTTTAAATCAAAACATCGACTTACATAATAAAATTATACATATGCAACGAATTTTGAATCCCGATATAGAACTGATTCCAATTGTATGCGACTTTATAAAGCAGTCACTGGTACTACGAAAATAGGGTCCACATTGGTCAAAATGTTCTCAAAACTATAACTCCATAATTATGTTAATATTATGTATACTCTGTTGTTTTCTGTATATGTTTTGTATTTTACATGTTTTTGTTTTTGCTTTGACCCATATGGGTGTATTTTGCAAATAAAGATATATATAAAACTATATGTAGTTTATCGTTCAACGGGGTATACCCCCTAATAAATGAGATGTAGCGCTACCCAGTACACCTTCACCTTTATCCACTTTAAACTTGGAAATTCAAACTCCAACCTTGGAAGTTCCATCTTTTTTGTTATTCAAAGAAGCCTAGGTACCAATGGGGCATCCGAATGTCAAAAGTCCGAAAGGGCAGAGACAAACCCAGTAAACACAAACGAGCTCCTGAAGAGTTAGTAGTTCCTGTTTGCTATATATATAGCACACCCGTCGCGTTGCCAACAGTAAATCCGGTGTTACATACTAGTCTTTCACCCGTGCTAGAATTTCCCCCCGGAAAATGATTATATACTCAACTCCCCCGCGGAAGATCTAGTATATACTAACCTTTGCCCCCGGAAAAAAACAAGTAAATAGTACGGTTTCACCCAGGGGAAAATCAGGTATGTGTAAATATACATGTATACTCATTTTTCCGCCATACTGATCTTTCCCCTATTCGAAACTGTTGCAATATTCATCACTGTGAAAGTAAAATAAGAAGTTTTCAATATTTCTTTAATAATTACTAATAAAAAAATTATTAAAATATGGGTGTTTCCTTTTTATTATTATCTATAGTGTAGATGGGATGTAGATATTTGTGAAGATTTTAGAAGGGAACCCCATAGTGTTCAGTGCAAACCAAATATTCTATCTGCTTAGATGAAAGAATGTAAAGCCGATGTGACTTTCAGTTTTTTAAATACCACACATTTCAGTATATCATAGGCACATTTTCTGCTCATCCTTTTCTTGCCTTTCCTTTTAAAAGTTTAATGGTTACCGTAGTCAACAGAGAAATAACTATCTATCAACCTATCAGCGATGCGTATTTCTGTTGAATCACTGCTACAAAAGCCCTTGCACAGATAAGGGGGTGCTAAAGGGTTATTCTCGTGCAACATTTTCGACGTTTTTATTTTCCGTGTTTTCGTGATTTTTATTTTTATTTCTCGTGTTTTTGTATTGACATGGTTATACGTGCTCCATTTTTGCCTGTATTTTAGTCCCATGTTTCGTTTCTTGTGCGTGATTATCTTTTATTGTTTTAAACGCTTGAACGTGTTGAAGTCATGTTATATTCTCAAAAACTTTTAAACAATTGAGTTTCACAATTATTAAAATTCATTTTGTCGTATTTCGTTATTGTCGACTTTTTATAACTCGTGCTTCTTTTTTCGGCGTTTTAAGCAGACGTTTTCGTGTTAATTGGGACCCCCCATTTACAACCCTCAGATAACCTTGCTTCGAGTGTCTTCACCGCAACACGGACCGGTGACATAGAAATGCCCCGACGTCCGTCCGTGTGTGTGTCCGTCACACTTTAAGTATTTCAGCAACTGTAGGCTTTCAATATTCGGTATTCAGCTATTATTAGGTAGGAGTCTTTTATAGTGCATGCGTTTTCGGGTGTGTCGACAGACCTGAAAACGCTTAGCATCAAAAGCTATCTAAAGCTGCATACCAAATATCGAAAGCCTACGAATAGTAATAGCTGTGAAATGTGTTACAAAAAAGTGTGACGCGGACGGACGCACGGAAGGACGAACGGACGGACGCCCGACATTTCTATGTCCCCGCTCCGCGTTGCGGCGGGGACAACAACGAATAAGTAAGCGTGTCTATATCACAAAAAACAACAACAATTGTTGCACTTGTTGTTTATATTTGCAAGTTCGGTTCAATCTATATCAAAAATTTATACATGTAATAACTTATAGTAAACTAGTCTGTAATGCCAAAAGTAAGCTATAAAATAACAGCACAGTATAAAACAAAATTAAGCCAATCAAGACTAGCCTTTGTCTTTGATAATAATACAGATTATATACAAAACGGACATTTACCCCCTTCCCCCCTTCCCCCCCAAAAAAAGACTCAACAGAGCCTATATATGAAAGGTAAACTTCAGTATGGGTCTACGAAAAGGGGAAAATCTAGCATATACTCAATTTCCTACCCGAATTTTAGGGGGGACGAAGAATCAGTATATACTGATATATCCGGTGGGGAAATCTCAGTATATACTCATTTTGCTGGGGGGAAGATGAGTAGGGGGAAAACTAGTATGTAAGACCGGTAAACGAAGACAAACAAAACCCTACGACAAACCAACATCAAACTTTTTTTTTTAGTCTTTGGTTAACAACGTCCCATATTATTGATTCTTACATTTTTTTTACATAGAGTTTCCTTTTTACCACGTTTTCCTGATGTTTAACTATTTTGTTTTTATCTTTTTTGGCACCCTATTCATGTCTGATTTACTACCCACAACAAATGTGTTCCTTCTTGTTATGTTCAAATAAAAAAAGGCTTGAACATCTATAAGCCACAGCCCATAAATAAATACCCTACCAATTAAATCATTTACTAGTACATGAAAGTATTAAATGCCAGATAAAGATCTGCATTAAAAGATCGTGGTGTTTTGAAGACTAGTAGTTGCAGATAAGACATACGTACACCCTTTGTCATCCTATGGATAAGTCCTTGTTTGGGATACCCCCAAAAATTCTATGTCTAAAAAATTGTGTTAAGGTTTCATGAAAATCCGTTAACGGATTGAAGAGAAGTTTAGCCAAAAGAAATGCTAACCCTAGCCCTAACATAAAGCTATGTTGCTTCTCTTTATTGTCCTAACTGTGTTTTTTATGTTATATGTAGCTTGGTGCTGTTCTCGTTCGTGTTTACTGGTTTTGTCTCTGCCCTTTCGGACATTCGAATGTCCCATTAGTACCTCTTTGCTTCATCAATGTTTTGCAATAGGAAACCCCAAAAATCAATTTGAGTATTTATGCAGGTTAAAATATATGAGGTGCACATCTACAACCTGCGACGTAGCGGATGAGTGATACCTACAAACGGAATGGCTATGTTCTTTCGACCTTTTTAATTATAAGCAGAGGTCGAAAAAATATGTTAGTCATACAGAGAGTTACGATAGCGGCAACAGTTTTGTTTCTAGCATTTATTTGTGAAATTAACACCTTACACAACACTAACAGCCCCAAGTTTATCTGTTTTTTTTGCTAATTGGAATTTCTCAATCGAATATCAATTTTTTTATGCCCCTGCGACGACATGTCGGCCATCTTCGCTAGCCAAGGGTTACGATCCGCTATCTCTCATCTTCAAGATGAGAGATAGCGGATCATAACCCTTGGCTAGCGAAAATGCATGTCGGCGGGCATTTAACTAAATATAACTAAATTTCCTTTTTTATTAACTATCTTTTATTTGTGACAATTCTAACATTCTATATGTACCAGGCAATAGAAAAGTGTTCTGTTGCCCGGCGACGTTCTATTGCCTGACCACTTTTTGACTTCACGTTTGATTGGACAATTAATAAACATGAATATTTATGATAATACTCCTCTATTTCAGACAATATTTTTTTATTTTCGTGAGGATTTCGGCAAACCTTGTTTGGAACCCCCGTCCCTTATCCCCTTTCGTTCCCTCTTTTTTCGAAAATTTCTGAATCCCTGTATTTGTTTTATAAGTTTACAGTTTGCAATTAAGTCGATGGGCGTTTACGAAATGTTTTGACCAGGCAATGGATCAGAATATTTTCCCTTTGGTATCCAAATCACATTTTTAACTATACGTCCATCACTACAGATGAAGACCTAGACTCGAATATTCCTGTATCATGCGACTGTGCTAATTCGGACTTTAGATATGTTCCTTGTGGCCATATTGTTACTGGCGACCTAAACATTGTCGATGACCCAGAGGTTATTAAATTCTTGAAAAAGGGACCAAAATTCAGACCTCCTTCGAAAATTAATTGGAATTCTTGTTTTGATTGTATATATATATATCTTTATTACCAAAGTAAATAACTATAGGTTTACAATTCAAAAATTACAATTTTAAATACTGCCCTTCATTCGTACTGTAAGACCTGGATTAGACGAGAAGGAGCAGATTCCAAATCTTTAGACAAGTTTAAGAATAAATTCATATCCATTGTAAAATTACGAATAAGCCATTTTCAAAACACCTTTGTAGAATATCGACCCCAAACTTATATAAACAGAATTAAATCAAAACTACAATTATTAGGTTCACGATATGTTTTTGTTCCTGCGGATAAAGCGGCTAACAATGTTGTTGTGGTATGTCGTAAATATTATCTGGATGTTTTAATGCATGAAATTAAAGGCTCATGTACTTTCGTTCCCGTGCAAGCTACAGAAACCAGTATTATTGACGATCATGTCATAGCAACCACAGCACTTCGAGCAACCCCTACATACAATAAATTACCTACTATGTACTGGATACCTAAATTACACAAAAACCCATATAAATCCCGTTTTATTTCTGCATCAAGTAAATGTTCCTTAACCAATATTTCTAAAGTCTTGTCTCTTGCTTTAACTACAATGAAAGAATTTATCATCCGATACTGTGATAAAATTTTCGAAAATAATGGAATAAATCATTTCTGGAGTGTTAAAAATTCTCTTGATGTTTTAGACAAACTTCGGGCATTTGAAAATACTTTTCAATCCGTAGACAGCTATGACTTTTCCACTTTATATACTAATCTACCTCACAATCTTATCAAAAAGAAATTTGAATATTTAATTAAATGGTGCTTTGACAAATCTATAAGTGACTACATCTGTTCTAAAGTGTCACAAGTATTTAGTAAATCGTTTTTTAGTAACAAAACCCACAAAGGTTATGTTAATTGGACCGACATAGAAGTTATTACTGCATTAAACTTTCTTTTAGATAATATTTACATCCGGTTCGGTAAACAAATATATCGCCAAGTCATTGGTATTCCAATGGGAACCAATTGTGCTCCACTCATAGCTGATCTGTTTTTATATTGTTACGAATCACAGTTTATGGCCAAGCTACAAAAAGACCCAAACAAAAACCACTTTATCGAAACTTTTAACAATACATATAGGTACTTAGATGACATACTTGCTCTAAACAACCCCACATTCTCAAATTTTATAAATGACATATATCCTAAAGAATTGACCCTAATTGCAAACTCAACCGACAGTAGATGTCCATTTCTAGATTTGGACTTAAGCATTATCAATGGTAGATTACACACTAAAGTATATGATAAACGGGATGACTTTTCATTCCCAATAGTTAATTTTCCGTTTCTTGAAGGAGACGTACCATTAGCTCCAGCTTACGGGGTATACATTTCACAATTAGTCAGGTATGCTCGCATTTGCAGTGATGTGTCTGATTTTAATGATAAAAACCGTTTTATTACAGAAAAATTGCTTAAACAAGGTTACCGTTACCACAAATTAGTCAAATCTTTTACAAAATTTGCACATAAATATGGACATCTCATCGGAAAATTTGATTGTACACGTAGATTTCTGATTGTTAAAGGAATATCTCATCCTGACTTTTATAGCAATGTAGTTTATAAAGCACAAAAATTCAAAAACAACCTTATGGAAATTAAAAACTGGCTTAAAAACCTTTTGAAAAAAGGATACGAATTCAATGTTTTAGTAAAATCTTTGCATTTGGTATGTTTTGGCAGAAATATTGATTGCTTGATAGTAACTTTAAAACGTTAAATTTTCACTTTGTATCCACTGTATTATTTATAAGCACCACAGCGATCAAGTATGTCGGTTCTGTATGGTGATACAACTCTTAATCATTCATTGTTTTGACGTGGGGTGTCGGATTTAGAACTGATGTATTTGATTCTTTTACATCAATCGATAAATGTTTCTTAGCTAGTTGTCAGTAACTTCGAGTGTTCTCAAGAGAGTTCCTCCTTGTCTTGTTGTTTTCGTACAGTATTTTGTCTTAGGTTCTCTCTTGTTGAATTGAACTTTTGTCGATTGAGTTTTACAGTGTGTTTTATATGTAGCTTTGTGCAAGCTTATCAATAGGGGGAAGGTTGGATCCAAAAAACTAGTTTAACCCCGCCACATTTTATATGTGCCTGTCCTAAGCCAGGAAACTTTGCCAAAGCCTTTGTTTGTCCTTGTCATTCTATGTTAACTGTTTTATGTCAAGAATTGAGTCTTTCGTTGATGATTTAGGGATTGGTTTTGATACTTTTGTATTGGATTATAAGTCTTGGGCCAATGCAAGACGGTAAGCAGTGACCTATGGTCATGTTGAAGACTGCTTGCTGTTTTCCGTTGTGATTTTTTGAATTGCTGTTTGTTTATGTTTGTTGTGTCGCGTACACTTATTCCACATCTCAATATCGTATATCAATTTTCTATTGCCCCTCAGCCTGCGGCTTCAGACAATAGAACATTTAGCTGATATGGATATCTCGGGGAAATATTCTGATCCTTTGCCTGGCTACACATCAAATAACTGTATACTCATGTCCGTCCGTCCGTGCGTCTGTACGTACGAATTTCCATAAAGCCGTACATGATAATGATTTGAAACTTGGTTATATGGTTCAGTATGACAAACTGTACGCCCTAAGCTTTTAGGTCAAGCTTTTCTCAGATACAGTACATGATAATGATTTGAAACTTTATATGGTGGTTCAGTACGACAAACTGTACGTCCTAAGCAACTTTCAGACCTGTCGAATTTCTATTTCCTGTATTGGACTGGGTCGATAAAATAAATCACCATGAAAATTTCCGTCAAGCTTTCCTCAGAAACCGTACATGAAACTGATTTGACACTTAGTAGGTTGGTTAGGTATTACATACTCTATGTCCTACGTTATTTTCAAACCTGTCAGACTTCTACTTCCTGTTTGGAGCATCCGTGTCCAATGGAAACATTCATTATTTATTTTATTTTTGAAGAGGTGCTTAAGTTCATGAAGTGTGACAGTGGAAAAAATTCGTGTATTGTATCTGATATTTTTGGACTTTAAATTTAGTGAAATATCCTTTCAAAATTATTATATTGTATTTAAATCTGAAACAGTTATCGTACAATGTACTAGTATTTAATTATTTTTAATATTTCCCATAGAAAAGTGTAAAAAAAAACGTTTTAAAGGATTATCTAACTTATTTCTTAAAAGTGTAATTTTATCTTTAATTTATTTAATCTGTTGGTTCCTGTCATAGTCGAGTAATTCTTTATGTATCAGGTCTAATTGTTCAATGTTGCTAAGTCTTAATCCTCTTTTGTCTATTTAGAATTTTTAATTAAGCTATCGTAAATTCTTATGTAATTTCGATGTTTTGAATATGGGGAGGGGAGTTGGAATCCAGCATTTTAAGTGTACGGACGTTGTACGTTTTCGTCTTGTGTTTAATTGATTGTTTCGGAAAGCCGTCTTTTAAAACATATTCTATTGTTTTACGTGGATTATTCCATGTGTATTTTATGAATAATTAACATTTGGAATTTATTTCGTGGTGTTTCATTTAAAAAGTGAGCTAGTTTTCCCCGAACTTTTGTATAACAGACCGGTGCGAACCGCTGTTATAATAGAATCACACAAATAATCTATAAATTTGATGCAATTTTCGTTTGGGACATCATTAGGGACCAGAAAAGGTCAAAGCAAACCAGAATAGGAAAATCACACTGAGGAGCTCAGAATTTGAAATTCAATATTTATTGTTATTTAAACATTTATTAAACATGTTTGTGACAAATAAAAACTAAATCTAATACACCTTTCGTTCTTTGAATCCAGCTAGTTCTAAAACAATAGAGAAAGGTACATGTATCTCAAATATGATAGCACACCACTAAAGCATAGCCTGGCTAAATAATCATTCAAAGATACAAAATAAGCAAACACACTAAGGATTCCTAAACTTCAGGGGTCAGGTTAATGAAGCTGTCCTAAGCTGTGTCCTAAACCATGCCGTAGGACTGAAAATGGGATTAAATTAGGACCAAATTTAGGACATGCCCTGTTTAGGCAAGCGTTAGATGCCTTATGTAGTCTTAAGGTTACTGCTGGCTTTCGCGTTTTTTTCTATTTAGACGGAGTAATCTGCCTACTGTAACTATTTATTCTCCTATATTACTTTTTCATATGTTATCATTTAAACCTTTTTTTTTTTAAATATCTCTATTTTTTAAACGACACACAACAAGTTTTATTAATTCCTTTGCAATTTACATAACGAACATTTTAATGATCGGCTCTAGAATATACATGAATATTTATCTGTAACTTGATTGGTCGTGTACTCTACTTTTCAATATTGCTGTTATTTCATTTGTTAATGTAGGTTAGTTTCTGATTCATTCATAAAATTCAATATACAATTAATACCCTAGTTTATGTTGGAGGGGTTTTTAAACCGATACCATCTGTGCAAGATATAATGCATGTGCAAACGAAAATTATATATTTTTTATCAAAAATATGATTATTTATAGATTGAAACATCTTCTGTGCCAAAAGGGAGGGCACTAGAGTGTTCATTAACTTTCAAAATATCTGCTATTTTAGTGCTTAGATATCTCGCTCGCCTTTTAACGCTTTAGCACTTTGATTTAGGATACCTTCAATAACACTTAGGACTGAGACATGTCCAAAGACCATCCTTAGACATGTCCTAATCCTAGGACACCTTCGTTAACACGGCCCCAGATTAACTTGTATTAAAAATCTGATTATCCCGCTGATGAAAAACGAAATTAAAAAGAAATAATGTCATATCCATATCCATGTATGCTGTGCTTTGTTCGTGCAAAATTATAGTAAGATCTATTTAGCGTGTTATTAAGATTAAAAATCTCATGAATCTTTTCAGGCGGAGGGGGATACAAAAAGGTCAAATTCGAATTAATTACAAAACATCATATTGATTTGGTATAGCAAACCCGAAAGAGAAATCGTAAAACATAAGACATATCACAGAAAAGTTTCTTCAATTTGTTCTTATAATACCTAAACGAAATTGCATTTTTAAAAGCATATTTAGACGAAACTAAAATGGCAGTCTCCCTTTGGAATACCTTTGTCACCTGCGATTTTAATATATTCAATGAACATGTACAAGAAGTGGATGCGTTAAGGAAATCACGTCGCACCATATATGATATGACTATAGGACACATGTTCAATTACTCGGGACGCAGTTTCTGAGCCGTTTTCAAAGAGTCTCAGAATCTTGAAATGCTTTCCTGATCTTCATTTTTATTTGTTTAATCAATAATATTTGTAAAGTCCAAGGGTTTTATAAACTAGGGTCTAAAGAAAATCAGAACTATTGTAGATAGAGAAAAAGCGCTGTTGCTTCCTTAAAATTTCATTAAGCTCTATAAATGTCTACATTTGGTCGAAGTTGTAAGATGACTCCCTTTGAAGGGCAAAAATGCTATAGAATGAAAACTATTGCAGATAGGAAAAAGCTGTTGCTTGCTTATATCAACCCTTTAGCCCATTAAGCTTAAGAAAAGTCTCTATTGGGCCAAAGTTGGCAGATGTCCCCTCATATGGATAACAGCTCATAGAAGGATCTTTATAGCTTAAGGACCAGGTAAAGCGATCCATGCTCCTGGGAGCCTCTTGTATTTTGTATTTCGAAATTTCATTTTAATCAATAAACTATTTATAAGGAAAAAATAAGACTTAAAAAGAGAATAAGGATTTTTATTGTTCAAAGGTTAAAAGCATAAAACCTATGCATATAAAATTAAACATTTTATAAATGTTAGTCCCTTTTGGGCCCCTAATTTCTAAACAAATAAGGTCAGAACCCTCAAAATCAATCCCATTCTTCCTTGTATGGTCGACACATTATTGTAAAATTTATGAGCATTTGTTAAGTCAGAAAAAAAGGTTACTAGTATCTGGCTTAAATGTATTGCTGGATTAATTAATTATTATAGATACATCATGTAAATTTAGTTTCGTTATAAAAATATTGGTTTTCAGCGTTCTGGTAATATGAATGTATAATTATTCTAAACCCGTTTTTTAACCAATAGTGATGATTTTTGCACTCAGTCTTAAAGAATAAAATATAGTGTAGATTTTATATTTTGATATGTCAAAAATATACAGAGAGGAATGCATTCACCTGATAACAAACTCTCAAAATCTCAAATGAGTATATACATGTGAGAAATACCGGTCTGTAGAGTTTGCCTAGCATCCTTTTATACATGTAGCACTTGACTAATCCTAAATATTCACAGCTAGGATGACGGATGTCCTTAATAGAGAAAAATGCGTGTGCTTACTGAATATTAAAAATACACATTATTTCAAATGAGTCTTGAAGTTAGACTGTCGTTACTCGTTGTATTTTAGTATTTTTCTACCCCCCAAAAAAATGTCCACCGAAAACACGACAGGTGTATTACAATTTTCAAGAATTAATTTCAATTTCAGTCCATCTAAGTTATCCTTGTTATATCCATGATTTTTTTTCAGGTTTGAATTAGTATGTGAAGCTTTTGAAATTGACTTCCCCCCCTTGTAATTCAATCTAACTTATAAAATTCTGGGGTTGATACGCTACTCGTTCGTTACAATGACGCTCTGTGCGCTCTGTACACGTTTTAAACACGTTGAATAAGTTTCTTGGTCGTTAGACTGACACTAGACGTGCGCTGCATTATCGCTAGACACGTTCGTTTCCAATTAGCTTAGCGTTCATCAAACGCATTTCAACGTGCGCACAACGACAACATAGCGTACATCAGCGTGTGTATAACGTCCTTCTAACTTATGCCTAGCGTTCGAATAATTTATTTCAGTCTAACACGTTGGCGAACGTCGGAAATTTTAAGCATGTTGAAAAATTTGCGACGCACTCGACGTTCACCAACGCACGCTGACGTTCGCTAACGTGTTTGTAGCGTGTTCATAACGTATACAAAACTTACGCAACGCACACCAGCGTGTTGAAAATATATTCTAAAACGTCGGCACACGTTGGCTAAAACGTTATAGTGTGACAGGGCCATACTAGTTTTCCCCCATACTAGAATTACCCCCGGAAAATGAGTATATACTATGTTTTTTTTTTTAATATCTGAAAAAGTATACACCCACTTGTTAAAGAGTGGGCAAAATTGCAATCACCTTGTGCGTCTGTCCATCCGTGAGTTGTGTCGTGTCTCTCTTTTTCGGGACTCTACTTCCTGTTTTCTTAGCAGGCTTAGACTTTTTAAGGGTTAAAAATAGACAATCTTTCGTAACAGAGTTAACGTTTTCTGCTGAAGGGATTGAATTCAAATTCTGTACACAGCTTTATTTTGATGCGTTGTAACGTGTCTCCTATTCCAGGTCAATCAGGCGTCTACTTTCTATTTCCCAAATGGTTAAAAGTTAGCACGACTAACTGCACTCCTTGTTATTTTTCATCCCCCATCTCTCTAACGTTGTGTTAGAATTTTGGTGTCAAAATCCACTGAAACATTTTAACAGATGTCCGAATGTGTTTAAAAAGATAAATGAACATCCGAATATAATATATATCCATTGTAGTCATTGTTTTTTTGTAACCGCATTATTATAATGCATCAGTTTCTTACTAAGTGAGTATCTCGATTGCTGCGGTTACATGCAGCAGTGTGGTAAATCTAAATGATATTTAAATCGTAACTCGATTTTTGCCACGACAATCACTGATTTAAGTTACCTTAAAATTTTAACTCGAACTTTAAGTCAAACTCGAGTTGTAACTCAAACTCGAACTCGATGATTACCTACACCCAGAATAGAGAGAACATATAACGAAATTGAAAAAATACAAAAAGTGTCAGGAAAACAATTTAAACCCTGCATCTTAAAAGACCGGCCAATTTACAGAAACGTTGAACTCGAAAATCCAAACTAAACAAACCACAATTTATAGTACTATATAGTGCATATTTTTAATTAAAACAATAGGCCCCGTAATGCCACTCGCAATGCCATGCCCTTTTCGTGGTTATTATTGCTGGGTCATATACTGTCTAGTACTAGAAAGAGTCTTCAATTTTATTTCTCACTGGTCCAAAAGACCTAGGGATAATTCAAAACCCCAGGAACGTCTATTTTAGACTCAAAGACACTGATTTAAAACATTTGGACATCCCGATTGGGGAGGGGCATATTTTTTTCTTGGTTTTGCTATATATATAACGTGACTAAAATGGTACCTAAATATTCTTCGTCAGAACAGACCATTCATGATCCCAGGCCAGCCACACTGTCACACATTAAAACCTTCCGGGCCAGCGGACCATGGCTTCGTGGTGCTACTGTCCTTTCTATGTGATGCGATAAGTATACTAAAGAAGAGGGTGGTAAAGAGGCTATCAAAACACGAAAATACGTACTTAAAAAGCCGATTATGTTTACAGGTTCGTTGAATACTACAGACCAATTCGAAGTCTTAGGCCCGCCAATACAGACTCACACACCCAATTTAAAACAGTGTAAACCTTCCCCGTGGTAATCGGGTCTCTTTGATCTGTAAATTGTCGTTTTTTGGAAGGTTCTGTCTACATAAAATCACATTTAAAATAAGAAGAGGGATGCCTAATCATCATGGCCATTATCTTTTGAATGGTCCTACAGTCCTCGGACGATTTAGAATCCTAGGCCCGTCTATTATGGACTCAATTACACAGTTTTAAAAACAATTGGAGCACCCCTAGGGGCACGCAGGTCCAATGGTGTTAGTACGGGATGCTATCTAAGAGTCCTTTAAGTGGAGGGTGTGGTTGTTCCAACCAATTACAGCCATTGTTTCAGATTTGACCTTATGACGTCATTCAGCTTTCCCGTCATGCAATTATTGCATATGAATGAAAAAATATACCATATGAATGAAAATGGGTTTTGCCAAAGAAAGTGAAAATATAGCATTAAAATTGTAAATTATAACAAACGAATGATAAATTATAGAATGGAAAGAAAAAAATATACAATATAAAAAGATATTTGATCATTGAAAAATATATTTTACCAATTGAATGGGAAATATACCATAGAAATAAAGTTTTTAACAATATGAATAAAAAATTATACCAATGAAATGAAATTTATATAATATACATTACTTTTTATACCAAATAAATAAAATATTATAGCAATGAAATTGAAAATTTTAGCAATATAAATGAAAATTATAGCATTGAAAAATTTATTATTGAATTTTGCAACGGAAATCACGCCATATATGACCATGCATTATGTTTTCATTTTGAAAACATTTGCAAATTATATTAAGTTAGTCATTTAGGCTTCTGATAATTGCCGTGTCATATTTACTATCGTTTTGTGTATGGAAAGCGTTTTTTTCTTATTGTGTTTTTTATTAAGTTTAATTGAATTAATATATTGATAAAATTTGTAAGATATAATTTTATATTTCCGTAAACAATCGATACATTTTCTTTAAGTATATTTACTAAAAATTAAAATAAAGTTATTATGGATGTCTTATCGTATTATCATCGTAGATAATACACAGCAAGTAATTAAAAAGCAATTTACTCCTCATATGCGTTGTGTACACTATCAAGTTTAATCAGTTAGGGGAAATGGTGTATCGTATTTCTTTGGCGGGATAATTATCTCTGAGAAAGAAGGTCAACAGACGCGTGGGATATGGCGTGATTTCCGTTGCAAAATTCAATAATAATTTTTTCAATGCTATAATTTTCATTTATATTGCTAAAATTTTCAATTTCATTGCTATAATATTTTATTCATTTGGTATAAAAAGTAATTTATATTGTATAAATTTCATTTCATTGGTATAATTTTTCATTTATATTGTTAAAAACTTTATTTCTGTGGTATATTTCCCATTCAATTGGTAAAGTATATTTTTCAATGATCAAATATCTTTTTATATTGTATATTTTTTTCTTTCAATTCTATAATTTATCATTCGTTTGTTATAATTTACAATTTTAATGCTATATTTTCACTTTCTTTGGCAAAACCCATTTTCATTCATATGGTATAATTTTTCATTCATATGCAATAATTGCATGACGGAAAAGCTGAATGACGTCATAAGGTCAAATTTGAAACAATGGCTGTGATTGGTCCGAACAATCACACCCTCCACTATTCTATGAACCGTCAGTAAAGGACTCTAAAAGCATCCCGTACTAACACCATTGGACCTGCGTGCCCCTAGGGGTGCTACAAATGTTTTTAAAAATGTATTTGAGCACATAATAGACGGGCCTAGGATTCTAAATCGCCCCAAGGTCTGCAGGACCATTCAAAAGAATCCCTCTTTTTATTTATGTAGAAAGAACAACAGAACCTTCCGAAAAAGACAACAGCCCGTTGACCGCGGGGAGGGTTTACGTTGTTTAAAATTAGATGTGTGAGTCTATAAGCCGGGCCTATGATCTCGAATTTGTCTGTGGTTTTCAATGAACTTGTGAACATAGGGGTACATGTAATCTTTTGTATAGAGTCCGTAACAGACATGCCTAATGGATGGTTTGGTATGGATGATATTTTCTTGTTCGGTCGTATTAGTTATATCGTTTTTCCCTGACTTTTTATTTATTTATTTTTCTTGGTTATGTAGCCCTGTTTTTACTAAAGCACAATGTCGATTCGATTGTTGACCATGCAACGAAACACACCATTAACTTGTTTAAGTATAAAATGATGATGAATTCAAATTGAGTGTTTGAACATGAGATTACATTTTTAGATTTTGCATTAAAAATAATATCTTGCTAGATGGAACATTTCTATAAATTGGTTACCGCAAATACACATGGATATAAGTAAGTCAGTTCCATGTCTAGAGTTCATCTGTTTCTTTTCATTTATTTAATTATAGAAGGATAATTTTCATTGTTACAATGGCAAAAGCTGACGCAAAAAGCCTTTTAAGCTCACATGACCTAACCCATGCCAATGCCACCAATATGCGTCTGTCGCCATCCATTAACTATTTCAAAATTTTTCCTTTGAAATCACTGAATCATTTTGACTGAAACTTTGCATGAATAATTTCTGACGTGTTGGCAACACCAAAAATCGGTCCCTATTTTGAAAGGATTTGTTAAAAAAAAATATGACCGCTGTTGCTAATAATAGAACATTGGGTAAAATCACAAGCAACTATGACAGTTCAGAAAAACCCGAAGGATCTAAAGCAAAAGCTCTAAAAAGTCTACATAGTGTCAAAGTTGTCAGATGACCACTTATTGGGGTTATTGCCCCTTTAAGATTAAAAATAACGATTTTTTTCCATCTTTTTTGTCAGAATGGATTTAAGCTGTGAGGTCACTGATTTTGAAAAGAATCAATTCTTTGAAGGGCTCAATGACCACTAAAGCAACATCGATATTTTACAGCGCTGATGTTGCAAAAACATTGTCCACCTTACATGACATGTATGATGTTGTACCTGCAGACAAAGCACCAAATCACATCACTGTTGTGTACAAGAAAGACTAGATTAACTACTTGACAGCTAAATTAGGGGTTGGTTGCACCAGCAATAGCACAACATACACAGCTACAACACTGTCTAAGGAGGACATTATTGACAATCACAGATATGTCATTTCCTCCTTCGACCTTTCTGTCGGTGCTAAAAATGATGACATTCCATCCCTGTATTGAATTCCTAAATTACATAAAAATCCATATGATCAACGCTTCATTGCGGGGTCTTTCCAATGCACCAATGTACCACTAAACCTCTTTCAGTTCTGTTGACATCAATATTGGCTAATAAAATCCGGCCTATAGACTTTTTATTTATTTATTTTTCTTGGTTATGTAGCCCTGTTTTTACTAAAGCGCATTGGGTATTCTCTTAAGATTTTTATCACAGACAAAAAAATACCATCCATTTGATTACAAATTTAAACACCCCATTATTTTTACAAAGCTCTCTCCAGCAAAGTCAATCATCTTCGGCAGCTTTTCCCAATTTTGTTTTAAATAACACCAAAGTCCCAATAATAATTGTTACCTTGTTTAGTAACCGAAATATGTATTGCGGCCAGGAGGAGTTAAAGAAGTCGTCTCCTTCTTTTCCGAGGGTGAGTATAAAAACCCTTTCAGCAAAGACCTTGATTTTCTTCACCATTTACAATGTGATATCAGAATTAAACAAATACAAGGCAATGTCACACAGGAGATCTAAAGATATATACCAATGATCATGGCTTGATAAAGGCCAGTTCAAAAGACACCTTAGTTAAACCAGGTTTTATGGTACTTAATTTTCCCTTTTAACTCCGATTTTAGGTCCGGGAGTAACACACACAATAAAACCATAAAACCAACACATAACATGATTGTAAAACACAATTTATGCAATTTGACTGTAATTATTCCAAATATAGGTGGCTAACAGTGGGTATATCTCTACCGTCAGTTACTGAGAGGTTTGAAGAGCTAGAAAACTATCGTATGTGTCGACTGAGGCGATAGTGTTGTCTTTGTTTTTGGAACTGTTGCAAACTGTCTATAGATCTGCTGCAAACCGGATGGTCGCAGTACAGTTATAATAGCAAGAACAAGTGGTGTTACAACATTGTGTTCAATGTGTAAGCCCTTAACCGCATTGGACCGACTTAAGACCCCAGTAGGTCAGGAGGTGGAGCATCCCGGTCGAAAACAATTTTAGTGATTTTAATGATTTAAGAGACCTTAATTTTCATACGACCGCAAAAGATTTGCGGACGTATAATGGTATGACGATGCCGTCTTAGTTGTCTGTTTACTTTAGTGTTACATAAAATAACTTAACTTCTAGTTATCCGATTGCTATGAAATTGGACAATGATGTTCCTTATAAGAGGATGGATGGGATTGATTTTGGGGGTCCCTCCTTTTTTCATTAAGAAATTGTTACTTCTTTGTTTCTTACCAAAATAACCTTTTTTTCTGACTTAACAAATGCTCATAAATTTTACAATAATGTGTCGACCATACAAGGAAGAATGGGATTGATTTTGAGGGTTCTGACCTTATTTGTTTAGAAATTAGGGGCCCAAAAGGGACTAACATTTATAAAATGTTTAATTTTATATGCATAGGTTTTATGCTTTTAACCTTTGAACAATAAAAATCCTTATTCTCTTTTTAAGTCTTATTTTTTCCTTATAAATAGTTTATTGATTAAAATGAAATTTCGAAATACAAAATACAAGAGGCTCCCAGGAGCATGGATCGCTTTACCTGGTCCTTAAGCTATAAAGATCCTTCTATGAGCTGTTATCCATATGAGGGGACATCTGCCAACTTTGGCCCAATAGAGACTTTTCTTAAGCTTAATGGGCTAAAGGGTTGATATAAGCAAGCAACAGCTTTTTCCTATCTGCAATAGTTTTCATTCTATAGCATTTTTGCCCTTCAAAGGGAGTCATCTTACAACTTCGACCAAATGTAGACTTTTATAGAGCTTAATGAAATTTTAAGGAAGCAACAGCGCTTTTTCTCTATCTACAATAGTTCTGATTTTCTTTAGACCCTAGTTTATAAAACCCTTGGACTTTACAAATATTATTGATTAAACAAATAAAAATGAAGATCAGGAAAGCATTTCAAGATTCTGAGACTCTTTGAAAACGGCTCAGAAACTGCGTCCCGAGTAATTGAACATGTGTCCTATAGTCATATCATATATGGTGCGACGTGATTTCCTTAACGCATCCACTTCTTGTACATGTTCATTGAATATATTAAAATCGCAGGTGACAAAGGTATTCCAAAGGGAGACTGCCATTTTAGTTTCGTCTAAATATGCTTTTAAAAATGCAATTTCGTTTAGGTATTATAAGAACAAATTGAAGAAACTTTTCTGTGATATGTCTTATGTTTTACGATTTCTCTTTCGGGTTTGCTATACCAAATCAATATGATGTTTTGTAATTAATTCGAATTTGACCTTTTTGTATCCCCCTCCGCCTGAAAAGATTCATGAGATTTTTAATCTTAATAACACGCTAAATAGATCTTACTATAATTTTGCACGAACAAAGCACAGCATACATGGATATGGATATGACATTATTTCTTTTTAATTTCGTTTTTCATCAGCGGGATAATCAGATTTTTAATACAAGTTAATCTGGGGCCGTGTTAACGAAGGTGTCCTAGGATTAGGACATGTCTAAGGATGGTCTTTGGACATGTCTCAGTCCTAAGTGTTATTGAAGGTATCCTAAATCAAAGTGCTAAAGCGTTAAAAGGCGAGCGAGATATCTAAGCACTAAAATAGCAGATATTTTGAAAGTTAATGAACACTCTAGTGCCCTCCCTTTTGGCACAGAAGATGTTTCAATCTATAAATAATCATATTTTTGATAAAAAATATATAATTTTCGTTTGCACATGCATTATATCTTGCACAGATGGTATCGGTTTAAAAACCCCTCCAACATAAACTAGGGTATTAATTGTATATTGAATTTTATGAATGAATCAGAAACTAACCTACATTAACAAATGAAATAACAGCAATATTGAAAAGTAGAGTACACGACCAATCAAGTTACAGATAAATATTCATGTATATTCTAGAGCCGATCATTAAAATGTTCGTTATGTAAATTGCAAAGGAATTAATAAAACTTGTTGTGTGTCGTTTAAAAAATAGAGATATTTAAAAAAAAAAGGTTTAAATGATAACATATGAAAAAGTAATATAGGAGAATAAATAGTTACAGTATGCAGATTACTCCGTCTAAATAGAAAAAAACGCGAAAGCCAGCAGTAACCTTAAGACTACATAAGGCATCTAACGCTTGCCTAAACAGGGCATGTCCTAAATTTGGTCCTAATTTAATCCCATTTTCAGTCCTACGGCATGGTTTAGGACACAGCTTAGGACAGCTTCATTAACCTGACCCCTGAAGTTTAGGAATCCTTAGTGTGTTTGCTTATTTTGTATCTTTGAATGATTATTTAGCCAGGCTATGCTTTAGTGGTGTGCTATCATATTTGAGATACATGTACCTTTCTCTATTGTTTTAGAACTAGCTGGATTCAAAGAACGAAAGGTGTATTAGATTTAGTTTTTATTTGTCACAAACATGTTTAATAAATGTTTAAATAACAATAAATATTGAATTTCAAATTCTGAGCTCCTCAGTGTGATTTTCCTATTCTGGTTTGCTTTGACCTTTTCTGGTCCCTAATGATGTCCCAAACGAAAATTGCATCAAATTTATAGATTATTTGTGTGATTCTATTATAACAGCGGTTCGCACCGGTCTGTTATACAAAAGTTCGGGGAAAACTAGCTCACTTTTTAAATGAAACACCACGAAATAAATTCCAAATGTTAATTATTCATAAAATACACATGGAATAATCCACGTAAAACAATAGAATATGTTTTAAAAGACGGCTTTCCGAAACAATCAATTAAACACAAGACGAAAACGTACAACGTCCGTACACTTAAAATGCTGGATTCCAACTCCCCTCCCCATATTCAAAACATCGAAATTACATAAGAATTTACGATAGCTTAATTAAAAATTCTAAATAGACAAAAGAGGATTAAGACTTAGCAACATTGAACAATTAGACCTGATACATAAAGAATTACTCGACTATGACAGGAACCAACAGATTAAATAAATTACAGATAAAATTACACTTTTAAGAAATAAGTTAGATAATCCTTTAAAACGTTTTTTTTTACACTTTTCTATGGGAAATATTAAAAATAATTAAATACTAGTACATTGTACGATAACTGTTTCAGATTTAAATACAATATAATAATTTTGAAAGGATATTTCACTAAATTTAAAGTCCAAAAATATCAGATACAATACACGAATTTTTTCCACTGTCACACTTCATGAACTTAAGCACCTCTTCAAAAATAAAATAAATAATGAATGTTTCCATTGGACACGGATGCTCCAAACAGGAAGTAGAAGTCTGACAGGTTTGAAAATAACGTAGGACATAGAGTATGTAATACCTAACCAACCTACTAAGTGTCAAATCAGTTTCATGTACGGTTTCTGAGGAAAGCTTGACGGAAATTTTCATGGTGATTTATTTTATCGACCCAGTCCAATACAGGAAATAGAAATTCGACAGGTCTGAAAGTTGCTTAGGACGTACAGTTTGTCGTACTGAACCACCATATAAAGTTTCAAATCATTATCATGTACTGTATCTGAGAAAAGCTTGACCTAAAAGCTTAGGGCGTACAGTTTGTCATACTGAACCATATAACCAAGTTTCAAATCATTATCATGTACGGCTTTATGGAAATTCGTACGTACAGACGCACGGACGGACGGACATGAGTATACAGTTATTTGATGTGTAGCCAGGCAAAGGATCAGAATATTTCCCCGAGATATCCATATCAGCTAAATGTTCTATTGTCTGAAGCCGCAGGCTGAGGGGCAATAGAAAATTGATATACGATATTGAGATGTGGAATAAGTGTACGCGACACAACAAACATAAACAAACAGCAATTCAAAAAATCACAACGGAAAACAGCAAGCAGTCTTCAACATGACCATAGGTCACTGCTTACCGTCTTGCATTGGCCCAAGACTTATAATCCAATACAAAAGTATCAAAACCAATCCCTAAATCATCAACGAAAGACTCAATTCTTGACATAAAACAGTTAACATAGAATGACAAGGACAAACAAAGGCTTTGGCAAAGTTTCCTGGCTTAGGACAGGCACATATAAAATGTGGCGGGGTTAAACTAGTTTTTTGGATCCAACCTTCCCCCTATTGATAAGCTTGCACAAAGCTACATATAAAACACACTGTAAAACTCAATCGACAAAAGTTCAATTCAACAAGAGAGAACCTAAGACAAAATACTGTACGAAAACAACAAGACAAGGAGGAACTCTCTTGAGAACACTCGAAGTTACTGACAACTAGCTAAGAAACATTTATCGATTGATGTAAAAGAATCAAATACATCAGTTCTAAATCCGACACCCCACGTCAAAACAATGAATGATTAAGAGTTGTATCACCATACAGAACCGACATACTTGATCGCTGTGGTGCTTATAAATAATACAGTGGATACAAAGTGAAAATTTTACGTTTTAAAGTTACTATCAAGCAATCAATATTTCTGCCAAAACATACCAAATGCAAAGATTTTACTAAAACATTGAATTCGTATCCTTTTTTCAAAAGGTTTTTAAGCCAGTTTTTAATTTCCATAAGGTTGTTTTTGAATTTTTGTGCTTTATAAACTACATTGCTATAAAAGTCAGGATGAGATATTCCTTCAACAATCAGAAATCTACGTGTACAATCAAATTTTCCGATGAGATGTCCATATTTATGTGCAAATTTTGTAAAAGATTTGACTAATTTGTGGTAACGGTAACCTTGTTTAAGCAATTTTTCTGTAATAAAACGGTTTTTATCATTAAAATCAGACACATCACTGCAAATGCGAGCATACCTGACTAATTGTGAAATGTATACCCCGTAAGCTGGAGCTAATGGTACGTCTCCTTCAAGAAACGGAAAATTAACTATTGGGAATGAAAAGTCATCCCGTTTATCATATACTTTAGTGTGTAATCTACCATTGATAATGCTTTAGTCCAAATCTAGAAATGGACATCTACTGTCGGTTGAGTTTGCAATTAGGGTCAATTCTTTAGGATATATGTCATTTATAAAATTTGAGAATGTGGGGTTGTTTAGAGCAAGTATGTCATCTAAGTACCTATATGTATTGTTAAAAGTTTCGATAAAGTGGTTTTTGTTTGGGTCTTTTTGTAGCTTGGCCATAAACTGTGATTCGTAACAATATAAAAACAGATCAGCTATGAGTGGAGCACAATTGGTTCCCATTGGAATACCAATGACTTGGCGATATATTTGTTTACCGAACCGGATGTAAATATTATCTAAAAGAAAGTTTAATGCAGTAATAACTTCTATGTCGGTCCAATTAACATAACCTTTGTGGGTTTTGTTACTAAAAAACGATTTACTAAATACTTGTGACACTTTAGAACAGATGTAGTCACTTATAGATTTGTCAAAGCACCATTTAATTAAATATTCAAATTTCTTTTTGATAAGATTGTGAGGTAGATTAGTATATAAAGTGGAAAAGTCATAGCTGTCTACGGATTGAAAAGTATTTTCAAATGCCCGAAGTTTGTCTAAAACATCAAGAGAATTTTTAACACTCCAGAAATGATTTATTCCATTATTTTCGAAAATTTTATCACAGTATCGGATGATAAATTCTTTCATTGTAGTTAAAGCAAGAGACAAGACTTTAGAAATATTGGTTAAGGAACATTTACTTGATGCAGAAATAAAACGGGATTTATATGGGTTTTTGTGTAATTTAGGTATCCAGTACATAGTAGGTAATTTATTGTATGTAGGGGTTGCTCGAAGTGCTGTGGTTGCTATGACATGATCGTCAATAATACTGGTTTCTGTAGCTTGCACGGGAACGAAAGTACATGAGCCTTTAATTTCATGCATTAAAACATCCAGATAATATTTACGACATACCACAACAACATTGTTAGCCGCTTTATCCGCAGGAACAAAAACATATCGTGAACCTAATAATTGTAGTTTTGATTTAATTCTGTTTATATAAGTTTGGGGTCGATATTCTACAAAGGTGTTTTGAAAATGGCTTATTCGTAATTTTACAATGGATATGAATTTATTCTTAAACTTGTCTAAAGATTTGGAATCTGCTCCTTCTCGTCTAATCCAGGTCTTACAGTACGAATGAAGGGCAGTATTTAAAATTGTAATTTTTGAATTGTAAACCTATAGTTATTTACTTTGGTAATAAAGATATATATATATACAATCAAAACAAGAATTCCAATTAATTTTCGAAGGAGGTCTGAATTTTGGTCCCTTTTTCAAGAATTTAATAACCTCTGGGTCATCGACAATGTTTAGGTCGCCAGTAACAATATGGCCACAAGGAACATATCTAAAGTCCGAATTAGCACAGTCGCATGATACAGGAATATTCGAGTCTAGGTCTTCATCTGTAGTGATGGACGTATAGTTAAAAATGTGATTTGGATACCAAAGGGAAAATATTCTGATCCATTGCCTGGTCAAAACATTTCGTAAACGCCCATCGACTTAATTGCAAACTGTAAACTTATAAAACAAATACAGGGATTCAGAAATTTTCGAAAAAAGAGGGAACGAAAGGGGATAAGGGACGGGGGTTCCAAACAAGGTTTGCCGAAATCCTCACGAAAATAAAAAAATATTGTCTGAAATAGAGGAGTATTATCATAAATATTCATGTTTATTAATTGTCCAATCAAACGTGAAGTCAAAAAGTGGTCAGGCAATAGAACGTCGCCGGGCAACAGAACACTTTTCTATTGCCTGGTACATATAGAATGTTAGAATTGTCACAAATAAAAGATAGTTAATAAAAAAGGAAATTTAGTTATATTTAGTTAAATGCCCGCCGACATGCATTTTCGCTAGCCAAGGGTTATGATCCGCTATCTCTCATCTTGAAGATGAGAGATAGCGGATCGTAACCCTTGGCTAGCGAAGATGGCCGACATGTCGTCGCAGGGGCATAAAAAAATTGATATTCGATTGAGAAATTCCAATTAGCAAAAAAAACAGATAAACTTGGGGTTGTTAGTGTTGTGTAAGGTGTTAATTTCACAAATAAATGCTAGAAACAAAACTGTTGCCGCTATCGTAACTCTCTGTATGACTAACATATTTTTTCGACCTCTGCTTATAATTAAAAAGGTCGAAAGAACATAGCCATTCCGTTTGTAGGTATCACTCATCCGCTACGTCGCAGGTTGTAGATGTGCACCTCATATATTTTAACCTGCATAAATACTCAAATTGATTTTTGGGGTTTCCTATTGCAAAACATTGATGAAGCAAAGAGGTACTAATGGGACATTCGAATGTCCGAAAGGGCAGAGACAAAACCAGTAAACACGAACGAGAACAGCACCAAGCTACATATAACATAAAAAACACAGTTAGGACAATAAAGAGAAGCAACATAGCTTTATGTTAGGGCTAGGGTTAGCATTTCTTTTGGCTAAACTTCTCTTCAATCCGTTAACGGATTTTCATGAAACCTTAACACAATTTTTTAGACATAGAATTTTTGGGGGTATCCCAAACAAGGACTTATCCATAGGATGACAAAGGGTGTACGTATGTCTTATCTGCAACTACTAGTCTTCAAAACACCACGATCTTTTAATGCAGATCTTTATCTGGCATTTAATACTTTCATGTACTAGTAAATGATTTAATTGGTAGGGTATTTATTTATGGGCTGTGGCTTATAGATGTTCAAGCCTTTTTTTATTTGAACATAACAAGAAGGAACACATTTGTTGTGGGTAGTAAATCAGACATGAATAGGGTGCCAAAAAAGATAAAAACAAAATAGTTAAACATCAGGAAAACGTGGTAAAAAGGAAACTCTATGTAAAAAAAATGTAAGAATCAATAATATGGGACGTTGTTAACCAAAGACTAAAAAAAAAAGTTTGATGTTGGTTTGTCGTAGGGTTTTGTTTGTCTTCGTTTACCGGTCTTACATACTAGTTTTCCCCCTACTCATCTTCCCCCCAGCAAAATGAGTATATACTGAGATTTCCCCACCGGATATATCAGTATATACTGATTCTTCGTCCCCCCTAAAATTCGGGTAGGAAATTGAGTATATGCTAGATTTTCCCCTTTTCGTAGACCCATACTGAAGTTTACCTTTCATATATAGGCTCTGTTGAGTCTTTTTTGGGGGGGGGAAGGGGGGAGGGGGGTAAAAGTCCGTTTTGTATATAATCTGTATTATTATCAAAGACAAAGGCTAGTCTTGATTGGCTTAATTTTGTTTTATACTGTGCTGTTATTTTATAGCTTACTTTTGGCATTACAGACTAGTTTACTATAAGTTATTACATGTATAAATTTTTGATATAGATTGAACCGAACTTGCAAATATAAACAACAAGTGCAACAATTGTTGTTGTTTTTTGTGATATAGACACGCTTACTTATTCGTTGTTGTCCCCGCCGCAACGCGGAGCGGGGACATAGAAATGTCGGGCGTCCGTCCGTTCGTCCTTCCGTGCGTCCGTCCGCGTCACACTTTTTTGTAACACATTTCACAGCTATTACTATTCGTAGGCTTTCGATATTTGGTATGCAGCTTTAGATAGCTTTTGATGCTAAGCGTTTTCAGGTCTGTCGACACACCCGAAAACGCATGCACTATAAAAGACTCCTACCTAATAATAGCTGAATACCGAATATTGAAAGCCTACAGTTGCTGAAATACTTAAAGTGTGACGGACACACACACGGACGGACGTCGGGGCATTTCTATGTCACCGGTCCGTGTTGCGGTGAAGACACTCGAAGCAAGGTTATCTGAGGGTTGTAAATGGGGGGTCCCAATTAACACGAAAACGTCTGCTTAAAACGCCGAAAAAAGAAGCACGAGTTATAAAAAGTCGACAATAACGAAATACGACAAAATGAATTTTAATAATTGTGAAACTCAATTGTTTAAAAGTTTTTGAGAATATAACATGACTTCAACACGTTCAAGCGTTTAAAACAATAAAAGATAATCACGCACAAGAAACGAAACATGGGACTAAAATACAGGCAAAAATGGAGCACGTATAACCATGTCAATACAAAAACACGAGAAATAAAAATAAAAATCACGAAAACACGGAAAATAAAAACGTCGAAAATGTTGCACGAGAATAACCCTTTAGCACCCCCTTATCTGTGCAAGGGCTTTTGTAGCAGTGATTCAACAGAAATACGCATCGCTGATAGGTTGATAGATAGTTATTTCTCTGTTGACTACGGTAACCATTAAACTTTTAAAAGGAAAGGCAAGAAAAGGATGAGCAGAAAATGTGCCTATGATATACTGAAATGTGTGGTATTTAAAAAACTGAAAGTCACATCGGCTTTACATTCTTTCATCTAAGCAGATAGAATATTTGGTTTGCACTGAACACTATGGGGTTCCCTTCTAAAATCTTCACAAATATCTACATCCCATCTACACTATAGATAATAATAAAAAGGAAACACCCATATTTTAATAATTTTTTTATTAGTAATTATTAAAGAAATATTGAAAACTTCTTATTTTACTTTCACAGTGATGAATATTGCAACAGTTTCGAATAGGGGAAAGATCAGTATGGCGGAAAAATGAGTATACATGTATATTTACACATACCTGATTTTCCCCTGGGTGAAACCGTACTATTTACTTGTTTTTTTCCGGGGGCAAAGGTTAGTATATACTAGATCTTCCGCGGGGGAGTTGAGTATATAATCATTTTCCGGGGGGAAATTCTAGCACGGGTGAAAGACTAGTATGTAACACCGGATTTACTGTTGGCAACGCGACGGGTGTACTATATATATAGCAAACAGGAACTACTAACTCTTCAGGAGCTCGTTTGTGTTTACTGGGTTTGTCTCTGCCCTTTCGGACTTTTGACATTCGGATGCCCCATTGGTACCTAGGCTTCTTTGAATAACAAAAAAGATGGAACTTCCAAGGTTGGAGTTTGAATTTCCAAGTTTAAAGTGGATAAAGGTGAAGGTGTACTGGGTAGCGCTACATCTCATTTATTAGGGGGTATACCCCGTTGAACGATAAACTACATATAGTTTTATATATATCTTTATTTGCAAAATACACCCATATGGGTCAAAGCAAAAACAAAAACATGTAAAATACAAAACATATACAGAAAACAACAGAGTATACATAATATTAACATAATTATGGAGTTATAGTTTTGAGAACATTTTGACCAATGTGGACCCTATTTTCGTAGTACCAGTGACTGCTTTATAAAGTCGCATACAATTGGAATCAGTTCTATATCGGGATTCAAAATTCGTTGCATATGTATAATTTTATTATGTAAGTCGATGTTTTGATTTAAAGAACAAGGTATGATAAGGGCCCAATTTTGCCCCCAAATTTCGAAGTTATTGAAATGAGCTAAAAGTATGTGATATATACTTTAAATTAGTTCAATTATACTATATCAGCATGATTTTATTTAAAGCCGTCCATTATGATGTTAAAATAATGGCCTAAAGTGGCCTACATATTGTAAATTGTCGAAAAACTGTGAAATCCTGAAAATTCTGAGTGGTTTTACGCAAATTTAACTATGAGCCACACATAGTACCACTACAATATTTTGTGTAAATGATCATTTGTAATATAAGGACAAACCACAAAAACATCTTTGTGGTACTCCGTGTGGCTCATAGTTAAATTTGCCAAAAACTACTCAAAATTTGCAGGATTTAAACACTTTATCACAAAAATGTTATTTTCAACTAATTTGATGACTTCACTGTGACGTGATAAACAAGATTTAGTTAAAATTAAAATCATTTTACTATACCTTGTTCATCTAAGAACTGATCTAGAATAGTTTAACCTCAAATCAATTTTTTTTTAAAAAATGGTAAATTAGGGGGCCAAATTTAGCACTTATCATATCTTGTCCTTTAATTTATTAAACATAGTTTGTCTTAACTTAACACCTCATACGGCGATCGTAGTTGAAAAGCCGAGGACTTTATTGTTTTGGCGTCGCAGTCCGAAAAAAAAATTAAAAAAGAAATCGTGTGGTCTTGCGCGCTACTTGTTTCGTTGATGGTGTACAGGTAGCGCTACATATAGGTTTGTCATATTACTTGTCTCTTAGATAAAACCATCAAAGGAACGAACAATTATACTTATCATTTTCTAAACAAGTTTGGTGCCGTTAACGATTGCTATTTTCAGAAAGCATGGTAAGTGAGTTAGCATATATCATATACTTTTAATATTGATTTTTTTTTTGTCTTTTAATTTATGCAAACTAAACTGTTCCCTTGCTGCCTTGGTTTTTGACCTACATGACTGTATTGATCCCGAGATCAGAAGACCAAATTCTATACATCTTGTTTAAGCATAAATTATGTTTTGGTACTCTGACGAAGGATAGGAAAGTTTTTGCTATGTTTTGATTGTTTGATTTTTGATTATTTTGTAGATTTTAATGTATTATTTGTCATTAAACAAAATCATTGTTTAAATCTCCATAGCGTTCGCAAAACTTTGAGAACCCCGTTGTGAACGGACTGAAGAACGGAGGGAATACAGACGAACGGACAGATATACATACATATAAAGTCAAGGACAATCACTTTCATATACAACTGGTCTAAGAGTGTGTGTGTGTGTTGGTGTTTAACGCCCTATATTACGCATCATGGCCATGTAGGGCGGTCAGTTTCATTGGTGGAGGAAACCGGCGTACCCAGAGGAAACCACCGATCTTGGGCAAGTAACTGACAAACCTTATAACATAGAGTTGGGGATGCCCCTTTTTCATAAATGCAAAGGGAATCGAATGAGAAGTGATCTGCTAGTGATCGATAGTGTGGTATTTAAACCAGCGTCTTAGACCACTCGGCCACCCAGGCCCCCTTAGAATAAATGTGTACATTGTATATACCAACTATAACCACTTGATAGCAGAAAAATAAACTATTTTTAGACATCCATGCCTGGTAAAAGTTGAAGCAACTTATTTGCGACCATCTAGTATTGAAATGTACGAAAGTCTTTTAAGACCTACGAAAGCCTATTAAGACCAATTTCGTTGTGAGAATTTTTTTTATTCCTCGTAATAACGATAAAATAGTCGTACTAACGAGAAATGAAACTCGTAATAACGAGAAACAAGTCGTAATTTTACGACTTTAACTTCTCGTTATAACGAATTGTTTCTGGTTTTAACGACTTTCATTTCTCGTTATTACGACTATTTTCTCGTTATTTCGACTTTCATTTCTCGTTATTAGACTTGTTGTTTTCGTGTTATAACGACTTTTGTTTCTCGTTACTACGACTTTCATTTCTCGTTAAAACGACTATTTTCTCGTTATTACGACTTGTTTATCGTTATTACGACTTGTTTCTCGTTATAACGATTTTCTCCTCTCGTTATTACGACTTTTATTTCTCGTTATTACGACTTTTACTTCTCGTTATTACGACTTTCATCTCTCGTTATTACGACTTGTTTTCCTGTTATAACGACTTTTGTTTCTCGTTATTACGACTTTCATTTCTCGTTATAAAGACTTGTTTCTCTTTATTACGAGTTTCAAAAATTGCTCACACAGGGTTATGGTGCTCCTCGGTTGCTGTCTTTACTCAAGAAATTTTACGGAAGACATCATGCACTTATAGACAAATATGGGATTTCGATTTCTCTGATGAGTGCATATGTTGGTTTGTCATAGGGTTTTGTTTTGTCTTCCTTTACCGGATTTGACACGCTGAATGGACTATTGGCAACGCGACGGGTGTGCTATAGCAAGCAGGAACTGCTTACTCTTCCGGAACACCTGAGTTCACTCTTGTTTCGACTGGAGTTCGCGTTGTTGATTGATATTCAGTTATTTTGTGTTTCCATGTTTTACATGTTGTCTGTTTTTGTCCCGTTCTTGTTGGTGTTTACTGGTTTTGTCTCAGTCCTTTCGGACTTTTGACATTCGGATACCCCACTGGTACCTCTGCTTTTTTCATTCTCGTTTTTACGACTAGTTTCTCGTTATTACGACTTGTTTCTCATTATTACGACTTTCAGTTCTCGTTATTACAAATGTACGACTATTTTCTCGTTATTACGAGGAATAAAAACATGTCAGTATGCTTAAAAAATCGAAGAAAGGGTACTTGGTTTAGTCTTTGAAAATCAAAACGGTCGTGATATTATTCTCAAAATTAAAAGCTTTGTCGCGCGCAACATGATACGAACGCAACATGTTGAACTCCGTACGTTTAAGGCCCGAAAGTCAATTGCTCTTGGCAAATGCAGCCCATGGTGGATTGACAAAGTTATTTGAAACATGCACTCTGATGGACTTTCCACCCACATTGTCTCATAGAATCGAATTGATATTTTTCAAAAGCAGACAAAAAAAGGGTTGCAAAACAGTCAAAAAATAGTTAATATCCCATACGTTGGACCTAGCCCTTATAGGCTAATTTTAATGAGACTGGGTTGCAAAAAAATAATCTTCCATTTTGTTTTCGATACTTTTACAGGCCCTTTATTTCTACATGAAAAAAAGACCCTAAATTCAATCTCCTCTATGATTTAAATGCATGGTAAGGAGACTAAGGAACATCGCTGTGAACTTTCGTAGCAATAGGCAAACTAGTATTAGGAACAAATAAGATATTTGAAGTTTTGCCCCTTTTGGGTCCTTAATTTCTCCATAAATAAAGAGGGGATCCCAGAAATTAATCCAATTCATCCCCTTCTAGTTATAATAATCATTGTAAAATGTCATGTAAAAGTTATTGAAACAAACACAAAATGGTATGTCAAAACGTGACAGCCTTACGTTCGAGCATTTTTCAATGAAAGTTCATTCTGTTTAAAAACAAACCGTGTGGTTTCAAAGTCGCAAATATGCCCACAACGCTTTTGTAGGTAAAAGGCCACTAAAGAGTGCTAAGAAACTTGACATCGGGTCAGGCCTATTTGCCCACAAAGCGACTAGGATGTTGCCCCAGGTGGTTTAATGGGGCAGTCCTGTCACAATAAATGCCAGGGTCATCAGGCTATAATGCGGAAAACCTGACTGCAAACCATAGTGGTGCCACGTGTTGGGAAAATGTCACGTTTCTCGCACATTATAGAATTCTGCTGCAGGTCTAGGTAAGAGAATGATCCACATGCAGGAGGCTAAAGTGCCGATCCCTTCCCATCACTTTTTTCCAGTGACAGTCAAAACTATCTTCCCTAGTGTCCCCTTCCGCTTAATCATCATTTAGTGTTCACTGTTTTACCCATTTCATGCTCATCTCCCGGATATAGCCACAATCGTGCTGATTGGGCGTAAAGCAATAACTAACAAACTGTTGAAACAACGCACATCAATGTAACAAATCTTAGTTTTAGAATTCAATTCTTTAAGGCGTATTCTTTAGAAGGGATGTTTTATACAAAATTATACGGATATTTTGTAAGATAATATCATGTACATGCATGCACCTTACAAATTCTTCGAACTTGTCATGCCATATCTTCAAGGCTGAATGAAATTAAATACTGCATGGTGATCAATAAGGAGTTTATAGTCCTGATTACAGACATGAGTCCAGCCCATGACACACCACCGCTAGAGTTGGCTGCTCCAGTTACAGTTCAACCGGAGACAAGAATCGTCTCCCACCACGTGCGCACAGATTCTACTCAGAATTCGGGAGACGAAATAAAATCGGTGTCCGAGCTACAGCTTTATATACCAAAAGCTAATCTGACATGTCAAATCTTAATTGAACTTCGCTATATTTTGCTGAAAAGATTATCAGGGTCGACCTACGGTTACATAGTACTTGAATGCCAAATCTGAGTCTACCATATTTTAAAGAATAATTGTCTTCCTGGTTGTCTTCGTGGTAGCTGCAATGCCAGGTTGCGCTGAATGTTGGGGGGGGGGGTTATTCTGTTGTAACATACCTCCGCTTCTGAGCCAAGGTTTTCTTCCAAGTTTCCATGTTTAACTCCATTTCCAAATATTAAGTTTAAACAATCAATTGTACCAGAGTAATAAAGTTTAAAATTGGTGTGAAGCGGGAAGACCAGTGGGTCAGAAAATTGGAAAACGTGGAGGGAGTGAAGGCAAAAAATTGTGGAAAATCTGCAAGATTAATACAAAGGAAAAGCTAAGATAAAAGCCAAATTTGGCCTGACGGGAACAAGGAAATGTGCATTTAACCACCCATGTCAATACATCTACGTTGAAAAGTTTATATAAAACATATGTTGGACAAAAACACTTATTCCGCTTTCCGTTTCCGTTCCGCATTCGGTTTCTGCGTTTTAGTAACACCCGGTAATCATCAAGTTCAAGTCAGAGTTAGAGTTCGACTTAAAGTTCGAGTTAGAGTTTGAGTTAATTTTCGAGTTCAATTATAAATTTGAGCTAACTCGAAACAGTGATTATTATGAAAATAATCGAGTTACTACTCGAGTTCGAGATAGAAAGAAGCAAAGGTGTACCAAAGGGGTAATCAGTATCATAAAACCGTAAAGACAAAGACAAAACCGGCAGACAAAAATCATCACAACAAAACAAACCTCATAACAACATAAAACACAAACACTCATAACAACAAAACCGCATTCAGCAACGCGAACTCAAGTCGAAACGAGAGTGAACTCAGGTGCTCCGGAAGAGTAAGCAGTTCCTGCTTGCTATAGCACACCCGTCACCTTGCCAAAGATCGATTAAGTGTTGGTCAAATCCGGAAAGGATGACATTACAAAACTTTATGTCAAACCAACATCTGTGTTCGAGTTGGATATTTATTTTAGCGCAATGCTGTCAAACATAAAGTTTGTTGCGTTTTTTAAGATCTGCTTAAAAACTAATAGATGTGCATGGTTACGTAATTTCACAAAGCAGACTCTTTACAAGAAGCAAATATGTACCAATTGGACAATAAAATGTCGTTAATCTAATTTCCACGAAAATCTATTAAGGGGTTTCAGCGGGAGTTGCAAGTAAGAAATGGGTACCCCTTGTTATATGGCTGTCAAATATTTTGCTATGATAATTGTTTTTAAAAGGTGGGGTGCATCGATCTTCGTGTTATGAAAATGTGTGAAAGTTTTATTAAAATCCATTCACTAAGGAGAAATGCCAAACAGACAGACATCCTATCACTAAAACCCGACCCAATTTACTAGCGGGGGTATAATAAAAACTTGGTTTATACATATGCCACGGTACTGAACAAACAAGACCCTTTTTCATGTATTTAAACTAGATATTGTTGGTTCAAATCGTTATAGAAATATCACTGATATATAGTAGATACTCATTTTATATAAAGTATATACTCATGCATTTTCCATCCATGTCAATACATCTACGTTAAAAGGTTTATATAAAACATATGTAGGAAAAAAAACCACTTATTCCGCGAAGCCGGGGTATAAAAATTCATATTATTCGGATATCCATGGTATCAAAGTCATCAGAGTAGATAAAGTTAAACTTGTTGAAATACCAGTGTTTCATACTAGTTTTCCCCCATACTAGAATTACCCCCGGAAAATGAGTATATACTATGGTTTTTTTTTAATATCTGAAAAAGTATACACCAACTCGTTAAAGAGTGGGATAAATTGCAATCACCTTGTGCGTCTGTCCATCCGTGAGTTGTGCCGTGTCTCTCTATTTCGGGACTCTACTTCCTGTTTTCTTAGCAGGCTTAGACTTTTTAAGGGTTAAAAATCTTTCGTAACAGAATTTTCGTTTTCTGCTGAAGGGATTGAATTCAAATTCGGTACACAGCTTTATTTTGATGCGTTGTAACGTGTCTCATATTCCAGGTCAATCAGGCATCTACTTTATATTTCCCAAATGGTTAAGTGCGGGTATCTTTAGCACGACTAACTGCACTCCTTGTTATTTTTCATCCCCCATCTCTCCAACGTTGTGTTAGAATCCACTAAAACATTTTAACAGATGTCCGAATGTGTTTAAAAAGATATATGAACATCCGAATTTAATATATATCCATCGTAGTCGTTGTTTTCTGTAAATGCATATCAGTTTCTCTCGATTGCTGGTTACATGCAGCAGTGTGGTAAATCTAAATGATATTTAAATCGTAACTCGATTTTTGCCACGACAATCACTGATTCAAGTTACCTTAAAATTTTAACTCGAACTTTAAGTCAAACTCGAGTTGTAACTCACACTCGAACTCGATGATTACATACACCCAGTACAGAGAGAACCTATAACGAAATTGAAAAAAATACAAAAAGTGTAAGGAAAACAATTTAAAACTGCATCTTAAAAGACCGGCCAATTTACAGAAACGTTTAACTCGAAAATCCAAACTAAACAAACCACAATTTATAGTACTATATAGTACATAATTTTAATTAAAACAATAGGCCCCGTGATGCCTGCCGCAATACCATGCTTATTGCTGGGTCATATACTAGAAAGGGTCTTCAATTTTATTTCTCATTGGTCCAAAAGACCTTGGGATAATATGGGGGGGGTAAAAGGGGGTCTGATCCCGGAATCCCGAACTAATTTTTACAAAATCCCGTCATCCCGACTTAAAAATGAGAAAATCCCGAATCCCGGTAAAGTTGATATAATTTTATCCCAGAATCCCGAACTTAAATTGTCCAAATCCCGGAATCCCGAGCTTAAATATGGCCAATCCCGGTGTCCCGAAAAAGGTCCTACCTCCCCTCATAATTCAGAACCCCGGGAACGTCTATTTTTGACTCAAAGACACTGATTTAAAAACATTTGGACATCCCGATTGGGGAGGGGTCATATGTCTATAACGCTATTGTCGTTTTCTTGGTTTTGCTATATATTTAACGTGACTCCATAAAAAATGGTACCCAAATATTCTTCGTCAGTAGTCGAAATGTCAACAGACCATTCATGATCCCAGGCCAGGCCAGCCACAATGTCACACATTAAATCTTAATCAATGTAAACCTTCCGGGCCAGAGGACCATGGCTTCGTGGTGCTACTTTCCTTTCTATGCGATGCGATGAGTATTACTATATTAAAGAAGAGAGTGGTAAATAGGCGATCAAAAACACGAAAATACGTACTTAAAAAAGGCTATAACGATCATGTTTTGTTGAAGGTTTGTTGAATACAACAGACCAATTCGAAGTCTTAGGCCCGCCTTATACAGACTCACACACCCAATTTTAAACAGTGTAAGCCCTCCCCGTGGTAAACGGGTCTCGTTGATCTGTAAATTGTCCTTTTTGGAAGGTTTTTTCTACATATAATCACATCTAAAGTAAGAAGAGGGATGTACGTCTAATCATCATGGCCATTATCTTTTAAATGGTCCTACAGTCCTCGGGCGATTTAGAATCCTAACCCGTCTATTATTGACTCAATTACACAGTTTTAAAAACAATTGGAGCACCCCTAGGGGCACGCAGGTCCAATGGTGTTAGTACAGTCCTTTACTGACGGTTCATAGAATAGTGGAGGGTGTGGTTGTTCCGACCAATCACAGCCATTGTTTCAAATTTGACCTTATGACGTCATTGAGCTTTCCCGTCATGCAATTATTGCATATGAATGAAAAATTATACCATATGAATGAAAATGGGTTTTGCCAAAGAAAGTGAAAATATAGCATTAAAATTGTAAATTATAACAAACGAATGATAAATTATAGAATTGAAAGAAAAAAATATACAATATAAAAAGATATTTGATCATTGAAAAATATATTTTACCAATTGAATGGGAAATATACCATAGAAATAAAGTTTTTTAACAATATAAATGAAAAATTATACCAATGAAATGAAATTTATAAAATATAAATTACTTTTTATACCAAATGAATAAAATATTATAGCAATGAAATTGAAAATTTTAGCAATATAAATGAAAATTATAGCATTGAAAAATTTATTATTGAATTTTGCAACGGAAATCACGCCATACCATAGTCATAAAATGAAAAACCGTTTGTTTGATCAAGGGCTAATTTCATCCGTAATTATCGCACGTGCTAATTACGTTGGTACTACGTAATAAACCAACGTTATCTGATGGTAATAATATTACGTTATTATAACGTATTTTCACAACGTTATTTCCACGTAACAAGTATTACGTTGTGATTTGACGTTATTACGACGTTGTGACGACGTACTAACACAATGTTACGTTCTGAGCACGAATCCCCAACGTTGTGAGCACGTCGTGTGTTTATTGGGCATCGACAGAGGATAGCGAGCTATATGAATTGTTTGTACTAATATTTGGTGATGAATTGAGAAAAGATGTACTCATGTTGGGAAAAAGGCAATTATAACAACTCCAGTAAAGTTTTTCATTTTTCTGAAATAAAGCATATTCGCTCTCACTCATCTGACCATCGCATTTAATATGCGTCCAATGGTCGCACTCATCACATTGAAGATCAGCATGCTCATCAAGGACAGATTTGTGACAAAGGGTACATGGGTGGTCTGTTGTCGTGCTCGGGGCGGGAATTGAGTATGTCCCCACATAATATGATTAAGTAGATGTTTAATAGAAACAGATTCCCGTCGGAATCATTGTGTTAAGTTTAATAGACACACATTGAACATTTTCAGTAAGATTCCCCTCAGGCATCACTGTATTACTTTCAATAGAAACAGATTCCCCTCAGGCATCACTGTATTACTTTCAATAGAAACAGATTCCCCTCAGGCATCATTGTTTAAGTTTAAAATAAACAGATTCTCCTCAGTAATCACTGCAGATTCCCCTCAGGCATCAATGTATTACGTTCGATAGAAACAGATTCCCCAAGGCATCATTTTGTTACGTTAGATAGAAACAGATTCCCCTCAGGCATCACTATTTTACGTTCAATAGAAACAGATTTCCCCCAGGCATCAATGTATTACATTCAATAGTTCAATAGAAACAGATTCCCCTCAGGCATCAATGTGTTACGTTCAATAGAAACAGATTCCCCTCAGGCATCAATGTGTTACGTTCAATAGAAACAGATTCCCCTCAGGCATAAATGTGTTACGTTCAATAGAAACAGATTCTCCCAGGCATCATTGTGTTAAGTTTAATATAAGCAGATTCCCCCAAGGCATCAATGTATTACATTCAATAGAAACAGATTCCCCTCAGGCATCAATGTGTTACATTCAATAGAAACAGATTCCCCCCAGGCATTAATGTATTACATTCAATAGAAACAGATTCCCCTAAGGCATCACTGAATTACATTCAATAGAAACAGATTCCCCTCAGGCATCATTGAGTTACGTTCAATAGAAACAGATTCCCCTCAGGCATCACTGTATTACATTCAATAAAAAAAGATTCCCCTCAGGCATCAATGTGTTACGTTCAATAGAAACAGATTCTCCTCAGGCATCACTATGTTACGTTCAATAGAAACAGATTACCCTTAGGCATCAATGTGTTACGTATAAGGAGAAACAGATTCCCCTCAGGCATCAATGTGTTACGTTCAATAAAAACAGATTCCCCTCAGGCGTCAATGTGTTAGGTTTAATAGAAACAGATTCCCCTCAGGCATCATTGAGTTACGTATAATAGAAACAGATTCCCCCCAGGCATCATTGAGTTACGTATAATAGAAACAGATTCCCACAAGCCATCATTGAGTTACGTTTAATAGAAACAGATTCCCCCATGCATCACTGTATTACATTCAATAGAAACAGATTCCCCTCAGGCATCACTGTATTACATTCAATAGAAACAGATTCACCTCAGGCATCAATGTTTTACATTCAATAGAAACAGATTCCCCTCAGGCATCACTGTATTACATTCAATAGAAACAGATTCCCCTCAGGCATCAATGTGTAACGTTCAATAGAAACAGATTCCCCTCAGGCATCAATGTATAACATTCAATAGAAACAGATTCTCCTCATGCATCAATGTGTTACGTTCAATAGAAACAGATTCCCCTCAGGCATCAATGTGTTCAGATTCCCCTCAGGTATCAATGTGTTACGTTCAATAGAAACAGATTCCCCTCAAGCATCACTGCAGATTCCCCTCAGGCATCACTGGGGTTACATTAATAGAAACAGATTCTCCTTTTAAGCATTATTGTTTAAGGTAAAATTCCCCCAAGACATCATTGTTTTAAGTAAGATTCCCCTCAGGCATCAATGTGTTACGTTCAATAAAAACAGATTCCCCTCAGGCATCAATGTGTTAGGTTTAATAGAAACAGATTCCCCTCAGGCATCATTGAGTTACGTATAATAGAAACAGATTCCCCCCAGGCATCATTGAGTTACGTATAATAGAAACAGATTCCCACAAGCCATCATTGAGTTACGTTTAATAGAAACAGATTCCCCCATGCATCACTGTATTACATTCAATAGAAACAGATTCCCCTTAGGCATCAATGTGTAACGTTCAATAGAAACAGATTCCCCTCAGGCATCAATGTATTACATTCAATAGAAACAGATTCTCCTCATGCATCAATGTGTTACGTTCAATAGAAACAGATTCCCCTCAGGCATCAATGTGTTCAGATTCCCCTCAGGTATCAATGTGTTACGTTCAATAAAAACAGATTCCCCTCAAGCATCACTGCAGATTCCCCTCAGGCATCACTGGGGTTACATTAATAGAAACAGATTCTCCTTAAGCATTATTGTTTAAGGTAAAATTCCCCCAAGACATCATTGTTTTAAGTAAGATTCCCCTCAGACATCATTGTGTTAAGTTAATATATGTAACAGATTTTATTCTGACACCATTCTATGAGGACATCTCATAAGTGCATGATGTTATAGGAAGGTGTATAGGTTATAGGATATTATTCAACAGATTCCTGTCAGGCATCATTGTGTTATACTCATCTAGTATGACATACAACAGATTCCCCTCAGGTATCATTGTGTTAATTCTAATAGTAACAGATTCCCCTCAGGTATCATTGTGTTAATTCTAATAGTAACAGATTCCCCTCAGGCATCATTGTGTTAATTCTAATAGTAACAGATTCCCCTCAGGCATCATTGTGTTAAGTTTAATAGAAACAGATTCCCCTCAGGCATCATTGTGTTAAGTTTAATAGAAACAGATTCCCCTCAGGCATCACTGAAGATTCCCCTAAGGCATCACTGATGATTTCCCTTAGGCATCATTGTGTTAAGATTAATAAAAACAGATTCCCCTCAGGCATCAATGTGTTGATTTTAATTGATCCAGATTCCCCTCAGGCATCAATGTGTTGATTTTAATTGATCCAGATTCCCCTCAGGCATCAATGTGGTATTTTAATAGAAACAAATTTCCCTTCGGGCATCAATGTGGTTTTTTTATAGAAACAAATTTCCCTTCGGGCATCACTGCATGTGTAAAATTTAATAGAAACAGATAGAAACCTCATATCTGTCTATGAGCCCATGATTTCTCGAATAACGACAACAACCGAAGAGCAACATAACATTGATTATGTCAACAATTTCTTGGTCAGCCCGTGAGGCTCTACGAAGGATATTGATGTAAATTTCCACAAGCTCTGAAATAGCGAATCAGCTGTACGTGATACCACAAAAGGATGGGCAGTTAACGATTGAAAATATTATATATATCATTTTATTAATATATGTTGCCATGTATTTATATGTGTCAGTATCATGTATTGTTTTGATATGTCTTGTTTGTTATATGTATATACAGTATGTTAAATCAGTTAAATCATCCAATGTTAATTCATCATACCCGAAAGGGTCCGTAATTGGCATAAAAAATATTCTTTACCTTATTCACGGTAGGTCCCGTGTCCGGCGACAGGATTGTTTTTTCGAGAGGATAAAAAAAATAAAATATGTTGCACTGTGGCCTGTGTATAAGTAAAATAGGTAAATAAATGGTAGGTGAAGCCACATTTAAAAGGTAAAACAAAATATGAAATATAAATAAATAAAACCTTTAAAACAAATAAAAACTAAATTGCCCAAATTTTCGGACATAAAGTCCTTCTTCAGGGGCTAAAAAGTAAAAAGATGTTATCACATCGACTGACGAGGACAGAATTCGTCAGTCGATGTGATAACATCTTTTTACTTTTTAGCCCCTGAAGAAGGACTTTATGTCCGAAAATTTGGGCAATTTAGTTTTTATTTGTTTTAAAGGTTTTATTTATTTATATTTCATATTTTGTTTTACCTTTTAAATGTGGCTTCACCTACCATTTATTTACCTTTTTTCGAGAGGCATTGTCCAGTTTTTTCGAGAGAGGTCCAGGTTTTTTCGCCTGTCCGTTTACAAAAAAATGCTTAAATTCTCAATTGTAAGTGAAACAAAACGAAAAAGAGGAATATAAGTATTCAAAATTTTCGAATTATTACTTTTCTTCCAAAAAAGTCCGTAAAGAAGCATCAGTTAATGATTTATTAAAATTGACCAGGTTTTTTCGAGAGGCACAACAACTTGTCCGGTTTTTTCGAGAGGTGTCCTGGTTTTTTGAAAATTTTGACTAAAGAGAGGAACTGGGTTTTGTGGAAACTATACGACTTAAGTGGAAACTAATATCCCTCCTACTCATTAAACATACATTTAAACACATTACATGCAAAATATCAAGTTTGTTACTAACTTTAAAACATAATTAGGCTGCCCACATGCAATTTCTTTGAAGACTAAATTAGTATTTTGACAAAATTAGTTTTATAGTACATTTGTACATTTGTGACTTTCTTGGTGTGCTTTAATAAATTACCGGTTTCAAAAAGAGCGATTGTTACGGTGGGCAAAATTTTAAAAGGTAAGTTGCAACCTTGTTTTTGTGCCTTTTCAGGTCTTTGAAACTATAAAATCTACATGTATGTCAGAAACAAATAAGTACAAAAAGAGCATATTCCACTGGTGCATTCTGTTATTTCAAGAGTTTAAGGTTGATTTGGAATATGGGATATTTACATTTATTCCTGGGATACGGGATATTTGAGGCAAAACAAACTAAGATATAGAATACTATTATTTAAATCTATTCTATTTTTACAGGGATATGGGATAAAAAAAACTCTATTTTGGATGCGGGATATTTGATAAAAAACATTAGGGAATATGAGATATTGGAACCCCTTAACGTATACATATATATGTATGTAAAGATATAGAAACTTAAATAGCATTTGAATCTCATACTCTTGTGTTTGTTTTATGTCAGGTCGACTCTATTTCAGTCATAATAAGCAGGACAAGAGCTAATTGAAACACCAAAATGAATTATGTAGACCCACCCTGGACACAGACCCATGTATGTCATTCGAAAGACACATGCACGACCACAAACCAGAAGTAAAACGAACCAACTCACAAGATAGGCCAATGTTCCCTTAACGCACCATAGGCCAATGCATCCAGAAAGTGACGAAATCCTTCCTCAAAAGTTTCGCACAATTTGGAACCCTTCCATATGGTGACTGACAATGAACCCTTACCCGAAATGAGGTCATACTAGATGGAACATCTACTTGTGTGGGATATAGCCAACTATTACCCAGTTTCAAATAACCATCCTGTATCTGGCGAAAATACAATGCTGAATCCTGTTTGAACCTATACTCACTGAGAGAGAGAAGCGGGGTTGGAGTGGGAAACAAAGGATCTGTAAATTTTGAAGATCACTGGAAAAGGGAAGAGGTGGGTAGATGCGGAAAATTTAACCTGTGGCGGTGCACAATGGGATATTTTACGTGCATGACCCTTGGAACTCTCCACGCACGTTGGCCCAATATGGTTTACGGTCAAGTTTCCGCATTAGTATAGCCTGATGAACCGACATTTATTCATGACAGGGCTGCCCCATTTAACCACCTGCGGCACACATCCCAGTTGCTATGTGGGCTAAGCGGCCTGGAAAGATGACAGGTTTCTGAACTTTTACCAACAAGCTTAGCGCTGCTGCTAACCTATTAGCCTTCCGGGTCCCGCACGGGAGCATACTCTTATGAAGTTTTTTGTTGAAACTATACTTAGTAATATATACAATAAATACATCAATTATGTGTAAAAAGTTTGAGGTACTGAAAGGGCATTCGAGTCTTATATAATCCTGGATAAAAAATCAGACATGAAAGAAGACGACTCTATGATACAAACAAACACATCCAAGAAACAACTACAATCCAAGTTAAAAGAAGGTAGCCCTGGAACTTTAAACAACTTCTGCTTGTCGCAACACAAACATTTAGTTTCCAGCCAATTATTCAAGGAGGCTATTTTCAATTTATAACATTGGTAGTTATGCTAAGACAATATAGATTCATGGGTTCTTGTTGTAGGCGTCAATTAAATGTGCCTGCCTGATTATATAGGCTATATAAGGTTGAATTCTTGACTTTAACTGACGTATTCTTGTCCAAAACCCTTGAAATGATAGTACCTTATTTTTATTTTTTTAACAACATACAATGTCTTTTTGAAATATGATTAAAGAGGTAAACAACACGCACAACTTGTTTATCTAAAGTATGAAAAAACCTGGACCTCTCTTGCAAAAACCTGGACGCCTCTTGAAAAAACCTGGACATGTATTTTATTTGAATTTAAAAATATGTAAGACGCAACTTTTTGGCGTCAATGTCAATGTCAATGTTCAGGATGCCATAATATAACATTGATGTTCACTAATAATGGTTAGCAATCTCGTTCAATATATTTGTCTTTTAAGGGGTGAAAAATGCAAAAAGGTAAAAACTCAAAATACAGCCCACAATTTTATTTAGGAATCACATTTTTTTATAGGAAATGGTGTTGTTATACAATTTGATAATACTAAAATATGCCTACCAGTTGGTGGTATTTTGTCTTCGCTTTCAGTTAAAAATCACTAAATATCACCAAACTTTACATTTTTATTGATTATTCTCTTGAAAAAACCAGGACAATTGTACATCCCTCTCGAAAAAACAATCCTGTCGCCGGACACGGGACCTACCGTGTTATTCAAAGTATTTTTTGTATAAGTAACGAGTCTTTCAAATTATAATTGGATGATGAAAACTGCTAGTTCGGTAGGATTCTTTTATCAATGGGGGGGTCATCAATTATAAAAGGGCTGGCAAAAAATTATGTGGCAAATTTCTCTATCTAGATAAGGACTTTTCGTATGATTTGTCTATTTGTGGCCATTATTCCCCTCAGGCATCATCGTATAAAAAAATTAGTAATTCCCGTCAGGCATCATCATGTTGTATAAAATATTAAGAACCCTATTAAGGCACGGACCATTTGATTTTCTGGGGGGGGGCCTGGGATTTTTTTGAAAAAAATTTCCAGGCCCTGATTATTGTGAAAAAAAATAATCTGGCCAGCACCTAGGTTGAAAAAAATAATCTGTTTTCAATCTTGCCAATTGAAAAAAAATAATCTTGCCAACAAAATTTCCTTGCTTAATATGTGTGTGAAAAAAATAATCTGGCCCGCAAAGCGGGCGAAAAAAATTTCCTGGCTCAAGGTAATATCCCAGGCCACCCCCAGAAAATCAAATGGTCCGTGCCTAAGTATTCCCCTCAGGCATCATTGTATAAAATATTAATTTTACAACATATTAACAAGTATGTGATTTAAATACGTTTCAGTGGTAATTGAATTCGTCTCAGCCAGCATGCTAAAGTTCATTCTATAGCAATACCCCTTAATAAAAGCAAGGAATTATATAATAATAAGTCTTATTCCTTGATGGGGCATGTTTAGGGTATATTGGGATATGGGATATTCACACATTTTTTTCATGGGATACGGGATATTTGAGGCAAAACTTACTGGGATATGGGATATTTAAGTCCATTTTATTTACAGGGATATGGGATTCTGGAAAAACACTTTTTGGGATATGGGATATTTGATGAAAAATTTACGGGGATATGGAATATTGGTACCCCCCCTAAACAAGCCCCCTTGATAAAAGGAATGTTTATTACACCAAAGAATTAACCTTGATATAATATACGTAACTAGAGGACCCGTATTTTATATGATATATTTTGTATATTTCTTCATAATAAGTTCATACCGTCAGGAACATATTGAATCATTTTAGGAGATGTATTTGCAAGTCATTGTTGTAAGTCTGTCTTGCACTATTTAGCGGAGTTGAGATAAAATGTAGTGAACACGATGCCGACTTCCGGTTTGGGAATGATTCCCTATAGTAGCGTGTAAAACTGCCACCTGCTCTGAAACTTCTACCCATGATGGCGTCATATACTGGAACGTATTATGAATCAGACTCGGCAAAAAGACACCATATAGACCGGGCATATGATGAAGACTTGCGAAAACTTGACTTTGTAAGTATTTTTTTTTTATTTCTTATATAACACTTCATTAAAAATGGTCATTTTTCTGACCTTAAATTTTATATGGGGGTATAACCCCCCTCCCCCTTGAGTACCGAATACTCTTAAATTTTGCTTTGTTTTTTCCCTGAGTACCGAGTACTAAATAAGGGTCGGAAGGACCTTTTCCGGGATCACAGGAAACGGAGGTAGCGCTAAATTGTCCCGGGGTCCCTTATGTCCAAACTTTTGTGTGGCCGTCAAATTTAAGCTTCTATTGGACCGTATTTCTTTGGATTTAACACTTTCTTTTTTGATGCTATCCTTCTGCAAGGTTTTCTGTCCGTTCCGCTTCCCAGTTAATGAGTTTGTGTAGACTCAGCCAGGATTCAGCATTATATTTTCAACATGTACAGGTAAGGGTTGGCTACATGTATATCCCACCCAGGCAAGTGTTCCAAACTAGTATGGCCTCATTTTAGGTAAGGGTTTGTCACTGTTAGTCGCCGTAGGTAACGGTTCGCTTCCAGATTGTGCGAAATATTTGCCAAGGGTTTTGTCACCTTCTGGGTGCATTGGCATATGGTGCATTGAGGGTACATTGGCCTGTCTTTTGAGTTTGATTCATTTCCCTTTGGGTTTGTGGTCGTACATTGGCCCTTTTTATGTGACATACATATGGACCTGTGTTATGAATGCTGTGTCCTGGATGGGGCTCACACATTTCAACAAATTTGTTGTTTCAATTCGTTCTTGTCCTGATTTTGACTGAAATATCATTGACTGGACAGTGTTTTACATGTATGATTCCCATTTCCCGTCACCCGTGGAAAGTGGATTTTTAGGCTGGGAATGTATTTTATCTTGTAACCCATGGGCAATTGAATTGTGAACTTCGGGATTGTTAAAATTGATTGAAGACTTTCCCGCCGCCTCCGATCTCACAATTATTTACAATTGTCATGTTTTATTTTATTAATTATGCCCTGAAAATCGAAATAATCCTTCACCCACCATTGTTGTTAGATTTTTTAAAATCGATGTGTTATCGGAGCTTTAAAAGCGCTGATAGGATTGTTGCTGTCAAACGCTTTCGAGAACTGAAAATTACCTTTAAGTTATTGAAACTAACATGACTTAATTTTCAACCGTTTACGGTCAAATCGGAATTTCTGGATTTTATTCTTTGGAATGTACGAATAAAAACGATTTCTTTTTGCATTTACGTTCTTGTTAAAGCATAGGAACAGTTTGACTCTGATACTTCTTGTCTCTTGGGCATATTCCATTTGTTACATTGATACATTGTAGGTGAAAGTAAATTGAGGAACAAATATTAAAAGATAAATATTTTTTCACTATTTTGATTATTAAAGCTTTGTTACATGGACATATGAGATTGATCCTTCAAGTTTGGTAGTTTTGATATTACCTATATTTACATCACTCATCTAAAAATTTATTTTCCTGGCGGGAAAGTCAAACTGAAGTCAGGGAAAGTGCATTTTTGCAAGCAACTGGAAAGTTCAATTGACAAAAAAATCCTAGAACACTGCTGGATATTAAACAGACATCAAACAAACCAGGGGTCATCACACTTCAGAATGACAGAGAGAAGTGACTTCTCCCTCAGAGCTAAGTAGCTATAGGGAGAAGTGACAACAAGCCAGGGAGAAGTGGGTGGCGCATGCCCTTAAGACTTCCATATTAAAAAAATATTGACAGAAGTGATTTACAATGTTGCCTGTACAATTCCTGTCTATGTTGATATTTATGTCCCTGACCACGAAGTGGCCGTCAGGGACATATTGTTTTTACTTCGTTTCTTTTTAGCTCACCTGGCCGAAGGCCATGTGAGCTTATGCCATCACTATGCGTCCATCGTCGTCTGTTGTCTGTAAACAATTTCAAAAATCTTCTCCTCTGAGACCACTGAACAAATTTGACTGAAACTTGGTAGGAATGATATATATTGCATGTTGGCTACAAACGATCCTCATTTTAAATTGATCTGATAAAAAACATGGCTGTCGTTACTAAAAATAGACCAGGGGGTCAGACTACTGTTTTTGGCTTATAAATCAAAAAGTATAAGAGATAGATGAAATCTGATGCCACGCTACTGCTTCAGCATCAAAAGCTCTACAAAAGTCTCTATATGGACGAAGTTGTCAGATGACCCCTTATAGGGGTTATTGCCCCTTAAAGGTGAAAAACTGCGTTTTTTCATGTTTTTCATGTTTTTGGCCTACAGAATGGAAAACTATTGCAGATAGAGATTAGCTGTTGCTTGCTTAAATGTTCAGCTCATTTAGCTCTACAAAAGTCTCCATAGGGTCGAAGTTGTCAGATGACCCTTTATAGGAGTTTTGGACCCTTAAAGGTGGAAAATAGTGTTTTTTGCCTATAAAATGAAAACTATTGCAGATAGAGAAAAGCTGTTGCTTGCTTAAATGTTCAGCTCATTTAGCTCTACAAAAGTCTCCATAGGGTCAAAGTTGTCAGATGACTCCTTATAGGGGTTATGGCCCCTTAAAGGTGAAAAATAGCGCTTTATACATGTACAGCTACTTAATGTGACTTTATTTAGCAAAAAAAAAATTTGAGCGAATTTCAAAATGGCTGACCAAGATGGCCGCCAAATTTTGTCGATTTTTCAATGTTCTCTGATTTTGACAAAAATTGGTATTTTGGGGATGGCAAACAAGATGGTACTGTTAATTTTTCGAAATTTCAAGATGGCCGCCAAATTTTGCTGATTTTTTTTAAGTTCACCAAATTTGACGAAAATTGGTATTCTGGGTGTTTTGGGGATGGCGAACAAGATGGCAGTTTTAATTTTTCAAAATTTCAAAATGGCCGCCCAAGATGGCCACCAAATATTGCCGATTTTTTAGGGGTGTAACGATACATAATTTCTACAAACGATATGTATTGCGATATTTGACATGCATTACGATACGTATCACGATACATATTTTCATAGAAAAAACCCTATTGAAAACATGTTTATGTATACAATGTATTCACACTTTTGTGTGCAATTGGAAATATCCCACAATATATGAGAAGACCATGTTTAAGTTGGACAAATTGATCAGTTATTTAAAACTTATTCATGAAAATTGGTTACAAATTTAGGAAAGTAAGATGTTTGTAGACATTCCACCAAATATCGTTTGTATCGTTTTCTTCTGCAGCATATCGTGATACGTATCGTCATTCAAAATATTGCGATATCTACAGTACACTCAGAGAGGATTGATTCTCATTCTCTGATTTCGGAGGGAATTTTTTTAATGACTCCAGGAAACTCCAAGAAAAGCCATAAAAACCTAGGAGGGTTTTAGGAGTACTCCCTCCAAAGGGTCATAAATTACTCTGAGCTTGGAGTTTTTTATTGCCTTGAAAACCTTTTGAATTAGCACCTATTTCCTGTCTTTCTTGACAGGTGAAAATGATTATAATACACAAGGTAATAAACAACTCCAAAATACTCTGAAAAAGGTAATAAATTTCTCCCAGGTGGGAGAAATTCCTTGGAGAATTTTAAGAGTTTACTCTGTGAAAATCTGTGAATCACTGGACACTGAAATCAGAGTATGAGAATCAATCCTCTCTGAGTGTACTGTATACAAACGATATATTGTTTTTCCCTTACGATTTTTCTAACTTCACTTATTTTGCATCTTGGCTAGCCAAGGGTTACGATCCGGTACTTCTCCTCTTCACTCTTGGCGGATATAGCCAGATTTTTTGGAACATTTCGATTTGAGAGTTATGAATTATCTCCCTTTCTATTGAATTTTACTATTTTGTATCTTTACGGCCCCTTTAAAGTGAAAAATAGTGTTTTTGGCCTATAGAATGAAAACTATTGCAGATAGAGAAAAGCTGTTGCTTGCTAAAATGTTCAGCTAATTAAGCTCTATAAAAGTCCTCAAAGGGTCAAAGTTGTCAGATGACCCCTTATAGGGGTTACAGCCCCTGAAAAATAGCGTTTTTTCATGTTTTTGGCCTACAGAATGAAAACTATTGCAGATAGAGATTAGCTGTTGCTTGCTTAAATGTTCAGCTCATTTAACTCTACAAAAGTCTCCAAAGGGTTGAAGTTGTCAGATGACCCCTTACAGGGGTTACGGCTCCTTAAAAGTGAAAAATAGTGTTTTTGGCCTATAGAATGAAAACTATTGCAGATAGAGAAAAGCTGTTGCTTGCTTAAATGTTCAGCTAATTAAGCTCTTCAAAAGTCTCCATAGGGTCGAAGTTGTCAGATGACCCCTTATAGGGGTTACAGCCCCTGAAAAATAGCGTTTTTTCATGTTTTTGGCCTACAGAATGAAAACTATTGCAGATAGAGATTAGCTGTTGCTTGCTTAAATGTTCAGCTCATTTAGCTCTACAAAAGTCTCCTTAGGGTCGAAGTTGTCAGATGACACCTTATAGGGGTTACGGCCCCTTTAAAGTGAAAAATAGTGTTTTTGGCCTATAGAATGAAAACTATTGCAGATAGAGAAAAGCTGTTGCTTGCTAAAATGTTCAGCTAATTAAGCTCTACAAAAGTCCTCATAGGGTTGAAGTTGTCAGATAACCCCTTACAGGGGTTATAGCCCCTGAAAAATAGCGTTTTTAGCTCAACTGACCCGAAGGGTCATGTGAGCTATTGTCATCGTTAAGCGTCCGTCGTCCGTCCGTCCGTTAACTTTTCTTCAAAGATCTTCTTCTCTAAAACCACTGAAGGGATTGCATTGATACTTGGTATACATGATCTTTAGGATGTCCTCTACCAAGTTTGTGAATAATATACACGTCGACCAACCAACATGGCCGCCGTTGCTAAAAATAGAACAGGGGGGTCAGACCATTGTTTTTGGCTTATAACTTAAAAAGTATAAGAGATAGGTAAAATCCGAAGCAACCTACCTTGTTCATCATCAAAAGCTCTACAAGTCTCTCCATTGAGTTGAAGTTGTGAAACAGCTCCTTATAGGAGTTATTGTCCTTTAATCATCAAAATTGACCATTTTTGCAGTTTTTGAACTATATCTTGAAAACAGTTAGAGCTAGAGGAAAAAATAGCATTGCAGAATTGTTAAGCTCATTGAGATCTACAAAAATGATTCAGGGTCTAAATTGTCAAATCAGCCATTTAAGAGTTATTCCCCTTTAACTGTTTTTTTTTTCCAATAATTTACACGGATTTTTAAAAATCTTCTTCTCTGAAACCACTGAAGGGATTGCATTGATACTTGGTACACTTGATCTTTAGGATGTCCTCTACCAAGTTTGTGAATTATATACATGTCGACCAACCAACATGGCCGCCATTGCTAAAAATAGAACAGGGGGGATCAGACCATTGTTTTTGGCTTATAACTCGAAAAGTATAAGAGATAGAGAAAATCCGGAGCAACTTTTCTTGTTCAGCATAAAAAGGTCCTTATATATAGGAATTATTGCCCTTTAACTGTTTTTTATCTATTAATTTAAACTGATTTCTTCTCTGAAACCACTGAAAGGATTGTTTTGCAACTTTGTATACTTGAAAGTTTGTGAAATTTATTCAAACTTTGGCATAAGAGATCAGGTGAGCGATTCAGGCTCCTGGGAGCCTCTAGTTTCATGTTTTTGGCCTACAGAATGAAAACTATAGCAGATAGAGATTAGCTGTTGCTTGCTTAAATGTTCAGCTCATTAAGCTCTACAAAAGTCTCCATAGGGTTGAAGTTGTCAGATGACCCCTTATAGGGGTTATGGCCCCTTTAAAGTGAAAAATAGTGTTTTGGCCTATAGAATGAAAACTATTGCAGATAGAGAAAAGCTGTTGCTTGCTAAAATGTTCAGCTAATTAAGCTCTACAAAAGTCCTCATAGGGTTGAAGTTGTCAGATAACCCCTTATAGGGGTTACAGCCCCTGAAAAATAGCGTTTTTTCATGTTTTTGGCCTACAGAATGAAAACTATAGCAGATAGAGATTAGCTGTTGCTTGCTTAAATGTTCAGCTCATTTAGCTCTACAAAAGTCTCCATAGGGTTGAAGTTGTCAGATGACCCCTTATAGGGGTTACGGCTCCTTAAAAGTGAAAAATAGTGTGTTTGGCCTGTAGAATGAAAACTATTGCAGATAGAGAAAAGCTGTTGCTTGCTTAAATGTTCAGCTCATTTAGCTCTACAAAAGTCTCCATAGGGTCGAATTTGTCAGATTACCCCTAATAGGGGTTGCGGCCCCTGAAAAATAGCGTTTTTTCATGTTTTTGGCCTACAGAATGAAAACTATTGGAGATAGAGATAAGCTGTTGCTTCGTTAAATGTTCAGCTCATTTAGCTCTACAAAAGTCTTCATAGGGTCGAAGTTGTCAGATGGTCCCTTAAGGGTGAAAAATGGTGTTTTTGGCCAATAGAATGAAAACTATTGCAGGTAGAGAAAAGCTGTTTCTTGCTAAAATGTTCAGCTCATTTAGCTCTTCAAAAATCTATAGGGTCGACATGAAGACCAGGTGAGCAATTCAGGCTCCTGTGAGCCTCTTGTTTAAATTCTTGTATGAATTTAAGTATTCTAAATGTTTCAATCTTTATTTTATATATATTTATATTGAATGAAAACATCTGCATTCAATAAAATTTGTTTTATAGGTAATTTTTTGCAAAAAGATTTTCTTAATTGACCTTGATAGTTAAATTCTAAAAAGACCTACTTATATTTATTTTCCATTTGAAAGGTTTTGATTGGATGTGTATAGATGTACAAGCATCCAATCAAAGTCCAGGCTTTTTGTTCCAAAAAATCTGGCTATATCTGCCAAGGGTGAAGAGGAGGGGTACTGGATCGTAACCCTTGGCTAGCGAAGATGCAGATTTTGATGAAAATTGGTATTTGGGTATTTTGGGGATGATGAACAAGATAGCAGCGTTGATTTTATAGAATTTCAAAATGGCCAACCAAGATGGCTACCAAATTTTGCCGATTTTTTTACTGGAGTCTCTTGTTTTTCGATCATTTAAAATTTTTGTTGGTGAAAATTTTACTGATGCAACTGCCTCAATTAATGCTACACTACTGCTTAATGCTTGACACATTTTTTATGCCCCCACGACGACATGTGGTGGGGCATTAAGTTTTACTCATGCAGACATAGGGAAATTTGTACTGGCTTTGTCTGACCTTCTGAAAGTTATGCCAGACCGACTTAAGAAGATTTCTATTATAAATTTAGAACAAATTTACTGGACTGGAATCAAATTTTACCGGTCAGGTCCGACGGACCAATAGGTTTCCCGATGTCTGCTCATGTCCGTCCGTCCGTACGAATTTCCGTCAAACGTTTCTCAGAAACCGTGCATGGGAATGATTTGAAACTTGGTAGGATGGTTCAGCATGACCAACTATGCGTCCTAAGCAACTTTTAGACCTGTCGGACCTCTACTTCCTGTTAAGGGCTGGACCGTTTGAGCGGGGGCATCTGTGTCCCATGCACACATTCTTTCTTTATTGTTTCTAAATTATTCAACACATACATTTTGTACATGTAGCCAGTTATCAAAATTCTGGTGATATTATTAAATCTGGTGTAAACACATATTATTAATAGCTTCTTTTTTTTAGGGATGGATGATTAATTACAATCAGAGGGGTATAGCTGTTAGAATGGTTTGTCCACCAGACACTGAAGACCAGATAGGACATGTTAAATTTTTAACTCGTGAAGAGGAAATTGACAAAGCACCACACTTTTCATGGACAGAGGAATTTGAGTTAAGTTTTGAAAAGTTTAAGGACCGTGTTAAAAGTCATGTGAAAGAGTTTGAATGGCCTGAATTGCCTGATAAACCATGGGATGAAATCAATGCCTTCATGGAAGAGATGCAGTTTAGATACGAGAAAATCGATGACATTGAAGGGTGGCAAACCAATTGGCCATTAGGCCCTAATGACAAAATCAAGCTCTCAGCAGGTACATGTACATGTAGTTTATGTATTACCCATTCTCCTTTGTCATCACTGTCTATCCGTCCACCTTCATTGTTGTCATTGGCATCCATTTACAAATGTATATATCATGATTATAACAGCTAGGTTCTCCATTAAAATTATTTTTATGACATGCCCGACTCTTGTACACAACCACCAATAACTCTAAACAGTCAGGGGACGGACCTGTACATAAGTCAGTGAAAAGTGATCTCTACAAGTCAGCTTTAACTGACTCAATGAAGTCAGTTAATTTTATCCATTTTAAGATTATTTGAAGTAACTGATACATGTACATGATGCAATTAGAAACAACATGGTTATGTTTGACCTATCTAACAGACACCACTCTTTATTTACACACCCAGGGCATGACAAAATGATTAATTGATTTCCTATAACTATAGATAAGATAACTGTAAACACCAGTCTCATGGGATGGTGATTTACATAACTGTCATTTATAAAATTCCATGCAAGTTACTTTCTTTAGAAAAGGCATGGAAAATACTCATAAATGCCAGCATTTTGCCAACCCTGAATAGAACATAACCCTAAAAACGCTATTTTTATGGCCCGACCACGTATGTGGATCGGACATATAGTTTTACCCTTGTCCGTCCGTCCGTCCGTACATCCGTACGTCCGTACGTACATACGTCCGTAACACTTTGGTTAAGTTCTTGGTTAAGGTCCATTACTCGGATACTAGATGTTGGGGGTCAATGATATTTCACCACCAGATGAGTCTTGGGTAGGGCTACACCACCCACTAGAAATAAGGTCACTGTGACCTATATTTTATGCATGAACGACTTTGGTTTAGTTCTTGGTTAAGGTCCATAACTTGGATACTAGATGTTGGGGGTCAATGATATTTCACTACTAGATGTGTCTTAGGTTAGGTGACACCACCCAATAGATATTTGGTCATTGTGACCTATATTTTACGCATGAATGACTTTGGTTAAGTTCTTGGTTAAGGTCCATATCTCAGATACTACATGTTGATGGTCAATGGTATTTCACCACTAGATGTGTCTTTGGTAACATGACACCACCCAATAAAAATTAGGTCACTGTGACCTATATTTTATGCATGAACGACTTCGGTTAAGTTCTTGGTTAAGGTCCATAACTTGGATACTAGATTTTGGGGGTCAATGATATTTCACTACTAGATGTGTCTTAGGTAAGGTGACACCACCCACTAGAAATTAGGTCACTGTGACCTATATTTTACGCATGAATGACTTTGGTTAAGGTCCATATCTCAGATACTACATGTTGATGGTCAATGGTATTTCACCACTAGATGTGTCTTGGGTAACATGACACCACCCAATAAAAATAAGGTCACTGTGATCTATATTTTATGCATGAACAACTTCGGTTAAGTTCTTGGTTAAGGTCCATAACTTGGATACTAGATGTTGGGGGTCAATGATATTTCACCACTAGATGTGTCTTGGGTAAGGTGACACCATTCACTAGAAATGAGGTCACTGTGATCTATATTTTACGCATGAATGACTGGTTAAGTTCTTGGTTCAGGTCCAAATCTTGAATACTACATGTTAGGGGTCAATAATATTTCACTACTTGATAAGTCTTGGTAACATGGCACCACCAACCAGAAATAAGGTCACAGTGACCTTTATTTTACACATGAACACTTTTAATTAATTTCTTGGTAAAGGTCCATATCCCAGTAAATACACATTGAGGATCAATGATATTTCAAGAACGGGAGGGCCATCCTGTGGCTCATAGACACATTATCTAGTTGCATATATTTTTCAGTCATTGTTGGTTGGAAAGTTCTCTAGTAATGTGTTTTAAGGGTAAACTGGACACCCCGAGTTGAATGGCAGTATCAAAATTTTTCTACGGACGGCCATTTTTAAAATCGTGTTTTTCTGGCACATATTCCATATTCTTTTGTATTTAAGGTAACACAGGACCGAATGGCATATCTTACAAAACTTCTGATTTTTTGTATACATGTTCATTTTAGTTAGTTACATCGAAATATCAAATAAAAAATAGGGGTCACCATCCTTGTTTTTTCTATAATGTACTTCAAAAATACATGATTTTGCTTGTTAGGCAAGCGCCAGCGAAGCCTTATGGAGTCTATAGAGTAGTGATGATTTTCGCGTTTTTTTCTGTCTAGACGGAGTGATCTTCCTGCATCCAGTCTGGAATAAAATGCTTTATTTTCTATATTACTTTTCAATATTTGTTAACATGATACTCACTTCTATAAATCTCCATTTTTATTGGCATTTTATATGACTGCACTAGTTTTAATTATTCCTTTGCATCTTACACGAGGCACTATTTAGTTTAAGGCGATAGAATATACATTATGTATTCATCTATTACTTGATTTGTTCGTATAAATATTGCTGTTATTTGATTGGGTAATGCAAGACAAATATCTTCTCCATTCATAAATTCAGTATACAATACACGTCATTGGGACGAGTTCATTTCAATCGAAGGGGTGTTTCAATCGATACCGTTTTAACACGATACATGTCTTGTGTGTGCAATTGTGTTCATTAACTTTTAATTTGAGGGCATCTGCATGACGATCCGTTCGTCGCTCACCAAAATTAATATTTCGCAAACATTTTGAACAATATACTGTAACAGAGAATAAATCTATTATAGTTCTTATATATTTCGCTTGCCTTTAAACGCTTTAGCGATTTGATTTTTTATATACACAATGAAGGAAAATGTCGCATTTTAGCGGTAGGTTTTTAGAATAAATGTTGTAGATGCATCAAAAATGTAATGAAGAATACCAAAAACTACCACAAGACAGAGAATTAAATTTCAAATAAACTGATGTAAAGAAAAATATAGGTCACCATTCTTGTTTTTGCGTTATAAAACTTTGAATTCACCATATACAACTAAAAATCGTCGTTTTTTTGCGACGTTACTGACGTTTCATTGAAATCTTTGAGAAAGACGTTATTTTTTCGTCTGATATAGCTATCATTAAAATAGGAAATACTATGTCAAAACATGAACAAACACTAATACACATATAAATTTTATTATTTAGCTAAGTAATTGCAAACACGATTAATTATTGATTTTTGATTTGTCACACGTGGTTTTCCGTTTTCTTGTTTCTCAGACAGGACGCTTTTCACTCCGTCAACACCAGACCTCTCGTAGGCCTTTTTAATATGGTCTAACGAAAGACCACTTCCTGCTGCTCTGTCACATAAAACCTTTGACATGATTTTTTCTCTGATAACTGAATTACATGTATATGTTTGAAGAAGAATATTCTTTTGTCTATTAAATCTCAATTTCACGTCCACATAAGCCACAGTAAAACTATTCTCCAATATAGCGGTATCCTCTATTTTTGATTCTGTTATTAATTTTTTCAACATTTTGACGTCCTCAAGAGCATTATGTGCATTGTAAGAATCGCCGATTACATCCATGGATAGCGATGATTGAGAATAGGATTTACGACCAGGAAACTTGGACCTAAAGATTGGAAGAGTGTCACTGAATCCGGCAACTTTTTCTGTACACTTTTCCAACAGATTCTCTGAAACTACTGACCAGATTTGCTTCAAACTTTGTAGTAATGATCTATGGGGTAGTGACTACAAAAATTCTTTATTTCAAATTTATCCATAAAAAAACATGGCCGTCGTTGCTAAAAATAGAACCTAACCCTAAAAACGCTATTGCATATTTTTCAGTTATTATTGGTTGTAAAGTTCTCTAGAAATGTGTTTTAAGGGTAAACTAGACACCCCAAGTTGAATGACAGTATTGAAAATTTTCTACATGAGAATGGCTGCCATTTTCAACTAATTTTAAAGTTAATCAGATCACTAGGTACATGCAACAGGTGAGCGATTCAGGCCTTTGGAGGCCTCTTGTTTCTAAAGATATTTTAAAATTCTTTTGTATCCAGAAAGCCTATAAAAAGATCGTTTTAATGACATAATTTTCAAATAAATATTCAGTAGTTTCGTAGATCGAAAATTTAATTTCTTTTTGAAAGAAAATTTTAAAGGTTCATGAGAAATACATGTATTGTACAAAATTTATTTTTAAATCATTTTTCATAAAAACATATTTAGTAAAATTGAATAAATCGTTCTCAAAACTACAATTTACAGAACCATTGTATCTCAATTAATTTAATAGTTTTAGGGGGGTATATAGGTTTCAGTATGTCCGTCTGTCTGTCCGAATAAAATCTTACAATTCTTTATGGATTCTCTTGAAATTGTATACAATGAAAGATTTATATGTATAGAAGTACATATATAAAGGAATTTAGGTTTGAACTATTTTTGACAAAATTATGACCCCTTGAATTACATGATTTTGACATTTTCAAAGCATTTTGGAGCATGTTCTATCCGCAACTCCCCTACATTATTTCGTGGATTCTTTTCAAACTTTATATACTAACAGACCAACATATGGACATTTGTATATTGTAAGGAATTTATGTTTGAATCATTTTTAATAAAATTATAACCCCTTGAACTTGGCGGTTTTTAACGTTTTCGAAGCATTTTGGAGCATTTTTTATCCTCAACTCCTCCTACAATATTTCATGGATTCTTTTCAAACTACATGTATAAATACTAACAGACCAACATATGGACATTTGCATATTTGTAAGGAATTCAGATTTGAATAATTTTTAACAAAATTATAACCCTTTGAACTTGGTGGTTTTTAATGTTTCAAAGCATTTGGGAGCATGTTCTATCCTCAACTCCTCCTACAATATTTCATGGATTCTTTATAAACTACATGTATAAATACTAACAGACCAACATATGGACATTTGCATATTTGTAAGGAATTCAGATTTGAATAATTTTTAACAAAATTATAACCCTTTGAACTTGGTGGTTTTTGACGTTTTCAAAGCATTTTGGAGCATGTTCTATCCTCAACTCCTCCTACAATATTTCATGGATTCTTTTCAAACTATAAATACTAACAGACCAACATATGGACATGTGCATATTTGTAAGGAATTCAGATTTGAATAATTTTTAACAAAATTATAACCCTTTGAACTTGGTGGTTTTTAATGTTTCAAAGCATTTGGGAGCATGTTCTATCCTCAACTCCTCCTACAATATTTCATGGATTCTTTTCAAACTACATGTATAAATACTAACAGACCAACATATGGACATTTGCATATTTGTAAGGAATTCAGATTTGAATAATTTTTAACAAAATTATAACCCTTTGAACTTGGTGGTTTTTAATGTTTCAAAGCATTTGGGAGCATGTTCTATCCTCAACTGCTCCTACAATATTTCATGGATTCTTTTCAAACTATAAATACTAACAGACCAACATATGGACATGTGCATATTTTAAGGAATTTACGTTTGAATCTTTTTAAAAAAAATCCTAACCCCTTTAAACGTTTGAATCTTTTTAAAAAAAAATCCTAACCCCTTTAACATGGTGGTTTTTAACGTTTTCGAAGCATTTTGGAGCATGTTCTATCCTCAACTCCTCCTACAATATTTTATGGATTCTTTATACCCCCCGCAAACAAAGTTTGGGGGGGTATATAGGAATCACCCTGTCTGTCTGTCCGTCCGTCCGTCTGTCCACATACCTCGTAAGCTCAACTCTGTCCACATACCTCGTAAGCGCAACTCCTCCTAAACCCCTTGATGGATTTTGATGAAACTTTACACAAAGCATGTACACCATATGGAGATGTGCATGAAGAATTTTGGTTACTATCGGATATCATTCAGGGGAGATAATTTGACTTAGACTTTTTGAAACATGTGGTTCAATGGGAAACCTCGTAAGCTCAACTCCTCCTAAACCACATGATGGATTTTGCTGAAACTTTACATGAAGGATGTACACTATATGGAGATATGCATGAAGAATTTTGGTTACTGTCGGATGTCATTCAAGGGAGATAATTGAACTTATACTTTTTTAAAGCGGGGGGTATCCTCTGTGAGTTTGCTCACAGTATTTCTTGTTTCAAACTGTATATACTAGCAGACCAACATATAGACATACAGTAGCGAACAACCTTATAGAAACATAACATAGTTTCCATTATTTATTGTAGCTCAAAAGTCCTACATCGCAACCTTCTGTGGGGCCCTGAAAACAGATTTTCAGAATGGTGAAGCCAAAGACTGGGTGCAGGAATTGGTTCAAATGCTAATGGAAAGTGATGATCTGTCAGATTGGAGAGTGAAGTGTAAGGCACCACCTCAACATTGCAGAACCAATGTCTATATTGAAACCATATTTGGGTATATTCAGAATAAGGCTACCATGGATGAGTTTAATGCATCATTTAGGTGCCCAACTCTAAACTCCTCATCCACCTCATCAGATTTATCATCATTGAGCATGTTAAGCATCACAAGTTCAGGGGATCATTCTTGGATAAAATCAGGGTTTGTAGTTCCAGATGTTTTTGTTGCCTTGCCTGAATACCCTGGTGTTTTTCCATTGGTAGTTGAAATTGAAATGAAACAAGGAAGATTCCGAACTGAGGGTGAATTCCAGAACATAAAACAAATGCTTACAAAAATGTTTTATCAAGATGCCATTTTTGGCTTAGTTATTTCCGCAAAGGGATATAGAATGTCATTCATTAGGAAGGACACAGATGCATTATATTACATTAGCACTTGTTTTCAACATTTCACTGATTATGTACCTGTAAAAGGTCACCAACTTGAAATCAGCAGTCTTAATAAGTTGTATTCTTTTATTTATGGCATCCTAAAATGGTCAAGAAAAACAAAGTGTATCTTACCAACAGTGTCGGTGAATGATTCAGTATCATGAATTATTGAAACATTAATTAAAGAAAGACCTGTTTGTTTAGCTCACCTGGCCTGAAACGGCTGGACAGATTTGATTTACCTATTTTTTTGGTATTTAGGATTGAATTTTACATGTTTATCTAAATATGAGAATTTTGCATGCAAAAATAATGTATGATATATGTAAATAGTGGCATATTAATCTTGCTTTTATCAACCATGTGCACTGTGTTATCACTTGGTGTTTGTCATTTCAAAATTGCTGCTGTTGTAGGAGGGGTATATATATATGAATGCTTATATCTTAGAAACTACTGTACCAAATTTGATGAAACTTTATATGATATTATGAGTACTACGACTTTATGAAAAAAACATCAATTGGTTGGAAGGGATTGGCGGCCATTTTGAAAAATGTCACCAAAAAACAGCAGAAATTTTGACTCATTTTCACATGTTCACAGATTTTGACGAAAATTTGTATACTGGTTATTTATGGGATGGCAAACAAGATGGTAGTGTTCATTTTTCAAAATGGTCCTCCAAGATGGCCCCCATAATGACTTTTTTATGTTCACAGATTTTTGACCAAAAATGGTATTCTGATTATTTATTGGATGCTGCACAAGAATTGATGTTCATTTTTGAAAATTTCAAAATGGCCATTTAGAGATTAGGCCATTCAGAATTAGAATCCCTAACAAGATTATAAATTTGCATAATGAGAAAAAAAAGATTAAAGGATTTTAGAGTGAAATCAACCATCAGGTACCAGGTGAGCTATTATCTTCTTTATTTTACAAAATTTTTATTAAATATTATAAATTACACAATTATAACTTTAGGGAATGGTCATTATTTATTAGGTTGGGGAGGAGGGGGCTTGAAAAATTTTGGCAGATGTTTCCGGAAAAACTTTTGACCCTCCTCCCACCTTTTAGAATTTTTTTTGACCGCCTCAAAATTTTTTGTAAGAAATTTTGACCCCCCCCCCCCCCCCTAAACACCATCTGCACTATATTTTGATTTTTTTCCTGTAGCCATGTTATGGCTATTGATTTATTAAAATTTCTTGAAAATACATTTTCACAAATTCAATTTGTTGAATTGAAAATTTGAAAAAAAATACATCCCTGCATGCATATACATGTACTAAGTTCAGTTTCACAATGACCCACATCTGTATGGAAATTTCAGCATTATTTTACCATGGATACTTTTTATTGATATTGTTACATTCATTAATGCCAATAATGTGGTGACTAACATCTTTCACTTAAAACAAATCCTCATTTCTGTACGTGTAATTATACCCCACGCAACGGAGACCATCCATCATAGGATTCTGAAATTTTGTATACAACCTCAGGTGCAGGTCCCATATGGTGGGATTTGATTTCAGGTCTGTCGGACATCAACTTCCTGTTTTACGACTAAGTCATTTTTTTGTCCCATAGGGTCAATGGTAAATTTTCGTCACAGTTTTCTCAGATATTACGTGATTGTGTCTTCCTGACTCTTTTCCTATACCACACTCGCTTGTACTGACAGCTAGAAAGAAGCCAATGAGGTACCAAAGGGGCATCCGAATATCAAACGTCCGAAATTTCGAAGACAAGACCATATAACGAAAACGACGAAGACACACAAAGAAACAACATACATCACAAAACAGAAACAACCGAATGACAACTAGCAACACGAACTCAAGTCGTTACAAGAGTGAACTCAGGTGCTCCGGAAGAGTAAGCGGTTCCTGCCTGCTATAGCACACCCGTCGGGTCACCAATTGTCGATTCAGCAAGTCAAATCCGGTGAAGAAAGAAAATACAACAAAGCCCTATGACAATCCAACATCTGCGCTCATCTGTGAGACAGAAATCCCGTATTTGTCTATGAGCTCATGGTGTCTCCCGTAAAATTTCTTAAGTGAAGACAACAACCGAGGAGCAACATAACCCTGTGTTAACAATTTCTGGGTCAGTCGTGACGCTCTACTAAGGAAATTGATGTAATTTCCACAAGCTCTGGAATAGCGAATCAGCTGTGATACGTAAATTCCATAAGCTGGAGCGGATGGAATGTTGCCACATAAGAATGGAAAGTTAACGATTGGAAAGTTGACGTCATCACGTTTGTCATAGAGCTTTGTTGAAAGTCTTTCTTGTAAGTCTATTTCGAGATATAGATCTAAATATGAAGCAGACCTCCTAGAATCCGTTGTGTCCTTAATCTCAAGTTCCTGGGGATATATGAGATGAAGAAAGTCACCGAATCGAGAATTGTTCAGTGAAAGGACATCATCAATATACTGGAAAGTGAGGTTAAACGATAGAGCAAGTCTACATTCCTTTTTTTCAAGAAGTGATTGTAAGAATTCTGCTTCATACGAATGAAGAAACAAATCAGCAAGCAAAGGTGCACAATTAGTGCCCATTGGAATTCCTATTGTTTGCTGAATAACATCTATAGACTGGTCCTTAGCCTACAGACAACTTCTTTCATCTTTATATGTACCCACCATTTCGTTTGAAATGCCTGTACCAAGTCTTTTTTCCGGTATGACTGATTCATTTTTGTCATTTTCTCTGGACAATGAGATTGATCATTCAAGTTCGGTAGTTTTGTTATTACCTTAATGTAAAGATGTACTGTGCTCAGTCAATGTTAAACCTATGGCTGGACATGTTTATGTAGGTATGTGTGTAGTTTTATAGATATGCAATTATTCTAAGCTTAGCCAGCTATGTTTTCGTTTTACAGAAAGAGAATGATGTTGTGTTTTACCCTGATTGAATATTGACTTCAAAGCTGTAGTTTTGTTCTTTTAAAGTCAGATTGCACAGATCCTCAGGAATCTTGTATTTTCATACACAACTTCAAAACTTTATTTGTTGGTAGTTCTTTTCAAGTTCTATCAGACTATATAAAGCATGATGTTCAAACATTCATTTTATCACTTTCCTACCTATAATTAAATGGTACAGATGATTTTATGAAGCTTATTTTACATGTAACATTATCATTGTTTTGTGTTTCTACATATAAAGCCGTCGTATTTATTGATGACATCGACAAAATGCACTTTTCGATTTCATTTTGTAATGTTGTTGGGCCATCCCACCTCAAACAAGATAAGCTAAATATCAAAAAAGTAAAAATCAAACTAATTAAAATTCATTCTTATTGGTGGAAGTCCACTACACAAAGGACATCAAGAATAAACGAAGTCTAGAGAATAATTTCTGTTTTTGACAAATACTTTAGAAAACACCCGTCCACTGATCCTTTATTGCTTGATAAATGTTTACATGCAAGTAAAGTTGAACAGTCTTCTTGGATGTGTTGTTTTATGCCCTTTTGCAGTATTCTAGAGACGCACTTGTTCTGAGAAAAATCATTTACTTGAATACCCTTAATAAATGATGATGTTTTTATATATATATTTATTGCTATAAATCATTTTAGATTATAAATTTAAGATTGTTAGTCCATCAGCCAACTTTGAAAAGATGTCATATTTAAAAGTTGAGTGGATACCCCCGTAGACCGATTTTTTATGGTACAAAAATTTAGTATTACATCTAAGCTTCATAATTCCAAATGTTATACTTGTATAAAATATGCGGAAAATAGCGTAAAAATCATTTTTCTGGACCCTCTGGTGAGCAATTGAAAAGTAGTCATTCATTTATTTTCAATAAATTGAACATGGGGTTGAAAACTTCAATTACTGTTTTAAAAAATTATAGTATGCATAGGGATTATTGACTTAGGAAAAGAATTTGCATCATAACAATGTCTAAAAAAGATATTTTTTAGATTTAAAATTGCTGATTATTACGTTCACAATTTCCCTATTTTTACAATTTGCGAATGTCTTCCTATGACTTCGCACGTATCACAGGTAAAATTTACTCAACAAGATTCACCTAATTACAATGGTCACAATTAAAAATATTAAAACCACCAGGATTTGATAAAAAACAGTGTTTTACAGAAAAATCCATTTTTAATGTCCATGTGCGGATTGTAATGGTTTGACCGATATGGTTTTATTTTTTAAATTATTAAATATGAAGGTCACTTTTTCTATTTTTAGAATCAATATTTTTATGATTTTAAGTCATTTCTATGGTATTTTTTTTAAAACCAACATAAAAAAAGTTATATTACAGTAAAGGTGATTTTTGTCTCGCCTGCGAAGCAGAGCGGGACATAGGTGTTACTTTACCGGCGGCGGCGGCGACGGCGGCGTTAACTTTTTGGAAAAGTTTTATGAGCACCTCCATATCTCAAGAACTATTAGTCCTAGGTTGATGAAACTTGGTATGCATATGCCCCAGTAGTAGCTTAGCACAGTTGCATCCCCATCTTTTGACCTTGACCTTAATTTTCCAGTTCAGTGACTTTGACAATTTCAATACATATAATAGCAATGAAAAAGTTTTGCGAGCACCTCCATATCTCAAGAACTATAAGTCCTAGGTTGATGAAACTTGGTATGCATATGCCCCAGTAGTAGCTTAGCACAGTTGCATCCCCATCTTTTGACCTTGACCTTGATTTTCCGGTTGAGTGACTTTGACAATGTTCAATACATATAATAGCAATGAAAAAGTTTTGCGAGCACCTCCATATCTCAAGAACTATAAGTCCTAGGTTGATGAAACTTGGTATGCATATGCCCCAGTAGTAGCTGAGCACAGTTGCATCCCCATCTTTTGACCTTGACCTTGATTTTTTGGTTGAGTGACTTTGACAATTTTCAATTCATATAATAGCAATGGAAAAGTTTTGCGAGCACCTCCATATCTCAAGAACTATAGGTCCTAGGTTGATGAAACTTGGTATGCATATGCCCCAGTAGTAGCTTAGCACAGTTGCATCCCCATCTTTTGACCTTGACCTTGATTTTCCAGTTGAGTGACTTTGATTATTTGTATTGCATATATTTGCAATATTTAAGTTCTATAAACATCTTTTGATCTCAGAAACTGAAAATCCATGTAAATTCAAAATATAGTGGAAGTAAGAAAGAAAAATTGTTTCTGATGGTGCCGGCAGGCGAGACATACTTTAGTGTTAACTCTTGTTTACATTATTGAAAACAAAGTTATAACCAATTAATCACGTTTTCTTGTTTTTGGCCTGTTAGACTTTACTTTAGGTCAGGTGCGTTTGACTTTATTTATACTTATATGAAATATTTACATTACTTTTTACTTATAACTTATCTATTCTTTATTTTTTGGCAACAATTTATATCGAGCTGTCGCCTTAAAATAATGTTACGATGTCGTTTTGTAAATTTAGGTTTTTTTCCAATTCTATTGTTACGAAATCAAAGAATGGATGAGGGGGTTGGTTTTTTCCTAAAATAATATTATGAATCTGAATTTTGATGAAAAATATTTAAGTATCAGAGGATAAAATATTTTGAAGAATGATTTCTGCCATATAGAATAATGCTGATAATGAAAACAAAAATTTGTCTCGAGACACCTTTATGAAAAAATAATTGTTTGATCGGAACAAACCCACCCCCCTCTTTTCGTGGTAATGGTCTGTCTCATTAAAAAAAAGAGTACTAGAAGACAAGAAGCCCTCATTGATGATGGATTTTTACAATACTGCATTCCATTTTAAAGATTTAACAGCAATGTCATCTCATTCCTAAACATTCACAAAGACTCCGCCACATACACAGACGAACAATTAGGATTTTTCGGACGATTGCTGTTGTTAAGAATCAAAAGCACACCAAAGTTCCTCAGGCAATACTAGTACTGGTCAGCTGTAAATGAATAGAAAATGGTGCTGAAGCTTTTTCCATTGCAAAGGGCACGTTGATCTTCATGTACCAGCATATGCTCTTAACCTTGAAGTGTCTGTTCCCATAGAAAGTTTGTATCCGTTTGCTCAGTTACTTTGTCCCAAACGATGTCAGAATTTTGTATTTTTGTCTATAAAGTATTCTGTTAACAGGAAGAAGTTGAGTAGTTCCTTAACTCTACTAAGAAATATAGAGTTAAGTTACATAAAAATTGAGACGGAATACTTAATAACTTTGCAGAGCGACGCTCGATTTAAGAAGACGAACAATCAAAAATTGAGCCTATGTATGTCGCTTCTATCTAATGTTACTGGCGACACACAAAGAATACAAGCATTTTAGGTCTACAGAAACTTATATCATTAGTGTACCATTATTTCTTTTTTAATGTAATATCATGAAAAATGGGAAACACTGAAATCAGCAAAGTTGAAAACCACACAAATAGTAAGATTACAGTATTCGCATTTTAACACAAAATCAGGACAAGTAGTTTTCTTTGATTTTTTTTTAGAAATTTTGAATGCAGTATAAGACGGGACATATTGTACTCGTGGAGAACTAGACTAGCTATCTCTTTCTATCTCACGTTCCGATATATAAGTATTGATAATGTGCTTTCACTGAACAATTCTCTATTTGGTGACTTTCTCCATCTCATATATCCTCAGGAACCTGAGATAAGGGACACAATGGATTTTAGGAAGTCTGCTTCATATTTAGATTTATACATCTCGTAATTGACTCTTAAGGAATACTTCAACAAAGCTCTATGACAAACGTGATGACTTCAACTTTCCCTTTTTGTGTAGCAACATTCCGTCCGCTCCGGCTTATGAAGTGTTCGTATCACAGTTGATTCGTTATTCCAGAGCTTGCGGCAATTACATCGATTCCTTGCATTTGGCAGAGCGTCACGTTTGACACAGAAAAGGCTAACACAGGGTTATGTTGCTCCACGGTTGCTGTCTTCACTCAAGAAATTGTACGGTAGACACCGTGCACTCGTAGACAATCTCTCAAATGAGTGCAGATGTTGGTTTGTCTTAGAAATTTGTTTTGTCTTCCTTTACCAGATTTGACACACTGAATTGAAAATTAGCAACACGACGGATGTGCTATAGCAGCCAAAAACCGCTTACTCTTCCGGAGCACCCGAGTTAACTCTTGTTACGACTTGAGTTGGCGTTGTTGATTTCCGTTCGGTTGATTTTGTGTTTCTTCGTGCTGTTCTTGCTCATGTTTACCGGTTTTGTCGTTGCCCTTTCGGACTTTTGACACTCGAATGCCCTATTTGTGCCTGTTTGCTTCTTTCAATTCATTCGTCGGTTAGCACAATCACTAACTTCAATGGTTTGGTGATTTCAACTTCGTTTAGTTAACTTCTTTCTGGGAAAAATTGACCAAACTCTACGACATTGCTCAGCAGCATAAAAAAGTTAACAATAAAAAGGCCTGTTTTTCAAAATATATTTAGTTACGATTGTAATGAGAGTTTCTTTTTTGTTGTTTTAGAAGTACGCTTATTGCTTTGAATTTCGTTAAAATCTAGATTCTTTAGAAGACGGTACAGGAAACAACTGCCAACAATGAAGAAGCTAAATATGGATCTTCAAAGTATTTACAAATATACTAGTAGTAATTTCAAAAGGCAAAACAATCATAACAAAGCGTCAAATAAATTGAAAAAAAAAGATCCATATAGAACTTTATTAATTGGCTGGCATATTTCCTCGATAACAGTAACTTTGTATCCCTTTTCTAACTAAGTGCAACAAACGGTCAAACATGCAGCGCCATTATTGTATACATGTTGTATGCTGCCTTGCAAAATGATCCAAAATGCACATGTACGTGTAATTATGGCAACTTTTAAACGACAATTAAGACTAAAGTTCTTATATTCTGATACTATAGATTCAAAAAGGTCAAATATATAAACTAAAATTGAAAAAAAATATATAATGAAACACATTATGTTGATCATTTGTATTTACACATGAAAAAAATATATATTTCAGGCGACTGGGGCTACACTCATAAATACCGAAACTTTTCAAACGGTACCACAAATATTTTAATGGAATTGTTTTATTTAATTTGTTATGTTGTAGGTAGATTCTTTCAACAAAATATTCCACCTAGCTATCCTATTTTTTTATGAAATGAAAAAAGAAAATGAAAAAAAACTCATTTTAGTCATTCTTTGTATTATCTCCCTTTAAGACTTCTTTGAGTGAAAATTTTAACAAACTTTTGTCTGTCGTTGGTTGTCTGTACAACATTTAATATGTTAAAAGTTTTCTTTTCAATAGTATTGTAGTAGACTTAGTATAATAGAATGTTTTATAAGGGTTGAAATTTTTTGACAGTTTATAGTACCCCTAAAGGGGCCTCTGTTATACCAGTTTCCGCATCTTTTTGCAAAGTATAACAAGTTGCAAAATAAAGTTCACATGTTTGTCTTTTGATTTCTGCAATAAAAAATCGGTCTACAGGGGTATCCACTCAAATAATTTTTTCCGGACCTGGCTGATGGAATATGTCATTGATATCATTTTATGTTTTATCTTTAAACATTGATTGTTAAATCTTAAAGATAAAGTTACTACAGAACTCTTAACCTCTGTTCTTTTCTACCCAACTCTAAACCCACAATTTACATGATGAATAATTACATGTAAAGCTGCTTTTGACTGAATTAGTCCAAAGTGTAGGAAGAAACTTTTTGATATATGATTACGGTCTTCAATGCTACATAGATGAAAATGTTCAGGAAAATGTCATCTATTTGATAGTTCTTTCTAGTTTGAATGTTGTTGTGTTAAGGTTTTATGGAGTTTTTACCGTTGTGATGGCACGCCAACAAGGATGGCATGATTCCTTATACATTTTCTGCTCGGTGGAAAATTGAAAACAAGAGACAAAAAATAAACGTGGTAATAGAGAAAATTTCTATACCACACTCGCTTGTTGTAGCAGCTAAAATAAAACCGTCTATAGCTTGATTCTTGGTCTACAGAGAACTTCTTTCATCTTTACATGTAAGGGGTTCTCTGTGCTCAGTCAATGTTAAACCTATGGCTGGACATGTTCACGATAGAAAGCTGCTCGTGTAGGGAGGAGGCGACGGTTCGTGGTGGAGCATAAACTATAATTTTTCTGAAAGTTGATTTATTTCACTCAATATCGAAGTTATTTGAAGAAAAATAAAGAAAATAAAACTGTCTCACAAAATGAATGTTTTTACTCTGTAGAATGGGAAAAAAATAATGGACGTCAAGTTGGTTACTTATTCTTTATTCCCTATTCGTTACTTATTCCCTATTCCCTATTCGTTACCTATTCGTTACTTATTCCCTATTCCCTATTCGTTACCTATTCGTTACTTATTCCCTATTCCCTATTCGTTACTTATTCCCTATTCCCTATTCGTTACCTTTTCGTTACTTATTCCCTATTCCCTATTCGTTACCTATTCGTTACTTATTCCCTATTCCCTATTCGTTACTTATTCGTTACTTATTCCCTATTCCCTATTCGTTACTTATTTCCTATTCCCTATTCGTTACTTCTTCGTTCAACGAATGGAAAACGAATAGGTAACAGGCTTTTCACAGCTAGAAAATACATGCGATCGGCACTTTATTGCCATTAAAAATTTGGTTATGTCAAGTCTGACTGCCTGTTACCTCACTTATACCAATAAAAAGTATTTTAGTAGGGCCGATGTACGCTAGATCGAATAGGAAACGAATAGGTATCAGGCTTTTCACAGTTAGAAGACACATGCGATCTTCATTTTATTGTCATGAAAAGACAGATTATGTCAAGTCTGACTGCCAGTAACCTCATTTATCCCAATAAAAAGTTTGTAAGGAGGGCCGATTTACGCTAGTTTGGATAGGCAATATATAGGAATGGGTATCAGGCTTTTCACAGCTAAAAGACACATGAGATTTGCACTTTATTGTTATGAAAAGATTAACCATGTCAAGTCTGATTGCCATTTACCCCATTTATCCCATTTATCCCAATAAAAAAGTCTTTAAGTAGGGCCAATATACGCTTGCTTGAATAGGCAACGAATGGGAAACGAATAGGTAACAGGCTTTTCACAGCTAAAAGACACATGAGATCTGCACTTTATTGTCATGAAAAGATTAACCATGTCAAGTCTGACTGCCTGTTACCTCAGTTATCCCAATAAAAAGTATTTTAGTAGGGCCGATATACGCTAGTCCGAATAGGCAATGAATGGGAAACGAATAAGTAACAGGCTTTTCACAGCTGAAAGACACATGAGATCTGCACTTTAATGTCATGAAAAGATAGATTATGTCAAGTCTGACTGCAAGTAACCTCATTTATCCCAGTAAAATGTCTTTTAGTAGGGCTAATATACGCTAGTTCGAATAGGCAACGAATGGGAAACGAATAGGTAACAGGCTTTTCACAGCTTAACAACGCATGATATCTGCACTTTATTGTCATGAAAAGATAGATTATGTCAAGTCTGACTGTCAGTAACCACATTTATCCTAATAAAAGGTCTTTTAGTAGGGCCAATATACGATAGTTCGAATAGGCAACGAATGGGAAACGAATAGGTAACAGGCTTTAAACAGCTAAAAGACACATGAGATCTGCACTTTATTGTCATGAAAAGATTAACCATGTCAAGTGTGACTGCCTGTTACCACAGTTATCCCAATAAAAAGTATTTTAGTAGGGCCGTATCGCTAGTCCGAATAGGCAATGAATGGGAAACGAATAAGTTACAGGCTTTTCACAGCTGAAAGACACATGAGATCAACCCTTTATTGCTATGAAAAGGTTAATTATGTCAAGTCTCATTGCCTCTAACCTCATTTATCCCAATAATCAATCTATTGGTAGGGCAGATTTTCGGTATTTCGAATAAGAAACGAACGGGAAACGAATAGGTTACAGGCTTATCACAGCTAAAAGACACATGAGATCAACCCTTTATTGCTATGAATAGGTTAATTATGTCAAGTCTCATTGCCTCTAACCTCATTTATCCCAATAATCAATCTATTGGTAGGGCAGATTTTCGGTATTTCGAATAAGAAACGAATGGGAAACGAATAGGTAACAGGCTTTTCACAGCTAGAAGACATATGAGATCAATCCTTTATTGCTATGAAAAGGTTTATTATGTCAAGTTGCATTGCCTGTAACCTCACATATCGCAATAATTAATCTTTTGGTAGGGCAGATTGACAATATTGCGAATAGGAAACGAATAGGTAACAGGCGTTTCACAGCTAGAAGACACATGAAATCTACACTTTATTGACATGAGAAGGTGAATTATATCAAGTCTCATTGCCTGTAACCTCATTTATCCCAATAATTAATCTTTTGGTAGGGCAGATTGACGATATTGCGAATAGGTAACGAATGGGAAACGAATATGTAACAAGCGTTTCACAGCTAGAAGACACATGAGACCTACACTTTATTGACATGAAAAGGTTAATTATATCAAGTCTCATTGCCTGTAACCTCATTTATCCCAATAATTTATCTATTAGTAGGGCAGATTTTCGTATTTCGAATAAGAAACGAATGGGAAACGAATAGGTAACAGGCTTATCACAGCTAAAAGACACATGAGATCAACCCTTTATTGCTATGAAAAGGTTAATTATGTCAAGTCTCATTGCCTGTAACCTCATTTATCCCAGTGGTTAATCTTTTGGTAGGGCAGATTGACGATATTGCGAATAGGAAACGAATAGGTAACAGGCGATTCACAGCTAGAAGACACACGAGATCTACACTTTATTGACATGGAAAGGTTAATTATGTCAAGTCTCATTGCCTGTAACCTCATTTATCCCTATGATTAATCTAATGGTAGGGCAAATTAACGCTATTTCGAATAGTTAACGAATGGGAAACGAATAGGTAACAAGCGTTTCACAGCTAAAAGACACATGAGACCTACACTTTATTGACATGAAAATGTTAATTATATCAAGCCTCATTGCCTCTAACCTCATTTATCCCAATGATTAATCTTTTGGTAGGGCAGATTTTCGGTATTTCGAATAAGAAACGAATGGGAAACGAATAGGTAACAGGCTTATCACAGCTAAAAGACACATGAGATCAACCCTTTATTGCTATGAAAAGGTTTATTATGCCAAGTTGCATTGCCTGTAACCTCATTTATCCCAATAATTAATCTTTCGGTAGGGCAGATTGACGATATTTTACGAATAGGTAACAAGCGTTTCACAGCTAGAAGACACATGAGATCTACCCTTTATTGACACGAAAAGGTTACTTATATCAAGTCTCATTGCCTGTAACCTCATTTATCCCAATAATTAATCTATTGGTAGGGCAGATTGACGATATTGCGAATAGGTAACGAATAGGTAACAAGCGTTTCACAGCTAGAAGACACATGAGACCTACACTTTATTGACATGAAAAGGTTAATTATATCAAGTCTCATTGCCTGTAACCTCATTTATCCCAATAATTAATCTTTTGGTAGGGCAGATTGACGATATTGCGAATAGGTAACGAATGGGAAACGAATAGGTAACAAGCGTTTCACAGCTAGAAGACACTTGAGACCTACACTTTATTGACATGAAAAGGTTAATTATATCAAGTCTCATTGCCTGTAACCTCATTTATCCCAATAATTTATCCCAATAATTTATCTATTAGTAGAATTATAAGAAACGAACGGGAAACGAATAGGTAACAGGCTTATCACAGCTAAAAGACACATGAGATCAACCCTTTATTGCTATGAAAAGGTTAATTATGTCAAGTCTCATTGCCTGTAACCTCATTTATCCCAATGATTAATCTTTTGGTAGGGCAGATTGACGATATTGCGAATAGGGAACGAATAGGTAACAGGCGATTCACAGCTAGAAGACACATGAGATCTACACTTTATTGAGATGAAAAGGTTAATTATGTCAAGTCTCATTGCCTGTAACCTCATTTATCCCAATGATTAATCTAATGGTACGGCAAATTAACGCTATTTCGAATAGGTAACGAATGGGAAACGAATAGGTAACTAGCGTTTCACAGCTAAAAGACACATGAGATCAGCCCTTTATTGCTATGAAAAGGTTTATTATGTCAAGTTGCATTGCCTGTTACCTCATTTATCCCAATAATTAATCTTTTGGTAGGGCAGATTGACGATATTGCGAGTAGGGAACGAATAGGTAACAGGCGATTCACAGCTAGAAGACACATGAGATCTACACTTTATTGACATGAAAATGTTAATTATATCAAGCCTCATTGCCTCTAACCTCATTTATCCCAATGATTAATCTATTGGTAGGGCAGATTTTCGGTATTTAGAATAAGAAACGAATGGGAAACGAATAGGTAACAGGCTTATCACAGCTAAAAGACACATGAGATCAACCCTTTATTGCTATGAAAAGGTTTATTTTGTCAAGTTGCATTGCCTGTTACCTCATTTATCCAAATAATTAATCTTTTGGTAGGGCAGATTGACGATATTTTGCGAAAAGGAAACGAATAGGTAACAAGCGTTTCACAGCTAGAAGACACATAAGATCTATCCTTTATTGACATGAAAAGGTTAATTATATCAAGTCTCATTGCCTGTAAACTCATTTATCCCAATAATTAATCTATTGGTAGGGCAGATTTTCGGTATTTCGAATAAGAAACGAATGGGAAACGAATAGGTAACAGGCTTATCACAGCTAAAAGACACATGAGATCAACCCTTTATTGCTATGAAAAGGTTAATTATGTAAAGTCTCATTGCCTGTAACCTCATTTATCCCAATAATAAATCTTTTGGTAAGGCAAATTAACGCTAATTCGAATAGGTAACGAATGGGAAACGAATAGGTAACAAGCGTTTCACAGCTAAAAGACACATGAGACCTACACTTTATTGACATGAAAATGTTAATTATATCAAGCCTCATTGCCTCTAACCTCATTTATCCCAATGATTAATCTATTGGTAGGGCAGATTGACGATATTGCGAATAGGTAACGAATGGGAAACGAATAGGTAACAAGCGTTTCACAGCTAGAAGACACATATTGATAATTTGAATAGTGATAATGTAACAATAAAAATAATAATAACAATGTAAACTAATTGCACGCTTCAATTTTTTCTTAAAGTTTAGTTTCGGCAGAAAAAAAAACTTAAATTCATTGTAAAATCAAACATTTTTATTAGGTCAACTAGGATTTTACCACCGGACAGTGATCAACATCCGTGATCGCTTAGGAACCGACCATTTAACTTGTTTTTTTTTTTCAAAAAAAATATTCTGAAAATTATTTTTGATGAAAAAATTATTTTGGCAGCAGAGGGTATAAAACAATACTCTGAAGAAGGAATCCTGCCATATAAAATAATGATAATATTGAAAAAAATATTCTGTTGCGACCCCTTCGAAAAATAAATATTTTTTCCGACCAAAACAAAAAACCAAGGACCCCCTTTCAAGTTTAAAGGTCCGTCCTTTACTGTCCGGTTATACACTGTGATTACTCAAACTTTCATTGATTGTAACTTCTCGCAAAATGCACGTTGAAATCTGTTTTGGTCGATATAGTTACCCGTATGTATACTTGTTTATCTACTAGTATTAGAACTTCCATTTTGACGTATTAAGCACAGTATTATTAATTATCCCAACCAAGGTGGCGAATTTTGGACGCAACCGACAGAGGGTGATTTAAGATGCCTATTTAAACTTTACTAAACGACTTTTTATTCGATTAAATGAGGTTACAAACAAAAAGACTTGACATAATTACGCTTTTTATGACAATAAAGTGCAAATATCGTGTGTCGTCTAGCTGTTAAAAGCCTGTTACCTATTCGTTTCCAATTCGTTGCCCATTCGAACTAGCGTATATCGGCCATACTTAAAGACCTTTTATTGGGATAAATGAGCTTACTGGCAGTCAGACTTGACATAATCTACCATTTCGTTACAATAAAGTGTAGATCGCATGTATCTTCTAACTGTGAAAAGCCTGTTAACTATCCGTGTCCCATTCGTTGCCTATTCAAACACGCGTATATAGGCCCTACTAAAAGACTTTTTATTGGGATAAATGAGGTTACTGGCAGTCACACTTGACATAATCTATCTTTTCATGACAATAAAGCACAGATCGCATGTGTTTTCTAACTGTAAAAAGCCTGTAACCTATTCGCTTCCCATTCGTTGTCTATTCGAACGAGCGTATATCGGCCCTACAAAAAGACCTTTTATTGGGATAAATGAGGTCACTGGAAGTCAGACTTGACATGGTTAATCTTTTCATGACAATAAAGTGCAGATCTCATGTGTCTTTTAGCTGTTAAAAGCCTGTTACCTATTCGTGTCCCATTCGTTGCCTATTCAAACAAGCGTATATAGGCTCTACTAAAAGACTTTATATTGGGATAAACGAGGTAACTGGCAGTCAGACTTGACATAATCTATCTTTTCATGACAATAAAGTGCAGATCTCATGTGTCTTTTAGCTGTGAAAAGCCTGTTACTTATTCGTTTCCCATTCATTGCCTATTCGAACTAGCGTATATGGACCCTACTGAAAAACTTTTTATTGGGATAAATGAGGTTACAGGCAATGAGACTTGATATAATTAACCTTTTCATGTCAATAAAGTGTAGGTCTCATGTGTCTTCTAGCTGTGAAACGCTTGTTACCTATTCGTTTCCTATTCGCAATATCGTCAATCTGCCCTACCAAAAGATTAATTATTGGGATTTTTGAGGTTACAGGCAATGAGACTTGATATAATTAACCTTTTCATGTCAATAAAGTGTAGGTCTCATGTGTCTTCTAGCTGTGAAACACTTGTTACCTATTCGTTTCCCATTCGTTACCTATTCGCAATATCGTCAATCTGCCCTACCAATAGATTAATTATTGGGATAAATGAGGTTACAGGCAATGAGACTTGATATAAGTAACCTTTTCATGTCAATAAAGGGTAGATCTCATGTGTCTTCTAGCTGTGAAACGCTTGTTACCTATTCGTTTCCTATTCGTTTCTTATTCGAAATACCGAAAATCTGCCCTACCAATAGATTAATCATTGGGATAAATGAGGTTAGAGGCAATGAGGCTTGATATAATTAACATTTTCATGTCAATAAAGTGTAGGTCTCATGTGTCTTTTAGCTGTGAAACGCTTGTTACCTATTCGTTTCCCGTTCGTTACCTATTCGAATTAGCGTTAATTTGCCTTACCAAAAGATTAATTATTGGGATAAATGAGGTTACAGGCAATGAGACTTGACATAATTAACCTTTTCATAGCAATAAAGGGTTGATCTCATGTGTCTTTTAGCTGTGATAAGCCTGTTACCTATTCGTTTCCCATTCGTTTCTTATTCGAAATACCGAAAATCTGCCCTACCAATAGATTAATCATTGGGATAAATGAGGTTAGAGGCAATGAGGCTTGATATAATTAACATTTTCATGTCAATAAAGTGTAGGTCTCATGTGTCTTTTAGCTGTGAAACGCTTGTTACCTATTCGTTTCCCGTTCGTTACCTATTCGAATTAGCGTTAATTTGCCTTACCAAAAGATTAATTATTGGGATAAATGAGGTTACAGGCAATGAGACTTGACATAATTAACCTTTTCATAGCAATAAAGGGTTGATCTCATGTGTCTTTTAGCTGTGATAAGCCTGTTACCTATTCGTTTCCCATTCGTTTCTTATTCGAAATACCGAAAATCTGCCCTACCAATAGATTAATCATTGGGATAAATGAGGTTACAGGCAATGAGACTTGACATAATTAACCTTTTCATAGCAATAAAGGGTTGATCTCATGTGTCTTTTAGCTGTGATAAGCCTGTTACCTATTCGTTTCCCATTCGTTTCTTATTCGAAATACCGAAAATCTGCCCTACCAATAGATTGATTATTGGGATAAATGAGGTTAGAGGCAATGAGACTTGACATAATTAACCTATTCATAGCAATAAAGGGTTGATCTCATGTGTCTTTTAGCTGTGATAAGTCTGTTACCTATTCGTTTCCCGTTCGTTTCTTATTCGAAATACCGAAAATCTGCCCTACCAATAGATTGATTATTGGGATAAATGAGGTTAGAGGCAATGAGACTTGACATAATTAACCTTTTCATAGCAATAAAGGGTTGATCTCATGTGTCTTTCAGCTGTGAAAAGCCTGTTACTTATTCGTTTCCCATTCATTGCCTATTCGGACTAGCGATACGGCCCTACTAAAATACTTTTTATTGGGATAACTGTGGTAACAGGCAGTCACACTTGACATGGTTAATCTTTTCATGACAATAAAGTGCAGATCTCATGTGTCTTTTAGCTGTTTAAAGCCTGTTACCTATTCGTTTCCCATTCGTTGCCTATTCGAACTATCGTATATTGGCCCTACTAAAAGACCTTTTATTAGGATAAATGAGGTTACTGACAGTCAGACTTGACATGGTTAATCTTTTCATGACAATAAAGTGCAGATCTCATGTGTCTTTTAGCTGTGAAAAGCCTGTTACCTATTCGTTTCCCATTCGTTGCCTATTCAAGCAAGCGTATATTGGCCCTACTTAAAGACTTTTTTATTGGGATAAATGGGGTAAATGGCAATCAGACTTAACATGGTTAATCTTTTCATAACAATAAAGTGCAAATCTCATGTGTCTTTTAGCTGTTTAAAGCCTGTTACCTATTCGTTTCCCATTCGTTGCCTATTCGAACTATCGTATAGTCAGACTTGACATAATCTATCTTTTCATGACAATAAAGTGCAGATATCATGCGTCGTTAAGCTGTGAAAAGCCTGTTACCTATTCGTTTCCCATTCGTTGCCTATTCGAACTAGCGTATATTGGCCCTACTAAAAGACATTTTACTGGTATAATGAGGTTACTTGCAGTCAGACTTGACATAATCTATCTTTTCATGACATTTAAGTGCAGATCTCATGTGCCTTTCAGCTGTGAAAAGCCTGTTACTTATTCGTTTCCCATTCATTGCCTATTCGGACTAGCGTATATCGGCCCTACTAAAATACTTTTTATTGGGATAACTGAGGTAACAGGCAGTCAGACCTGACATGGTTAATCTTTTCATGACAATAAAGTGCAGATCTCATGTGTCTTTTAGCTGTGAAAAGCCTGTTACCTATTCGTTTCCCATTCGTTGCCTATTCAAGCAAGCGTATATTGGCCCTACTTAAAGACTTTTTTATTGGGATAAATGGGATAAATGGGGTAAATGGCAATCAGACTTAACATGGTTAATCTTTTCATAACAATAAAGTGCAAATCTCATGTGTCTTTTAGCTGTTTAAAACCTGTTACCTATTCGTTTCCCATTAGTTACCTATTCGAACTATCGTATATTGGCCCTATTAAAAGACCTTTTATTAGGATAAATGAGGTTACTGACAGTCAGACTTGACATAATCTATCTTTTCATTACAATAAAGTGCAGATATCATGCGTCGTTAAGCTGTGAAAAGCCTGTTACCTATTCGTTTCCCATTCGTTGCCTATTCGAACTAGCGTATATTGGCCCTACTAAAAGACATTTTATTGGGATAAATGAGGTTACTTGCAGTCAGACTTGACATAATCTATCTTTTCATGGCATTTAAGTGCAGATCTCATGTGCCTTTCAGCTGTGAAAAGCCTGTTACTTATTCGTTTCCCATTCATTGCCTATTCGGACTAGCGTATATCGGCCCTACTAAAATACTTTTTATTGGGATAACTGAGGTAACAGGCAGTCAGACTTGACATGGTTAATCTTTTCATGACAATAAAGTGCAGATCTCATGTGTCTTTTAGCTGTGAAAAGCCTGTTACCTATTCGTTTCCCATTCGTTGCCTATTCAAGCAAGCGTATATTGGCCCTACTTAAAGACTTTTTTATTGGGATAAATGGGGTAAATGGCAATCAGACTTAACATGGTTAATCTTTTCATAACAATAAAGTGCAAATCTCGTGTGTCTTTTAGCTGTGAAAAGCCTGATACCCATTCCTATATATTGCCTATCCAAACTAGCGTAAATCGGCCCTCTTTACAAACTTTTTATTGGGATAAATGAGGTTACTGGCAGTCAGACTTGACATAATCTGTCTTTTCATGACAATAAAATGAAGATCGCATGTGTCTTCTAACTGTGAAAAGCCTGATACCCATTCGTTTCCCATTCGATCTAGCGTACATCGGTCCTACTAAAATACTTTTTATTGGTATAAGTGAGGTAACAGGCAGTCAGACTTGACATAACCAATCTTTTAATGGCAATAAAGTGCCGATCGCATGTATTTTCTAGCTGTGAAAAGCCTGTTACCTATTCGTTTTCCATTCGTTGAACGAAGAATTAACGAATAGGGAATAGGGAATAAGTAACGAATAGGGAATAGGGAATAAGTAACGAATAAGTAACGAATATGGAATAGGGAATAAGTAACGAATAGGTAAAGAATAGGGAATAGGGAATAAGTAACGAATAGGTAACGAATAGGGAATAGGGAATAAGTAACGAATAGGTAACGAATAGGGAATAGGGAATAAGTAACGAATAGGTAACGAATAGGGAATAGGGAATAGGTAACGAATAGGGAATAGGGAATAAGTAACGAATAGGGAATAAGGAATAAGTAACCAACTTGACGTCCATAAAAAAATACACGAAAAAGCTTTACCGATTTCGAGAATTAATTAAAGGCGTTACTGCACCCTATATTTTGGGGGGTTATAAAAAAGACATTTTTATACAAATATGTATTAAATTGCACAAAAATGACGTTTTAAGCATATCATTATATCCAAAACAATTGTTGCCACATCTTGACAGCAAATATGAAACGAAAAGTTATTAAAATGTAATAAAATTTCATTTTTTTCAAAAAAAAAGATGCTGTTATTGCTCGTGAAGAATGCGGCGACGATTTATCGCTCGTGAAGTAGCAAGCGTGACCAGTAAAAAATGGCATCAAAATAGTTAGATCAAACAATAAATCGGCCATTAAGTAGGCACAAAAAGTAAATCCAAATTAAAAAATATATATAGATACGGTTATTTCGGTAATCTACAGATCATAAGTGGTCAATCTCTAATAATTTAGATACAATACGGACCAAAACTTGGAAAAAGATTATAGACAAATATATAAATATGTTGAAGAAATTAAAATAAAACTCATAAATGAACATTTTCTTCAATATGTGCAGCCAAACATTCATTTACATTTCGCCGTTTGTAAAAGTGCTTACTATTGTAGTTAACACTACATGTATGTTCTTCATTGTATATTCAGTGAAATGTCAAGGCAAAAGATCTACTTTGCGGAAATGATTGACTAGACCTTTTTACTGTCTAATCGCTCATCAGAATTTAATATTGGATCAGTTTAAGTTAATAGTACATGAATGGGCCCGACGCGAGTTTTGCCAATGATCAACACAACAATCGATTTTTTATTGTGAATCTCTATGGTTATTTATACATGTTTTAAAACAATTAATGGGAATGAAAATGTTAAAACAATTATTGGGTAGAGTTGAAGATTCTTGTTAAAATTCAATTTAGTATTCTTTGGCAGCAATATTAACCATTTGATATTTACTTTAAATGTAAATTTCAATTTTAAACTTGTATCACTTTTTAAGCATTACAACGATCAAGTGTGTGAGTGATCACGCTTCACTAAAGTGTTAAGTCGTATTCTAATTCTTGCATAACGACGGGTGCAAGTTCCATTATCTTTGAACATATTTCTTTGTTGTTTTCAACCGGTTTTTGTGTCTGATCTTCAACTAGTGGTGTCGTCTTTTCCGTTGGTGTTATTGGTCCATCATCGACTAGTGTTATTGTCTCATCTTCTACTGGTGTTACTTTTTCATCTTCGACTTGCGTGGCTATTTCATCTTCAACTGGTGTTACTGTCTCGTCTTCGACTGGTGTTGTGGTCGTCGTCCCATTTTCTCTTGGTGTTGTTGTTTGTACCTTTCTTCTCTTTATTGCCCAATGTCTCTTTCTGTTGTCATAATTATTGGTCTTTCTTCTTTTCATGATCTACAGTTATAAAAATATGACAATAAATACCCAAGCGAATTTGTTAAAAAATATATAAGTATTAGATGCAATATCATTTAGGTTATGATTGATTCTAGTGCCGGTACAAAGTTTTGATAATTGATAAATTCCTCCATCACGAGCATAATTCACGAGCAAAACAATACGGTACTCCATTCATCACGAGTCGATTTTTCGGTACCGAGCATATTTTTCTTAGCTTATTAATATTTTTTTTCTTTAAATCATTATAATACTGTGGAATATGTAAAAACAAAAGATGCTGCACACGCACATACCTTGAAACGTTTTATGCAAAAGGCAACCCGCAATTCGTAGAATAAAATGTGTGTTTACAGAAAAAATGATGACGAAATATTCGCCTTGAATGAGTTTGAAGAAAGTAATGCATTTTTATTTTTACTTTTTGTTGGCTTTTGTTCATAATGTTCATTAATTTTGTGAGACATATTTGTTTTTGAATATTTTGTATATAAATATAAGAAAATTAGAATAAAAGACTGATCTTCTATTTGAAATGTCCGAATTCCTCCACCACGAACCGTCGCCTCCTCCCTCCACGAGCAGCTTTCTATACTTTGCCGCCGTTGTCGATTCCTTCACGAGCCAAAAACTCACGATACCGAATGACAGCCGTGATGTTTATGTAGGTATGTGTGTAGTTTTATAGATATGCAATTATTCTAAGCTTAGCCAGCTATGTTTTCGTTTTACAGAAAGAGAATGATGTTGTGTTTTACCCTGATTGAATATTGACTTCAAAGCTGTTGTTTTGTTCTTTTAAAGTCAGATTGCACAGATCCTCAGGAATCTTGTATTTTCATACACAACTTCAAAACTTTATTTGTTGGTAGTTCTTTTCAAGTTCTATCAGACTATATAAAGCATGATGTTCAAACATTCATTTTATCACTTTCCTACCTATAATTAAATGGTACAGATGATTTTATGAAGCTTATTTTACATGTAACATTATAATTGTTTTGTGTTTCTACATATAAAGCCGTCGTATTTATTGATGACATCGACAAAATGCACTTTTCGATTTCATTTTGTAATGTTGTTGGGCCATGCATCTCACCTCTAACAAGATTAGCAAATATTAAAAAAGTAAAAATCAACTTGATTAAAATTCATTCTTATTGGAAGTCCACCACACAAAGGACATCAAGAACAAACGAAGTCTAGAGAATTTCTGTTTTTGACAAATACCTTAGAAAACACCAGTCTACTGATCCTTTATAACTTGAAAAATGTTTACATGCAAATAAAGTTGAACATTCTTCTTGGACATGATTTTTATATCCTTTTGAGAAGCACTTGTTTCGAGAAAACCATCTACTTGATTACCCTTAATAAATGAATGATATTTTTATATATATTTATTGCAATAAATCATTTTAGATTATAAATTTAAGATTGTCATTGATATCATTTTATGTTGTTTTAACACTGGTTGTAAAATCATCAAGATAAAAATACTACAAAACTCTTAACCTCTGTTCTTTTCTACCCAGCTCTAAACCCACAAATTACATTATGAATGATTACATGTAAAGCTGCTTTTCACTGAACTTGTCTCAAGTATAGGAAGCAACTTCTTGATATATGAGCAGGGTCTTAAATGCTACATAGATGAAAATGTTCAGGAAAATGTCATCTATTTGATAGTTCTTTCTAGTTTGAATGTTGTTGTGTTAAGGTTTTATGGAGTTTTTGTCTCGCCTGCGACGAATAGTCGCGGAAGGCGAGACATAAGTATTACTTTCCGGCGGCGGCGGCGTTAACTTTTTTGTAAGACTTTTGTGGACGGTGAATTGCTTGAAAAGTATAATAGCTAGGCATCTGATATGTGGTATACAGACAGTTTAGGTTATGGTCTACGCAACTGGCACCATGCCGTTTGACCTTCACCCCAATTTCACGCTCCAGCGACTCTGTGAACTTAGATCTTTTTACAGACTAAAAACTTTTTTGTAAGACTTTTTTGGACGATGAATTGGTTGAAAAGTATAATAGTTAGGCATCTGATATTTGGTATTCAGACAGTTCAGGTTATGGTCTACGCAACTGGTTGAAAAGTATAATAGTTAGGCATCTGATATTTGGTATACAGACAGTTCAGGTTATGGTCTACGCAACTGGCACCATGCCGTTTGACCCTGACCCCAATTTTACGCTCCAGCGACTCTGTCAACTTAGATCTTTTTACAGACCGAAAACTTTTTTGTAAGACTTTTGTGGACGATGAATTTGTTGAAAAGTATAATAGTTAGGCATCTGATATTTGGTATACAGACAGTTTAGGTAATGGTCTACGCAACTGGCACCATGCCGTTTGACCCTGACCCCAATATCACGCTCCAGCGACTCTGTCAACTTAGACCTTTTACAGACCGAAAACTTTTTTGTAAGACTTTTGTGGACGATGAATTGGTTGAAAAGTATAATAGTTAGGCATCTGATATTTGGTATACAGACAGTTTAGGTTATGGTCTACGCAACTGGCACCATGCCGTTTGACCCTGACCCCAATTTCACGCTCCAGCGACTCTGTCAACTTAGACCTTTGACAGACCGAAAACTTGTTTGTAAGACTTTTGTGGACGATGAATTGGTTGAAAAGTATAATAGCTAGGCATCTGATATTTGGTATACAGACAGTTCAGTTTATGGTCTAAGCAACTGGCACCATGCTGTGTGACCCTGATCCCATTTTCACGCTCCAGTGACTCTGTGAACTTAGATCTTTTTACAGACGGAAAACTTTTTTGTAAGACTTTTGTGGACAAGGTTAATGAAACTTTGATATGGATATGCCCTAGTAGTAGCTTAGCACAGTTGCATCCCCATCTTTTGACCTTGATCTTGATTTTCTGGTTTAGTGACTTTGACAATTTCCAATGCATATAATAGAAATGTTCAAGGTTTATGAGCACCTCCGTATCTCGAGAACTATAAGTCATAGGTTAATGAAACTTGGTATGCATATGCCCCAGTAGTAGCTTAGCACAGTTGCATCCCTATCTTTTGACCTTGACCTTAATTTTTCAGTCTAGTAACTTTGACAATTTTCACTTTTCTTTTGTCCGATGGTGCGGGCAGGCGAGACATACTTTAGTGTTAACTCTTGTTACATTTATGATGCCACGGCAACAATGATGACATGATTCCTAATACATTTTCTGCGCGGTAGAAAGTTGAAAACAAGAGACAAAAAATAAACGTGGTAATAGATCGATTGTTGTAACAGCTAAAATAAACCCGTCTATAGCTTGATTCTTAGCCTACAGAGAACTTCTTTCATTTTTACATGTAAGGGGTTCTCTGTGTTCAGTCAATGTTAAACTTATGGCTGGACATATTGATGTTGTATGTGTGTAGTTTTATAGATATGCAATTGCTCTAAGCTTAGCCAGCTATGTTTTCGTTTTACAGAAAGGGAATGATGTTGTGTTTTACCCCGATTGAATATTGACTTCAAAGCTGTTGTTTTGTTCTTTTAAAGTCAGATCGCACAGATCCTCTGGAATCTTGTATTTTCATAGTTACACAACTTCAAAACTTTATTTGTTGGTAGTTCTTTTCAAGTTCTATCAGACTATATAAAGCATGATGTTCAAACATTCATTTTATCACTTTCCTACCTATAATTAAATGGTACAGATGATTTTATGAAGCTTATTTTACATGTAACATTATAATTGTTTTGTGTTTCTACATATAAAGCCGTCGTATTTATTGATGACATCGACAAAATGCACTTAGAAAATTTTCTATTTCATTTTATAATGTTGTAGGATCCATCCCACCTCAAACAAGATTATCAAATAGCAATAAGCAAAAATGAAATTGATTAAAATTCATCACACAAAGGACATCAAGAATAAACGAAGTCTAGAGAATTATTTCTGTTTTTGACAAATACTTTATCAAAACACAAGTCCACTGATCCTTTATAATTTGATAAATGATAACTTGATTTGCCAAGCGCAAAACACCGAGCATCGCCCGCGGGCTTTGTTGAAGGCTGCTGCCTGTTTTTCATTGTGGTTTCTAAATTTCCGCTTATTATGTGGGTTGTGTCGTGTACACTTATTCAACTTCTCATTATTTTCTATTACTTGCAAGTAAAGTTGAACAGTCCTCCTGGACATGTTGTTTTATACCCTTTTGTAGTATTCTAGAGAAGCACTTGCTCTGAGAACAAGAGTGAACACTAAAGTATGTCTCGCCTGCCGGCACCATCAGAAACAAAAAATAATTGGTTATTGTCACTTTATATGAGTACTTCCATGTTCTGAGATCAAAATGTGTTCATAAAACCTTAACATTGCTATTAAATGTATTGTAAATTGTCAAAGTCACTCAGCCAGAAAATCAAGGTTAAGGTCAAAAGATGGAGGACGCAGATGTGACAAGCTACTACTGGGGCATATGCATACCAAGTTTTAGCAACCTATGACTTATAGGTCTTGAGATATGAAGATGCTCATATCACCTTAACATTGCTATTATACAATGTATGCATTGAAAATTGCCAAAGTCACTCAACCGGAAAATCAAGATCAAGGTCAAAGGATGGGGATGCAACTGTTCTAAGCTACTACTGGTGTATATGCATACCAAATGTCATCAAACTAGGACTTAAAGTTCTTGAGATAGGGAAGTGCTCATAAAACCTTAACTTTGCTATTATATGCATTGAAAAATTTCAAAGTCACTCAATTGGAAAATCAAGGTCAAGGTCAAAAGATGAGGATGCAAATGTACTAAGCTACTACCAGGGCATGTGCATACCAAGTTACATTAACTTAAGACTTATAGTTTATGAGATAGGGTGGTGCTCATAAAATCTTAACATAAAAGTTAATGCCGCCGCTTTGCAGGCGAGATAAAGCGAATTTTACTGTTTTGTAAATTTATACAATCAAGCTATTGGTTCCTTTTTTTAAATCAAATATTGCATTAGTTCTTAAATGTGTTACACGTTCGCTCTATATATTTATTGCTATAAATCATTTTAGATTATAAATTTAAGATTGTCATTGATATCATTTATGTTGTTTAATCTTTAAAACACTGATTGCAAAATCATAAAGATAAAATTACTACAGATATCTTAGCCTTATTTCTTTCTTTCCAACTCTTAACCCATAATTTTCCTGATACATACATGTAGCTCTACAAAAGTCTCCATAGGGTCGAAGTTGTCAGATGACCCCTTATAGGGGTTACGGCCCCTAAAATGATGTATTTTCATGTTTTTGGCCTATAGAAAGTAAACTTTTGCAGATAGAGAAAAGCTGTTGCTTGCTTAAATGTTCAGCTCATTTAGCTCTACAAAAGTCTCCTGACCCCTTATAGGGGTTACGGCCCCTGAAATAATGTTTTTTCATGTTTTTGGTCTATTGAATGAAAACTATTGCAGATAGAGAGAAGCTGTTGCTTGCTTAAATGTTCAGCTAATTTAGCTGTACAAAAGTCTCCATAGGGTCGAAGTTGTCAGATGATCCTTTACAGGGGTTACGGCCCCTAAACTGATGTTTTTTCATGTTTTTGGTCTATAGAAAGAAAACTATAGCAGATAGAGAAAAGCTGTTGCTTGCTTAAATGTTCAGCTCATTTAGCTCTATAAAAGTCTCCATAGGATCGAAGTCGTCTTATGACCCTTAATAGGGGTTACGGCCCCTAAAATAACCTTTTTCATGTTTTTGGCCTATAGAATGAAAACTATAGCAGATAGAGAAAAGCTGTTGCTTGCTTAAACGTTCGGTTAAATTAGCTCTACAAAAGTCTCAATAGGATTGAAGTTGTCAGATGACCCTTAATAGGGGTTACAGCCCCTAAAATAACCTTTTTCATGTTTTTGGCCTTTAGAGGGAAACTATAGCAGATAGAGAAAAGCTGTTGCTTGCTTAAATGTTCAGTTAAATTAGCTCTACAAAAGTCTCAATAGGATTGAAGTTGTCAGATGACCCTTAATAGGGGTTACAGCCCCTAAAATAACCTTTTTCATGTTTTTGGCCTTTAGAATGAAAACTATAGCAGATAGAGAAAAGCTGTTGCTTGCTTAAATGTTCAGCGCATAAAGCTCTACAAAAATCTCCCTAGGGTTGAAGTTGTCAGATGATCCCTTATAGGGGTTACTGCCCCTAAAAATAACGGTTTTTCGTGTTTTTGGCATATAGAATGAAAACTAAAGTAGATAAAAAAAACTGTTGCTTGCTTAAATGTTCAGCTCATTTAGCTCTACAAAATATAGAGTTGACTTAAGACCAGGTGAGCGATTTAGGCTCCTGGGAGCCTCTTGTTAACAAGTACAATCTGCTTTAAAACTTTATAGAGGATCTGTCAATGTGTTTGATACATTTTATTTAAATGATCAAATGTTTCACGCGTTTAAAAGATTTTATAGGGAGAACATTTTCAGCTAATATTACACATGCATGTCATTTCTGTTTGAGTACGAAACTAGAAATAGCATGAATCCTCTCTGAAACTTCAATTTTTTATGCCTCCATAGTGACTTCCAGTTTTAAACAAAAACATATTTGATTATTTCCATAAGAAAGCTTTTGTTCATAGTCTGTAGTCTTTCATTGTCTGAGAAAACTCCATCCTGAGAAATAATATCTCAATGATTTGGGTTGACTTCTTTACTCTGCAAAAGAGAATGCATAAAATGATAACAATTTAGATAAACAAATGCAAGAATTTTCGAGTGTTAATACTTTAGTGATTTCATATTGATTAGATACATATGAAAATGAGAGGACCAAAATGGGACACCTTTGATGAGTCTAGAATAAACAAAATACATCAACTGTAGAAAAATTCTTCTTTGTAATTTCATTTGTTGTCATTTTTATTTCTAACTTCTTAATATTTGGTATGCAGCATCAAAATCGTTTTAATATCATGGAATTTAATTTTAGATGTGTTAGATGTGCTGGTCAGCAATTTCTGTTAAAAATGAACTCTGGACATTTTTACTTTTTTAGCTCACCTGATCCGAAAGGTCATGTGAGCTATCGTCATCGCTTGGCGTCCGTCATTCGTCCGTCCGTCCGTCCGTCCATCCTCCCTAAACTTTTTAAAACGTTAACTCTTCTGACGCCATAAGTCCAACTGCGACCAAACTTGGTATGGTTGTTCATTAGCATTCAGTGCTTAGAACTGATGTGGGGATTTTTGATTCATCGTAAAACATGGCCGCCATGGCTAAAAATAGAATATAGGGGTAAAATGCAGTTTTTTGCAAATAACTAACAAACGGCTACAGATATCAATATTCTGGCATAGATAAAAGTGATCAGCACCTCAAGATCTACCTACCCTGAAATTTTGAAGAAAATCCAACAACCCATTAAGGAGTTATTGCCCTTTTTTGGATTTTTTGCAAATTTTGCACCTGTTTAGCTCAATATCTTGAAAACTATACTAGATATTTGAGAAATTAAAATTGCATATTGTTAAGCACATCAAGATCTACAAAATATGTAATAGGGTCAACGTTGTAGGACCTTTCCTTTTAGGAGTTATTGCCCTTAGAACGTCAAAATTGAGCATTTTAACAGCATTTACTCATTACATTAAAAACGTTAACTCCTCTGACACTTTAAGTCCAATTGAAACCAAACTTGGTATAGTTGTTTATTAGCATAAGGTGTAAAGAACTGATGTGGGGATTTTTGATTGGCTGTAAAACATGGCGGCTGTGGCTAAAAATAGAACATAGGGGTAAATGGCAGTCTTTTGCTAATAACTCAAAAACAGTGACAGATTTTAAAATTTTGATTGGGGACAAAAGTGATCAGCACTTAAAGATCTATCAGCTCTGAAATTTTGAAGAAAATCCAACAAACCATGTGGGAGTTATTGCCCTTTTTGTGGATTTTTTGCAAATTTTGCACCTGTTTAGCTCAATATCTTGAAAACTATACGAGATATTTGAGAAATTTAAATTGCAAATTGTTAAGCACATCAAGATCTACAAAATATGTTAAGGTCAAGGTTGTAGGACCTTTCCTTTGAGGAGTTATTGCCCTTAGAACGTCAAAATTGAGCATTTAAAAAGCATACAAGCAGTTCCTCATTACATTGAAAACTTTTACTCCTCTGACACTTTAAGTCCAATTGGAACCAAACTTGGTATAGTTGTTTAATAGCATTAGGTGTAAAGAACTGATGTGGGGATTTTTGATTGGCTGTAAAACATGGCCGCTGTGGCTAAAAATAGAACATAGGGGTAAAATGCAGTTTTTCGCAAATAACTCAAAAAGGGTGACAGATTTTTAGATTTTGATTGAGAACAAAAGTGATCAGCACTTAAAGATCTATCAGCTCTGAAATTTTGAAGAAAATCCAACAAACCATGTGGGAGTTATTGCCCTTTTTGTGGATTTTTTGCAAATTTTGCACCTGTTTAGCTCAATATCTTGAAAACTATACGAGATATTTGAGAAATTTAAATTGCAAATTGTTAAGCACATCAAGATCTACAAAATATGTTAAGGTCAAGGTTGTAGGACCTTTCCTTTGAGGAGTTATTGCCCTTAGAACGTCAAAATTGAGCATTTAAAAAGCATACAAGCAGTTCCTCATTACATTGAAAACTTTTACTCCTCTGACACTTTAAGTCCAATTGGAACCAAACTTGGTATAGTTGTTTAATAGCATTAGGTGTAAAGAACTGATGTGGGGATTTTTGATTGGCTGTAAAACATGGCCGCTGTGGCTAAAAATAGAACATAGGGGTAAAATGCAGTTTTTCGCAAATAACTCAAAAAGGGTGACAGATTTTTAGATTTTGATTGAGAACAAAAGTGATCAGCACCTTAAGATCCACCATATTGTCAAATGCCCATCCTTATTAATCTTATGACCCTTTCAACCCTTTACTTCAGGCACATATGTCAGGTGAGCGATTCAGGCTCCTGGGAGCCTCTTGTTATTTATTTTTCTTTGTTCTTTATATTTGAATATGTGTTGTTTTGCATCTTTCACCTTTGGCTAATGGGTCTTCAATATGAAATACAAGTAAGACATAGCATTATAATGGCCTTGGACTTTTCTCTACTTTAATTGCCCACAGAACACCACTTATGCATTGGTAAATGAAATTACAATTTGAATTGGTATGATAGATTAGTCTATTTACTTTTTATATGATTTTTATCATAAATTATTTTATGGAAATGATTTCAAGTGAGAAGTATGCTTAGCCAATGGTGTTGCAGAATTCCTTGTATTAAAGCTGGGGCATTGAAGAGTAATTAAAATAAATTATTTAAAACTTCCAACCAATTTGTTATTTAAACAGCTTAAAAATAAAAGAAATATAAGTGTGTGGGTGTCAAAATTTATTCCTTTGATCTTGAACTTTTTTAAATTCATTAAATGTATGAGGAATTCTGTTATCAAATTTGTTTGGGTAAATGATATAGTGTTTGTGTCTGTCAATCCATCCAACATGTTGCAAGATTGGGCATTATGTCTTTGGTACATAATCTTGTAACATGTCTTATGTCTTATGTCTTATGTAACAATATAATTGAGCTCTGTGGTTAGTCAACTAGAGGCTTCTGAGGAGCTTGAATTGCCCACCTTGCATTCAATGATGCTTATAATATGGATATAATTTACAAAGGACTGCTACTCTGTGAAATGAACAATTTTAACATTTTAAGGGAAACAACTCCATATATTTTCCATTGTGGATGTTTTAAATTTACGTTTATATTGCAGGTTGTGTCGGTATACTTATTCCACATCTCATTTTCTTCTATCCTATCATGAAAGGTTTTACAACTTTGTCCCCATTACATAATTTTGAGATCTTTATGTGCTTAACCATATGCAATTTAAATTTTCAAACATCTTCTTTACGAGGAGTTTTCAAGATATTAGTTTTAAAAAAGAGCAAAATTTGTCAAAAAGCCAGAAAAAGGTCTATAACTCCTACAATCATTGTCAAATCTTCTTCAAAAGTTCAGGGAAGGTAGATCTTGATGTGCTGATCACTTTAACCCTATGCCAGAATTTTAATACCTGTGAGCAATTTTCAAAAAAAACTTTCATTGGAGGTGTTACAATGCATAATGCTTTTCAAATTCAACCTTCTAAAAAGTTAGAAGAGCAGACTTTGTCATCCTCTAAGAAGGAGGTATGGGGGGGGTAGTTGTTGTTCTTGCAGGATTTTAGAACCTCCCACAATAATAATTCTCTTTTGAAAATGAATTGCAGACAGATTTGCCTGGTGCCTTCTGATCATGTTTTTAAGTTGCTCATTTTCAGGTTTCCAAACTTAAGAAAATTTACCCTTATGTTCCATTTTTAGCCATGGTGGCCATGTTATTTATCCAATCAAAATTTCGAACGATTGTTATGTAGAGGACATACTACAGAACAACCCTAACAAGTTTCATTACATTTGAAATAAGCGTTTTTAGAGAAAAAGATTTTTGAAAAGTTGAATCGGGACAGATGCCAAGCTATAGCAATAGCTCACATGGACTTCGCTTCAGCCAGGTGAGCTAAAACCACTGCCTCCTACAAAAAAAAATGTGAATTTCATGGTTTTGATTTATCTCTCTTTGGATAAAGGACTTAGGTAACTAGGTTTTCTACCTCTTGCCATCGCGTCTTCAGACATCCTTTTTACACGTAGTTGCTCCCTCATATGGACTGATCTGTGTAAAACCAGCGTTCTGGATTGACAGAATCCTTTACCACATTCTGAACATTTAAAGGGTTTTTCTTTGGCATGGATGTACCTGTAGAGTAAACAAGTCTATTTTTTCAATTCTTTAAATTAGTGACATTTTTTAAAGAAATGGCATGATGTTCATGAGGTTCAAAAGTGACCCTCATTCTACTATAGTATAGATTTAGTGTAGATTTTCAGAGGTTTGGCAGGAAACTTACATGTAACTCCCTTAAATATGGTCATATAGATCGGTTGGTTTAAACTCCCAACTCATGGGTTCCTTTAATGTGAAAATGATTTTTGATTATTTTGCATTGTTGTGGCCCGAGTATTTTTTGTTGTTGTTACCTCAACTTTTACTACTCACCTGTGGTCACGGTAATTATGTTGTTACCTTGACCTACATTTACCTCTTACCTATGGTCACGGAGGTGGTCACGTCGCCGGAAGCGTTTGTCACAGACATGGCATGAATATGGACGTTCATCTGTATGGGTCCTGGTGTGTATTAACAAGTTGTAAGACTTGGTGAAGTGACGTTCACAATATTCACATACAAACGATTTCTTTTCTTTCCTATGAAAATAAACATTAACGGACTTCAAAATGTATGACCAACTCACTAACGAACCGATATCAATTGTTGTTGACAGAACCAAAAAAATATACTAATATTCAAGTCGATATCAACAATATTTGGTTAAACTTGATGGAATTGCAACTTATGTTGTAGTACACGTGAAAAATGACTTACTTTTTATTTTTAGTAGATAAATCAATCACCCTTCCTTTCTTGGCATTGTGTGGTAGATTTTTACTCTGTACGGGATTGCTGAAAATTTTAAATTAAAAAGAACACCATTAAGCCTTTTGCAAGAAATACAGTTTTCATGTAAGATATGATAAAGCAAAAAAGCTTCAACTTACTGTTTCAGTTGAATTGTAAGATTTTGACAAACACCAAAAGAAAGAGTGAAGAGTAATTTAAATTTTGCAAATATTATCAACTTTTTCGCATGATGTAAATTAACCTGTACCTTTCAGAATATTGGAAAGCTGCTAGACTGGACACTAAAGCTTTTTGTTCTGGGTTGGTACTTGATTTGCCCACCGTCGCTGATTGTGCAAGGTTTGCAAAATCGAATCGTCCTGTCTTGTTTTGTGGACGCTCATTTTGGTATGCTAGAATCGAAAAAAAAAGATATTAGTTTTTATACCTTTTTGGCAGTATATTTGGCCGCTTCTGGTTTCGTCTTTTTCTTGGAAAAGAAATCATGCGAGCATAAAAAATAGGATAAATCAAATTCGTTTTTACTGCATTCTATCAAATAATTTATTTTCATGCAGACGTCATTTTTTTAATCTCTTTTGCTGTGTTTTTAATGCAAAAATGGCTTGCGTCGCACAACTACTGATGTTTTCGGGGAGGGCAAAACCTACATATGTCGGGTTGTCTTTGTACCATCTCGTATTTACGTACAATAAACAACAGAAGACGCTTTGAGAATCTTCAATGGAATTTGGCTATGATGACAAGTGGTCGCTGGTCGTCGCCTTGTAATTATCGACCTTGGCCATACAAAATAAATATTAGGCTTCTCAAGACATTTTTTTGTCGAAAACAGATGAGGAGGAAGGCTTCTACTTTATTTTTGTTATTTGTCCATAAAGTATATGAGGCAACTTTTTACATTGTATTTAAAATACTAACAAAAAGTAATGACAGAGACTGAGGTATAAGTTTTGGGGTTTTTTTTTATATGAAAAGGCAGTAAAAAGGGACAATGAGGCTGCCTTAGCCCAATCGCAAACTGCTATCTGGAGCGGGATTCACATAAGCATTAAGCTTGTTTCCAAATCCAGGGTAAATAAATGTGTTTCAAGACAACCATGAGGACCTTAGATGCTGAATATTTATTTTGTTTGGTCTTACTTTCTTTTTTTAAATCTCACTATTTGAATACATATGTAAATGTATTTTTTCGCGTGTTGCTTTGTTATATCTGTACTATGTAGAGTCCAATAATGGGCTATATTGTTATTATCTTACCAGATTTGATAGACATTTTGTTAGGAGGGCATTCTCTTGTATGTGTCGATGGATGCTCACATGAAGATCTTTCTCTTGGTACTGTTAGTGGACTTTCGTGATTGGATACAACTCTCGTCTTGGTTTCTGTTAACGGACATACCGATGTAACCCTTGATTTTCTTAACGGACTTAAAGGTGATATCCAGCGACTCGAAAAATGAGACGCAAGGAAATCCAGCGGATCGACTATATTTAATCGAGGCGAATCTGTGGATGATATGTCGTAAAGCGGAAATCTAGATAACTGATAGCATGGATAACAAGGACATAACCTTTCCATTTTTCTGGAAAAAAAGGAAATAAGAACTTTAGACATTAGACTTTAGTTATTATACTAAATCAGCCAATCAAGGACCTTTGCAGGCAATGATAATTTATTTGGCATTTATGATTGAAAAGAGTACATAGCAGACACAGTTTTACAATTACTTAAACAAAGATCTGTCATAAACATATTCAGTGCTTCCACCCGCACTTCTGCAAAACAAGTAATTTTGGAAGAAACAAAACAAGTTCCAAAACTGCGCAAGGAAAGAGTTGACAGTCAGACGGACGAAAACAGCAACCAGACTTTGTAATGTTTTAAGCTTGTCATTTTTATGCTAATTCTGCATTAATTATCCACAGCTTCTGAGTTTTGTCGTGATATAAAAACATCAAAGATGTTCAAATTTAAAGATAATTCTTTAATTTATTCTCCTCCAAGGAGTACAATCTGGTATTTTCTGTCTACTCTAGTTTAGTTTGACATTATAAACAGATAAGTTTTGGCTGTCACAAGGTTTTACTATACACAATGCGCATCAAATGCAGATTATAAATTTTTCAACTGAAATGTATTGTAAATTTCATTTTAGGTCAATTAGAATAGAAAAGAAGAACTCGAATTTACAACTAATATCATGATAGTTGTACAGCAAAAAATATGAGTGAGGATAAATATACATATAGTACAATCTCTATTACTATTTTGTTTATTTGTTCGTGTTTACCGGTTTTGTCGTTGCCCTTTCGGACTTTTGACACTCGACTGCCATCCCCCCCCCCCAAATTGGTACCTTTTTGCTTTAGATCTGCCTGTACTAGTTTTTCCTTAAATATGTCTAGATCTTCATTTTATATTCCAAATGTTCTACTTTACATAGTATTACCGGCTATAATGGCTAAATGTGGATATCTCAAGACAGTTAAAAAAAAATTACGTTCTATGAATTTAACAACGAAAACGAAAAGAGGAGAAAATAGTAGACCATTTATCATTAGACTGTTGTCCACCCATTTTTTCCTATTGTGTTGTTCTTTGTTATAAATCATGAACCGTAAATTGATTGGACTGCAATTTTAAGTGATGCGTTATCCTTTGCCAGATAAAAAACATGCACTGGACAGAATGTAATTGTTACAACTAAATAAAGAGGATGGCAAAAAGCCATGTAGTTTTCACAGGCGTTTGGAGGCGCGGATTCAGGTGGGGGCGCACCCCCTAAAATGTGAAAAAATGATTTTTTTAACCATGAAATCAATAGAAAAAGCCTACAATTTTCGCGCCTCGCCCTGCTCGGCGTTTATTTATTACCCCCCCCCCCTTTCCCCCATCTAATTGAATATCCTGGATCCGCGCCTGGTTTGGGTCCAGGATTTTTTTTTTATTTTATTATAAAATTTTCATAATTGTCTATACATTAAGTCGAATATGAAAATTGTAATATACACCATTATAAATAAAAACAAAAAAAATGGACCCAAACGCCTGTTGCAGCTTTCGTCAAATTCAACCTTTCGGTTACTTGGTATAAAAGAATAATTAAACTGAATTGTTTGTTATAAGTTGACACCCAACTAACAGTTTTATCTAAACATCATAAACAATCAACTTTACATGTCAATTAAAATCAAGTGCACTGCTTAGTATCCAACTATGTAAAAACCTGGTGGGGTACTGTGGAATGGAAGCATGGAAAAACAATATGTAGATACCATTGATAGATATAGAGAGGATACAGCCAGTGGCGGATCTAGAGGGGGCAGTCCCCTCCCCCTTTAAGGAGGAAAACTTTGGTTGGATATATAGGAAATAATTGAAGCATAACCAAAGCCCCCCCCCCCACACTTGTTGCCAGCTAGTGGGCCCCTTTTTCGTAATTTCTGCATGGATGCACCACTGCTGACCTCTGTAGAGGTGGGAAAGGGTGAAAAGATTTGCTAATGCACCAGCAGTCCACAAAGAGTGATTTTGCTTGCATGAAGCGAAGCACTTTCCTTTCTGTATAACGATCAGACTGCCCCAACGTTTAAGGGCTACCCTATTCAGCCACTTTAAGGTAAATGTTGGATTTATTAGAGATGGCCGACTAAGGAAAATTTACACTTAGGTTTATAATATGCGACTCTATTGCAACTCTTTAAAGCTTTGTGTGATTGCAGTGCTTTTCAGTCTTTTAGGGATATTTCGGGTTAGAGATCCCATTGTCACTGGCGGTTTTAAATGATGTCCCGGAAATCTTATCTTACCAAATTTTAAGGCAGCAGGTACTCAAATAATTTCACGGAGTCTAAATCGCTACGATATATTACAAATATAGCCTTTTGGTGAGGTCGATACTCAAGAAAAAACTATATCGACTGAGGACGAAGTCCGAGGTCGATATATTGCTTTTTCCAAGTTGATAAAAACATTTATTGACCGAATCCAAATGTAAAAAGCTTTTATAAATTTCAATTTGTTTGTTGTGTCTTTTTTCGGGGGGGGGGTCAGTTATGAATTTATCTATTATTGTAACAATTCATTCTTTAGACCAGGACTTAACGCTTCTTCCAGAGAAAATGTTTTAAACCTTACATGCATTCCATTGTATTTTACATCATTTTATTTATGAATAAACCGATTTATTGTAATACAAGAATACTATCCGAATATCTTTGGGAAGGAGGTTGGGCAAGTTTTGCAATAGGAAAATAAAACAAACTAAAATTTGAAGTAATTGAATCGTAGAAAATAAAAATGAAAATAATGAAGCTTGAAAAACCTTAGATTTTACTCTTGTTTATATAGAATAATTTCAAAAAAATAAAGATAACATGTATTTTAAAGGAGAAAAAACATAACAGCATACCTTGATGGTTTTATATTCCAAATTAATAATACAAGCATTTAATCAATTATTTCTTATATTAGTAAAATAAAATTGTCAACCACCATCCAATCGCATTTGAATTGGGGCGTGGCTTTGTAGATTCGGAAGCTGTTTTTCGTCGCATGTCAGAAAGCAAGGATCAAGTTTGACCTTTTTGACCCCATTTAACGACAGTATTGTTTTCACTGGAGCACCTCTAGAGAAAGAATTTCAATTATTTTTTGAAAGTCGTGTGAAAACCCTAGTACTAGGATATAATTTGTTTTTCTTAAGCATTATGCATTTTTTCTAGATTAATTATTCAAGACAAGAAATGCTCATTTAGAAATGATAAACTTTTATAAATTAAAACCCGTTGCTGAATTGATAACTGTTGCAAATCTTAATTTTACTTCGGCTAAAGAAAGCCGCCCGTTTTGGCAACGACGTCTCTGAACACCTTTTATAGAAAAAATGCACATAAGGCGCGGTTACAAATCTGCCTTGCCCCTTTTTGTAAAAACTGATAGATCTTAATTTCAATGAAAAAAATTACGTCTTCAGTGGGTGAAATTATTTGAATGTTTTCTGTGACATTGTTTAGCTTCAGAATTGTCGTTTGTCGGAACTCATTTCATGAATTTAGTAAAAACTCTGGCGAAAGTTCGGCGGCGACGGGCGGCGAGGATATTTTCGTAACAGTTTTTTTTTTCAGTTAAAACTTTCACATCTATTTTGGTACTTGGTTTGCCGCATCTGCGTTGGGTTCAATTTTCAAATTTGTCGCTTAACCTCTTCTTATTCGAGATCATCTTTGTCAACCTGATTGTATTGTCTGACTCTCATGTATCCTTTCTCCTGGTGAGAAACGTTTTTATGCCCCATCTACGAAAGTGGGGGCGCATATAGTATTCGAGTCCGTTCGTTCGACTGTTCCAAATGTTGCGAAATGGGACAGTATGTCTTTTGGGCATATTTTTTTTTTTAAGCGACGATTTTTTTGGTCAATATCAAAAGAGCAGTTGCATTTTCAAGGACTTGCATTCACATGTTTAACAAATGATCTAAAATAAGGTAGTCTGTATTGTCATGAGGTTTGATAGCTTCCGATTGTCACACTTGTGACCACTTCAATAAAATATACAAACTGTTCATACGTAGTTCTTAACACTTACATATAGATATTAAGACTGCTCAATGTTCAAGTAGGATAATACTTTGTAAATATAGAAACTATGCAATTCTAAAAAAGACCAAAATATAGAAAAAAATCAGAAATCAGATAAGTCGGAAAAGGGGTGGATAAGAAAGGAGGTTAGGGATGGAGGGGATAAATAACTTCTGAATTATGGGACGACCATTTGATTCTGAAGGGGGCGGGCATTTTGGGTTGAGTCAGATTATTTATTTTCAAATTTTTTCGGGTCAGAAAATATATATTCTGCCGCTGTGCAGCTAGAATATTTATAAACTATACACCAAACACCTGAAGGATCTTCGCCCAGATTATTTATTTTTTATTTTATTTTCTTGAAGGTAGAGGTCAAATTATTTATTTTCAACTTTTTAAGGCCAGAATATTTATTTCAGTACAAAAACTGTCTGCCCCTCCTCCCTCAGAATCAAATGGTCGTCCCCTTATGATGAGAAAGTTTTTTGACTATTGGTTTTCTCTCTATAATTCGAGCGGGGGTGACTTAGTTTAAATTGTCTATGCCTAACATCAAGAGACCACCATAGAATCTAAGGACAAGATTAAACCCGTCCCTTTATCTCTGATAAGACACCCCATCATCCTTTAATGTCTTATTTATAATGACAGTAATGTTCAGAGATAGCGTTTAGTTTATCATGGAGCTCATTTTCTGCTTCTGTGACATACTCCTAAATGCCCATAAATTATGCACGTGTAATTGCGCGTGTGACGTTTTTGATGCATTACAAATTGTCTGTTGTTTTTATCTTGATTTTAATTGTCCGTCGTCTAAGGTCTACAATCAAGGCGATGGTATATGATTATCAATTTTAATTAGGAATATTCCAGTTGCTTTTACTTTTAACCCTGATTGTCCAATGGCAATGAAAACCATTTGATTGTATGATTATTAAAGAAAATACTCCATGTGACAAATAAAAAATTTACCACAAAAAAGTTAAATAAGCAAGAACCAAAAAACAAACATCACAAATATATAAATCATTAAAAAAACAAAGTGAGAAAAGATTTGATATATTTTAGTCTAAAAACAAAAACACTTTATTTCACGTGTGAACAGGAAATGCTTACGAGGTTCACTGCACTTTCGCTGCCCTCGTACCCTGGGTTTTTCCAAAATCTAAAAAATTGAGGTTTCAGCAAAAGATAAAAATGCCATGTGATAATTTTTCTGTCAACATGATTATTTGCTGTTTCAATACCAAATAATAAAATTTTGACTGTGGCTTCTTGTAAAATACGGTGTGCTCTAAATGAGATTAAGATCCAGTCTAAGTGAAAATCTTGAATGGTTGTCGGGTGGTTGGGTTGTTCGTAACAGATTTCATGTCAGCTTATGCAGCATCGGTATGGCCTATATCTTTTTTCTACAGACCACCCGCCTTATGGCAAACTTAAATTGTAATTAAAACGTATGATAGCTTGAAAAAAGGTGCAATTTTATCGCAGATAGTTTCATAATAGAAACTACGTGGTGCACCTTATTTGAGCGAATTCATATTTCTATTGAACGGAAAAAAGTTTCATTTGAGTTGATGTTTTTGATTTGAGCAATTTTTTACAACTAAATTTTGTACTTACATATTATTTTAATGCTTAATGTTATTTGCCGTTGTACTTACTTTATACTAGCTACAATAATGTAGCTCCTTTGACATCTTTGGTTTGGGCGGAGCTACAATGCGGTCCCATTGCTCGTAAGTTCTAACGGAGCATCGCTGAAAGCGAAATCACACCGGGCGCAATTCAATCGATTAGACTTCAAATTTGGTATAAAAATATCGCTTATAGTATTTCAATGACAAATTCAGTTCAAATTTTCCGACATTTAGCGCAGTTTAAAAGAATTTCGTGAAAATATCAATCAAATTTTGAAGGAATCTTGATCTTGATCTTGAACTTTATAATGAAGTTCAGGATCAGAATTTTGAAAATGTTGGTTTTCTAACAAATTATGATTTACCTACGACTTTCGACCAAAATTTTTAACAATTCAATGTTATTCAGAGTGTTATTGGTAATTTCGAATCATCTTGAAGCTTTGTTTGAGTTGGAGAAAGAAATTTGATTTGCTTCATTACGAGTATCAAAGATGTCAAAGGAGCTACATTATTGTAGCTAACTATATATATACATAGTAGCAAGTATTGAGTGTACAAGTAGATGGAGGAAATATCCAAACAATATGTTCATTGCAACGAAAAGTATTTGACAAGTGTTTTTAAGCCTTCTTCTTACTTCTGACTATATCTATGATGGTACTAGTATTAGTAAATGACTCGATCAGGTTTAAGGTTGGTTAAGGTCCATATTAACTTTCCATATCTCAGCAACTAGAGTTGTAGAGGAAAAATATTTGATCAATTAGTACATCATGGATAGTTTCAAAAGAGGGTTTCCAGTGAATAACATTTTTTCGCATAAATGACTCAGTATTAAGCTTTGATTAATGTCAAAATCTACGCAACTGTAAGTGGTAGAGGGGTAATATTCGGTCAGCAGGTAAATCTTGGGTAGTAACCAGCATCGGTACCAAAGTTGGACCTACATTTTCCGTATTGAAGTTTGTAGCACCTACATGAATTTTAATCAGCGGTAAAGGTCACATTAACCTACATATTCCACATGAATGACTACGGTCAAAGTTAAGCTGTAGATTTTTCCCAGTAGCAGCAACCTGCATCCATCCCAAAATAAGTCATTTTGACATATATTTCGCATGAATGACTCAATTAAAGTTTTGTTTAAGTCAGCCACTGCAAGTTGTAGATCATTGCGGGTACAACTTGGATTGTAACCAATACTAACCAACATCAGTGTCAGAATTAGATCAACTTGTCTTAATTACATGTACATTTTAATGTTAAGGGTCATCAGGACAGTTTGGACTTCTTTTGAAGAAAATCTTAGTATATTGACAGCTCTAACAGCATATTATCAGGACAAATAAAGTATAGTAGAACCCCTTCCTAAATATGGACACCTGCATGAATTTTGGTCAGTGGTCAAGGTCACTTTAACCTACATTTTCCGCATGAATGACTCAATTAAAGCTTTGTTAAAGTCTATATCTATATCTCAGTCACTGCAAGTGGTAGATGGATGGGGGTACCTCTTCGATTGTAAACAATAATCATAATTAGATCACCTTGTCTTACATGTTAATTTTAATGTTAAGGGTCTTACGGACAGTTTGAACTTTTTGAAGAAAATCTTAATATATTGACAGCTCTAACAGGACAAATAAAGTATAGTATAGTAGGACTTAAATATCAGCACATCTTATTATATTCACACATTTAACATAATTATTGCAGATAGCACAGTTCTTTCTGTAAAATTGTTTTTAGCTCACCTGGCCAAATGCCAGGTGAGCTATTGCCATCACTTGGCGTCCGTCGTCGTCGTCGTTAACTTTTCTTCAAACTTCTTCTCCTCTGAAACGGCTGCACAGATTCAAACCAAATTTGGTCTGGTGGTACTTTAGGGTATCCCCCACAGAACTGATGTGGGGATTTTTGATTCGTTGAAAAACATGGCCGCCGTTGCTAAAAATAGACCAGGGGGTCAGACTACTGTTTTTGGCTTGTAAATCAAAAAGTATAAGAGATAGATGAAATCTGATGCCACCCTACTTCTTCAGCATCAAAAGTTCTACAAAAGTCTCTATTTGGTCCAAGTTGTCAGATGACCCCTTGTAGGGGTTACAGCCCCTTAAAGGTGAAAAATAGCGTTTTTTCATGTTTTTGCCCGATAGTATGAAAACTATTGCAGATAGAGAAAAGCTGTTGCTTGCTTAAATGTTCAGCTCATTTAGCTCTACAAAAGTCTCCATAGGGTCGAAGTTGTCAGATGACCCCTTATAGGGGTTACGGCCCCTGAAATAATGTTTTTTTCATGTTTTTGGCCTATGGAATGAAAACTATTGCAGATAGAGAGAAGCTGTTGCTTGCTTAAATGTTCCGCTAATTTAGCTTTACAAATGTCTCCATAGGGTCGAAGTTGTCAGATGACCCCTTATAGGGGTTACGGCCCCTAAAATGATGTTTTTTCATGATTTTGGCCTACAGAAAGCAAACTATAGCAGATAGAGAAAAGCTGTTGCTTGCTTAAATGTTCAGTTCATTTAGCTCTACAAAAGTCTCAATAGGATCGAAGTTGTCAGATGACCCTTAATAGGGGTTATGGCCCCTAAAATAACCTTTTTTCATGTTTTTGGCCTATATAATGAAAACTATAGCAAACAGAGAAAAGCTGTTGCTTGCTTAAATGTTCAGCCCATAAAGCTCTACAAAAGTCTCCTAGAGTCGAAGTTGTTAGATGACCCCTTATAGGGGTTACGGCCCTTAAAATAACGGTTTTCGTGTTTTTGGCCTATAGAATGAAAACTATAGTAGATAAAGAAAAACTGTTGCTTGCTTAAATGTTCAGCTCATTTAGCTCTACAAAATATAGGGTTGACATCAAGACCAGGTGAGCGATTTAGGCTCCTGGGAGCCTCTTGTTTATGTGTGTGTGTGTGTGTTTTGGTGTTTAACGCCCTTTATCGTTGCACCTGGGCAATGTAGGGCGGTCAGTTTTAATGGTGAAGGAAACCGGAGTACCCGGAGGAAACCTAAACACATACAGTTGGGGAAGTCCCTTTTTTGTTAAGTACAAACGGATACAAAATACAATATAAAAACACTTGTTTTTATGTTCAAAATGTATTTTGAATAGCACAAAATATCCCTATTGTACCCATCAACTAGTTCCAATAATAAAACCCTCTAAAAATCGCTTACTCGCGAGGGTTTTAATGGGGTCCCATTGAACGTAATGGAGCAGCCACCTGAAATTTACGCGCTAAGTTTGAGTGTGTTTTAGTGTGATTTTTGTGTTTCAATAGAATTTTTATTACTTCTTTCGTGTTGAATCAGAAATATTACCTTAAAATATTATGTTTTTAATCACAATATCCTATTTTTATAAAATTTTGATCTTGGACTTCATAGTAAAGTTCAGGATCAACAAAGAAAAAGTGACAACTTTATTGTCAAAACCTATATTTACGGATCTTTTTGATATAAATTTACGGAAGCTAGTGCATTTCAAAGTTTTCCTGGCTATCTCAATCCATTTTCAGTTTTGTGAAGTTCGACTTGCTCCATTACGGGCAATGGGACCTGCCCTTTGCAGCTCCGCCTACTCAAAAAAGATGTTGAAGGAGCTACATTATTGCAGCTACCTATCAACAGACATGTTGGTGAACACTTTTGGATAAATTATAATTAAATGTCGCATGATATTTGAGGCCAGGTGCAAGGGTGTTGGTGATATTTATTTAAAACTGACTTTGCTCAAAAATGGAAAAAAGCAGAAAATAGAAATTATAGAATTAATCATGAAAATATTATCATAAATTAATAAGGAATTAATATTTCTAGGTCCTGTTAGTTTATTTTTTATTTCTATATGCAATTTTTGCTGTAAACATATTGAACAAGAGGCTCCCAGGAGCCTGAATCGCTCACCTGAACTACACAGACACATATATTTTGTAGATAATATTGTGCATAACCATATGTTTAAATTTCTGAAATATCTTGGTTAGTTTTCAAGTCAGTGCAAAATTTTAAAATTAGGAAAAAGGGCAATAACTCCCACATCAGCAGTCAGATCTTTTCCAGCACAGGTAGATCTTAATATGCTGATCTTTTTTTATTCTTGCACAATTTTGATATCTGAAACCATTTTTGAGTTATTAGCAAAAAATTGCAATTTACCCCTATGTTCTATTTTTAGCCATAGCGGCCATGTTTTTGACGAATCAAAAATCTGAACAATAGAGTTGTAGCATATAAGCTATTAAACAAGTGTGCCAATTTTAAATGCAGTTGGTCTTACGATGCCAGACAAGTTAATCTTTGAAATTCAGGGAAATAGTAATGAAAAATGGTAAATTTTGTTGTTTTAAGGACAATAACTCCTAAAAGAAATGATCCTACAGCTTTGATCTAAAAACATGAAATGTAGATCTTGGTGTGCTAAATCATATGCAATTTAAATTCTTGAAATATCTTGTATAGTTTTCAAGATATAGGGCTAAAAAAGTGAAAAATTTTGAAAAATCCAGAAAAAGGGCAATCACTCCTACATCGATTGTTGGATCTTCTTGAAAATTTCTGGGCAGGTAGATCTTGAGGTGCTGATCTGTATCTGTATGCTATCTTTACATCCTTGAATGGACAACCGTCACGACGTGACGTAAAACAACCCGCCACCAAAAGACGGGAAGGATGTGTTCTAGCATTCCGTAACGCTGACCCCAGCGCATCGGTACGGATTTCTGTGTGTCTAACCTAGCTCCCTTACCTGACGCGTCAAACCAAGAGGAGAAAATGGACTACTGGCAGCAAGACCCACCCTCCCTCCCGTTTAGTTTTCCCGTTGCTCACCCGTTACTGAAGAGCTATATACAAACCACCAGAATCGCATACTTACACCCAGAGATAGACCAAAATGTCAAGATAAAGAGCGGGAACTGGTTAGGACAACTCATCTATCCTCACCGACATCCTGCCCGACACATCACTTACCCGTAGTTGAATTCAAGAATGGTGGAGGAAAGCGGAAAATCTGTATTAACAGATCTCCGAAAGAAACCACCGAACTGTCAGGGGGCAACCAAAACCCACAGACATCACGTAAATGAGAGGTCTGTCCGACATTCCATAGTATTCAATGTGAACCAGTATGGAAGTCGACCAACAGTCCCTGATCACTTAAATCCTCTGCCAGAATTTTGATATCTGTGACCGTTTTTGAGTTATTTGCAAAAAACTGTAATTTAGCACCTATGTTCTATTTTTAGCCATGGCGGCCATGTTTTTTTACGAATCAAAAAGCCGAAACAATAGTTTTGTACACATAATGCCATTAAACAACTGTACCAAGTTTGGTTGCAATTGGACTTATGGTGTTGGACAAGTTAAGGTTTGAAAAATTGTTTACAGACAACAACGACGACAACGACGGACGCCAAGTGATGGCATAAGCTCACATGGCCTTTGGCCAGGTGAGCTAAAAATGGATCTAAAATTAAGCCATTTTTAGGTAAACATACACATGAACCTTTATAATGGGCAAAGGGATTAGCTGTTATGCGTGACTGCTCCATTTCTTGATTATATTTGTTCTAAGGAATTGGCCATTTATTTTGAAGGCAGTCCTTGGTTTTTTATTAGTTTGAATCTGATTTTTTATGAAAGAAATTTTGGTTGCAGAGGCTAAAAAAACATTCTCAAGAAGCATTTCTGTAAATTTAATCATGGTAATAGGACTATTTGAAAGACAAGGTGGAAAGTCAACAAGATGTCATTAAAAAGTCCTTATAAATAAAAGTTACTGCATATACATCCAAGTCCATGACTTTTCTTGTCCTAAATCAAAAATTGAAGGCCCTGGACCAGTGAACCCTTACTCTGCCAACTTTGTCATATCTTAAATTTACTCAATGAAAGTTGACTGACAATTAAAGGGACATAACTCCAAAATCTAAAAGAAATACATCAAGCATATATGATTTTTTTTTATTAAACTTGGTATCTTAATTAACTGTAAATATTGTAACAGGTAATAATATAACAGGATTTCTAAAGATCAAAACACAATAAACAAAAGGCTCACCCTAGCCTTAATAATATCATTAATAATGAAAAAAATATACAAGTAATAAATATATTACCAAATTAAATGCAACCACTGATATCTCCTAAGAAGTATAGCTCTTCTCTTCAATTAATCTATGTTTTCCATGACAAAGAATACCAAACAACAAGACCAATCGATGTCTGGCCCTGCGTCGCATGGCAAAACGTTGAATCATGTACGTTCTAGGCCCAATATGGACAGTCAATAATTTTTGACACTTGCATCCTATGGTGGACTTACAAAGCATATTTGTCACATGCAACCCAATATTAAAATTATATTAAAAAAAATAAAGTTTCTATTTTATCCCTTAACTTGTAAAAAAAAAATTCTAAATTGCACCGGAAATAAAAAAAATCTCATTTTTGCCCCTTTAGGACCCCTCATTCCTAAACCAAACAAGAGGCTCCCAGGAGCCTGAATCGCTCACCTGGTCTTGATGTCAACCATATAAAGAAGAACTTTGTAGAGCTAAATAAGATGAACATTTAAGCAAGCAACAGCTTTTCTCTTTCAGCGATAGTTTTCATTCTGTAGGCCAAAAATGTGCAAAATGTTATTTATATTAAGGGCCATCTGAACACTTTGACTCTATAGAGACTTTCGTTAAGAGCTAAATGAACTGAACATTTAAGCAAGCAACCACTTTTCTTTATCTGCTATAGTTTTCCGTTTGTTTTCATTATAGAAGCCAAAAACATGAAAACATGTAAATTTAAGGGCAGTACCCCTATAAGGGGTCATCTGACAATTTGACCCTATGAAGACTTTTGTACAGCTTAATGAGCTGAACATTTAAGCAAGCAACAACTTTTCTCTATCTGCAATAGTTTTCATTCTACAGGCCAAAAACACTATTTTTTGCCTATAAGGGGCTGTAACCCCTATAAGGGGTCATCTGACAACTTCGACCCTATGAAGACTTTTGTAGAGCTAAATGAGCTGAACATTTAAGCAAGCAACAGCTTTTCTCTATCTTCAATAGTTTTCATTCTACAGGCCAAAAACACTATTTTTCGACTATAAGGGGCTGTAACCCCTATAAGGGGTCATCTGACAACTTTGACCCTATGAAGACTTTTGTAGAGCTTAATGAGCTGAACATTTAAGCAAGCAACAGCTTTTCTCTATCTGCAATAGTTTTCATTCTACGGGCCAAAAACACTATTTTTCGCCTTTAAGGGGCTGTAACCCCTATAAGGGGTCATCTGACAACTTTGACCCTATGAAGACTTTTGTAGAGCTTAATGAGCTGAACATTTAAGCAAGCAACAGCTTTTCTCTATCTGCAATAGTTTTCATTCTATGGGCCAAAAACACTATTTTTCGCCTTTAAGGGGCTGTAACCCCTATAAGGGGTCATCTGACAACTTTGACCCTATGAAGACTTTTGTAGAGCTTAATGAGCTGAACATTTAAGCAAGCAACAGCTTTTCTCTATCTGCAATTGTTTTCATTCTATAAGCTAAAATCATTAAAAACCGCTATTTTTCACCTTTAAAGGGCTGTAACCCCTATAAGGGATCATCTGACAACTTTGACCAAATGGAGACTTTTGTAGAACTTTTGATGCTGAAGCAGTAGGGTGGCATCAGATTTCATCTATCTCTTATACTTTTTGAATTACAAGCCAAAAACAGTAGTCTGACCCCCCTGGTCTATTTTTAGTAACGGTGGCCATGTTTTTTGGCGGATCAAAAATCGAAACACAAGTTTGGTGCAGGACACCCTAAGGATCAATCATACCAAGTTTCATTAAATTCTATTCAGTAGTTTCAGAGGAGAAGATTTTTGAAAATTGTTAACAGACAACGACAGACGACGACGGACGCCAAGTGATGGCAATAGCTCACATGGACCTTCGGTCCAGGTGAGCTAAAAAGAAAGGACACCCAAAATCAGCCCCACCTTTCCTTTTATCATAAGTAACATTAATGTAAAGTTTCATAGCTTTTGGTCAACAAAAACAAAAGTTATTGTCGAAAAAAAATTAAAAGTTGCTTTTTTGGCCCCTTTAGGGCCCTTTATTTCTAAACCAAAAAAAAATAGGAGACACCAAAAATCAGCCCCACCCCTCCTATTATGGTAGGTAACATTACTGTAAAGTTTCATAGCATTTGGTCAACCAGAACAAAAGTTATTGTGGAAAAAAATAACAAAGTACCTTTTTTGGCCCCTTTCGGGCCCCTAATTTCTGAACGAAAAAAGCGGTGACACCCAAAATCAGCCATGCCCTTCCTTTTCTGGTAAGTAACATTACTGTAAAATTTCATAGCATTTGGTCAACCAGAACAAAAGTTATTGTGGAAACAAATAAAAAAAGTCGCTTTTTTGGTCCCTTTAGGGCCCCTAATTTCTAAACGAAAAAAGCGGGGACACCCAAAATCAGCCCCACTCTTTCTTTTATAGTAGGTAACATTACTGTAAAGTTTCATAGCTTTTGGCCAACCAGAACAAAAGTTATTGTGGAAACAAATAAAAAAATCGCTTTTTTGGCCCCTTTTGGGCCCCTAATTTCTAAACGAAATTATTAAATGACCCCAAAAGGGGAGGTGCACATCTTCAATATATCTGTAATCACTGTGTAAAATTTCAGAAAGATCCAGCATTTGGTTTTTGAGATTCAGATTACACAAGACAGGCACCCCATAACGTGACGGACGGACAGACGGACGGACGGACAGACGGACAGACGGACGGACGGACGGAGTGACCCGACAACTAGACCTGCTTTCACCTTCGGCGACGCAGGTAAAAAAATGAGTCTCAAAACTGAACTCGTGTTAGTTTACAAGAGTTAACACTAAAGTATATCTCGCTTACCGGCACCTTTCATTATACCTTTTTTCCGTCAAAAGCTATCAAAGTCACTCAACTGGAAAATCAATGTCCAGGTCCAAACATGAGAACATAGCTGTACATAACAAATTTCATCAACCTAGGAATCATAATTCTTGAGATGTGGAGGTGCTCATAAAACCTTATTATAAACATTGCTAATATATGTATTGAAAATTGTCAAAGTCACTCAACTGGAAATTTAAGGTCAGGGTCAAAAGATTTGATGCAACTGTGATAAGCTGCTACTGGGGCATATGCATACCAAAGTTCATCAACCTAAGACCTATGGTTCTTGAGATATGGAGGTGCTCATTAACCTTAACATAAAAGTTAACGCTGCCGCCGGTAAAGTAACACCTATGTAAATAAATGTACTCTTTCACCATCAAATAAAATTATAAAAGTAAAACAAGAGTTTACACTTAAGTATGTCTTGCCTGCCGGCACCATCAGAAACAATAATTCTTTCTTACTTGCACTATATTTTGAATTTACATGGATTTTCAGATTCTGAGATCAAAAGATGTTTATAGAACTTAAACATTGCTAATATGTGCAATTAAAATAATCAAAGTCACTCAACCGGAAAATCAAGGTCAAGGTCAAAAGATGGGGATGTAACTGTGCTAAACTACCACTGGGGTATATGCATACCAAGTTTCATCAACCTAGGACTTATAGTTCTTGAGATATGGAGGTGCTCACAAAACTTTTCCATTGCTATTATATGTATTGAAAATTGTCAAAGTCACTCAACCGGAAAAACAAGGTCAAGGTAAAACAAGCATTCTGAGAGTATTGCAAAACAATACTTAGTCCCCTACCGGCCTAATATTTCAGTCACTGGTAACAATTTGTCAAACAAATAAATACCTAAACTTGATCAGTTTATTATCTACAAGGAACAATAAAAAAAGTTTAGAAAAGAAAAATGCAATAGATTTTCAAAGTTCAAAGGGCCATATCTCCCATAAAAATTTGTGGACTGGCACGAAACTCAAACTTGATCTGTAACTCATCAAGGTAAACTCATGTACCAAAAATCAGTTCATTATCTATAAGCATTTAGAAAAAAAGTGAGGAAAACTGAAAATTTAGTGAATTTTCAAAGTTCAAAGGGCCATAACTCCCATAAAAATTTATGGATCGGCACGAAACTCAAACTTGATCTGTAACTCATCAAGGTAAACTTACATACCAAAAATCAGTTCATTATCTATAAGCGTTTAGAAAAAAAGTGCGGAAAACTGAAATTTTAGTGAATTTTCAAAGTTCAAAGGGCCATAACTCCCATAAAAAATTGTGGACCGGCACGAAACTCAAAGTTGATCTGTAACTCATCAAGGTAAACTTACATACCAAAAATCAGTTCATTATCTATAAGCGTTTAGAAAAAAAGTGCGGAAAACTGGTATTTTAGTGAATTTTCAAAGTTCAAAGGGCCATAACTCCCATAAAAAATTGTGGACCAGCACAAAATCAAACTTGTAACTCATCAAGGTAAACTTACATACCAAAAATCAGTTCATTATCTGTAAGCGTTTAGAAAAAAAGTGTGGAAAACTGGTATTTTAGTGAATTTTAAAAGTTCAAAGGGCCATAACTCCCATAAAAAATTGTGGACCAGCACAAAACTCAAACTTGTAACTCATCAAGGTAAACTTACATACCAAAAATCAGTTCATTATCTGTAAACGTTTAGAAAACAATTGTGGAAAACTGGTATTTTAGTGAATTTTAAAAGTTCAAAGGGCCATAACTCCCATAAAAAATTGTGGACTGGCACAAAACTCAAACTTGATCTGTAACTCATCAAGGTTAACTCACATACCAAAAATCAGTTCATTATCTATTAGCGTTTAGAAAAAAAGTGTGGAAAACTGAGGCGTGACAAACAGACAGACGGACAGACAGACAGACGGACAGAGCGCAAACCTATAGTCCCCTTCGGCTTTCGCCGGTAGGGGATCAAAAATGGGGATGCAACTGTGCAAAGCTACTATTGGGGCATATGCATACCAAGTTTCATCAACTTAGGACCTGTAGTTCTTGAGATATTGAGGTGCTCACAAAACTTTTCCATTGCTATTATATGTATTGAAAATATTAAAAGTCACTAAACTGGAAAATCAAGGTCAAGGTCAAAAGATGGGGATGCAACTGTGCTAAGCTACTACTGGGGCATATGCATACCAAGTTTCATCAACCCAGGACCTTTAGTTCTTGAGATATGGAGGTGCTCATAAAACCTTCACATAAAAGTTAACGCCACTGCCAGTAAAGTAACACCCATGAAAATACATGTACTCTTGCACCATAAATAAACTAATAAAGGTAAAAATACATGTACAAAATGTATTTCAATGAACAAAAAGCCCAAATATTTAAACAACCAATGTGTTTATTCGATATATCTCCTGTGATTTCAGCTCTAAATCATCCTGCCACTCAACAAGCAACAAAAGGCACCAATTATCAAAATCTATTTCTCTGCTAACTTCCATATGTCTTTGGAATATGTATAATTGTCTGAGATTCTGTAAAGAAAATAGAAATTATATTTTAAAGACAAATATATATCTGTTTATTTCAAATCTAAAACCAACTAGAATACTGACAAAGTCAGAAAGGGCCACGCGGCAAAAAATCTAAGTGATTTCATAATCATACGAACTTTGATTATAAGGCATGTTCCATGGAATGTGTATGAAACTTCAGAGCTGTATTGTTAATAGCCTTTGAGTTTTATTGTTCAAAAATTCCAATATTCAAAATCAATGATTTTCGATAAAAATGATTTTTTTTTCCAAAAATGCTTAACATTTTTGCATGAAATTTTAATATGCAAATCATGACATGCTATTTAGCAGCTGTACTAAGTTTCAGAACTGTATTGTTTACAGTTTTTGTCCCCCGCCGCAACCCGTCGGAGGGACTTAGTAATGGTCTCCGTCCGTCCGTCCGTCCGTCTGTCCGTCACGTTTTTTGTGGGTGCAACTCCTCGGACACTACTGAACCGATGTTGCTGAAACTTTACACAGTGATAGGGTACAATTAGTAGATGATCATCCCATATTTGAAATTTTGAAAATGGCCACCGTTTCCATGGAAACAGGGAAAAGGTCAAAATATAGGACATTCAATATCTCGGTTACCTAGGTGCACAGGGTTCTGAAATTTTGTAGGCTGATAGAGCAAAAGGTACTCTATATTAATACGAAAAAAAATTTTGAAGCGATATTTACGGTTTTCGAGTTATTTACGAATTTGTGATTTTTCAGTCCAAAAAATGGGACTTTGTCAAACCTTTTTGTGGGTGCAACTCCTCGGACACTACTGAACCGATGTTGCTGAAACTTTACACACTGATAGGGTACTATTAGTAGGTGATCATCCCATATTTGAAATTTTCAAAATGGCCGCCGTTTCCATGGAAACGGGGAAGAAAGGTCAAAATATAGAACATCCAATATATCGGTTACCTAGGTGCACATGGTTCTGAAATTTTGTAGGCTGATAGAACAAAAGGTACTCTTTAATAATACGAAAAAAAAATTGAAACAATATTTACAGTTTTTGAGTTATTTACGAATTTGTGATTTTCAGGTCCGAAAAATGGGACTTTGTCATATCAAACATTTTTGTGGGTGCAACTCCTCGGATACTACTGAACGGATGTTGCTGAAACTTTACACACTGATAGGGTACTGTTAACAGGTGATCATCCCATATTTTGACAACCTATTTCTATCGTTTCTTAGAGAATATATTGCTTGAATGACATACCACACAACTTTTATGCGGCGGCGGGGGACACATGGCTACGCGTAGCAATCTTGTTGAGTTTTAGTGTTCACAAAGTCAAATTCTCAAAATCTGTGATTTTCGATAAAAAATAAAGTTTTTTCCAAATGTATTAATAAGATTTGCACAAAATTTTAATATGCTAATCATGACATGCTACTTAGCAGCTGTACAAAATTTCAGAACTGTGGTGTTAATAGTTTTTGAGTTTTAGCGTTCACAAGAATTGTTGACGGACGGACAGACGGACGGACAAAGTGAAAACTATAGGGCGTCCGCATCTTCCATGCAGGGCCCTAATAAAAATACTTATGAGATTAGAAAAGGATTTACCTACCTTCATATTGCACTCTTTTTATAGGAAATAAAAAATTGAATTATCTCCCCTGAATAGTATCAATTTCATTTACTGCATCTCCATGTAGTGAAAGGGGGACACAGTGACATATCATTGAACTGAAAACCTCTATGGAATTTAATAATTCCTTTAAATCTTGTGCAAATTGACTTCAAAATAATGGTGACAATGAAATAAATAAAATATCATACTTATGGTTTACTACTTCCTATGTGCCTGACCAAAGCCAACAGTTGTCTTAATATAAGTTGTTTAATGAAGGCAAGGGGGTATTCCTTGATGATTTGAAGATTGGTATTGAATAATAGGCATTGAACTTTTGACATACAGTAAACCAACTTATTCCCATGACTACTTTATTCGTGTTTATGTCACAGTTAGAAATTTTTGCAATTCATTACAATTATATTTCTATTAGAAAATAATTATTTGCAATGTTTTATTTTTCATGAATTTCTGTTCCCTGGGAAATTGGCAAATATAAATTGCTCTTAAAAAATTAGTTGGTTTACAGTACAACAAATTAGATTACAGCAGTCGAATCTGTTTTCTTGTGGGTGTTAAAATTGCCACCAATTTTTGTAGGTTGTATAACAGACACGGACACTTGTTCCACATCTCATCTTTTCCATAGTTTTATTAAATTAAAATATATAAGCATTTGCAAAGAATTAGTCTTCAAACAGTTTAATTATATGCACTCACCAAGATCTTCTAATAAATGTTCTAGTATAAGTCCTATAAATGATTTAGGTTTCTCTAAAAAGTCAGATCCAATATAGGAATATAACCTAGAAAATAAACAAGTATTACTGTGAGTGATCCCACAAAAAGGTATCCCCTTCTGAACTCTACATTGAAAAAACAAATTATCAATTAGCTCCCCTGAATGATATTTAAGAGCAAGGGAAATTCTTCATACACATCACCATAAATGATGTTTTTCCTTTGTGAAAAGTTTTATAAAAATTTATAAAACAATTTAGAAGGAGTTATGCTTACGAAATATGTGCACTAGCAGACTGTTTGAATGACAGACAGGAGACAAACAGGCCCCCCCAAATTAATTCATGTATTTCACTTTACTCCTAGGAAATTTTTTCATTTCATATTTTTAGAGAGTTGAAGTATTATGAAAGTTGTGCCATGTGCTTCTATTTAACATCCCACTACTAATGTATTATGTAAAGTTGAGAATTACAAAGGCATACTGTGGATTCATTTATTTTCGTACCAATTTTGGTGGTTTGATGAAAAAGTATCAGTTCGTAGATTCTTAAATTCGTGGTTCTAAAGACTGCTGCATATACATAAATGTTAAAGTTCCATTTCGTGGGGTATCAAATTTCGTGGGTCAAGGCCATCCACGAAAACCACGAAAATTTATACCCCACGAATATTAATGAAACCACAGTATTCAGAAAAGGTGTGCCCTCCCATTTGACAGAAAAATGTGGTTCGAAAATGTATGAAAGAAGAGGTCCCAGAAGTTTCTCCTGTTTGAAAATTTCTGGATCCACTCTTGTTTCTTGGCTGACTTTCATTTTGTAGCAAATTTGTGCAATTATCTATTACAAAACAAAGATATAAAATCCCTACCATCCTAAATGAGTGCCACACCTGGGACAAGCCACAATTTGCCACATATAATCAGGAAACCAAGTTTCTGTATTGAAGTGCTGAAATATGATCAATGTTAATTAAGTAAAAAGAAAATAGAAATTATTTTGGGGAGACAACAACTCCTGTTCCTTTATTTTTTTAGTTGCATGGTACATGTACAAAACAACAAAATATAATTTACTTTAGAATTAACTGTAATATTTTTTTGGTTTATTGAACCATAAACTAAATTTTTCATGATGCACATTGACTAACTCACGAGAGGGTTATATAAAATGTGCATTATGTGCATCATTAAAATTTTAGTTTATAGCTTTTATAGACCATAAAAAATTATTACAGTGAATACTTTTAAATAAATTCCATAAAAAAATATAAAAAATTCAGTTTACTAAATCAGAGTATAAATATCTACATCTGTCAATCACATTTCACGTGGCATCCGTGCAACTGCAAAGTATTGTTGAATTCGGTGTAAACTGAATTAGATATTACTTTCTTTACGATATTAGACGTAGTTTGAATAATTGTTAATCAAATCAAATTCTTTTGACTTTATTAAAAGTTTACAAGAAAATTAACCTAATTTTTCTTTCAATGCAAATGCAAGTAATAGTTTTCTAAAATTTATTTATAGCTACATGTATATACCAACTGAATAGTTCTTTTTTTAAATATTTCTAATATTTGAAAGTTGTCATTTTTGTCCATGTTCAGTTACTATAAACACACTTGCTTTTAAAGGTTTTTAGTTTCAAAGATTTTAGGTCAGAAATATTTAACAAATACCTGCAAAAAAGGTAATTTACCAGTATATTTTTTTCAGTTCCAAAGGGGTTTGGTTTGAGCAAATATGAGTATACATTGAATTAGCTTGTCCTCACCTCTCCAACAGGTTGAACATCGGCTGTAGATGCTGTTACAACTTCAAAATATAAACCTAGAATGAAAGACAACATCCAATCATCTTAAGACTTGAAAAAAAATTAACTTTACTGGTGTTTTAGTTGGTCACAACAATGTATATGGATTATATAATGAAATCTTTTACTTTGAAGACTTGCAAAATGTATTTTCAAAATAAGAAAATGTCCAAAAGACATAATGCCCCATCTCGAAACATTTGGGATGGATGGACAAAGGGACCTGAGCACTATATGCCCCCCTACTTTTATAGATTGTGCATAATTATATGCTTAAAGGGTAACTTATGATTATAGGTAAAATAAAAACTGCAAATCTTTCCCAAACCAATACATAGTTTGTGTATACAAGTGATAATGCGATTCGCATTTATAAATTTTAACCCACATTTTTTGCATTCAGTGAAAGTTCAAGATGCTATACATTTTTTTTTATATTCAGTGATAGTTACATTTAGTGAGCTCTAGATGCCATGGAGACCTTCAGATTTCACAAATAAAGTTAAACATTTTTAGTGATGATATTGTTTTGTTCATTCAAAATATCTTAATATTTATCATCCCGTTTTGTGAAATTGCATCATTTTTGTATACTTCTATTTTTGTTTCACTATTTGAGTGTAGCTCATAAATTTGTTTCTTTTTCTATTTCATTTAACATGAACAATCTTGTACCTGATTATATATTTCATTGTAATGTTTATTATTATTGTTTATTATCACATTATGTACTACTTGGCTCTACCCCTGTCAAATTATCAGACAAGTTGTTGTTTGTAATGAATCTGTTATAATTTTATTTAACTGTCACAAATTGTCATAATCACTTATATGTAATTGTATGCTCTAACATAGAGCCCTTCATTGGAATAAAGCTATTTCTATTGTATTGCATTTGCGTAGAGGACTTTGTAAGTATGATTTTACTTGTGGCCAATCCAGTTTTACAAATAAAATATGTTTAAACTAAAACAAATCATGCAAATATTTAAAAAAAATATACTCTCAAATATCATTGAGATTCATACCATGTGGATTTTGAAATAGTTGTATAAGAACATTTTTGACTCCTGATATTGTGTCATTTCTCTGTCGATGGGCTGCTTTTGATGGAAATGATGTCAGATCTGATCCTTTAGCAATTTCTTCTCCACATTTTCTGCATAACAAATAATCTACAAAATATCAAATGTACAATAAATGAGTGATTTCCTAGCTAGCAGACATCAGATTATAAGCTATGTCATGCATGTAGTCTTTGTAGTTTTAACTAATGTGGGGTGGTGAATTTCTACTTTTAATGTCAAATGTTTATATAAGGCTGGGATTCGACGAGTTCTCAGAACACATATTTTGTGTTATAATTTTACATGTATGAATGTTTGATTACAACATTTTATTTTTAAAATGTGTCCTTGATCGTTACATCAGTTCTGACTTCTTAAGCTTTATTTCTACTTTCAGTTTTGTGAAATTTTCTGACTTTGTCATGTTTGTAGACAATAAATTAACTTTTTAAAGTTGCAACTCTTAAATTTAAAAGCACTACACATGTTGGCACCTTTTATTGTGTCCATGACATGCACATCCAATTAATCCATATATTCCTAACTTTTCAGTAGTATCTTATTATTCTATTGGGACTGTATAGTACCAGTTTGTCTTTGTCTTAATGATCATGATTGTTTTATTATTGTATTAATGTTGTCATAGACCTGTATATAATCTCCAGGTCTATGATGTTGTATGTCTCTAGTGTTTGCTACTAAAGAAGTGTACCACAACTTGTTCTTCCCCTAATCCCTTTTGGGATCTTGTATTCAGAGATATTTTTGGTTTGTGCCACCCACATCACTCACAACCAAAAATATCTCTGAATACAAGATCCCAAAAGGGATTACTTCTCCCCCCAATAAGTTAGAGAGTGGAATACTAAGTAGCATGCCAGTCATTAACTGCAGCACCAACACAGGAGGAGTAAAGGACCAGAATATCATGTGGGTCCTGTTGTTTCACAATTTATTACTTTAAATATTTTTAATTTTCCGTCATGCGCCTCCTAGTATTCTTCAGCATATTGATGGAGGAGGAGTGTTTAAGGAGTAACCTGTAGATGTAGATGTGCAGCACTGATCTAACCACCATTTGCTTCAACCCTTGTAAATATGTACAGCTTTCATATTAATTTACTTTTGGAACTTGTTGCCAAAAGCCTTCTCTGTTTTAACCAAGCAGAGTTTTCAATCACTCAAGAGTTTAACTCCTAACGTTAACTGGAAGAAGTCAAGTGGCTCCAGTGGGACCTAACCCTCGGACCAATAAAGAATTAAGAAAAAAAAACCGATTTTTTTTTAATCATGGTTCATTGATTTTTTTTTATGAGGACCCAAGCTGACGGGCCATGAAATTTAAAGAAGAAAATCACAAATTCTTTTGATGCATTGAAGTGATGAAAACAGAAAAGTACATAGACAATATATTTGGAATGACATTAAAACTTCTTTCAAAGAACATACAATCAAACTACCTGTGATGTCGTTGGATATGCATTTAACATTGTAAAACAAGGCATAAATAATGAAAATCAAGAAAATGTTGTGTGTAATCAGTCGAAAACCATCTATGATGGAGGCTGACATTTTTCCGGGTGCATTTTGGGAAAATTTCTTGTTGACAAACTTTGACAGTTGTCACGTGGTTGACCGAATTATTTGGCTGTTCTATCGTTTGGATTGAACCTGTGTGAGAAAATGACAAGAAAGTAACAATGAATGTAGAATTAATAAAATTTTAATGCTCATTTTTTTTTACTTCCAAAGAGGTCTTGCTGTTACTTTTTTCGATTGAGATTTCCTAAAGTATCATATATTTGTATCTTTTTCAGAGGGAGGCATTTCTATGCTCCATAAACACAATGATGAAATCAATATTTTGATTGACAGGTGCGTGAAATGAAAACATTAGTTTCTTCGAGTCCTAAATGCTTTGGAAAAGTCTTCTTCTTCCTTTTTATCAAATAATACAGCTTTTAAAATACTATGAAAATTTGTTGAAACTATAATCTGTTGCAATTTTGCATTTATTGCCATAAACGTAGAAACCATTTGACCTTCACATTGAAGATGAACAGATCTAACCAATACACAAATGGAGGAGTGTGGGTTAAGACTAATGAAATTGTCGCTTTTAGTCACGAGGTTTTGTTGATACCAAGCGAAACCACGCCTTCTCTTAGCACCAAAACAAACCGGTAGATTGACCGGCATATGTTTACATTTTACAGCTGATCTTTGGAAGCTAAATATTCAATGATTAGTGGAATTATTGAACTAATATTTTTTTATTGTGATGATAAATGACTTAATTACAATATAGTTCACAATGTTTAGTAATCGGAAGCTTGCAAAACGTTCTATTATTGGAACAAAAATATGTGCTTTGTGGCAAGATGGCCGATTTTATCCAGGGAGTATTCAAAATTACTCCGGTGAAGAAGGGCTTGTTTTTGGACCAACATATACAATTCAGTTCGATGATGGATACTCTAAGGAGGTCCGTGCAAATGAAATTATCGGTCCAGGGTTTCAAACCCTTTCATCTGTGAATCTTAAAAATGGACAAAAACTTTATTTAACATTGAATGGAAGAGAAGTACCCGGTATCGTTATTCAACATGACAGAGCCCGGGACCTTGCTCTAATCAGTGTTAAGGCACCTAGTGGTGAAGAAATGGAGCTTGAAAGAAAAACAGACGAACTTAGGCTCATTGAGAGCCGAAAATCTGCCCGACTCGTGGACCAGGATACTGACTATTCAAAACTTGCTGACTTAACACTTCACCCAATGAATGAAAACAAAAGAAGTCGAACCGTTTCTCATGTCATAGATGTTCCTTCCAAAATGTAAGTTATTAAAGGAGTAAGTTAAGTTCAGAAAAAATACTTTTCAACCAATAAAAAAAAGATTAAAACTCATGTCTCCCCGGTAATGTTTGATTATGCAATCATGATTTGATATTTGTTATAAATAAACAAATACCGGCTTACGATTTTTTTAAATCTAGGAAATGCGTATATTTCCGTTGGTTATGAAATTCATTGATCAATCTACCCTTTTATGGTTGTGACAAAACTCCCCCATACAATGTTCAAATACTAGCATATACTAATCTTTTATAAAATCGAAAGAAAGATCATTTTATTTGAAAATGGCCATAGAAACAGCGGGAGATTTCTATTATGTGTGGGAATATAAGTTTTTCGATAATAAATTACGAAAAATTGATGTAACAGAAAGAAGGAAAATACATGACAGAGCGAACAAACGAAAAAGAGTTAAACAATCCCGTCGGAGATCAAATATTTTCAGGCGGTATGTCAGCACTTAAATTTCTTGAAAGTAAATGTAAATGAACTTTTTACTTCATACAGACCCCCAGGGACCACGGAGACTAGCTTCTCTGTCAAGGGTTTTTGAGTTAATATTCCATACGAAAAGTTTTTTCGTAACAGCACATTAACTCTAACCGAATGCATGTTTTATTGATAATGGAATATAGTTACATGTACGTGAGAATACATGCAAAATGCGTCTTCTTTTCGAAAAAAATATTAAATTCAAAATCCCTAATGTTCCTTTACATGTACAGTACATGTACTTTGATATTCCATAGCAATATCCAACAACATGTCCATGTAATGAAAGAAGGGCTTTGAACTTTTCAAGTAAGTTTATTCAGAGGATTGGACTATACAACCCTAGCTTTGAAATTAAAGGTTAACAACCTTACAAGGTACATGAACATGAACGAACTGTAACTCTATTATTCCCTTTCTTTAGATCTGGGCCTACATTTTTAGTATACAAGTACATGTAGGTTTATAAGGTTCAAGATCTTTCCAATATTGGTGTTTTCCTCCGTGTACTCCGGTTTCCTGCACGGTTGCACCCCTGTTAGACCCATGTGCTTCGAAAAGATCGAGAAAAAAACCATTTATACATATACTGAATCTAAACCTCTTTCTCCTCTACAGTCGATACAGAGGCCCTGCAAGTGAGGAACAATTGAACAGCCCGGACGGGGACGATGTCGAGATGAACGATAATATAGCAGCGATGGTGTTGACGAGTTTGTCTTGCAGTCCTGTCTCTCCACAATTTCCAGCATCTTTGTCGGGTAAGTTGACGTCCATTTTCTTCTTTCCATCCTCGTCAGGGTACTTTGTTGTTTATTGATTTTTTGTTATATGCACACTTCAGTGCTGGTCAATAGTGCTTGGATATACCATATTATTTTGAATATTGGTGTCATGAAAAAGAATAAAATGCAAATATTTTTCACTGTACCTGGTAGTTGATTAAATTGGTCTCAAGACTAATTTTAATTTTGCTATGGATCGGAGTACTAATGCAATGTAGAATTAAAGTTTTAGATTGAAAATCGAGCACATTGTTCATGTGTTTGTTGATATAAAAAAATATGATGAAAGGTGTCACGTCAAGTCAAGGGTCACTGTCGTTGTTTTTGTAGAAAAACCCCATGGGCTGTCTTGTAGTTCAAATAGCAGTGGCTTTCACTCCGAGCCCAGGAGTGACCCCTCCCCTCCCGTATCTAGTCACCTTAGTGAGAGTTGCCCGACCACCTCGGGAATGTTCTTTGGACCCTTTGCAAAAGACGACGGAATAGATATCCCAGACGACGACATAGAAAACAGCCCTGAACCAAAGAGAAAAAGAAGTGTGGTGAGCATTTTATTAGTTTACAAAGATTTGTAAAGTTTTAACAATTGCTGAATGTTTTGTTATTGTCATAGTTGTAAGTATGAACCTTTGTTCAATAAAATAAAGTGTATTATATTATATTATGCCAACTGGCTGAATGTCAATTATTTCGTTCAACATCTTGCACAAACGTAATGTGTATTGACGAAATAAAAGTCAATGTGACGTAGGGATCGTAGAATAATATTTATGATTTATAATATTTTATTTTTCTCTCTAAATATGACGGAAAAGTATGCATACAAAGTACTTTATGTCATAATAGTCTATATTTGAATCACGGGGTCGGTTGTTTGTTCACGACTTCTCTAGGTGAATTGCGTTTATATTTGTTTACATTCGTGACCTAGTTTCAATCAGCTGATTGACAACTATTTTTAGACAAAGGAAAACAAAACAAAACAATCGAGAAAATTTCATGGGTTTATAAAAAATACATTAAATCAAAATTCGATATTGTTATCGGGAAAACCTCGTAATGATGTGTATTGCATAATTGATTAATTATAGCACTAATCGCTTAGATCAAAGGTGCCCTACTTTAGATACAGGGTCGATGTACTCGGCAATACACAAAACCATGTGTCAATCATGTGATCACGTGATAAATGCCAATTTGATGTCATAACAATTCACATTAAAAAAGATGAAGACAAGTAAATAAACAAATTAGCACAAAATTACACCTAATTCACTAAATGTAACACAAACTGACGAAACATTCAAAGTCAATCAATCGTCCCTTTGACCTATTAAATAACAGAAAGTGATGTGTATTGCAGTAACAGTACATGTACCCCCGGGCAAAACAACCAACAACGTGACATAGATTAGGAATAAACAACAAAAATAGATTTTTATTGAATTTTATAAGCATGTGGATATATTAAGAAAACATATTAATAATAAATTAGACTTCAAAGTTAAATTTATTTTAAGAATATTTTAAGTGTAATTAAATTAGTGATCATAAGTGAATTGAAAGAAAAAATATTTTTGTGAACAAAAGTGGGAAATTTTAAAATTTAAAAGAATTAAGATAGTGCTGAGTCATGGTTTTTTTTTCCTTTGATTTGCATTGAAAATTCATACAAAACCTAGCTATAAAGAGCAAAGTTGTACTACCTTTAGTATATTGTATAGTGCTTTAAATGGCCATCTAAATAATTGACTTATTAAATACCAATGACCACAGCTGACTATGTAATATTGATCTGGACTTTGACCTTTTAAATTTAATAATTGAAAAAGTAACAAAGACCCTGTTGTGTAAAAGTTAGAAGGCATTGTTGGCCTTACAAATTATCCAAGATTTTTATTTTATCTGCAGGCTTGATTTCAGTGATGTTAGTGTCCTATTCCTTTTTAAATTGAAGTCTTTTGAAAAAAAATAAAAAGTCTTCAAAATAAGATAAAGTATCCTAATATTGATGAGTTATACAGCCAGCTGCATCTGGATAGCTGCGGTTCCATAGCTCTTTCATGATGGTCCTTTTCCCATTTTTTGATTTGTTGAAAATCAGAAAATTTCAAAAAGGAAGATTAAGAGCTACAGTATCGCAGCTAGCCTCTTAATGAACATGTTGGAGGAAAAAAAATATATGCAGGAGTTCAAATTAGCAATTGAGAGTAAAAAGTCCAGGACTTTTTGAAGTTTACAGGAAAAGTCCATAAAATCATTTCAGCAAAAAGTCCTCAATAGGAGTAACTGTAAACATGCAGGTCCTGGACTTTAGTAACCAAAATTTCAAAGGCCCTGAATCAAAATTTGATGGTCCTGGACATTTGACCAGTGCTAAGTTAAGCCCCTGTAAATGCATTAATGCATGATCAGATCTCAAAGTACATATTCCATATTGATTTTATAATATTGTTTTACAGGGTTTGACCAAAACTATGTTCCAGTGTACCTGGAAAGGATGTGGAAAAGTCCACAACACAGAATCAGCCATCGAAAAACATGTCAGGACAAATCACCTTGGGTAGGTCATATAAACAGAATCAGCCATAGTAAAACACACGAAATCCATAGAAGATATTGCAAATCTGATTGAAAAATGCAGGCGAGGATTCCAATGAAAAAAATATTTTGATAATGGGACCACAAATAAAAAAACCGATTTTTAGGTGTGGCCTTTTTAACCCCTCAATAGGGAGCTGGATCAGAATAAAGGAAGTGGTCAAGAGGACTGGTAGTGGGGGTCAGGATCCAATAAGGGAAAGTGATTGTCAAGGGGGTTGGAAGTGGGGGGTTGAGATGATGGTAGTGATGATAAAGGGGGCTGGGAGTGGTTCAGGATGATTGGGAGTGGTAATCAAGGGGGCTGGGAGAGGGGATCCAGAATGATTGGGAGTGGTGATCAAGGTGCTGGGAGTTTTTTTGTGTCAGGAAGATGGGGAATGGTGGTCATGGTGGCTGGGAGTGGGGGTCTGGATGATAGGGAATGGTGATCAAGGGGGCTGGGAGTGGGGTCAGGATGATGAGGAGTGGTGAATAAGGGGACTGGGAGTGGTGGACAAGTTGATGGGGAGTGGTGATCAAGGGGGCTTGGGTGTGGGTCAGGATGATTGAAAGTGGTGATCAAGGGGGCTTGGAGTGGGGGGGGGCAGGAAGATTGGGAGTGAAGATCAAGGGTGCTGGGGGGGGGGGGGGTCAGGATGATTGGGAGTGGTATTCGTAATCAAGGGGGCTTTGAGAGGGGGGCAGGGTGATAGGGAATGGTGATCAAGGGGGCTGGGAGTGGGGTCAGGATGATGAGGAGTGGTGAATAAGGGGACTGGGAGTGGTGGACAAGTTGATGGGGAGTGGTGATCAAGGGGCTTGGGTGTGGGTCAGGATGATTGGGAGTGGTATTCGTAATCAAGCTGGCTTTGAGAGGGGGCAGGGTGATGAGGAGTGGTGATCAAGGGGACTGGGAGTAGGGGTCAGGATGATGGGGAATGGTGATCAAGGGGGCTGGGGTGGAGGTCAGGATGATTGGGAGTGGTGATCAAGGGGGCTGGTATGGGGGGTCAGGATTTTTGGGAGTGGTGATCAAGGGGGCCTGGACTAGAGGTCAGGAAGATTGGGAGAGGTGATGAAAGGGGCTTGGAGTGGGAGTCAGGATGATGGGGAGTGCTGATCAAGTATACATGTATATACATGAAGGTCCAATATCTAATCATAAACATGTTTGCAATTTTAAAGGTTCTGCATTGAAGGTAACACACCTAAGATTAACACAGTTTAATTAAATGTTTAATTAGGTCTCAGCCACTTTACCATCTTTCTATTCATAGGACCAAAAGCCATTCTGACTCTGAGATGTCTGACGACCATGAAGAAGAGTTTTACTACACGGAGATCGAAGTGAACGTGGACAATGTTACAAAGACATTCTCGGACATGTTCACGTCGTCACCTCAGGATTACAGTTACATGGACAGGGTCCCTTACATTGCTGACCATGATTACCAAAGGAAGACTGAGACACCAGAGAGAAAAGTAGAGGCAGCGGTTGAAATGAAGGTGTGTGATACTGTTCAATTTGATGGGTTCAACCAATGGAGTTGTGGATGTGGGTTTTATTTGATTTAAAACAAGCCAGTGTGTCTCCTAAGACAAAGTTAAAAGAACATAAAATGTAATAGTAATTTAATGCATAATTTCTTTTCAAAATCCTTGTAATGGTAATGGTGATTCAACGCAATTTTTTTTTAAAGTAATGGTAATTCAATGCATTACATTACAATGTAAATTGCCCCATGCCTGATCAGCACATACATTCATTGGATCGAAATTTAACAAGTTTGCTTTCATGAGTTTATGTACTTTATTATGATTGATATGTGCACAGAATCACGTCAAGATATGCATTTATTTACCAACAAAAGCCAAAATAAACAAGAATTAACTTTTGACAACTTCTCAATTAATAAAAGGTTATTTATAAAAGAAAAATATGCAGAGGTGGAAAGTTATAAGTTCACAACATTTTTTTTTTTCATTGTAGGAACACAGTTACAGTCACATGCATGCTTCTTCAGTGCCATCTGGAGGATTTTTTCCTTTACAAGAGCAGGCAACCCCTCCTATAACAATGCCTCAGATCAAGAGGTCGTTGTCATGGCAAAATAATACAAACTTGTCTCCTGTTTCTGCTGTAAGAGTAATATAATCTTTAGGGGATGACAGTTTAGTTCCTTGGAGGGGGGGGGCTGGCAGTTTGTGTTGTGTCAGATTATTTATTTTCTAAATTTTGAAGAGAAAAAAACGCTACATGACTTTTTAACAAAAATTCTTGGACGTAAAACATCTAAAATCTAAAATTGAGTATTTCCTCAAATCCTTCCTCAACTCAAAATTTACCCAATTAAAAATGTTGGAATTTAATTCGAGGGGAGATTTGAGGAAATACCCAATTTGAGATGTTTTATGAAACCGGGGCCAGATTATTTATTTCAAAGTTTTTCCAGGCAAGAATATTTATTTACAAATTTGCCAGGGACCATCCCCTTCAGAATCAAATGGTCACCCCCTTATATGATATGATAAAGTGTACAATAGACCACCTTGATAGTTTTATATGTTTGTAAGAAACATGCAAAGAAGCATCAATTGAGCATTTGAATATAAAATGTCCCATAAGGCATGTACACTTAAAAATCAGCCGAAATGAATGAAAAGCAACACAAAGAAACAGATCTAACCTAAAAACACACTCACAAACAACCAATGCAATCAGTTATGCAATTTAAGGTGAAATCAAATGCCAGGAAGGATACTTAGTTCATGTTTCACCTTAAATATATAGTTTGGCTAAAGATGTGATTTATCTAGCCAAACAATCTAGTACAATTTATTTTTTTAGTTATTCAAAATTTAAATACTTGATTTAAAAATCATTATATATATGAGATGCATTCACATATTTAAAAACATCACTAATAGAAAATGTGTTTAAAATTAGACATGAAGAATCATTAACAAAATTAAGAAAAGTGAAATGATACTACTATACTTATTTGACTTCAAAATCAAATTTGTATTTTATACATTTCAGGTATCTCCACCCATCAGAATGACCAAATTATCCCCTCAGGACCGACTACAACAGCACCAATCACAATCTCCCAAGTCCCACATGTTTGGACAATCTCCAAAGACATCATCGTTCCATAAAAAGGCCCGCAGTGAGGTACGAAAGTGTCGGAAGGTCTACGGCATGGAGAACCGAGATATGTGGTGTACCCAGTGTAAATGGAAGAAAGCTTGCTCAAGATTTGTGGACTGAAGTTATAATTACCATCAATTAGAATTTAGACGTCAAATGAACTAAGGAATGTAAGGGTTTTAATCTCACATCTTGGTGTGAAAGAATTAAGGTATATGCTCAATATTTACCATGAACCATGTTTGAATAAGGACCAAAGGTTTTTCTCATAAACAAAATGTTTGGACTTACATGTATTGTATTAGGTTCTTTCTTGTAGTCTGCATATGCAAGATCTGTAGATTATTGCCATCAAAATCTCGAAACTGTACATTTAGACATAAGGGGGACAACCCTAATGTAACAAACAAATAAATTAATTGAGCTAAAGCTTTACCTTAAATAGCTAGGGGATCACTGGTACTATATAATCCAGAAATTAAGATTTATTTTGGCATTATATGATTGAATAAAGAGTCACATCTTGCAGTTGGAATGTTAAAAGAGACTAAATCCTATTTCAGTGAGTACAGTTAGGTTAGCAGGACCTCTCAAGATAGCTAAATTTAGAAAATCTGATTTTGTGACAAGTATTTAGTATCATTTTCATCTTTAGTGTTATATTATCCTAAAAGGTACTTGTATGTTACATTTAAAAGTTTTTATGACAAAAAACTCTTTTATTATGTTAAAAATTGTTTTCTTCTGAAACTCTCAAACATCCATACATGTGATTCTCCTGCCGGAAGACAAAATCTCCCGACTTTTTGACCCATCTGCCGCTTTTTCAGGACATGACAAAATTTTAGTTTTAAAGACATTTAAATCGTTCCGGTGTTTCAGGGGGTTTGTTAATTGGGCAAACATTAATTTAACATGTTATAATTAAGGTGTTAATTGAAGGTTTATTGCCATAATTGAACTGACAATTGAATAAACATTTGCAGATTTCTCAGTGAAGCCATAAATATTTGGCACATGCTATTGTCCTCAATTGACACTGAAATGCAATTTTAAGGAGGGTTGAAAATCTCCCGCTTTTTTTGTCCAATCTCCAGCCAAAAGAATCAAAATCTCCAGGTTAAAAAAATGTCATCACGGATCTGTCATATGTATGAACATCTAAAACCAAATCTACTCTTTGAATTCATTAATTTTCAAGTACAGTGTTCTATTTGTTATTTTTTTCAAATTGTTTTAGAGCACTGTTTATATTTTATGTTATGAAATGAGGATTTTAAAGGTTATCTTGTTACTTCTTTGTTTTGATAGCATTTTTTTAATGTTAACTTTAAATAATTTTTAAATAAGTGTTTATACTCTTCAGAAAAAGATAGTGTCTTCCATAACTCTCCCTATAATTTAATTCTGGAAAGTCCTTAGATGTTCATTTAAACTTTATTCTTTCACTTAGGGTGGAATCCTCACATCTATGAATAACGTTACAAGTGAGAATCTTTGATTTCTGTCTATATCTTAATGTACATCTCCTAAAACTGCCATATAGGTGAAGGATTGTGTTTTTGATGAAGAATCTGAAGTACATTATAAAAAAAACATTCTGACAGTTATCTATTTTGTTATTAAATACATGTATGAAAATGAATTCAACAAATGTTTAAAGAATATTCTATTTAACATGATAATATCTGTTGTAAGCTGTGTCCTGTCCATGGTACTGAAATATACGTAGCTTTTGACACAAGCATAATAGGAATTTTTGTATTGGTATTTTGGTTGACCACTTAAGTGACTAAAGCCCTCAAAATCCTGGAAAAAACCTGCTATATCTCTATGTACATCTCCTAAAACTGCAAAATAGGTGTAGGATTGTGATTTTGATCAAGTGAAATACTTATTTTACTTGTTTTCAGATAATACTCTTTAACTAGATAAATTTTCCTGTTATGAAACAAAGTGGTATGAAATATAATATGCCCCATCAATTCAAATATGTGAATGTGTCTGTTTATCATGAAAATGTGTTTATAATGAATTGATCAATATAAGAAAGTTTGTGAGTATTTTGTGTTCTCCATTATGCATTTTTTTTTGGTATTCATTAATATTAACCAGTTATCAATTTATTCAGGTTGTACATAAATGATTTTTTTGTGAAATTTGTTTTATCATATGTGGCATAAATATATATAATGTCCACGGAATTAAAATATATGGACGTAAAACAGTAAATGCATAAGTTGTATCAGATATTCATTTAATGTTAAGGAAAAGTGTTTCTAGTGTTTTCAACATATTACATTGTCCCATGGTTGATTTATAACACATTTATGTTTTATGTAATGCTAAGGAAATCAACTTTCAAAAGAATAAATCTCTATTACAAGGTGTTTTCAAATCTACTAAAATGTAGATAAAAGGTCTCTTATGGTGCTATTTTAAATTTTTTGTTTATCTGTGCTGAAATTTGTGATAATATTAACAGTGCTAATGGAAAACAATTAAAAACTCTTATGTACAACTTGAAAACTGTTGTATTATGAATTAATCTAAGGGAAAGTGTAGCTTTATCATTTTTGTGGGATTAAAGATGGAAACGAAAATATATTTTTTGTGCACAAAGCTTAAATTGAGCAGCACAGGGCTTAGATGCAACTTTAAAGTTAAAGTTAAACAAGATGACATGTGAAAAAAATGAAAAAAAAAGTTTTGTTTTTCAATTGATAAAGAATATCTGAAGATTATCATAAAGCTCATTTTCATATGTAAAGCTCACTAATTTATTTGCTTGTGAATACAATTATATTCAAACAAAAATCAAGTTTAATTATTCATAAATTTTGTAAATATAATTAAAAAAAAGATCTCATTTTTTTTGTAAACAAGTTATATCGATTTGGAGAAGACATCAACAATAATTGTATGGCTATTGATAATTACAACATGTTTTTAACATATAAAAATGTATGAATTATATTGAGTAAAGTGAAATTGAGTTGTATGTTCGTTTAATTTGCATGGGGTAAAAATTATCACGTTTTTCATGGGCCAGGAAAGGAAATATTTTGATTCCTAATCAATATAACAAATTTCTTACTTAATTTCAAAGACATATTTGTAACATGTAAAACCACAAATTTATAAGTTTATTTATATTGATTTTATTCAAAAACCATGAGAATTGATACCTAAGATTTTAAGTATTTTTGAAGATATTTGTAGCCTTTATATGTATTTTGAACTTTTTTAGTCATTATTGTAGAGTAATTTTTTTTCCAAATTTGGTGACTTTAAATTGAATACATGATTTATTAGGATACAAATTTGTGTTGATTTTTTTTCTAAAAGTTTATTTTAATGTTGACCTGCATACTTATGTTTCATAGGAACAATTTGTTATAATCATAACTAAAAGCAATAATAAAAAACTTAAGTGCATGCTATTCTCTGTAAGAATCAGGCATTGAATGGGTGAATCATGATTTAAAAAACACACGGGTTTGACTTCACAATACTGTTCAAAATGCTTTACAAGACACAAAAAATGCATTGGCACGATTCAAAAGTGTCAGTAATTTGAGATATATTTTGGTTGAAATGCATATAAAATTTCAATTAAAAGGAGATAACTCTGTTAAGTCAGCTAAAATCTCTATTATTCTAACATAATTTTTTCTCCATCGTCTGACACTCAAGACAACAACTTATGACTGTTTCTTCATTAGAAGGCTATTTTGAATGCCCTTTCATTGTCAAAACCGTGTGTTTTTAAAATCATGATTCAAAATTTTTCAATATTGCATGAGTCTTACAGAGAACTGCACTTAATATATCAAAGAGGATCAGATTAAAATTCTAAGAAATATTTATAATAATAGTTATTTTAGTAAAAAATATTTTTATGAAGTTGTTAAGAAATAAATTTATTTCTTGAACTGCCAAGTCATATTATTAGATTCATACGATTCATTATTTGTGGTTCTGGCAGTCACATATTTGTCCCTCTTTAAAAAAACCTAAAATATTCACCAGTATAGTACAATTTTAAGTAGTCCTGACATAGTGTTCTGTTCTATGAGAGTGTATACCCATGCATGTTGTGTATTAGGTCTTTTCTCCACATGTTGTTTTTATTTACATAGTTATTTTTAGTCACATTAGTCTTTCATTTTATGTTATACCGGTAATGAAATTATATATTTGTATATAGTATGATGTTTGTATGATATATAAATTTTAATTGAGGTAAAGCTAACAATATAAACTTGTTTTGAATCAGTGAGAAATTTTTAATTTTTATGGAGGAACAAAAATGCAAAATACTGTAGAAGAAATATAAGGGGGAATTTAATTTCCTTATCTGAAAGGATTTAAAATATTTAGTTGAAAAGTGTATTTTTAAATCAGAAATCCTAAAAAATTTGTCCTCACCAATTTAGTTTTGTGCTTTTAATCAGGAAATGTTATACCCACGAGAAAAAAAGATTATACAATACATGTATTTATATTTAAGTTTGAACTTTCTTTCAATGAAATCTAAATATTTTTTAAAGGTTTATCCTACAAACATTGGAAATGTGAAGCAATGAAAAAAGGATAGAACAAATTAGATTATTAAAATTTTTAACAGTTAAATTCAAGAAAAAATAATGAAATTTCATTTGAGAAATTTGTTTCCTGTTTGAATTTTATTTTCACTATTTTTGGGTACGCAATAACAAATTTATTGTATAAAGGTAAAAAATGCATAGAAGAGAACAGTTCACCAGATCAAACTCAGTGAATGAAATTGGACTCATTTTCATCATAACTTACATTGTATATTTTCTCATTCACATTTTTCTTTGTTATCTATTATATATATAAATTAAATATGTTATTGTTTATCCCGTAAATATATGTAAATAATAAATGCAGATACTATATTATAACATTATTTGGTATATCTGCCATGTCTTGTCTTTTCTCTGGTACATTTGAAATTAATACTCCAAGTTAGGTAGTTTTGGTATGATCTGTGTTTGCTGGGCTTTATTCACACCAAAACACTTAATCAGTGACACAGAAAAGTCATTCTTTGTTTGTATCTGTCACACTCTTGTGTAAATAATTTGTGTAAATCATAAATACCTTAGACAAGTTTTAACTTCAAATTTTTGGCAAGTTGGATGATGTGACCTGATTTTCCCCAAAAGTTTCTTGATGAAATACTAAGTAAGTCTGTCCTTTGTTATTTTTTCAACTGGTCCTGAAAAAAAAACGTATAAAAATCATTAACACCAATTTCAGCTACCATTAGAAAAATAACTCTTTGGATCTACAATTGCTGGATGGAGTGCCTCAGAGACAGGTCTTACACACGTCATACATTCTTCTTATTTTGTCTTGATTAAAATGCTACTAAAATGCTACTGTTGAGAGGTTACTCCTTGAAATATCGATATATAGCATATCCAAATTAACCGTTTATACCCGCGTTTTTTTGGTATTTTTAACTTTGAAACTACTGCGCGATAACCACTGCTGATGGACCAGAGATCCCCGAGGGTTATCACAAGCCTGGTCGTCAGACTTGTCTGACACGATTTACCATAAAACTTCTAATATTTTTTTCGCTGAAATTTTCGATTTTTAAATTCAAAATAGTTTAAAACACCAGGTTTCTTTCCTTGTAATGCACATGGTCGATGTGCTAGATTTGGCTTCCTTGTTTGAACGTTTTGGTTTTGAGTACTTTTCGTTTTCAACAGTGGGAAATATATCTTCCAATGTTTTGATTAAAATGCTACTGAAGAGAGGTTACTCTTTGAAATATCGATATCAGAGGTGTTTACCATTACTGATTTTCAGTAATCATTCCTGATTTGAGTTCCAAAATACTCATCACTGATTTACCCTTTGAAATTACTCATTTATGCAATTGTACCAATGTTATTACAATACTTTATAATACTTGCTTCTTTTGTTATTTTATTTGCAACAAAGTTAAAGTCAGTTTTGTGCAAAAGAAAATTCCAATTACTTAATGCCGAATGACTAGTTTGGATATTACAAACAATAAATGGATAAGTGTTGGAGGTTTAAGATCCCATGTCACCTGTACAAAATTTCAGATTTCTGGTTACTGGTCCAAATTACTGAAAAAAGTCTTTCAAATTACTGGTAATACGAAAAGAGTGTAAACACCTCTGCGATATGTAGCATATCCAAATTAACCGTTTATACCCGCGTTTTTTTTTTTTTTTTGTATTTGTAATTTTAAAAGTATGCTATGATCAAAAGTACCTCAATATCAAGATCGAAGTCAACTATATCTTGTAGGAAGCCAAAAGTAAAATTAAACAAGACAGAAGTCGTCAAAGTAAAAAGTATTATTGGAAGCCGAATGTTTAATGGCTTAGGTAAAATAAAATCTTTAAAGCTAGCTTTCACCAATCAAGTACCACGATCGACATCAAAAGTATTATAATGGACGTGAAAAGTATCATGATTTGAGTTACATTTAATAATGGTTGGTGCCAAAAGCAACTAAAGGGAAGTTCAAGATATGGCCATCAGAAGTATCATGTTTAGAGTCAATAGTATCATGATGAAGGACAATAGAAACATATGACTTTCATCACAATACTTTTAACTTTCACCCTTGAGGCTTTTTAACTTCCATAATGATAATTTTGACAAACATTATACGTTTGACTTAAAGTGTTATGATGAAAGTCCAAAGTATCATGATTAAGTCAAAAGTATTATGATTGATGTAAAAGCGTTGTGGTGAAAGTCAAAAGCATCGTGATGAAAGTCAAAAGCATCATAATGAAGTCAAAAGCATTATGAAAGTCAAAAGTGTTTGGATGAAATCATGATAGAAGAAGCATAATGCTGGAAGTAAAAAGCATTGTGGTAAAAGTCAAAAGCATCGTGATGGAAGTCAAAAGCATCATAATGAAGTCAAAAGCATTATGAAAGTCAAAAGTATTGGGATGAAATCATGATAGAAGAAGCATAATGATGGAAGTAAAAAGCATTGTGGTGAAAGTCAAAAGCATCGTGATGGAAGTCAAAAGCATCATAATGGATGTCAAAAGCATCATGATTGAAGTCAAAAGCATCATAATGGAAGTCAAAAGCATCATGAATCATGAAAGTTAAAAGCATTGTGGTGAAAGTCAAAAGCATTGTGGTGAAAGTCAAAAGCATTGTGGTGAAAGTCAAAAGAATTGTGGTGAAAGTCAAAAGCATTGTGGTGAAAGTCAAAAAAATTGTGGTGAAAGTTTGTGGTGAAAGTCAAAAGCATTGTGGTGAAAGTCAAAAGAATTGTGGTGAAAGTCAAAAGCATTGTGGTGAAAGTCAAAAGAATTGTGGTGAAAGTCAAAAGCATTGTGGTGAAAGTCAAAAGAATCATGTTGAAGTCAAAAGTATCGTGATTGAAGTCAAAAGCACCATGATTGAAGTCAAAAGCATCATAATTAAAGTCAAAAGCATTGTGGAGAAAGTAAAAAGCATCATGATGGATGTCAAAAGCATCATAATGGAAATCTAAAGCATTTTGGTGAAAGACAAAAGCATCATGATGGGTGTCAAAAGCATCTTAATGGAAGTCAAAAGCATCATGATTGAAGTCAAAAGCATCATGATGGAAGTCAAAAGCATCATGATTGGAGTCAAAATCATTGTGGTGAAAGTCAGAATATCATGAGTGAAGTCAAAAGCATTGTGTTGAAAGTCAATGACATCATGATGTAAATCAAAAGTATTATGATTGAAGTCAAACGCATTGTGGTGAAAGTCAAAAGCATCATGATGGAATTCAAAAGCATATCATAATGGAAGTCAAAAGCATCATGATTGAAGTCAAAAGCATCATAATGTAAGTCAAAAGCATCATGATTGAAGTCTAAAGCATTTTGTTGAAGGTCAAAAGCATCATGATGGAAGTCAAAAAAATCATAATGGAAGTCAAAACCATTATAATGAAAGTCAAAAGTATTTGGATGAAAACATGATAGCAGTCGAACGTATCATGATTAAAGTCAAAAACATAATGATAGAAGTCAAAAGCTTCGTGATTGATTTCAAGAGTATTGTTGTGAAAGTCAAAGTATCATGGTGTAAGTCAATTGCATTGCAGTGAAAGTCAAACTAATGCATCATGATGGAAGTCAAACACATTGTGATTAAAGTCAAGTGAAAGCATCATGATCGAAGTCATAAGATTGACAATTGAAATACAATACCAAAACGGGTATAAAACGATTTAATGGTTATGCTGTGTATCGACATTTCAAGGAGTAACCTCTCATCAGCAGCATTTGAATCAAAACCTTGGAAGGTCAAAAACCAAAAGTATTGAATGAAAAGTACTCGAAGCCAAATGATTCAATTTAGGAAGCCAAATCCAGCACAAAGGATATCGACCATGTGAACTACATGGAAAGAACCCTGGTAATTTTAATGTACAATGATTGACAGCTTGATTGATCATGATGGTCAAAAGTATTATGATGGTCAAAAGCATCATGATGGAAGTAAATGGCATCATGATGGAAGTAAAAAGCATCATGATGGAAGTAAAAAGCATCATGATGGAAGTAAAATGCATCATGATGGAAGTGAAAGGCATCATGATGGAAGTCATAATTAGCATGATAAAAGTAAGATGTATAATGATGGCAGTCATTATAATGAAAGTCAAAAACATTATGGTGGAAGTTATTGTAGTGAAAGTTAATAGCATCTTGATGGGATGAAAAGCACCAAAGTGGAATTTAAACTATCGTTTTAAGAATAGCAGCGTCATGAATGAATTAAAATAGAACATGATTAGAAAATTCGAAAGTAGAAGGGCTGAAGTTGAATGAAACATAATAGGAACAAATCATCAGGGAAGAAAAAGAATCTACATTGTGGTTAGAAACATAATGATAAAAGTGCAAAGTTTAGTGACCAAAGTCAAAAATAGTTAAAACTTAAGACATAAATTTAATAGAAATGGCAGCACATGATGAAAGTCAAAATGGATGGAAGTTAAAAATCAAATTCATGGTGAAGTTCTGTCACGATGAAAATCAAAGGTATCATGATGGAATGCAAAAGAATCGTGAATGATGGACAACAAAAGTATCAAGATGAAGTCAAAGTATCATGTTGAAGTCAAAACCATTGTGATGGACGTCAAAAGCATCATTATAAAAGCCAAAATTATCATCATGATGAAGTCAAAAGCATTGTGGTATTGCGGTGAAAGTTGAAAGAATTGCGGTAAGAGTAAAAAAGAAATCATGGTGAAAGTCAAAAGCGTCACGATTGAAGTCAAAAGTATCTTGTGCAAGTCAACAGTATTTTTAAAGATGCAAGCCAAAAGTATTGTGGTGAAGTAAAATGCATTTGGTGGGAGTCAAATTAATCATGATGCAAGTCGAAGAAATAGAAATTAATCAAATACTAGTAGTATCAGTATGAAGTCAAAAGTATCGGGATGGCAGTTAAAGTTATATGAAAAAGTATCATTGTGTTGAGACTCAAAAGTATCACGATGGAAGTCAAAAGCATCGAAACGGAAGTCACATATAACATAGTCGACGAATACCAACATATTGAGCTTTGATTAAGATCATAATAAGTTAAAAGAATACTAGTAGTCAAGATGAAGGTCAAAGATACGTCACAATAAAAATCAAAGGTCTCATGATGGAATGAAAAAGATTAAAATGCAAAAAAAGAAGAATTAAAGTGGAAGTCAGAAGCCTCATTGTTTCATGTTTCTAAACTATTTCAAGATCTTTCCAGTTAAGAAATTACCACGTAGATGTACAAATCATTGGGATCTCTTATCTTCCTAGTCGTGTTTGTCACAGTCATGAGTTATGTGTGTAGGACATGGTTCTTTTGTTTTATATTTGGTAAGTGTTTTGACATAGTTTGCTCTGCAAGGTAGCATATATCTATGGTTCAAGCTACTTCATTGATCTGATTATTATAATAATGCTAAATTTCCCAGTCAACTCGAACTATAAACAGGAAATTTATCGGGTGTTCATATTGAAATTCAAAAAATTTAAAATAATAGACACGTTATAATTTGAATATATGGGTTTTCATCTTTTTCAAGTAATTGGTATATCATCAATGGCTTTTGGTACATAGATCTGTTGATGTTCTTTATTTGAATTTTGTTCAAACTAAAAATCAAGAACTAAATGCTAAATATCAGTTTTTATACCAGAATTCTTTTACCAAAAATGTTACGCTTTACTTTTTAGCATTTCTTAACCTGAGCCAAACTTTAGCAATAGACGCTGAATTATCCTCTCTAGTGACGACATTATGGCATTCTGACGTCAATGCCGCAGTATCACGTGATTTACACTACTCATATCAGAAATACAGCTCCACAACAGATACAACTGATCATGCACCACAGAGGTATATGGCATCTTACAACTTGAATGTGTTAAGGAGCAATACTAGTACATGTATTCCAATTTCTTCCATTTATGACTCTTTAAGTGTCTGATGATAAGCCTGGTTACACATCATACAGCCATCTTTCCACTATTTATATTAAATTAACCAATGATTACGTTCGTAACTTGCAATGATTGGTTCGCATCAGCCAATGAAATGGAATATGATATGAAGCTAGGGGTTTGAACAGATCATAATTTTTTTACCCAGTTTCAGGGAAATTGAGTAGTTAGCATGTGTTTTTGGAAAAACCGGCGTTGATCTTGCACTCCTTAAAGAACTTTTCTCGGTTTTATGGCTCGTTTCGATGTGTTCCACTCACAAGAACACTTAATTAAAATCTTTCAAAGTCGAAAATGGCCGGATGTTGTTAAGCAGGAGGTAGGTGACCGACTGAACTGAAAACGAATCCCATGTTATGGGACCCACCCTGATGCTATACGTGTGTCAAATATCAAGTAGATGTGATTAGAAGTTGCTGAGAAAGCTGTTAAGAAAATTTCTTCCCCATAGGCAAGCCGCCCGTCCGACATTCACCATATTACAACCCGGATTTTCACTCCGTAAAATCCGGTCAAAAATATTTTAATCGTGAAAAATCCTCAAAGAAGCAATAGTGTATCAAAGGGGTAATCAATATCATAAAATCGTAAAGAAAAAGACAAAACCAGTGGGCAAAAAATCGTCATAACGAAACAAACCACACAACAACATAAAACACACACACATAACAACAAAACCGCATTCAGCAACGTGAACTCAAGTCGAAACGAGAGTGAACTCAGATGATCCGGAAGAGTAAGCAGTTCCTGCTTGCTATAACACACACGTCACGTTGCCAAAGATCGATTTAGTGTTGGTCAAATCCGGAAAGGATGACATTACCAAACTCTATGTCAAACCAACATCTGTGCTCATCTGAGAGACATAAATCCCGTTATTTGTATACAACCACATGATGTCTTCCGTAAAATTTTAGTGATGAAAACAACCTGGGAGCAACGTACCCCTGTGTTAACAATTTGCTTGTCAGTCGTAAAGTTCTATCAACTATCAAGTTGTACTCCCAACATGCTCTGGAATAACGAATCAATTGCGATACGTAAACTCCATAATATGCTGGTAGTGAACGGAATGTTGCTACACAGAAAGGAAAAGTTGACTATTGGAAAGTTGAAGTCATCACGTTTGTCATAGAGCTTTGTACAAAGAGCTTTGTACAAAGTCTTCCTAATGTGTCAATTTCGAGAAATAGATCCAAATATGAAGCGGACCTCCAAGAATCTGTAGTGTCCTTTATCTCAAGTTCCTTCGGATATATGAGAGGTAAATAGTCACCAAATCGAGGATTGTTTAGTGAAAAGACATCATCAATATAACGAAATGTGAGATTGAAGGATAAAGCAAGTCTGTGGCCCTTTTTGTCCTGAAGTGATTGTAGGAAGTCCGCTTCATATGAATGAAGAAACAAATCGGCAAGCAATGGTGCACAATTTGTGCCGATTGAGATACCTATTGTCTGCTGAAAAACACGTCCACCAAACTGTACAAATATGTTAAGCATTTCTATTATTTGATCTTCTGTAAATTTGTTTTTCTTACTAGACTCTTGGATGACAAAATAAGTCTTTTTATAACCGACAACCAAAAAAATGTACCTGCGTTTTCCATTCTTTTTGATATAGCTACGTTTAATCAACTGATTTAATTGTGAATGTGGAATTGAAGTATATAATGTAGAGAAATCAAAAGTTTTTATGCTATTACAAGATGAAAATAACTTGAAATGGAGACTTTCCATGAGTTCTTTAGAACATTTGATTGACGCCATTTCTACAGTAACAACAATCGAAATACTTTTGAAGACTTGATTTTATTGCCGTCAATATTGATGATAACAAAACTGAAAGAGGTTAAGTTGTACATTTGGATGACCTAGCAATAAACATTGCTTGTCAAGTCTTCCAAAAAATTATATACATGTAGTAAACTTTTTGTCCATTGTTTTGAATAAATTCTGGGGTCCGAAAAATCATGAAACAATTAATCTGTGTGCCACTGCTCACTCAGTATATCCCAGATACTCCTCAAATCGACTTAGTCTGTAAACAGGAAGTTGATATCCGTCAAACTTATTTCAATGATCGCGATAGAGGACCTCATACTGAAGTCATATACTAGATATGAGTAGCTGCTGAAAAAATTACTTTGATTAGTAGTTCATGAGTAAACTGTTGAAGTGTTATGAAAGTTACACTACCAAAGAAAATTTTGTCATTTTTTGGTGGTCATAAAAAGGTCCGTAAACACAGTCAGTTGATAAAACAGATTCAAAAGTTTCAACATCTGAGTTTAGATATTTTCAAAAGTCATCACTAGAGAGCAGCATTTTAGCTTTAGTATCCAAGTAGTAAAAATTTCGCTCATGGAAATCGGTCGCTTAAAGGAAGAAAACTGCCTGTTGTTGACGATTTTGAATTTGAAATTAATAACTTTTTATTAACAGGTTCTTTACGTATGTTAACGAAAACTACTTGTTCCATAAGCCTACCTACCGAGCCTTCCTGAATCTCTTGAACAACTATTACCCCGCCGTGGGTACCGCGGAACACGAGACCACGGGAGAGGAGTCGGAACAGCACCAGTTCATCAGCGCCATCTGTCAGACTTCGATCATGCAGAAAACACAACAATTCTTACATCAGAAGGGTAGGTCATCTTAAAGGTATAAAAATAAGATACTAGCATATCGTCATTCTGACATAACGCTGTATACACAGTGAAAATTTGTATAAGTGAAATTGACATGAAATTAACGTGGTGAAGTTTACATGAAAATTTTATGTGAATTGTACGTGAAAAAAAAATGTTTTTTACATTGTCCACCATCTTCTTCCACCCATATCCTTATGCCTGTTTATATTAATTTGTTTAACGCTGTTTTTGATACAGGATTCGTTCCTGAGTCATGGTTAGTTGGTAATATTATACCCATATATAAGAATAAAGGAGAAAAGGGGGACCCAAAAAACTACAGACCTATTACTATTTTGAGTTGTATGGGAAAATTATTTACATCTATTCTTAATAATAGATGAGTAAATATGTGGAAATTTTTTTATTGCTCATAGAAAATCAGTTTGGATTTCGTAAGGGCTACTCGACCATTGATAGTATACTCACTTTACATTTATTGTTCAATATATTAAAGCAAAAGAAGAAAAAACTTTTTTGTGCCTTCATTGATTTTGATTAGGCTTTCGATACCGTTTGGCGACCTGGACTATGGTCAAAGTTTTTGAATAGTTCTATTAATGGGAAGATGTATAATGTTATTGTTAACATGTACAGCAATATCAAGTCCCGCATTTTTGATGGCCATGAGTACTCAGATTTTTTCCCTAGGAATATAGGAGTCAGGCAAGGTGAGAATCTCTCTCCTTTGCTTTTTTCATTATATGTAAATGATTTGGAAAACTTTATGATAAACAATAATATCATTGGTCTTATATCATCATCAAATGAAATAGAAATAGAACTTGATAAGTACCTGCATCTTTTTCTTATATTATATGCAGGTGGCACTGTTTTGTTATCAGAATCAAAATGCGATCTGCAGCAACAACTAGATGTACTTTTTTATTTTGTACGCTGTGGAAATTAAAAGTAAACATAAGCAAGAGCAAGATAATGATTTTTTCGAGTGGCAGACTACCTAATAATTTACAATTTAAATATGATAACAAGGTGATAGAAATTGTTAAAGAATTCACGTATCTAGGGGTTTTATTTTCTAGATCAGGTATTTTCGCCAAAGAAAATAAAGAAAGAATGTGTACATGGCACACAGATGCCCCCGCTGGCCTCAAATAAAAAGTTGAAGTTCGACAGGTCTGAAAGTCACTTAGGACGCATAGTTTACTAAACCATCCTACCAAGTTTCAAATCAATCCCATGTACGGTGTCTGAGAAAAGCTTGACGGAAATTTTCATGTCGATTTTGGTATCGATCCAGCCCCAAACAGGAAGTAAATGTCCGACAGGTCTAAAATTCGCTTAGGACGTATAGTATGTCATATTGAACCATCCTACCAAGTTTCAAGTTATTCCCATTTACGGTTTCTGAGAAATTCATGGTGAAGGTCAAAGAGATGTCACGATGAAAATCAAAGGTATCATGATGGAATGCAAAAGAATCGTGAATGATGGACAACAAAAGTATCAAGATGAAGTCAAAGTATCATGTTGAAGTCAAAACCATTGTGATGGACGTCAAAAGCATCATTATAAAAGCCAAAATTATCATCATGATGAAGTCAAAAGCATTGTGGTATTGCGGTGAAAGTTGAAAGAATTGCGGTAAGAGTAAAAAAGAAATCATGGTGAAAGTCAAAAGCGTCACGATTGAAGTCAAAAGTATCTTGTGCAAGTCAACAGTATTTTTAAAGATGCAAGCCAAAAGTATTGTGGTGAAGTAAAATGCATTTGGTGGGAGTCAAATTAATCATGATGCAAGTCGAAGAAATAGAAATTAATCAAATACTAGTAGTATCAGTATGAAGTCAAAAGTATCGGGATGGCAGTTAAAGTTATATGAAAAAGTATCATTGTGTTGAGACTCAAAAGTATCACGATGGAAGTCAAAAGCATCGAAACGGAAGTCACATATAACATAGTCGACGAATACCAACATATTGAGCTTTGATTAAGATCATAATAAGTTAAAAGCATACTAGTAGTCAAGATGAAGGTCAAAGATACGTCACAATAAAAATCAAAGGTCTCATGATGGAATGAAAAAGATTAAAATGCAAAAAAAAGAAGAATTAAAGTGGAAGTCAGAAGCCTCATTGTTTCATGTTTCTAAACTATTTCAAGATCTTTCCAGTTAAGAAATTACCACGTAGATGTACAAATCATTGGGATCTCTTATCTTCCTAGTCGTGTTTGTCACAGTCATGAGTTATGTGTGTAGGACATGGTTCTTTTGTTTTATATTTGGTAAGTGTTTTGACATAGTTTGCTCTGCAAGGTAGCATATATCTATGGTTCAAGCTACTTCATTGATCTGATTATTATAATAATGCTAAATTTCCCAGTCAACTCGAACTATAAACAGGAAATTTATCGGGTGTTCATATTGAAATTCAAAAAATTTAAAATAATAGACACGTTATAATTTGAATATATGGGTTTTCATCTTTTTCAAGTAATTGGTATATCATCAATGGCTTTTGGTACATAGATCTGTTGATGTTCTTTATTTGAATTTTGTTCAAACTAAAAATCAAGAACTAAATGCTAAATATCAGTTTTTATACCAGAATTCTTTTACCAAAAATGTTACGCTTTACTTTTTAGCATTTCTTAACCTGAGCCAAACTTTAGCAATAGACGCTGAATTATCCTCTCTAGTGACGACATTATGGCATTCTGACGTCAATGCCGCAGTATCACGTGATTTACACTACTCATATCAGAAATACAGCTCCACAACAGATACAACTGATCATGCACCACAGAGGTATATGGCATCTTACAACTTGAATGTGTTAAGGAGCAATACTAGTACATGTATTCCAATTTCTTCCATTTATGACTCTTTAAGTGTCTGATGATAAGCCTGGTTACACATCATACAGCCATCTTTCCACTATTTATATTAAATTAACCAATGATCACGTTCGTAACTTGCAATGATTGGTTCGCATCAGCCAATGAAATGGAATATGATATGAAGCTAGGGGTTTGAACAGATCATAATTTTTTTACCCAGTTTCAGGGAAATTGAGTAGTTAGCATGTGTTTTTGGAAAAACCGGCGTTGATCTTGCACTCCTTAAAGAACTTTTCTCGGTTTTATGGCTCGTTTCGATGTTTCCACTCACAAGAACACTTAATTAAAATCTTTCAAAGTCGAAAATGGCCGGATGTTGTTAAGCAGGAGGTAGGTGACCGACTGAACTGAAAACGAATCCCATGTTATGGGACCCACCCTGATGCTATACGTGTGTCAAATATCAAGTAGATGTGATTAGAAGTTGCTGAGAAAGCTGTTAAGAAAATTTCTTCCCCATAGGCAAGCCGCCCGTCCGACATTCACCATATTACAACCCGGATTTTCACTCCGTAAAATCCGGTCAAAAATATTTTAATCGTGAAAAATCCTCAAAGAAGCAATAGTGTATCAAAGGGGTAATCAATATCATAAAATCGTAAAGAAAAAGACAAAACCAGTGGGCAAAAAATCGTCATAACGAAACAAACCACACAACAACATAAAACACACACACATAACAACAAAACCGCATTCAGCAACGTGAACTCAAGTCGAAACGAGAGTGAACTCAGATGATCCGGAAGAGTAAGCAGTTCCTGCTTGCTATAACACACACGTCACGTTGCCAAAGATCGATTTAGTGTTGGTCAAATCCGGAAAGGATGACATTACCAAACTCTATGTCAAACCAACATCTGTGCTCATCTGAGAGACATAAATCCCGTTATTTGTATACAACCACATGATGTCTTCCGTAAAATTTTAGTGATGAAAACAACCTGGGAGCAACGTACCCCTGTGTTAACAATTTGCTTGTCAGTCGTAAAGTTCTATCAACTATCAAGTTGTACTCCCAACATGCTCTGGAATAACGAATCAATTGCGATACGTAAACTCCATAATATGCTGGTAGTGAACGGAATGTTGCTACACAGAAAGGAAAAGTTGACTATTGGAAAGTTGAAGTCATCACGTTTGTCATAGAGCTTTGTACAAAGAGCTTTGTACAAAGTCTTCCTAATGTGTCAATTTCGAGAAATAGATCCAAATATGAAGCGGACCTCCAAGAATCTGTAGTGTCCTTTATCTCAAGTTCCTTCGGATATATGAGAGGTAAATAGTCACCAAATCGAGGATTGTTTAGTGAAAAGACATCATCAATATAACGAAATGTGAGATTGAAGGATAAAGCAAGTCTGTGGCCCTTTTTGTCCTGAAGTGATTGTAGGAAGTCCGCTTCATATGAATGAAGAAACAAATCGGCAAGCAATGGTGCACAATTTGTGCCGATTGAGATACCTATTGTCTGCTGAAAAACACGTCCACCAAACTGTACAAATATGTTAAGCATTTCTATTATTTGATCTTCTGTAAATTTGTTTTTCTTACTAGACTCTTGGATGACAAAATAAGTCTTTTTATAACCGACAACCAAAAAAATGTACCTGCGTTTTCCATTCTTTTTGATATAGCTACGTTTAATCAACTGATTTAATTGTGAATGTGGAATTGAAGTATATAATGTAGAGAAATCAAAAGTTTTTATGCTATTACAAGATGAAAATAACTTGAAATGGAGACTTTCCATGAGTTCTTTAGAACATTTGATTGACGCCATTTCTACAGTAACAACAATCGAAATACTTTTGAAGACTTGATTTTATTGCCGTCAATATTGATGATAACAAAACTGAAAGAGGTTAAGTTGTACATTTGGATGACCTAGCAATAAACATTGCTTGTCAAGTCTTCCAAAAAATTATATACATGTAGTAAACTTTTTGTCCATTGTTTTGAATAAATTCTGGGGTCCGAAAAATCATGAAACAATTAATCTGTGTGCCACTGCTCACTCAGTATATCCCAGATACTCCTCAAATCGACTTAGTCTGTAAACAGGAAGTTGATATCCGTCAAACTTATTTCAATGATCGCGATAGAGGACCTCATACTGAAGTCATATACTAGATATGAGTAGCTGCTGAAAAAATTACTTTGATTAGTAGTTCATGAGTAAACTGTTGAAGTGTTATGAAAGTTACACTACCAAAGAAAATTTTGTCATTTTTTGGTGGTCATAAAAAGGTCCGTAAACACAGTCAGTTGATAAAACAGATTCAAAAGTTTCAACATCTGAGTTTAGATATTTTCAAAAGTCATCACTAGAGAGCAGCATTTTAGCTTTAGTATCCAAGTAGTAAAAATTTCGCTCATGGAAATCGGTCGCTTAAAGGAAGAAAACTGCCTGTTGTTGACGATTTTGAATTTGAAATTAATAACTTTTTATTAACAGGTTCTTTACGTATGTTAACGAAAACTACTTGTTCCATAAGCCTACCTACCGAGCCTTCCTGAATCTCTTGAACAACTATTACCCCGCCGTGGGTACCGCGGAACACGAGACCACGGGAGAGGAGTCGGAACAGCACCAGTTCATCAGCGCCATCTGTCAGACTTCGATCATGCAGAAAACACAACAATTCTTACATCAGAAGGGTAGGTCATCTTAAAGGTATAAAAATAAGATACTAGCATATCGTCATTCTGACATAACGCTGTATACACAGTGAAAATTTGTATAAGTGAAATTGACATGAAATTAACGTGGTGAAGTTTACATGAAAATTTAATGTGAATTGTACGTGAAAAAAAAATGTTTTTTACATTGTCCACCATCTTCTTCCACCCATATCCTTATGCCTGTTTATATTAATTTGTTTAACGCTGTTTTTGATACAGGATTCGTTCCTGAGTCATGGTTAGTTGGTAATATTATACCCATATATAAGAATAAAGGAGAAAAGGGGGACCCAAAAAACTACAGACCTATTACTATTTTGAGTTGTATGGGAAAATTATTTACATCTATTCTTAATAATAGATGAGTAAATATGTGGAAATTTTTTTATTGCTCATAGAAAATCAGTTTGGATTTCGTAAGGGCTACTCGACCATTGATAGTATACTCACTTTACATTTATTGTTCAATATATTAAAGCAAAAGAAGAAAAAACTTTTTTGTGCCTTCATTGATTTTGATTAGGCTTTCGATACCGTTTGGCGACCTGGACTATGGTCAAAGTTTTTGAATAGTTCTATTAATGGGAAGATGTATAATGTTATTGTTAACATGTACAGCAATATCAAGTCCCGCATTTTTGATGGCCATGAGTACTCAGATTTTTTCCCTAGGAATATAGGAGTCAGGCAAGGTGAGAATCTCTCTCCTTTGCTTTTTTCATTATATGTAAATGATTTGGAAAACTTTATGATAAACAATAATATCATTGGTCTTATATCATCATCAAATGAAATAGAAATAGAACTTGATAAGTACCTGCATCTTTTTCTTATATTATATGCAGGTGGCACTGTTTTGTTATCAGAATCAAAATGCGATCTGCAGCAACAACTAGATGTACTTTTTTATTTTGTACGCTGTGGAAATTAAAAGTAAACATAAGCAAGAGCAAGATAATGATTTTTTCGAGTGGCAGACTACCTAATAATTTACAATTTAAATATGATAACAAGGTGATAGAAATTGTTAAAGAATTCACGTATCTAGGGGTTTTATTTTCTAGATCAGGTATTTTCGCCAAAGAAAATAAAGAAAGAATGTGTACATGGCACACAGATGCCCCCGCTGGCCTCAAATAAAAAGTTGAAGTTCGACAGGTCTGAAAGTCACTTAGGACGCATAGTTTACTAAACCATCCTACCAAGTTTCAAATCAATCCCATGTACGGTGTCTGAGAAAAGCTTGACGGAAATTTTCATGTCGATTTTGGTATCGATCCAGCCCCAAACAGGAAGTAAATGTCCGACAGGTCTAAAATTCGCTTAGGACGTATAGTATGTCATACTGAACCATCCTACCAAGTTTCAAGTTATTCCCATTTACGGTTTCTGAGAAAAGCTTGACGGAAATTTCGTAAGGACGGACATGAGTAAAACTAAATGCCCCCGACATGTCGTCGCGGGGGCATAAAAAGTATAATGCAGCCAAAGCAACCAGAGCGATGTTCGATATACTCAAAAAGGGGAGATTACACAACTTATCTATTAAATCACAGTTAGATCTATTTGACCAAGCTATTCAACCTATTCTTTTATACGGTTGCGAAGTATGGGGTGCTGGTAATAATTCCATTATAGAACGAGTACATAATAAATTCTGCAAATTATAATTAAATGTAAAGAAGTCTACACCAGACTTTATGATATACGGTGAACTGGGGAGGCATTCTTTAGACTTGCGTATCAAGCTTAGAACTGTAAAGTACTGGGCAAAATTAGTTACTGGTAAACAAGATAAGCTGCCTGCAATATTATATCATCTTTCTTTGACGAAATATGCTGATAATATATCGTGGCTGAAATATGTTAAATCTATTTTTGATGAATGTGGTTTATCAAATGTTTTTATAACTCAACAATTTGTGAGTATAAATTGCATGAATTGGTTGTAGAGTTTACTAAAGCAAAATCTTATGGACCAGTTCCAACAAACGTGGAATGCTGGTATGCAAGAGTCACCAAAGTCTTTAAATTACAGAATTTATAAAGATAAACTAGAATTCGAACATTATTTTGACCTACTTGACGATAAAAATATAGTAACATTATGTAGATTTAGAATTATGAACCATAAGTATCCTATTGAGACTGGTAGATGGCAAAATATAGCCAGAGAAGATCGTAAATGTTTATTATGTAATTCACAAGATATTGGGGACGAATATCACTATATTTTTTCATGTCGAGCATTTGATATTGACAGGAGTCGTTTATTGAGGGTAAAATTTAGACATAGACCAAATATTCTAAATATTCATGAACTTATATGAACAGTAAACATCTTCCAGACCTCAATAATCTTTGCAAATTTATTAGGATTATCAACAAAAAGATAGAATCTCCGGGGTAAAACTTTGTTTATATATATGTGTACCTCATTATGTATGTTACTTTAATGTATAAGTAATTCATATTGTATCATAATGTTTCTGTTTAGTTCACACTATCTCTGAACCATTGTATTTTGGTTTTAGAGAATAAAAATATATATATCTTACAATTCTACAAATATTTAGAATAAAAATATCCCATGCAGTTTTTATTCAATTTCGTATGAAATTCAAGTGAAAAGTTAACGTGGAATTCACATGATTTTCACGTTTATTGCTCCTTTTACGTGAATTTCACCAGAACCAAGTCAGGACCATGCGATTCTCAATTTTCCGGTATGTCTTCCTTGTTTGGCTTGTCTTATGGACATTTGAGATTGATTCTCCAAGTTCGGTAATTTTGTTATTACCTATATTTTTAATCCTGAATTTCACGGGAACAAAATGTCCCTGTGTAAGTGTGTTGCAACAAGAAAGGGACAAGAAAGAACTGTTTGTTCATCAAGTGGATGTAAGTTCACTCTCGTTACGGCTTGAATTCGCGCTGCTGATGGCACTGAGGTTGCTTTGTGTGGTTTTCTTTTATATTTCGTGTTGTGTGTTTGTGTTTGTGTCGACGGTTTTTGTCTTTGAATTTTCATACTATTGACATTCTTAAGCTTCATTGGTATTCTTGTTTGTGTCTGTACATCGTGCGGGGAAAGAGTATAGTCCTACAGGGTAATCTTTTTATATTGACCGAAAGAAGCAAAGAGGCACCCATGGGGAATTCGACTGTCAAAAGTCCAAAAGAGCAACGACAAAACCGGTAAATACGAACAAGAACAGCACGAAGAAACACTGAAATTCGACCTTTAAATTTGTATTTGCTGGATTTCCAAAGAAGAGGTTTTTGTTAACTTACTTTTGTATTGCCATGTCATTTCTTTTAGGTCATGTGGGCTCATCAATGTCCGACTTCGAGCAGAAACTTTTATCCATTTGGTTTACCATGTATCCAAGACAGGGTAGGTCTGTCATTAAAGACAGCAGTGGCTTCGAACACGTGTTTGTAGGAGAGACTAAAGGAACAACTGTTGACGGGTTCCACAACTGGATCCAGTTCTATCTAGAAGAGAAGAAAGGCCATGTGGATTATCTTGGATATGTTTTCAAATCATTGGTATGTATAAGGACTTGCTTTACTTTGTACATGAAAGAAAATAATGATAGTTATGTGCAAACAACCTTCACGTCTTAAAAATCATTGGATCGAAATTAAAAAATCTACGATGCAAACCCGAAACCTGCAAGCAGCCTTTATGTGACCAGTGACCGCTGGTCGCTGTCTTGATAGACCCAGATCAAAGACAAATGCAAGTCTTTCAATAAGATTTATATAAGAAAGTTTGAATTTGTAACAGGTCGTTTAAATTGAGGCAGTAGCCCTTATTCAAAACCAGACCAATTTTGAAAATTGGTCTTATCAAGCATTTCCCATTTTGATAATTAAGTATACTCGTAAGACGTTTGACAACGGAAGCACTATAGATATTCAAAAATTTCAATTGTATTTTACATTTCAGCCAGAAGTCCTAGGCGTTCATTTCAAATGGTACAACAGCTACAAGAAGCTAAGTTCCCTGGTGCTTGGGTCGAGTCCAGAGTTTGAAATGGCGATCTACACTTTGTGCTACTATCTCCATAGAAACCGTGATTGCAGCTTCACCATGAATGGACATACATTTCACGTGAAGACCTACGAGGTGGACTACGTCAGCAGCGATCAAATTGCCACCGCCTATTTCTAACGATTTGAACAATTTAACCTATTAAAACGTTACAAAAAATTCATTTCTAAAAAACATTTGGTACTAAAAATAATAATTACTACAGTGTTCAAATGATATTAAAATATATATTACGAATTCTCTAAGAATATTTTTAATCATATTGAATTGTTAACATACTCTTGCTTCGAACGATTTAAATTACGGTATATAATGTTTTGCCTCCGTAGTTTGGCCATCTGTATCCAACTTTTTTGGAAGAGTGTCTAATTCAACCAATTTTGCCAAGAAAGTCAATGCAGTTTTTTTCTGTCGAAATTGCTATCAATTAATTTAAGTCCACCCTTGAATTTACAAATACACAGGCAAAATTTAGACATGCGTCTCGCGTGCGTTTGTTAAAACATGTGTCTGACATAGCGTATAAACGTACGTTAAACATATGTTTCTAACCGCCGTACGGTCCGGGCGTACGGTAAACGTACGTCAAAAATTGTCAAAACATACGTCAGACGTACGTTTTTTAGACGTGCGTCAAACATACGTTTACAATACGTCAGACATATAGTTTCCTAAAATGCATGAAATTTGTGAGCTATTTGTTTAGTGCGTTTTTTTTATGAAATAAAAATATTTCAAAGATTAATTTTTAACGTGCGTCAAACGTACGCGGTTAGAAACGCCAATTTAATATGCGTCAGATGACAAATGTTTAGACGTCGCGCACAAAGTTGACTCCATTAACGTAACCTATATAGCGTTGCACGGGCGTAAAACACCAACTCACTCACGTAACGTCTTTAAAACGTAAAATGACGTTCAATAATTGATAAGAATACAAAAATCACAAGACAGTGCCCGAATTACTTTATCAAACATTCAAGCTGTGTTTTTCGAGTATACGCTTTAAATTTACTTCGTTGTATATTTATTTTGTTTTGTTTGATAATTTTGTTATTAATATAATTTATCTATTTATTTTTTTTGTGTATTTATTTTTTAAACCAATATGTCATAATCTGTACTTTTTACAGTTTGACTGATGAAGCGGCGATAAACATCAACAGTAATCAATCAATCAATTAGAATTTTAAAAATCGTCGTAGGATAATTTTAAACATTAAACAGTAAAATTGAACATATATTTGTACATATTTATTCTTTAATTCCTGAAAAGTTGACGTGATATTTTTAATCTAGACACCGCAATATTCTTCTATGAAGAGAATCATCAATGAGGATAGTTTCATCGTCCTCGAGTTCAAGTTCCGAACATATATATATGACGGAATGTGCGGGTACCATAGCTGGAATGCGTTTAATAAGCCTTTGTTGAAGTGGATTATTGTCAATCTTTCCGAAATAATACCCATGAATAACTTTCGAACCAGGAAGAAAGGTTATTCCCCATTTATCTGTTGATTGTTTTCGAAGTACGGTAGTTTGTTTCGTTGCTTTTAAAACATAATAAGGTTGGTCATCATCATCGGCTTTGACTGCAAAAATAGTACCCGTATTAACAAGGTCATATAAAGAAACATACTGGCTTTCATCATCTTCCGGTTCATGATCTCCGTTTTCTTTGTACATTCTTATAGAAGAAAAGTTTCCAAGTTGCTCAACATTTAAACATTAGTAGTATAGATGCACCGATCAAGTCTTATTTCTCGGGACGTCCCCGACGTCCCATAGGCTGCCTGTGACGTCATATCCACTTCCGGTCCGCCATTTTGCTTCCGGTCGGCCATTTTGCTTCCGGTTCCGCCATCTTGCTTCCGGTTCCGCCATTTTGCTTCCGGTCGGCCATCTTGCATCCGGTGACGCAACATCCGGTAATTAAGGGGAGGTAATTCCGCAAAGTCACCGAACGGTAAAAGGCTTGTAACTTAGTTATTCCTTGACCGATTCCTTTCGGGTTTGTTGCATTGTTTTTAGTAAGACAATGTCTCTTGAATGAATGTCTTTGTGGTCTTCAGTGGTCATTAGAGGCTTGACCAGTAGGTGACCATTTCCTATTTCTTATCAAAGGTGGGGTTGTCGTATATCGTTGGAAAGATCGCAAGGTGTAGTTGCCATTTTTGAGTTGTTTGAGTAGGTAGTGGTCAGTGGTCAGTCAGGGCTTGACCATTAGGTGGCCCCTTTTTCTTCTTGTTGTATACTTAGCGTGTAATATGTCATTGTTAAGCCTGTGAGGTCTAGTTTTATATTCTTTCTTTCGTGTCAATCTAAGGGAAGTAACTCTTGGTTTCTACTGTGTTTTAAGTCTTGTACTTGATACCATTTGTAAGGAATTTGCCGGGCTTTGTGGGGTAGTACTGGTTTGATCTTTTTTATAGGGCGTTAGGGATAACAAATCGATTTTAAGTTTCGATACTTTATTTTGAACACAGTAATAGGTTTCAGTCTTCATCCTCGTCGTCTTCACTCTCCTCGTCAGGCCTGAACTGTTTTATTTTCTCATCCAGCAAGTACTTTCTCTTCTCAGTAGCGTATTTCCAAGACTCTTCATACTCATAATCTTCATCGTCCCTCAGTCGTTTTGCTGTTTGTTTGATCTTCTTGTGGAGTGGATCTCGTGCCATTTCCATTTGCCACATAATGTTATTGACGTAGCGATTTTTTAAAGCTTCTCTATAGAGCGGGAGCAAATCCAAGTCAGCCTTTGATATTGCCTCTTTTTCGTGGTGACCTTTTTCCGTGTATTCATCCACTTTCTTTTCGTGTTCGTCTTTGTAGCTGATCATCACTTGTCCAATAAAGTCACCCCACGGATCAAACTGTTCTCCGGGGTAAGTTTCTTCGTCTTCAGACAAGTCGTCACTCTTTTCTGATTCCGTATCCTCCTCTTCCTCAGTTTCCCATTCCGGGTCCTCCTTCAACCATTCCGGTTCCTCCATTTTTCTTTGATGCTTCTGTTCTTTGTGTCTCTGTAGATTGAACAACTTTTGACTTGTGTATCCGCATACGTCGCAATGGTACATCTTTCCTTCTCGACGGCCGGGTTCTATCTGATGATTTTTGTTCCGTCCGTGTAAATTTATCTATCACTTCTGAATAGTATAACATGTTGTTAACAGAATCCTCATTGCCGGTGCGGATTTGATCGGGTCTCGTTAAATTGTCTTTCTTTCTTTTCCATACATAGGCAAAGAATGCATTCCTCAAATTTGCTAAGCTCTTTCTATTGTATGCAAGCTTCAATGCTTTGAATCTACGCCATTCTTTAAATATTTGCTGGCATTCTATGCACGGCACAATTAAATTTTGTTTCGATTTATAAAACTGATCTTTTGGCTTCCTCTCGCCGCATTTACGACAAACACGTTCCCCGTTCTCACTTTCAATTTTCTTTTCTATGAGTTTTAGAAGATAATCCATTACATTTACGTGTGTCTTGTTCGAATACATTTGAGCCACTGACAACATTGATCATTCATTTTGCCTTTTCAAAATTGTATCGTCCAATCATCTCTCAGCATTTTATCACGTGACTTACTCTTTGCTCTTCTTGCTCTTTTGATTGCTCAGTTTGCTCTTTTGCAGCTCATCTTGCTCTTTTGCAGCTCATTTTGCTCTTTTGCAGCTCATCTTGCTCTTTTCCTTGCTCATCTTGCTCTTCTGCAGCTCTTTTTAGCTCTTTACCTTGCTCATCTTGCTCTTTTGCAGCTCATTTTGCTCATTTACCTTGCTCATCTTGCTCTTTTGCTGCTTTTCTTACTAATTTGATCACCCAGCAGCAGCAGCAGCAGCAGCAGCCATTTTTTACCCTCTCCCCCCCCCTTTCACTTACGCAGCAGCAGCAGCAGCAGCAGCCGTTTTAAGACCTTCTCCCCCCTTTTTTTTCACTTACGCAGCAGCAGCAGCCGTTTTACCCTCCTCTCCCCTTTCACTTATGCAGCACCAGCCGATTCCTTACCTTCTTCCCTTTTCTTCTAGTTGTGTTTTTCCTTTCCTGTGTTAACTTGTACAACTTTTGTCAAGCAGGGAATCCAGACCACTTTATACTTTTAATTTTCCATAGGCCCTGTGTTAAATCTGTTGGCGACTCGTGTCACCCCCAGATCTCAGCAATGAAGTCGTGTGTAATCATGCGGAACTAACTATTCCATTGAGATTATTTTGTACTTCATAACCCAATATCTTGTAACCAGTTCAAACCGGTTTCTTTTCGTTCCGATACTACCCCCTTTGTATTTCTATTTTTAACCCTTACCCTAACCATACCCCTAGCTATTTTGTAATTCTAACCCTAACCCTAAACCTAACCCTACCCCTAGCTATTCTAGTTTGTAATTCTAACCCTAACCTTAAACCTAACCCTAACCATAATCTCTAACCTTAACCTTTTCTCTTTTCAGTTCTATTTTTAGCCCTTACCCCAATTCTAACTCTAACTCTCTTTGATAGTGTTGTCATTTTATTTCTAACCCTAACCCTAATTCTTTCTTCTCTAACCCTAACTCTCTTTTCTCTAATCCTATCCCTAAGCTCTCTTCACTAACCCTAACCCTAATCCTTTCTCTTTCCATTTCCATTTTTTAACCCTTATCCTAATTCTAAGTCTCTTTGTCTTTGTTGTCATTGTATTTGTAACCCTAACCCTAACTCTCTCTTCTCTAACCCTAACCCTTTCTCTTCTATTTTTAGCCCTTATCCCCATTCTAACTCTAACTCTATTTCCCTTTGTTGTCATTGTATTTCTAACTCAAATCCTTATTGTCTTTTCTCTAACCCTAACTCTCTCTTCTTTAACCCTTTCTCTTTCTATTTCTTTACCATTTACTCTAACCCTAACCTAAATTCTCCTCTGTTGTGTATAGTATTTCTATTCATGTTCGTACCCTTACCCTAACTCTTCTGCTATGTAGCCTTAACCCTAACTCTTGATCTCTTTGCAACTTTTGTTGTTGTTCTGCTTTTCCTGTTCATGAGCGGTTTGTAATATCACGTTTGCGCCAATTTCTGATTCGTTGTGAAGTTAAACAAAAACAATGCAAACAATAATACAAGTTGCAAAGAGATCAAGAGTTAGGGTTAAGGCTACATAGCAGAAGAGTTAGGGTTAGGGTACGAACATGAATAGAAATACTATACACAACAGAGGAGAATTTAGGTTAGGGTTAGAGTAAATGGTAAAGAAATAGAAAGAGAAAGGGTTAAAGAAGAGAGAGTTAGGGTTAGAGAAAAGACAATAAGGGTTTGAGTTAGAAATACAATGACAACAAAGGGAAATAGAGTTAGAGTTAGAATGGGGATAAGGGCTAAAAATAGAAGATTAGGGTTACAAATACAATGACAACAAAGACAAACAGAGTTAGAGTTAGAATTGGGGTAAGGGTTAAAAAATAGAAATGGAAAGAGAAAGGATTAGGGTTAGGGTTAGTGAAGAGAGCTTAGGGATAGGATTAGAGAAAAGAGAGTTAGGGTTAGAGAAGAAAGAATTGGGGTTAGGGTTACAAATACAATGACAACAAAGACAAACAGAGTTAGAGTTAGAATTGGGGTAAGGGTTAAAAAATAGAAATGGAAAGAGAAAGGATTAGGGTTAGGGTTAGTGAAGAGAGCTTAGGGATAGGATTAGAGAAAAGAGAGTTAGGGTTAGAGAAGAAAGAATTAGGGTTAGGGTTAGAAATAAAATGACAACACTATCAAAGAGAGTTAGAGTTAGAATTGGGGTAAGGGCTAAAAATAGAACTGAAAAGAGAAAAGGTTAAGGTTAGAGATTATGGTTAGGGTTAGGTTTAAGGTTAGGGTTAGAATTACAAACTAGAATAGCTAGGGGTATGGTTAGGGTTAGGGTTTAGGGTTAGGGTTAGAATTACAAAATAGCTAGGGGTATGGTTAGGGTAAGGGGTAAAAATAGAAATACAAAGGGGGTAGTATCGGAACGAAAAGAAACCAGTTTGAACTGGTTACAAGATATTGGGTTATCAAGTACAAAATAATCTCAATGGAATAGTTAGTTCCGCATGATTACACACGACTTCATTGCTGAGATCTGGGGGTGACACGAGTAGCCAACAGATTTAACACAGGGCCTATGGAAAATTAAAAGTATAAAGTGGTCTGGATTCCCTGCTTGACAAAAGTTGTACAAGTTAACACGGGAAAGGAAAAACACAACTAGAAGAAAAGGGAAGAAGGTAAGGAATCGGCTGGTGCTGCATAAGTGAAAGGGGAGAGGAGGGTAAAACGGCTGCTGCTGCTGCTGCTGCTGCTGCGTAAGTGAAAAAAGGGGGGGAGAAGGTCTTAAAACGGCTGCTGCTGCTGCTGCTGCTGCGTAAGTGAAAGGGGGAGGGTAAAATGGCTGCTGCTGCTGCTGCTGCTGCTGCTGGGTGATCAAATTAGTAAGAAAAGCAGCAAAAGAGCAAGATGAGCAAGGTAAATGAGCAAAATGAGCTGCAAAAGAGCAAGATGAGCAAGGTAAAGAGCTAAAAAGAGCTGCAGAAGAGCAAGATGAGCAAGGAAAAGAGCAAGATGAGCTGCAAAAGAGCAAAAGGAGCTGCAAAAGAGCAAGATGAGCTGCAAAAGAGCAAACTGAGCAATCAAAAGAGCAAGAAGAGCAAAGAGTAAGTCACGTGATAAAATGCTGAGAGATGATTGGACGATACAATTTTGAAAAGGCAAAATGAATGATCAATGTTGTCAGTGGCTCAAATGTATTCGAACAAGACACACGTAAATGTAATGGATTATCTTCTAAAACTCATAGAAAAGAAAATTGAAAGTGAGAACGGGGAACGTGTTTGTCGTAAATGCGGCGAGAGGAAGCCAAAAGATCAGTTTTATAAATCGAAACAAAATTTAATTGTGCCGTGCATAGAATGCCAGCAAATATTTAAAGAATGGCGTAGATTCAAAGCATTGAAGCTTGCATACAATAGAAAGAGCTTAGCAAATTTGAGGAATGCATTCTTTGCCTATGTATGGAAAAGAAAGAAAGACAATTTAACGAGACCCGATCAAATCCGCACCGGCAATGAGGATTCTGTTAACAACATGTTATACTATTCAGAAGTGATAGATAAATTTACACGGACGGAACAAAAATCATCAGATAGAACCCGGCCGTCGAGAAGGAAAGATGTATCATTGCGACGTATGCGGATACACAAGTCAAAATTGTTGTTCAATCTACAGAGACACAAAGAACAGAAGCATCAAAGAAAAATGGAGGAACCGGAATGGTTGAAGGAGGACCCGGAATGGGAAACTGAGGAAGAGGAAGAGGAGGATACGGAATCAGAAAAGAGTGACGACTTGTCTGAAGACGAAGAAACTTACCCCGGAGAACAGTTTGATCCGTGGGGTGACTTTATTGGACAAGTGATGATCAGCTACAAAGACGAACACGAAAAGAAAGTGGATGAATACACGGAAAAAGGTCACCACGAAAAAGAGGCAATATCAAAGGCTGACTTGGATTTGCTCCCGCTCTATAGAGAAGCTTTAAAAAATCGCTACGTCAATAACATTATGTGGCAAATGGAAATGGCACGAGATCCACTCCACAAGAAGATCAAACAAACAGCAAAACGACTGAGGGACGATGAAGATTATGAGTATGAAGAGTCTTGGAAATACGCTACTGAGAAGAGAAAGTACTTGCTGGATGAGAAAATAAAACAGTTCAGGCCTGACGAGGAGAGTGAAGACGACGAGGATGAAGACTGAAACCTATTACTGTGTTCAAAATAAAGTATCGAAACTTAAAATCGATTTGTTATCCCTAACGCCCTATAAAAAAGATCAAACCAGTACTACCCCACAAAGCCCGGCAAATTCCTTACAAATGGTATCAAGTACAAGACTTAAAACACAGTAGAAACCAAGAGTTACTTCCCTTAGATTGACACGAAAGAAAGAATATAAAACTAGACCTCACAGGCTTAACAATGACATATTACACGCTAAGTATACAACAAGAAGAAAAAGGGGCCACCTAATGGTCAAGCCCTGACTGACCACTGACCACTACCTACTCAAACAACTCAAAAATGGCAACTACACCTTGCGATCTTTCCAACGATATACGACAACCCCACCTTTGATAAGAAATAGGAAATGGTCACCTACTGGTCAAGCCTCTAATGACCACTGAAGACCACAAAGACATTCATTCAAGAGACATTGTCTTACTAAAAACAATGCAACAAACCCGAAAGGAATCGGTCAAGGAATAACTAAGTTATAAGCCTTTTACCGTTCGGTGACTTTGCGGAATTACCTCCCCTTAATTACCGGATGTGGCGTCACCGGATGCAAGATGGCCGACCGGAAGCAAAATGGCGGAACCGGAAGCAAGATGGCGGAACCGGAAGCAAAATGGCCGACCGGAAGCAAAATGGCGGACCGGAAGTGGATATGACGTCACAGGCAGCCAATGGGACGTCGGGGACGTCCCGAGAAATAAGACTTGATCGGTGCATCTATACTACTAACATTGATCATAGTTTATTGTTAAACAATTTTCACAAGTATAGCACGACAACTTTCTTGTTTCAACTGTGTTTGATTTCGATTTAGAAACTTGGTGAATTTTTCTGTTCTCTTTTATTGGTTTGAAATATCGGTCACGATCTCTATTAATAGTTTCAATATACCTAAAAATTCTTCGCGAGCACTTCGAATCATCTGCAGTTTCTTGGAGATTTTCAATTGCAAAATTATATAAATCTTTAGCACTTTGAATGATACACTTTCCGCGAATAACGGCCAAGTCTGCCTGTTTTTTTATAAAACCGCCGGCAGCATCTTGCGGACCACGAGCGTGAGATGTTTCAAAGAAGTTTCGAATCATTTGTTCATATCCAAAGTCAGAACAAGCATTACTTATATCGCCAATACAATGCCGGCTCTTATATTGGGCACTACAACCGTCAGTAAATTCATGCATCACTAAAACATCGCATGCAATTGAGCTTAAGTATTCTCGAATTAGTTTTTGAACCTCGTGGGTAAAATGATGATCATGTTTTTGATCTGGACTAATAACAATAAAATGTTCAGTAATAATATTTTGGTCATTTTCACTACTGTCTATGCCATCATACTCTAATACGGCATGTCTATGCAATATTGTAATATGGACCGATACTTCTTGTTTTTGGAAATACGATGATTGAATTTCACACTGCTCTGTACATTTGTAATTTTCCGAAAAGTCATGTATTGCAACACAATGTTTTATCGGCAAATTGCTTATTAAACTTTTCATTTGTTTTGCTTGCCAATAAGCTCGGAATTGGTGAGACGGAAAATTTTCAAGCAATTGTTTCATGTATTCAAACATCTCAAATGCCTTGGTACTTTTCTTAACAAGTATGAGCTTTCGGACGACTTTGTCACCTTTAATTTTCACATTTTGATACTCGTACCTTTCCCATGATACAATTGATTCGTCGTTTTCATTTATTTCCTCTGGCAAAAAGTCAATTTTGCCCACACCACAGTCAGCACATTCCCTATTTAAACAAGACATTTTATGATGGTGGGTATTAGCGGATCGGGGGCATAATGTGGCATCTAAAAGTTCATTTAATGAACTATAAATTGGTACCGGACAATTTTCTTTTCTAGCTACCTTTTTGGTGCGAAACTGCATGCACGACTTGAAAAGACTTCTCATTTCAACGTGATGTCTGCAACAACATGTGAGCTTATCTTTATGAGAAGCGGCGCGGACAAAATACGGCTTACATTTCTCAAATGTACGCTGTCCTACCTTTACATCGGGGTTTTCTCTTTTGAAGTCTAAATAAAGTTCAGTCTGGGTCTTTTCAAGAATGTGACAATGATGGGAAGAATACAGTTTTGGGCCAAGACGGACACGTTTTAAATCGTTTTTGTTATTTGTCGGCCTACTGCTGCTTTCCTTTAACCAAAAATCATAAATTAGCTTTTTCGTGGCTTCGTCCACAGCATCTCGTCTGGTCTTTCTAGCAGTGTACAAAAACGACGAGCTATTCGAATGGAGAATCTTTGCCCTAAAAGTGTTACCTTTTTGAACAGTTTTCCGATTTACACCTAGCCTAGTTGCTAAATTTCTCACTGCACCTTTTTTCTCAATAACAGACGGTCCACTTATTGCAGATGTGATCAGATTAATACTTGCAATAGCGTCTTTGTTTCTTTTACGCTTCACGGAGGTTAATATGTCTTTAATGCTCAGAATGGCTGACGTGTCCACATCTTCCTTATGGAATGACGAACGGAATTTTTCGACAGCAGGAGATTTCATCGATCTTTTCTCGTCCACATAGGCCGAAAGTACAGCAGCACGTTTTGATGAATCAATTGGCAATGCAAGTTTCAGTTTCCTTATTGACCTGTAAGAATAATATACATGTAATAACCAATATTTTAAATATTTTGATTACGAAGATTTATTTACACACTGATACGTTAACAGAACACCCCTTATTATATGCCGTGCCTAATATCCATATAAAACAGTTTTTACAAAGTTTCGTTAAGCTCCGACTATTTTATAAAGAAATCAACTTGCTCGCATAAATGTGGCGGACGAACAAACAAACAGATAATGTACATGCATATGCATCGCAACAAAGTTAGCGACCAAAAAATCTAGATGTCGCCTAAAATTTTATGGGGCATGCATGGATATATGTTTTTATTTTATTTTAGTTTTTATTGCATTTTAAAGCAAACTTTCATGTGACAATTTGAAAGTTGTTTCAGATGTAACTGTATCCATATGTATAATATACTAGTATTTCATAAGACTTGTATAATTGCAAAAATTTTAATCTATAATTTGTCGACATCTGGAAGTTATTTCACTATTAAAAAAATGTTACCTGGCTTTGTCCATTCTGTTTGAAAAAGTTCCAATTTCTTGAGGATTATCAGATGGCGGTGTGGTACTTATACTGCGTCTCCGATACAGTTTCATGTACTCATTTCTCTTGTGTTTTATGTTTTCCTTTTGCCTCTTTCTTGCATTGTATTTTTGCTGTCTTGTAGGCTCTGTGTTTTTCTTATAGTTTCTAACATTCTTGGTCTCCGTACTCGGTTTATTTTTATGATATGATTTTCTTTTTTGTTCCCTTCTTTTCTGTAATTTCAATTCTTTGTTAAGTTTTATCCTTTCCGCTAATGTTAACATAGATGGCGAATCTTTTTTCTATAAAAAAAATACGTTTATCCATCTAAATAAATTGTGCGGTATTATTCATTAATTATTGAATAATGCGCCGTGCGTCGGCGACGTTTTGTATTCGTCTAAAACGTTTTCGTAACAAAAACATTGGACATTTGATTTTTTAAATATTTTCCACAATTTTTATACTACATATATCACTTTTTAACATCAGAAAGACAAAAGAAAGCACATTTTCGCAGTATCAATGTTATGTTATAATCGACGGTTTTACAAAACCTATATTTTCTTGATTCTAAAAGTTTTTAAAAAAATCTGCTGAAAAACGTCATTTTTTACAACCGTAACAAAACGATTGGACATTTAATATTTTCTAATTCTCGGTCAAGATAACAGATTCAACTATAAAAAGGGAGTTTTGAACTTCTCTTGAAATGCACATTTTGAAAATCTATTTGTTTTGAATTAAAATAATATTTACAGCACACAGTACTCACCGAATTTTCCATTTTACTTCTTTGAAAACTTAAAAATACTAGATGTTACGCACGCTTGGTGCAACTTTCGTAGCTCCAACGATGACCATTTTTCGTTTTTTGAACGTTGAATTTAAATGACGTCATAGTAAAAGTCCGCGAAATGCTACATACCAAATTTGAACGAAATCGGATGATTTTTCAAGAAATGGTGAATAAAAAACTGCAACTTTGTCTTTTCCAATGTTACAAGTTACGCGACTTTTTTTGCAGTTTATGACACATTATCCACCTGTTATAAACACACAATATGAAAAATGGAATTTATTTTTACATTAATAATCTGATGTGAATAATTTTAGCATAGAAAAACATTTTTTGTTTATAATATAAGTATATAAGTAAAAATTTATTAACATTTAAACCCAGATATATCAAGTGCCGTCAACTTTGTGCGCGCCGTCTTAACGTACGCCAGACGCACGTTAAACACAGTCCACATTTTGCCTGTGTCATTTTTTGTCTATACATATGAGCAGTTCAATACATTTAAATCTCCAATAGCTACAATAATATAGCTCCTTTGGATATCTTTGGTTGGGCGGAGCTAAACTAATCGTGACGGAGCAATGACGAAAGCGAATCACACTGATCGTAGTTTTATTCATTTAACGCTATATTTGGTACTATGTTCCTAATGTTATATCAGTGACGAATTCGGTTCAAAATTTTGACATTTGCACAATTTTCAAGATTTTCGTGAAAATATCAACTTTTGATCAACTAAAGTTCAGGGTCAAAATATTGGAAATATAATTTTATTAACTAAATAAAGGCAGTTATTAGGTTTGAAATTAAAGTTTTCAGAAAGACCTTGTTATTTTAAGTGTGTCCTGAAATTCCAACCCAATTTTGAGCTTTATGGCAGTTTCAATTTGCTCTATTAGGAACACCATGATTGCATTGTAGCTCCGCCCAACCAATGATATGTTAAGCGGCTACATAATTGTAGGTAAAGTTACCATTTGCTACCACAAAAGTTCCATGGAATCCGAATCATTTCTAATATATAAACTTTTACCACTGATAAGGCATCAATATCGCCATTCCGTGTGTTTGAAATAAAAATGACAACAAAGTTCCAGACAATAAATGCTACGCCTGACGCGCGTTTCGTCTATTCAAGACTCATCAGAGGCGCTCTATCAAAAATATTGAAAATGTCAAACACTATATGCTTATGGAGAGCATAGAACAATAAAACCAAAAATACCAAACAGGGGAACCAAATTATCCTTAAGATGATCAACCTATGTCTGGGGTGGGAAGAACCGTAGGGTTCCGTGTTCCGTGTGTTTGAAAGAGAGAAATATTGCTGCCTTCCTTTCATGCGTTCTTTTTTTGTCCTTTAAATCGCTTTGGTGTTGAAAATCTGTGCTTTTAATAATATAAAAGCAAAACCAAGTGTTTTATGATTACAGGATAAACACAATATTTTGTTTTGGTACATCATTTGGTATTATAACATGTTTAATTAGGACGTTTGGACAGAAAAAGCTTGAGCGGATGGCGATATGAGAGTTTGGCATCTTAATGGAGAAAATTGGGACACAGATAAGTGAGGTTGGCGATAAAACGAGGGGCGATAGTGCGAGGGAGCACTAATCATAAATCATTGCCAAAAATATAGAAGTTTTTGGACTTGCCACGCAAGAGTCGAGAACTTCGCATTTATACCTTTTTTCACGACTCCCAAAAATAAGTTCAGCATTTTTAGGCAATGGCCATACCTAATGTATTGAACGGCTACATTTTAGGGGATGACCGTTTGATTCTGAAGGGCGCTGGAAGCTTTTGTAAATAAATATTCTGGCCTGGAAAAAGTTGAAAAAAAATACATGTAATCTGACCTTCACCTTCAATAAAATAAAAGTTGAAAATAATCTGGCCCAAGATTCTTTAGTATGGTATATAGTAAATAAATATTCTCATCGCGAAGCGGCTGAAAACATTTTTTTGACCCGCAAAATTTTGAAAATAATCAATCTGACTCAACCCAAACTGCCCCGCCTCTCAAAAATTGTACATTTGCACTGACTTGGGCAACACATTGGTTACCGAAAGACATAAATAGTTTAGTAAAGAATACCGTTAATGTCGGCTTAAATTCCTTAAACGTATTTCACATCTATATACAAGTTTTTGGAAAGGTTACATTGAAATGAGCAAAATTTACCATTGAGCGAAATTTTAAAGCTTAAACACTGGTTTAATTTGAGCGATCTATTTTAAAGATCAGTTGGACCAATCTATATAACCCGCTATACGAGAATATTATTTTTTACCGATACCGATACTTTTTTTTACCGATAAATTTTGATTACGCAGACGATAAAACATAAAAATCGTCGTTTTACAGGAAAAAAGCATTGTATTTGATAAGTAAGTGGTCCATTTGATGTACTGTACTTTTGTCTCTTTAGCAATAGAGTTTTTTCTCAATCAAAATTTGTCAATTGGGCGTTTAACAACAATTAAGGTTATAGCAATCTTTTCTTTTGTCAGAATATAAATACGTTAAAAACAGACAAGTTTTTATAAAAAGTAAGTGGTATTGAAGGTAACTACCGTTTTTGATATAAAACAACTCCTTCTTTTAACTCGGGAATCTTTAAAAGTTTGAAAAATAATTTTAGCGGTTACTTTGTTTTACCGTAAACTATTACTGGTTGTTACTTCTTTTTACCGTAGACGCTACTTTTTTTTACCATCCAGGCTATTTTTTTTACCGATACTTTTGAATTACTGTAACCACGACCGTGATCAGTTATGGCTTTATTCATAAACGGAACGGCCACAATTTCGCTATTTATGCATAAACCTTTAGCAGTGTACATGGTTGACACTAAAACTATGTTTTAATTCTCTTTATTTTAATATCTTGAATGATCGTGACAATGGTTTGGGAAACTTGTATGGACCATAGTATTTAATGTTATAGGATTATTTCTTCGTTTTGAAAATTGTATATTATTAAACAAACAATGAAAATACACTAAAAAACATTAGACACTTATTATGGGCATCTTTAACTTGATGAAGTTAAGGATAAAAATATTTAAAAATTGTTCATAAACAAACTTCTAAATTTTATAACAATCCATTTTGTATTTCTCGCTTCATTATATTTTATAAGGTAAGATCAATATTGGCGGTTTTCTTTGGTGAATTTCATCCACAAAATTAGCTTCCCCGCGAAAAAAGACATTTTACGTTGTTGTTGTTGTTGTTGTATACTGCAGCTTCCAGAACCACGATTTAAAGAACCCATGAACTGGTATCGTTTCAGCCATCCATGAAAATTGGTACCCATAAAAATGAATAAACCTACAGTACTCCACGATCCACGGGAACGTAGTGGAATAGTTCCCGTTTTTGCGAATGGCTGAGTGGGGGCATCCTAAGCATGGTGTGCTACAATCGCTTGTTCTTACATTGTATTGAAATCCATGAAATCGGTTGATCAGAATAATCTGATTTTGCATAAGCAATTAAGATTTAAAAAATGCCAAAAAAAGGTACAATGAAATGATGAAATGTAATGTTGTCATTTATTTTGTCTTATCAAAAACCACTTGTTATACGAAAAAAAACCAAAATGTTTTTAAAATAATGTTTTTTAATTTGGCCCCTCGTTTTACTGCTTTAGTCTGCCCCATCTATTAAAAAGCAAACAAAACGTGAAGCTTTAAACTACCGCCTAGTGCCATGCATGTATCATGCAGACCAACACAGTATATTATACCCTTTTCAACACGGTCTCTGCATGTAAATGATTATCCTGTGACATCCAACTGGTTGAGTAAATAGATGACATTACTAAGATCCTTGGCAGGTGACAACAAGTTGACTGCCTGATAATGGATTTTGGAAAAAGATTTTGATTAAGTCTGACAGAGCCTACTACTCCTCAAACCTGATCACTAGTTTCATCCATAATTATTGTTCAGAAGTCAAGAAGTTGTTGTAGAAGCCTGAAGGGGAACCATCAAACTGTATACTAGTAGCGTAAGGTATACATCAAGGATCCGTTCTAAGTCCTAGTTTATTCCTCTATTACTGACATTTCATGCCGAGGGTATCTTACCAAGAAGTCAAGAAGTTGTTGTAGAAGCCTGAAAGAAAACCATCAAACTGTATACTAGTAGCGTAAGGTATACATCAAGGATCAGTTGAATGGAACATATCTAACATTAAGGGATACATTGTACGAGGTCGTTAGGCTATAATGCTGGAAGCCTGACCACAAACCATAGTGGTGCACTGTCTTAGTAAAAAGACTTCACGTTTTGCGCATGTTAAAGAACCCAGCTGCAGTTCTATACTCTCTCAAAAATGTTACGCAACAATAAAAAATTCCCCATATATAACTAAACCTACCTTATTTCAAATTATAATTGTGAATCTATTTCTCAACCGATTTTTATGAAATAAAATTAAAAGAACGAAAAATGGTTGATCTTTATTTCCTATCTGACAATAAAATGTGTCATTACTGGTTTTTACGATATGACAAGCAGAAGTCAATTGTAAATTTTATGCTTAAAAAAACCGTTTAAATCAACCAAAATTTTCCGCGGAAAAACAATGGTTGTGTTCTACTCACATTGTAGCGAAATCCACTGACGCTAGGATTTTGCGCAAAGAATAAAAAATAGGCTTATTCGTTTTTCTTTTCCTTGATTTTTATTTCATAAAAATCGAGTGAAAACGGCCTAGCAATATCAGTTTTAAATAAGGTAGGTTTATATAAAACCTATAGGGAAATTTTCAACTGTTCGCGTAATTTTTTTGAGAGAGTATATATAGATAAGAATAGAAACTTGTATGAGGCTAATTTGTCTACCCCTACCACTTTCTTGAGGCATCCAAATTAGGCTTGTGTCTCTATTACCTACATGTCATCGCCTTTTGATGTTCATTGTATCACTCTTTAATGCTTAGCTCCCGCATCGCGCTTCCAGGTAGTGAAGCACAAACAGACAATCAACAACATGAAAGTAAAGTGTCTTAATGATTTTATTTGATATACGTTACCAAAATGTAAAACTACAGAAAGTAACATCTGTAAATGAAATAGCAGTACCGGGGAAAAAAAGTAGCATTGATCGGTAAAACTAAGTAGCACCGTTCAAAGTTTATGGTAAAACAAAGTAGCACTCACGGTAAAATTTTGTAGCATTATCGGTAAAAAAAAGTAACTTCAGTTTATGAAATGTTTTAATTCATCGAGTTAGAAGTATTATATACTGACAAATTATAAGGATTAAATGTATATTCGTATGAGGAATTGGCGCGTTTTTGTTTTTATTTGCTATGCTAAATTGACAAAAATGACATTTGTTAAGCTCAAAAAGTTTATCATAATTTACATGTTTCTCTTTGAATGAAAGTATTGTAATGCGCTTGAATCACATTCATATATTAATTTGTTATCTAAAAACATTCAGATATCATAAACTTTCGTTTTATTTTTTATATATGCTGTAAAAGATGTAAACATCGTCGTATATTTCCCAAACTACATCATATTCTCGGTAAAAAAAAGTGTCCGTACCGGTAAAAAATAATATTCTCGTATAGCGGGTTATATAGATTGTGGACGTTTTCTCGTGGCAAATAAAAATAAATGACTATCTTCATTCAAAATATTTATTTTTTGTTGCCATGGAGGAAATGCGGATAGTAAAAATATATAAATATAAACATTATTTTTCTCTCAATTAAAATATCAAATTGTTCGAAGTGTATCAAATGCAATCTACAGTCTTGGACCCAAACTTGTTTTAAGGTTCATCTGTACCTTTCGTTAAAAAAGTGAAATTGTCTACCTATTTTTTAGTATATGCAGAACAAAAACTACAAATAAAATTATAAAATAAAGCATAGCTGGATCTAGATATGGTAATTTCCGATTCAATTTCTATCAATTTTTCATTTTAAGTTCCTTAAAAATTAAGATCTCTTTTTTTTTTTCCTGTTCAGATTTTGAATTGAAAAAGGACAAACTATCCCTATTGTACCTCGTACATGAAACGAGGTTAACACTTTTAGTTAAAATCCTTATTGAAAGTTGCATGAAATTTGAGGCATCAAGAAAGGGTGAAAGTGATAATAGCCTTAAATCGGGTGTTTTTAAAAGCGGAGAAAAAAAGAGATCTCTTAAATAAAGGATTTTTTCGGGATGAATTCATAGAGAAAGGGTAAGAATTTCTAATATCTAGGTCCAGCTACACTTTATATTTCAATTTTATGTGCAGTTTTGGCTGTGCATATACTGAAAATAGATTAAAAATAACGCCATGTTTTGAAGAAAGGTACAGATGAACCTTAAATAAAGTGTCTAAATGGGAAATTACTAAGGATAATAACAGCTATAGTGTCTCTGTAGCCTCTTTTGACAAACATTATCTATTGATTTCAAAATGCTTATATTCTTTACACAACATTTTTTTCTAATCAAAAGAAATTATTCTATTCAACATTAGTTTTTTTTATTTTATCTTCACAACAGTTATACACCAAAGTCATGAAAGTAATGATTTTTTAAAACAGCTTTAAAGACAATCAATTTAAAGTCAATTTCAATGAATGAAATATAGATCTTGTTCCTTGTCAAAGTTCATATTTTCTCATTTTTTTCTTAAAATCAACGTTTCTCTCAAAATGTCACTCAATTTGAATTAAATTCATTTTAGACACAGATTTCTCTTCTCTGGATTATCATCCTAATTAATCGTGTTTGTTAATCCATTCAATCACGATTATCATAAATAAACAAAACAAATGAATTACCTTCAATCAAAACATATCACCAAGCTAAGCGACCCATTGAGAAATATGAACACAATTTAACTTTTTCACGTGACCAGATTGACACACGTATATTTCCCGTGCAATGTATGAAATGAGTTCAATCTGTCATCTTTTGCTCATGACAAAAACTTACTTGTGTCAAAAGTTTCATCAAAATCTGAAAGATAAGATTCATGTAATCATTTCTCATCTCACAAGCTGACGGATTCGACGTGTACTTGACTTTTTGAATCACACAAGCCCAAGTTTGAAGAGATAACGCCGACGCTACTGAAAGCCAAGATGGTCAAGCGCAAGCGGAGCGACATTGAGTCAAATGACACAAGCCAAAGAAAGATACCATCGGTCATCGGTAAGTTAAAAAATATCTAACATTTTGATAGAAATACTAAATGATCAATTTAGGGAGCATTTTTTTATAAAACCGGAGCAATAGATATTTATATCGTCCTGCTTTTTTATTTTTTCGAAAAATCTGAGCCAGGATATTTTTGGTGCGCTGATGCGCGTTGTGTTGTTTATTATAATTTTTCATATTTTCATATTTAATTTTTCGTTTATTCATCATAAAAAGAAAACATCATCCTACCTTTTTTTTTCAAGTGTCCTTCCTTTTCGGATTTTTTGCATCCTGGCTTTTTCAAAAATTATGCACCCCCTTCCGTAAAAATCAGATGATCGCTCCCTTTTTGATATAATAATTCGGGTTTTCTTAATATTTTGTACGCTAAGGGGCAAACCAGTTAACTTGAAGGGAGTATTGGTTCTTTTCCTAAACAATATTTTGATTTCGATAAAAAAAATTCTAACAGCAAAAATATCTCATTGAAAAGATTTATGCTATAATCTGTCGTGGAGTCCTTATTATGATTAAAAATGAATGAAATAGTTGCGACCTTAAGCAAATAACTGAAATTTTACAAACTGGGACATTTTAACAACACTTTTTTAAAAATCAAAAATATTTCATAAGTTTTTGGTCGTGACGTTTTCAAAAATTTCAAAAATCCGAAAAGGGTGATACAAAATCAGTTGACACTTAATCCAATTTCACGACCAAAAAACAACGTTTTTAATTGGAAATTATAATTATAGCTTGTAAAGCTTGCCTTTTCATAAGTTTAAAGGTGAAAGGTTTTTTTTAGAATCTTTAAACACAGGGATTGGGATTAGGTGGGCCCGTTGTCCGTTTTACACCCCATTCAAATTTAGAATGTGCCATAAACACAGCCGTTTCTATCATAGAAATCTGGAAATTTTACATAAAAGTTAAAGAATATCCCTTTGAAATTTTGAAAGAAATGGTAAAAAAGTTAAAATTTTAATCCTAATCGCTGGTTCAACCACGGGCTGACTTCATATGAAAACTGATACGGACGTGCAGCTTGAATTTCAGGAACCCATTCATATACCTGAAGAAAGACTGAAATTGTATACCCAGAAAATAATACCCGTTCAAATACTTTGACTTTTAGAACATTACATAATACTGATAATTTATTAGGTCAATATGCTTAGAAAATCACCAGTATCCACTCTGTGGAAAGTATCCTTTGTATACTGTTTCATTTGAATTTATCCCTCCCCCCAAAAAAAAATATATACTTGAAAAAAAGTATATCCAATCGTATCCTTTTTACAACCACCCCAAAAAGACACGAAAGTAATGCATTATTACGCGAAAATAAACTTCTGTTTCAATGATTCAAAAGTATTTTCAAATTTTTAAGGGTCATTAACTTAGTACTTTTTCTGGCAAGCGTAGAATACAGTACTTAAGCTCAACAACGATAAAAGAGTATAAAACGTTGGCTTTTTGGTGAATACGTACGCCAAAAGTGCAAATCATGTCCAAAAACATATGTTTTTGTCTATCGAAGTCCTTTACTTATCTGATTCTTTTAACAGCCTTTAAAATGATAACCTTATTCTTATTTAACAGGAATGGCTGCCAGAATGACAACTCCTTCTATCCTGTCTGCAGCGGAAACGGAACTCAGAGCAGTGATGGACGATTTTGTTAACGTCTACGAGAGACTAGACCAAAAAGATGACGTCAACACAAAACCAAATTACTCATACACTGAACTCATTTATCTCGCAATCCTACGCTCTCCAAATTTCTGCCTTCCGATCACAGAAATTTACAAATACATCAAGAACCGATTTTCGTATTTTCGAAACCCAGCCCGTAAGCACTGGAATAACGCAGTTCGCCATAGCTTGTCAAAAACAAAATGCTTCACGAAAATTGCGGTCGGAAGAGGTTCGAGTGGCAACCATCAATTAAATAGATCGACGTATCTTTGGTGCACAATACCAGGAAGTATCGTAAACTTCGCAAGGGGAGACTATCGACCAAACGTTGACACAGAAAGCGGAACAAACACTTTGCGATGGGGGTATTTTAGAGTGAATGCTGGGCAATTCTGGGAACAGGTTGCCGAGTACTTAGACAAGAAGATGGACATATTCAAACAGATGGTAATGACAACTTCATCTCCGGGCAAGGTCTTGGAAGCGCAGGCGTGTTATGTTGCAGGGACCGCACACCCAGTACCAGTGCCTTCACAATTGTCCAACGATATCCGAAATATGGGAAACTTAATCAGTGCTTCAGAAAACCCATCCCATACAGTACATTACGGACCGATACAAAGTTTACAAAGTGACAAGGAAAATCTTTCAAATTTGAAATCCACGATATGTTCCGAGAATGTTAGTACGGACAGTGGAAATGGAAGCTTGGAAGTTTCGAGTCCCGATGTAAAACGATCGTGTCAGTCGGGCGATATATCACAAACGACAAACAGTGGAATGAACTTATCTTTGGTACCGATAAATTCTACTTTGAATGACGATTCCCGGAAAACACCAGAGCTACCAGACCTCGGCCATGTAAGCCCTCTGACGATATCACCTTCTTTATCGCCTATTTGTAATATGAGTGGTGTCTATGAGCAGGATTCAGGGGTCGGACAATCGTTGATAACAAACTTTTCACCTGTTACTTCATTTGCCTCTACTCCCATCGTTACGTCATTTCATCAACCCAGGTTTATTCCGACACAGACGGCCTACATTAATTCTATTTCACCTCCGTTTTCGTCCGTTTCTCCTTCGTCGATACAAAGTGAATCTAGATCAGCGTTTACACAGAAATCAGCTATGAATTCTAAACCGCCTTCGTATCCGCTTATCCAGTCAGCATTTTCATTAAGTCCAGCATACGGTGCTCAAAACGTCTACTTGGCACGTGGTTCTGTGTCACCGCCATTATATTTCCCGCCGCAACAAAACGCTGGAAGTTATGACTTTTCACCTTATGTTGTACATAATGTACCAGCACCCCATGCTCAACATGAATTTATGGGTCACCAGTCCTTGGACAATTCTACCAATTACATGCCATATCACTTTCCGAGTTTAAGACTAGACAGTGTATCCCCGCAACCGATTGGTCAAACGTTGGAATGGCCGCTACATTGATGTTGTTAACTTATGATTTATAGTGCTATAGTTTATATTGTTTTATTTGTACATATTTGTTGCTATTAAGTATTACATGAGGAAGTTTTAAAACATAAGTTGTACCTGTGTACATGTACTAGACTAAGTTTTTAATTTTGATAGATGAATCAGATTATTTTATTGCTTTTACTGGTACTGCAAGAAGTATACATGTATTTTATATATGAATCACAAGATGTGAAAATTTAAACCAAACAATAAATTGATTGAAAAGTCTTTTGTTTTATGTATTCTGATCAATGTAATGTGTGAGATTAAGGATGACATTGGAATCTTCCTTATAAACTTTTATACAATGTCAAAACAATTAAAAAAACAAAAATTATACTCATAAAAGAACTAAAATGGTGGCACTTCCTGTAAAAATGGGGGCGTTTTCCCATGATTTTTTATACCCCGCCACGCGAAGTGGCAGGGTATTATGTTATTATATACCCTCAGATTTTTTTCTTTGTCTGTCTGTCCGTCCGTTCCCCGAAGGTTTCTGACCATTAACTTGAAAACGCGTCAAAGGATTTGCATGATATTTTGCACTGCTGTTTAGTACAATAAAATACAGGTCAAGTTCGATTTGCAGCATGATCCAAAAAAAATTTCTAGATAGGCCACTTTGAAAAATCAAATTTAATGAAATTTTGAGTTTCCGGCCAATAACTTGAAAACGCGTCAAGGGATTCAAATGATATTTTGCACAGGTATTTAGTACAATAAAATGCAGGTCCAGTTTGATTTCCAGCATGATCCAAAAAAAAACAGTTTTCAAGATATGCCACTTTGAAAAATCAAATTTCATGAAATTTTGAGTTTCCGACTGATAACTTGAAAACGCGTCAAGGGATTTGAATGCTATTTTGCACAGCTATTTAGTACAATTAAATACAGGTAAAGATCAATTTCCAGCATGATCTGAAAAAATAGTTTTTGAGGTTATCAAATTTTATGAACTATTGATATAACGTGGCGGGGTCTTATTAATGTCCCATTAGATGCCCTATTTTTTTTCATTGGGATATGATTTTTTTTTCGTCCAATCACATTGCAGTATTTTGAATAAATTTATTTATTAGACTATAACAATTTATTATAAAGGTAACAGCTGAAAGATCATAGAGATATCATAACGCACGGCAAGTACAGAATAATATTCCGATTAAATGAAAATCGCAATGGTCCTGGATTTATGACTGTTACTTGTAAAGGTTAATGATTTAATCTGCTTTCACAAATACTTGGCACACACTATATTGTAGTTAGTGTCACACCTACAAGGTGGAGAGGGGCATATGTGTTACTAAAACGGCGTTGGCATTAACTGCGAATCTATGTACATGTACTACGGTTTTATGGGCACCTCCATATTTCATGAGTTATAAATCCTAGGTTGGTGAAACTTAATTGGTATATTGGTCTTAAATGCCCAAGTGGTAGCTTATCACAGCTGCGTCTCCAACTTATGACTTTGACTTTGATTTTCCGGCTGTGTATGGTGCGGTATCAGGGTCAAAAGTAAGTATTTAAGTAAGTGTGACAATTTCAATAGCAATATGAAGGTTTCATGAGCACTTTGAAATCTTAATACCTAAAAGTCCGAGGTTCATGAAACTTGATATGCGTTTGAGTCAGAACTAGACTGTTACAACTGCATGCATCCTAATCAAATATATATTGGGTTTTCAGCTTAGCAACTTTAATTTTCTGGTATTTTGAGAAATGTTAGAGATGAAGTTTGTGAAAATATAAGGAATTTTTATTGTCGATGGTGCCGATTGAAAGACATACTTTACACCTGTTTTTTTTTTTTTTGTCTTTTTTTTTGTCTCGTCGGCGAAGGAAAACGGTCAGAGATCGCCAATGATATATTGACCAGCAACAAGGCTTGTCCTTTCGAGTTAAAGATTTTTTTATGCCTCCATATTTTCAAAATAGGGCATTGGTGGACGGAAATCTGTGTCCATGCATGTACTAAAAGGCTTCCTTCATTTTCTAATTTTATTACAGATATCTATCCTTCCGAATTAACTTTGAACAAATCAATGATAGATGTCCATTTTTGGATTAAGATTTTTGACGGAAAATTACAAACCAAAGTATAGATAAACGTGACAACTTTATCTTCCTTATTATAAATTTCCCTTTTCTTGAAGATGTTCCATTAGCGCCGTCATCCGGGGTTTACATTTCACAGTTAGTCAGATATGTTCGGATCTGCAGTGGTCACTGATTTTGATAATAAAAACCGTTTTATTACTGAAAAAAATAAACAAGTTTGTAAAATCTTTTTTAAATTCTTAAACAAGTATCGAACTCTGATTGAAAAATTTAATGTACACGTCGATTTCTGATAGTGAAAGGAATATCACATCCTGAATTTTATGGTAATGTTTTTATAACGCTCACAAGTTTAAAAACAATCCATTGGAAGGGAAAAAATGGCATCAAAATCTATTACGCAAAGGATATGAACTGAATATTTTGGTTAAATCTCTGAATTTTTTTTTTGGGGGGGCAGAATTATTGATAACTTGATACATAATTGGATACTCCCATAAGCTTTTTTATTTTGCCATTTTTGAGCATTATAGCGATCAAGCATGTCAGTTTTGTGTGATGACACTCCACCAAATCATTATTGTTTGAAGTGTTGAGTCGGATTTGAAATCGATATGTTTGATTTTTTTAAATCAGTCGATTGATGATTCTCAGTTAACTGTCAGTAACAGCGAGACTCAGTGTTCTATAGAGTTCCGTTGCCGTCTTTTCGTTTGTTCTGGTTGTCTTTTGATCGAGGTTCTCTCTAGTGGAATTGAAATTTTATCGATTTGATTTTTATTGTGTGTTTAGTTTTTGTGCTTTGTTCCTGACCGTTGCGTTATTAAGTTTTTCGTGAAAAATTCAGTTTTGGAAGACTTTTACAACAAACTTCAGGATCAGGGTAGTAAATTTAGATTAATCTTCATTTTGAATATGTGTGAGCTAAATAAAGACCTTCGACTTGCTTCGTTACACGTAACGGGCCTCCTGACTTGGGAAATAAGGGTTGACTTATATAAGACAATTGCCTTGGATGACCAAATAGGTTACTCAGTCGGTATGTGGAGCGTCCAAAGAAGATTGTTTTAGTTTTGTCTCGCCTGCGAAGCAGAGCGGGACAAAGGTGTTACTTTACCGGCGGCGGCGACGGCGGCGTTAACTTTTTGGAAAAGTTTTATGAGCACCTCCATATCTCAACAACTATAGGTCCTGGGTTGATGAAACTTGGTATGCATATGCCCCATTAGTAGCTTAGCACAGTTGCATCCCCATCTTTTGACCTTGACCGTGCTTTTCCGGTTGAGTGACTTTGATAATTTTCAATACATATAATAGCAAGGGAAAAGTTTTGCGAGCACCTCCATATTTCAAGAACTATAGGTCCTAAGTTGATGAAGCTTGGTATGCATATGCCCCAAAAGTAGCTTAGCACAGTTGCATCCCCATCTTTTGACCCTGATCTTGATTTTTCGGTTTAGTGGCTTTGACAATTTACAATACATATAATAGCAATGGAAAAGTTTTGCGAGCACCTCCATATCTCAAGAGCTATTAGTCCTAGGTTGATGAAACTTGGTATGCATATGCCCCAAAAGTAGCTCAGCACAGTTGCATCCCCATCTTTTGACCTTGACCTTGATTTTTCAGTTTAGTGACTTTGACAATTTTCAATACATATAATAGCAATGGAAAAGTTTTGCGATCACCTCCATATCTCAAGAGCTATAAGTCCTAGGTTGATGAAACTTGGTATGCATATGCCCCAGTAATAGCTTAGCACAGCTCATCCCAATCATTTGACCTTGACTTTGATTTTACGGTTGAGTGACTTTGACAATTTTCAATACATATACATGGGGCTCTCGCAGGGTACCCCCCTCAGGTCGCAAGGTCGCTTTTAAAAGGGGCCTGAGGTCGCAAGGTCGCTTTTAAAAGGCATATTTTGGAGGAGGTCGCAGGTCGTTTTTTGGCTTAGGTCGATTTTATGAAGTGTAGGTCGGAAGTCGCCCTTAAAAAGCCCTCAGGTCGCAGGTCGTTTTTAACCCTGCGGGAGCCACATACATGTAAAACCAATGTTAATGTTTTGCAAACACCTCCATATCTCAAGTATTATTGGTCCTGATTGGTGAAACTTGCCCTTGTAATAGCTTAGCACAATTGCATTCCCACCTTTTGACCTTGACCTTGATTTTCTGGTTGAGTGACTTTGATTATTATTATAGCATATATTAGCAATGTTTAAGTTCTATAAACATCTTTTGATCTTGGAAACTGAAAATCCATGTAAATTTAAAATATAGTGGAAGTAAGAAAGAATAATTGTTTCTGATGGTGCCGGCAGGCGAGACAGCGAGACATACTTTAGTGTTAACTCTTGGTTTTTTTTATTTGTTCAGGGAAAGAAAGATTATTGACGGATTTGTAGAACTGTCTGTCGGATTTTGTAGGTAACTCGATGCATGAGTCTAGTGGGTCGGTATGGATTTAAAAGTCTTTCATGATTTTACGGGAACTGAACTTGTTCATTTGTTAATTTTTAAAGTATTGATGAAAGTTTGTTCTGGCCGGATCTGCAGTTTAGTTCTTGGTGCAAGTGTTCTTGTAAATCATAATATCAGAAAATTGTCATTCCAAAGTGCGCTAATCAATAATAAAATTGTTTCTGTGTCAACAAATTAAAACAATAAAATTGCAAAGTTCAACTACAAAAGGCAGTTCAAATTGCGGTTTAAATATTCACTAAAAATCCTTAATACTGTTTTTTTTTTTAATTACAGGTCGGGGATCAAGTGATAATTTGGATAATCAGAGAGATTTTTTTTTGAGACACAAAAGCCGTTTCATTTCCTGCAAAATAAACACTCATCCTTCTCGTATTTCTCAACGCTGAAACAACTTAAAATTAATCATTTCTCCACAATACTTTGTTTAATATGGAACTGAGAACAAAGAAAAAACTTTTGCAGATAAAGTATGTTATGTCATAGACAGGTCTATGGTTATGTAACCCTAAAAAAAGTAATTTGGCTATGCTGTCATATAGATTATATGACCAAAAACTTATATTTCTTTTGCATTTATTCTTGGGTTCAAATTGAAAATGCACTTTTAAAGTTTTTGTGCTCATGGCCAATAATAGAAAAATAACCCAAAATATTATCTCCCAATCAGGGGTTATTCCCTCGTTTTGGAGATTACAAATTCTCCTGATTGGGTGAATCTCTCTATCAGGAGAGAATCTCTGTTTTAGTGAATAATTCCTAGCTGACTGAATAGCTATATCTCAAGGAGTAACCTCTCATCATTTACCCCCAACATCTAGTATCCAAGTTACAGACCTTAACCAAAGTCATTGATGCGTAGCAACCCCAG